>BSDF01000016.1:13771254-14403192 GCA_027925045.1 Hypotaenidia okinawae
TCCTTCTCCAATCCCTGCTCTGTGCTGGGATATTTTGAAGTGTAACAGCAGCAGTAATGAACGTCTCTGTGCGTGCTTAGAGGTGATTATTTGCACTGTTTTCAATCTATTTTTTCCAAGGCTTGCCATCTGATGCCCTTCTAATATGTAGCCTCTCTCTGCTGGGAGAGTGAGCACAACCGATCACAAGGGAAAAGTTCAGTTCAGGAACATATGTCTCAGCAAACAGAATGTATCCTCTGTCTGACAGCTGCTTCCCTCTCCTTTGCTGCTTCACACCCCCTCTCATTTTGAATTAAATTCTTTATTTTTACCCCTATAAGAAGCCACATGGGCCAGATCTGAGAGTGAACTCCCCATTCGATGTTCTTTAAAATGATCATACACACTTCTTTGTTAAGAACTTATTTGGGAGAAAGATGGGAAGGCATTGCCCATTTAGGCAATGCTGCTCTAAAGGGCTCTGTGATAAGACTCCAACAACAAATAGGTTTATCTTTTTGGTTCTTCCTCCTTGCAGGTTTAATGGGGAGAAAAACAGGTCTGTATCAAACTATCTTCACTGATTTATTAAAAGACATACAAAATGATCAAGCTCCAACTTGTGGACAGTTCCCTATGCAACCCTGTTAGGCAAAACTGCCTATGGTTTTCACATTGAAAGAACAAATTTTGAAAGTCCAGGTAAAGCTTAAAAATCAGATCAGAAAGGTTATTATATTTGGAAATACTGAAATATGACAAAGCAATGAGATTCCTTATATTGAAGGAGGGTTTATGGACCTGAGAGTAATTTGGTGCAGGACTGGACCCCAAATGTATGTACTTCTGCATGTAAAAACTACATATGTCATGTAAATGAAATAACACAGTAGCTAATTACCCTCTTTGTCAACAATTAAACCCAGCTATGGCTGGCAACATACACGTCCATGACTGCTAAGCACATCCATCAGCTCCAGCGAGGATCCATGTCCATGGTTTCCAACATTTTGCAGCAGTTTTGCTGCACTCAATGTCTGCAGAATCAAGCTGGTAATGCATGCTGGGGGTCTCAGGAGGTTTCATGCACCAAGGTAAGAAAAATTCTGTTATGAGTCTATACCTGAGATGTACTAATCAGCCCCCCAGCAAAGGTGAGTGGCTGGTTTTAATGCAAAAGCATGCAGATTATATTCCTTTACAAACCTTCATATGTCTTGCCAAAAATTATCCAGGTTTCAGAATGAAGTTTTTCACTCTGTTAAAGGCACTAACACATGGTGTTCTAAACTAATGACAGGAATAGTTGTAGCCATATTGCTTATCCCAGAAATCCAATGCTTCTAGAGAGAATGCCAAATGCTAGGCGTGTTTCTCAGTTGTTGTAATGTCATATGAAATATCAGATCATTTCTGCAGGGGGACACAACCTGATCCAGCAACAGGCTGCACACCTTTAGTTGATGTAACAGGCAGACAGGATTCTGGGGCTGAAAGCAGCCTAAAAGGTAGGAAGAAAAAGAGAGGAACTAAATTGTACACGTTTTACACAGCTGGTACCTGCTTAAAACCAAAAGATTTAAACTTCAAAAAGAGGAAGGTAAAAATTTTCAGAATCTGAAAAATCTATTCAGTGAGGGGAAAAAAAGCTCTCTAAAATTTAAAGAGAGACAAATCTAACTCTGGTCCTACTCCAGGTAGAGGCTGTATGCATTAGTCTAGGCTCTTGTACGTTTCCTAGAGGCACAAAGAGAGACAAGGAAACTTAAGCCAGGAATAATTATAGGAAATGTAATTATTTGTGATTGAAACAAAACAGCAGACAGTTTATACATATACTCTTCCTGCTCAATTAACATTATTCTACTGAATTATTTTCATGTGCTGCTGCTCTTTCAGAGGTAGCCATATGTTTTTTCACATTCTGTGCCACACGCTACTTTTTTTTTTAGTCGTCAGAATTCAATGACATAAAAATTGCTATCTGAGTTGACATGGTTATTCCCTCTTGGTGACAGTCTTTAAGTAGAAGCATAATGTGACAGATGAGTGCTGAAGCTCAGTGTTTCACACAGATTTAAAAATAATTAAAAAAAAAAAAGATTCCTGCAAAACTTTGAAAACTATTCTACCGGGGAACAAATTTTCCCCTCTGTAATTTATTTGCTTTTCTCTCTTCCTTCATTTTTCTATGCCTAGAAACATGTGTATGAAAACAGGAATTTAAGTCGCTCACGAATTCATTTACTCCTGCTGTGCAGTCATCACAGGAAATCACAACCCTCTCTTTTGGTAGCAACTGCAGACTAGGTAGCAGCATAGATCAAATCAACATTGGAAGATTTCACAGGCCTGAGCGCCATACTGAGTCTAGGACTGGATTTAACTGGAAAAGCATGCAGAGTTGTATTCACGATTAACAAAATCTTGTTGATGTAACATTCTGGGTGAACGTGAGGAAAGTAATCTAAAGCCTGAGCTGTGTAAAGGCAGGTTGGCTGTCAGCAGGACATGGGTACAAGGGTGACAGTAAGCAGAAGAAATATTGCTGGATATTCCTGCAGCCTTGATGCGGAAAAAATCATTCTGCAAGATCTGTGTCATTGTGAATGGAGCTCTCACTTAAACCGTTATTCCTGGAAAATTTCAACAGCATCTAAAGCAGACTGGAGACTCTTTTCCATTTTGAGAAGCCAGCCTGAACCCTGCTGGAAAGAAGGATTTGTATTCAGGCATGATTTCCCTGGTCCGTTCCCTGCTCCCTCCCTCAACCCCCCAAATTCCCAAGGCTTCACAGGAAAAGTTTTGGGTTTGGCTCTCATTTCAAATGTTTACTTAATGTTAGATTAATCTGATTTGGGTAGAAGCATTACATCAAGCCCCAAAGAATGATATGAGTCACATTAATTCTTTGGGTATCAAAGATACATTAAGTTTTCAATTTCAGAAAATTGCATCTTTCCCTTCCTAGCTTTTAATATTTGGATAATTTGCATGAAAATAATCTCTCTTTCCTTGTGAGTTTTTGCCCCCACTGCTTTATTACTCACAGAGAACGGTTGCTCTTTGCATATGATGTCACTGTTATTTGCTATTG
The DNA here is from genome assembly GCA_027925045.1 of Hypotaenidia okinawae. Taxonomy (NCBI): domain Eukaryota; kingdom Metazoa; phylum Chordata; class Aves; order Gruiformes; family Rallidae; genus Hypotaenidia; species Hypotaenidia okinawae. The sequence continues at coordinate 13,774,334 of BSDF01000016.1, forward strand.
AAATAATTTAATGTCACAAAAGGGATTGAGATTTCAAGTGAGGAGCGAGACATGGGAAAACCTGATCACCTAAGCAACGGGCGGCCTGTTTCATGCCTCTGTGTCTAATAATACCTAAGAAGGAAAAAAAAATGTCACCGAGGGAATGATACATTCCCTTTCTTCCCAAGCAAAATGTTTTTTTACACCTTAAGGATGGGCAAAGCAAGTGGGTTCTGTATTTTTCAAGCATGCCAGGCATACCTATTTGTAAAGCGCCAATGTAAAGTGGACACAGAACAACCCCACTGGGACCAGAGTGAAGGTTAGGGGGTTATGACAGGCTCAGGGCCATTCCTGGAGATATCTTGCACCTTGGCAGCTCCTCGTGCCAGCGAAGGATGGGTTGGGAGGACAGGCACTGGGGTGGTCAAAGCTACCCTGGCAGCAGGGCCAAGTCTTGGGCACCGCTCTAACCTCCCCTTGCCACCTTCCCAAACCTCGGGTATCTCAAATGTAGAACAGGCCTGTGGCGGCCACCTGGGATGGCAGCATTGTGGTGCCTCTACGATCAGCTCAAGAAACTCTGAAGCTTGACAACGGTGGACGAGAAACTTCTCTGAGGCACCCGGCGGCCTCATCCCCCCGTCCCTGAGGGAACGAGCTCTGTGCCTAGCTCACCTTCTGTCGCTACGACCGCAGTGCGCCCCAAACTTTAGGTAAATGCCCTCCAAAACCCTCATCCACTCCAGGAAACAGCCCACACCGAGCCGTTCCCCGGCCTGGCCCCGCCCGCGGAACGACCCGCCACCCCCTCCTCCCGGCCGGCAGGAGCCGCTGCGGGCGGCGGCGCGGGGAGAGGTGGCGGCAGGCGGCACGGCGATGGGCGAGGCGGAGGGCGGCTCGGCGGGCGCTGTGGAGAAGCCGCCGCTGCCCGCGGCTGGGCCGGGAGCCGCCGCGGCGGTCGCTGCCGCCGTTGCTGCCGCCGCGGCGGCGGCGGCCGCCGCCCCGGAACCCGGCGTGCCGGTGGAAGAGGCGGTGGTGGTGTGGAGCCCTGAAGTGGAGGTTTGCCTTTTCCACGCCATGCTGGGCCACAAGCCCGTAGGTGAGAGCAGGCCGCGCCCGAGCCGCGGTCTTGAGTTACGGCGCTGACCGGGGGAGAGAACCAGGCGCTAGGCCCGAAGCGGCAAGGTCTGGGCGGGCGGCGTGTGAGGGTCGCACCCGGGGGAGGTGGCGGCCCGGCTGCGGTGCTGCCCCTAGCGGCCTCCCGGACCGGCACCGCCGCGACAGCCGGCCGAGGGCCCCGGGGCCCGCGGGGAAGGAGGCGCTGTGAGCTGCCGGCTTCCTCCTGGGAGCACAGAACCAGCCTTTCTCGCTCGCCCGTGCCATTGCCCTTCTTCTCTTGCTGCCTTACACCGTCCTGCTGTTGTTTCTCGGCCTCTCTAAAAGCTCTGTCAGCCGCCACATGTCGGCTTTACCCTCAGCCCCTATCCCGACCAGCGTCGGTAATGTAGGGGGAAATGTAAGCCCAGCGGGGCCGCCCAGACTGCCATGTGTCTCTTCCATACTGTGTGATTTCTCTGTAACGGCAGGATGCCTTTTTTAAATTGTGTGCCGCGAGTAAAGCTGTTAGTAGTGTTAATTACGCCGAGTTCTTCCCCTAGGTGTGAATCGCCATTTCCATATGATCTGTATCCGAGATAAATTCAGTCAGAATATTGGACGGCAGATTTCATCCAAAGTGATTTGGGACCATCTCAGCACCATGTATGATATGCAGGCTCTTGTGAGTATAAAGGCTTGATGCAGCCACCTTCTTACTTGTTCTAGTTCAGGAGTTTCGATAGGCCAGAATCAATCACTGGGCCTGTAATACCTGTCAGATTATTGGGGAATTTGTGTCAGCCCATGAGCTGATGAGTTTTTCCCTGTAGGTGGGAGACAATAAAACCTGCAGTGAATTATTTTTGTTTTTTTCCCATACTGTGTTCTTTATTTATTAAAGTTGTTGAAATGCTAATCCAGCAAACATTTACATAGGTACTTAAGTGTAAATAAAGAAGTTATAGTGTGTTTGTGTAAGAATTTGCCACAGTTGGGTTTCAGAAATGATCTCAAATGATCATGAGATGAGAACACATATCTTGACCTGTAACTATTACTGACCTATCTTATTATTGGTAGTAATCAATTTGACATCAGGAGTGTCCTGATTCTCTAATGCCTGGCGCACCTTGTTAAAAATTATTTAGCTGCTAATTGCATGTACAACAGAACTTCAGATGGCTTTTCAAAATCCAAATTAAAGTTTTTACCAAAGTCATTTACAGATGTTCTTCTTTTCTGTCTAAGCACGAATCTGAGATTCTTCCATTCCCTAATATAGAGAAGAATTTTGCTCTTCCTGACGAAATGATTCAAGAAGTGAGAGAAGGTAAGATGTGATAGGCAGGCTATTACTGTTGATTTATCTGATCTTACCTCAGAACTGGTAGTTAACAAAACTCACCCCCTCAAAAGAATGTAGCATGCAAATGCAAGCAAGGCTGTTCTTTCAGACTGGTGTGTTAGGTATGTCAGGGAAATGAAGTGTTAAAACAGATGTAAATTTCTGATCAGCTGTCTGAAGGATACTGGGGGAGAGGGTCACAATGCTTGTGCTGTTCACCTTGTCACTATCAGCCCTTGTGATTGACCACTGTAGGGGACAGGCTAGCAGGAGAAATAGACCTTCAGTCAGATTCTTGTTTCTTGTGTTCTTAAATATATTATAGATGGGATTTTACTACAGCACTAACAAATTGTATTTGTTTAATTTAGGGTATACATAAAAGATCCAAGTACTTCATCAATACTGGTTTGCAGAGTGAAGGGCAAAATGTCATTCTTTCAAAAGTGATTAGTAGTTTATTGTGGGTTTCTTGCACTTTGTTGAATCAGCTGTAATACTACCTCAGACCATAATTTTTGCCAAAATAGATGATTTATAAACTTGAACGTGGATCACTTGATAGCAAGATCATTATTTAAAGAGTAGGAGATGAAAATGTTTTCTACATAGATTTTTTTTTTATATTATAATATTTCTGTGATAAAGTTTTCTGTACAAATGATGATACAAAGCAGTGAAATAGCAATTCAGCTAATGTTTGAAAATGTACACAAGAAATATATTTATTGAATAGCAGCAGTTTCAGTAGCCTTTCACCACAGACTTTGTACCAAGTACCTGTTGTGCCAGTATAACCATCTCAGGTTTAGGATATTATTATTTTTAACATAATTCATATATCTTTATTTTTCAAAGCATTAACGTGTTTTTAATGTCTCATGAGGCTTTCTTTTTTTCCTGTATTTGCCTTAAAATTATTGAAAACAATAATATGAAATGCTTAGGAGTGATGGTATAGATTCACAGTGGTTTTGTTGCACTGTGAAATCATCTCTCTGGTTTTGCCTTCTTGGGATTCAGCTGTCTAGTTCTTCCAAATCTCTAGGTCTTGATAAGCCCATCTGCATTGTCTAATCTAACAGAAATACATAGCAGTTTGACGGAAACATTAGGTTGAGCAGTGAGAGTTGGATTTTCAGTTTGGCTCCATGAGTGTTACTTAGTACTGTTACCCAGGGTGGGAGCTAGGAAGTTCATGCATCTGCCAAAGGAGTTCTTGAGACAGTTTAAAGTACAGTACAATGCTTCTCAATTACTAGGCATACTAAACTTATACACTAAAAATTCAGGATAAAAATCAGAAGATAGCTAAGACATTGCAATATTTTTTGCCTATTTAGCATTTCCTTTGCTGCCTGTTAATAATTTCAGTGCAGCTTTTTGACATGTGGCATCATCTTGTTCAATTCTTTACACTATGCTGGTAGCATGTCTTGACATTGAGCTGTCTGTCTTTATCACAGTGCTGAGGAACCTTTCTAAATCAGTGCTGAACCTTGCACTGAGTATTTGTTAACATTAATACATATGCTGAGGCTAGTAATCTAGAAGAAAAATACATACAGTTCCTTAAAACCATCTAACCATTACCTAATAATCTTTTCTGTAGGAAAAGTAATGATGGAAGAAGAAGTGAAAGAGGAAATAAAAGAAGAGATGGAAACACATGCAGGTCCAGAAGAAGGTAAATTTGTCACTCTCTACTGTGTAATACGAGATTAAAAATCAACTGTAACTCTGCAAAATTCATGTTAAAATGTAAATCCCAAATACAGTGTACATTGTGATTTGTATTCAGACTTTGCATATGCTCATGCCAAGAACTACAGTAATTTAAGAATGCACAGAGTAAGCAGTTGCCAATACCTGATACTTCAAAAGATTTCTCCTTTGCTCCTAATTTGTATGTGCAAAGTTGTATAGCTGTGGAGTTTTTGGTTTTAATATGTATTCGAGAAAACCCTGTGAGTCTGAAGTAATCTAAGGATCACTGAAAGAAGTAATCTAAGGATCACTGAAAGAAAGTTAAGTCCAGTTTTAGTGAACCTAAATACTCTGTGTTAGGATCTGCATACATAGTCATGGGGAAAAATAGGGCCTATAAATCAGAAAAGCTTGTAAAGATTGTATGCTTCAGTGGGAAGATGGGCAGAGTGTTTGGTTTTTTAATTTTATTTGCATTATCTTCCTTTTAAATGTAAGGCTTATTTTCCTAACATTTTGCTATAGAACAAAGTCATATGTCAACAGAAGGGATTCTCCTATTTACCTTAACAGATCAAGCCAACTGTTAGCTATATAATTTCATAATACTTCTATCAGAGAATAAGTGGTGTTTTAAGATTGAGTGTAATAAAAGATCTAAAATTGTATATTAATAATATATTAAATGTCACATTTTGGGTGTTCAGTTTTAAACTCACCAAATGTAATGACCATTACTGCTGATAAATTTCAGAGGTTGGTCACCTGTTCTGTAAGTGTTCCTATTAAGTATTTAATTTTAAGTGCTGTTTAATTCCACTTAATGAATTTCATTCTTGGCCTGTCAAAACACATGCCTGTCTTTAAAGCAAATAATAAAAGCAAGATGTGCCTTTCTTACAGAAGATTTTTCCTTTAAAAGTGAAGTAATAATTAAATGGTGACTAAATGCACTGAGAATTGACCGGTTTGAAAAGTTATGTCAATATAAAGAAATCTGATATCACTTCTTGTTTGCCTATGTGTATGACTCTGATCTGGAATCATTACTTTGATCCTATTTCAGTTTTTGCACCCTCTGGAAGTTTAGGAAAAACATCTGAAAAGCCAAGCAGCAAAGAGAAAGAGAAAACTTCATCAGATTCTGGGTCCAAGGAAGGTTCTGATAAGAGGAAGCGCAACAGAGTCACTGAAAAGGTGTTAAATGCAAACAGTAACCCTTCCAGTCCCAGCGCTGCCAAGCGACGCAGAACATGAAGCAAGCTGTGAAGGACAAGTAATAAACTATGGAACGGGAGGAGTCAAAAGGAGTAGCAGGATAGTCGCTGCAGAAACGTTTTGAGAAAGGAAAAAAATATTTGAGCCAGGTATTTGAAGAAGCTGCCCATTGGCTCTATACATGCAAGACTTGTCTATGTCTTTCCTGGTGGGTGGTCTAGTTGGAGTAGCCAAATGATGGCTACCTTCTCAGGGCGGTGCGGGGGGAGACCTGGCAACCTTAAGAGTTTACATGTGTGCAGCCATTCTGGTGGTTGCACTTCAAACAAGTAGCACACTCTGTGTCAGCATAGCTTCAAAAGGAGTGCTCAGTGAAACGCAGAGCCTCTGTTAGTGAAGAGCAGGGGTTATTTCTGTAAAGTTTGGGTCTTTTTTCTGCTTTTCTTTTGTTGCTGTCTTTGAATATTACAGACCCTCTGTGGGTGATGTTTGGCCATTTTACTTCCTGCAAATGTGGCATTTGTATATCAAATGTCTGAATTCATTGGTTGAGTAAAAAACTAAAATTCTTTTAAATGCAGGTAACTACTGAGTTTAAGTATTCTTTAGCTCTGTTTGCTGGAGGAACTTTTACTACTTTCACCCTTAGTGGCATAACATTTTTCAATCTTCATAAGTTCATATACCATAAGTGAAGTGCAAATGTTAATGCCCCTAGACAGAATAATTAGTAAGTGTCCTAAATAAAATATCCAGTTATGTCACATGGTTTGGTTAAGGGATCAGCTGAGCTGTGCGTGAACCTGGAGATGTTCATCCATTTGTAATATAGCAGTATATAACAGTGGGGTTTTGTACTTCGTTATTTATTTTTTAAAGGCGTTTTAGTAGATGTTAATGGAATTGGTATTCCAAAATGTAAATTTTGTTCTACAATTTAAGAATGTTACTGACATTGTAACGCTTACTTTTTATATTCTGGAATATTAAGATTTGATGAAGTTACTACTTTGTGTTGTGAAAAGATGGATCACAATCAGCATCGCTGTTAAATGGTGAATGAAGTAGGCTGAAATGTTACTGACATTTGTTTCACCATATTAACTACAAGTTAATAAAAAGAAGAGTTACTTCTTAATCTGTCAGTATTACCTGTGAGGTGAGGAACTAGGAATCCACTAGTTTCTGCTTTTATTCTAGGTACCAAGTTCTCATCTGCCTTATTTGCTTCACTTGTTTTATACTAAGAATAAATTTGACTTGTTCTTATTTTACTAAATGGTAATTGTTGTGTTAACTTGATTAAAATTTGGCCCAACTTATTTTAGAAGTAATTTAGGTATCTTTAGTGAAATTGGTCAGAACTCTCTACATGTGGGTTTTCAGGGGCTTTTTACTAACTTTGCCTGGATCTTACAAACTACTGTCCTCTTATTTCAGTGAGATATTTGATAAGGAATCCTGGCCTGCTGAACTCAATAGGTTGTTGCTGTAACCTTCCAAACTAGAGGATTTTCTCTATTCCAACAAGCATAATGCAGTTGTGACGTGCTGAGTTGAGAAGATGAGGGTTTTGAGGTGCTTTTTGGGAAGTTCACCTGTTTACCCTCTAGAAGGCTGGAACTCTGCGGGGATGGCCACTGTAACACACGGCGTGATGTAAGCTCGCTGGCTTAGGGTCTGAAATAGCAAGGCATAAACCAGTTCCAAACCAGAAGGTATGAAATGCTGTTAATTTAGTGCTGTGCTCCAGTAAGCCGTGCAGAATGTTCAGTGAGATACCTGGCAGCTGGATGGAGAGATCCACGGAGCTCTGGTTCTGGGAAAGAGATGCTGCAGGTGTCTCCAGAGGTTTTCTAGGTGGGTGGAAGTCAAACTTTTCTAACCTTCTGTGAGCAAGCTCCTGGTTTTAATTTTGATACTTTAAAAAAATGCTCAGTTGGTATGATCGAGTTCTTAGAAGTTGTAAACTTGATACAGATATATTGGAGAAGCGAGTGCTGAAAGACAAATGCCTTAAGTTTTGCTGTTTCCTTCAGAATTAAGGTGCTGGTTATTTTTTCTGTAATCTACACAGATATTGGCCTTAAAGTGCAGATTTTGTAGCTTTAAAATCTCGTGGCCTTGTGGGTAAATCCTTTTCAAACCACTGGATTCTAGTCAATGATTTTGCTATACCAATGGAATGGGCTTTATACCTTCAAGTAGGAAAGTGTTGGCATTAACAGGTGCTGGTGCAGTCTCTTGACACCACCCCTGAAGCAGGTGAAGTCCACTTGGGATTTCACGGTCAATGCAGCAACCCAGATTTTTGGGGAATGTGTTGTTTGCAAAGTTGGGTATTTGGAAAACGTAAATGCTTTTAAGTGGCCCGAGTGCTGCAGCTCGGTTTTCCTTTCCCTTTCACCCTGTCCTGGCTTCTCGGGAAGGCTGGGGGTTGGTTCATTTGCCTGTAAGAGGAGCATTACCCCCCTGGGTGGAAGGGGTGTGCTGTTTCTGTGCGAAGCGGCTAACCAGGCAAGGCTCGCCGAATTCCGCATGGGAGGAACGAGGGAAAAGCCAGCAGCAATCGCTTTGTGCCGTCTGGGGGGTGCCTCTCCAGGACCCCTTACCGCTGCCCAGCGCCGGCGTGGTTGGAAAAGAGGAGGATTCAGGATTTGGTTTGCTTTCTCCCGGCGCAGAGGGCCGGGGCGCCCGGCCGCGGGAAGAGAGCGGGCGGGCGCAGGGACCGCGCGGCGGCCAAGGGGCGGTGCCGCAGGAAGGGGACGGGGGGTGCCCGCGTTTCCTCCCCCCGCGTCCCACGTGCTCGGGCTTTGTAGCGCGGGCGGGCCCGCTGCCCCTTTCGCTTTCCCTTTCCCCCGCCCTCCCCCTCATCCCCCTCCCCGCCGCTCCCATGGCGGCTAGGTTCGGCTTTAGGCTGGGGGAGGACGAGTCAGAGGACGAGACGTGCTTCTGGAGGTACGATTCTACCTGGGAGGAGGACGAGGACGACGAGGAGGAGGAGGAGGATGGCGGCGGCGGCGGCGATGGCGATGGAGAAGGCGGCGGCGAGCCGGAGGGAGCGGAGGCGGGAGCCGAGGAGGAACCGGAGGATGCGGGAGAGCGGGCGGTGCGGAGCTGGGTGAGGGGCTCCCTGCAGGCCCAGGTGGGTGCCGAGGGGTGCGGGGGTCCCCCGGGGCGGGAGCGGGACGCAGAGCAGCTCTCCCGAGGCGTCACGGGAGGGCGAAGCCCCTTCCCCGCCTGCCCCGAGCTCTGCAGCTGCCTCCTTTACCGCGCCCAGGGCCTCTCGCTGCGGTGTTCCTCTGCTCGCAGAGGCGGGCCGCGGGGTGTTCCAGGGCCGCATCGATCCCGAGAATTACCGGGGCCGCGGGCTTGTCCCGGGCGCGCACGAGTAGATCTCCCCGGGCCGCCCGCTCTGCGCCTTCAGCGCGTTTTAAGCCTTCTCTGGTCCCCCTGCTCCTGTCGGGAACGGGAGCAGCTCAGAGAACTTCCAGGGAGCCCCAGGAGGTTTGTCCTGGCAGCGACCTCCGGTGTGTAATGCCCTCCCCTCGCAGCCAGCCCAGGGATGGCCCAGGGCAGCTGACAGGAGCGCTGCCTGTGACGGGACAGAGGTGTGCGCTGGCCTTATGACCCCTGGCGTTTTCTTATGTTGACACGACCTAGGTTTCAGCATGTGCGTATTTATATATATTTCCCCACCATTCCCCATGTTTTGGATGCTTCATCCCACAGGTAGAGGTTCTGTCTTCATCTGGCACCTGTCTGCCCGCTGATTCTGATGGCCATTAACGTGTCAGCAGCTCCCTGCAGTTCAGTTTGCTGTTCAGTTTGCTGTCTACAGCCTCACTCCGTGGTGGCCTTTCCTCCCCTGCTGACCCCGTGTCCCATCTGCTCGCTTTCCAAAGTGAGCTGTAACTCTTTATTTCCTCTCAGGGCCTTTACTTCCTAGGGAGCGTGTTAGAAAGCAGCTCTGAACACACAGCAAAGATGCGCTGCTGTTTTAGAACCTGCAGGTATGTGCTCAGTTACACCACTGAGATCGTGCTGCAAAACATGAGCACTTCTCTCCACCTTAAAACAACATTGATTTGAAATAAAAGGAACTTGTTGACCTTTACCTGTGGTTCCTACGTTTAACGTACACAGGTTTGAGTTTTAATTTGGCATCATTAATTTCTTCCACAGCATTGCTTGGGCAAGTGCAAAACAGTGTTTCTGTTTCAGTGTTCCCTTCCTCCATCAAAACACACCCCGGACCTTTTATCTTAACTCCTCCCCTGTTAGGAAAGGAAGCTACTCCTTTGCTTTAGTTTCGTTTCAGCGACTCATCGGTATTTTTAGAATACAACTAGGCAGCTAAAGCTTTAAACTTGAAATTCTTATGAGCATTAAGCTATTAAAATAACCTCCCTTTAAAAAAATAATGCCGTGTGGCGTAGTGTCCTAACCACTTCTGACTTCTCAACAAATACATGCTGTACTTTGCAAACAAAATCAGGGTTTAAATGCAGCAGATGGACACACTCATGCATGTGTATGTGTCTTCAAGGCATTTACTACAAGGAACATAGATTTGTGAGAGGTCTTGGGTATTTTAGGTGGAGTAGTTGTAATACTTGAAGAGGCAAGGATTTCACTGGAAAACACTTGGTTGTTTAAAGGCATGCTTTATTTTCCTCTGTATGCAGCTGGAATTCTGGTTTTGTTCACAAGTTTTAATGCCTCAAGAACACTCAGGTTATTCTTTTGGAATGTGATTGTTCAATAGATTATTTTTGTATTTTTTTTCTGGGAGCAACGTCTGGATTGTGACAGCTGTAACAGCAAGGACCATTTTCTCACTCCAGTGAGCGGACTTCTTGAGCTCTGCCTTGCAAGGGAGGATGTTGTCCCTGAGACTTACGGCCCCTGGAATATTGTTCAGCATCTTTAAAGAGGAGTTCTCCCTTCAGCGAGGAATGTGTAGTCACCTCTGTCTGACAGTGCCTGAAAAATTTTTAAGGGCAGTGAGTGTGAATACAAAAAGAAACAGTAATTCTGCTGCTATCCCTCTGTGCCTTGACAACCTGCCAAAGACATGGATTGGTTTCCAAAACTAGTTCCTACTTTTCCTTATATTACACTAATTCTTGTTCTTCTCCCTTCAGCCTACATGGTATGATTTTTTACTGAAGCTGGTAATGTGTTTATTCAATATTAAGGTTAGAGTTTTTTAATTATTATTTTCACTGTGCACTTTCAAAACCAACCTAAAACTCTACTTTTTATCTTCACATCTCACTTTTGTCTCTGCAAATGCCCCGTATTCATGGTCTCAAGTTCCCACAGGTCTCTCTCTGCAGCTCTCTTGCATCTCTGTGCTTTTAGCTTTGAGGAGCATGCCTTGGAAACCTTGGGCTTCGTGTGATGGCTTGAAGAGGGTCGCAGGGTTACTTGCTGTTCTTCTGCAGTGCACCACGTTCATGCTGTGCTGCTCAGGGCCATGTTTTAACAATAACCTCTGATTATCCTGCCTTTAATTCCCTTCACCCCTCTAGGATTCTGTCACCTTCCTTGTTCCTGCTTCATGTTCACAATCCACATGTTCTTCCAGCCCTTTTGGTCGCTGGTTTCCAGTTTTCAGCCAAATACTGTGTTACCCTGTGCTGTCTTTGCTCTCTGCACAGCAATGCACACTGGAGTTTGGAGGGAGAAACCTGCTTGGATTGCTTAACAGTGTTGTGAAAAATAGGTACTTGAGTTTGTCAAGGGGCAGGAAGGTTGTTCTTTCTGGATGGCTTTGAACAGAAGTTTTTAGAGGCCCACAACCATCCCCTGCTTGGAAGGGAGGCTGATTTTTGCCGCCTTTACTTCTTGTTCTCTTAACAGTGTGCTCAGGAAAGCCTTTCTCCTGGATCTAGGCTTTCTCCTGCTTCTAGCTTCTTTGAGGACAAGCTTTCCAGCATCTCACCCCATGGCATCGCATGTCTCTGTGCCTGCACCTTCCCTTCAGCAAGCAAGTTCTTTGTCAGAATTGGAGCCCATCTATTCTTAGCCTGCCCTGCCTGACTGTTAAAGGGTGGTTTTTAAACCCTGGAGTGTGAGGAACAGCTGGAGATTGATTCTTACGTAACCAGGAACAAAATCTTTCTTAATTCCACCTGTATCAGTTTCAGCTTTGGAGTTCAAGAGTTACAGTCAAAAGCAATGATGAATTTAAAAGTGCTAAATCCTGGCCTCTGCTTGCATCTTGAACAAGAGAGTCCCATTGATCTGGTCTGGCTGAAACATGTTTCTTAGTCTTGTGTTTGCAGCCGCTTTTTTAAACGTTATTTGTTTTCCCTGAATGTTAGCTGTGTGGCAAAGCTTTTCATTGTGGCATGTGTTTCTGCCATCTGAGGAGATTCTGGGGATGGACACTAGCGCTTGGATTTCTGAACCCACGTGGCAGTTAGAAGTTCTGCTGTCTGCTTTGGTCTGTGTTCCCTTATACAAACTGGAAACGTGTTGCAGTGTAGACAGGTATTAGTTTAGGTCATCATGAGTTCATAGAATCATAGAATCATAGAATTGTAGGGGTTGGAAGGGACCTCGAGAGATCATCGGGTCCAACCCCCTGCCAAAGCAGCTCCCTAGGACATTTCACTGAGATAGGCGTCCAGACGGGTCTTGAATATCTCCAGAGAAGGAGACTCCACCACCTCCCTGGACAGCCTATTCCAGGGCTCTGTCACCCTCACTGTGAAAAAGTTTCTCCGCATGTTGGTGCGGAACTTCCTATGCTCCAACTTGCAGCCATTGCCCCTTGTCCTGTCTCCACAGACCACTGAAAAGGGGCTGGCTGATTCCCCCTGCATCCCTTGCTTAAGATAATTGTAAACATTAATTAGGGCCCCCCTTAGTCTTCTCTTCTCAAGGCTGAACAGTCCCAATCTTCTCAGCCTTTCCTCATAGGGGAGATGCTCCAGGCCCTTTATCATCTTCGTAGCCCTTCTCTGGACTCTCTCCAGGAGATCCCTGTCCTTTTTATACCAGGGAGCCCAGAACTGGACACAATACTCCAGGTGGGGCCTGACCAGGGCAGAGTAGAGCGGGAGTTACTACATTTATAAAACAAAGCCCAGCAAATTGAGCTGTATTTAATTCCTGTCCCCCAAGTATGGGGCAATCACAGTATGTAAAGGAGTATTTAAAACGGAAGCTTTAAAAGTTCTGCATTGTTGTCATCCCTCAGGTTCAACAAGGCCAAGTGCAAGGTCCTGCACCTGGGACACAACAACCCCGTGCAGAGATACAGGCCTGGGGGAGACTTGCTGGAGAGCTGTCAGGCAGAGAAGGACCTGGGGGTGTTGGGTGACTGCAGACTGAGCACAAGCTGGCAGTGTGCCTGGGTGGCCAGGAAGGCCAACGGCATCCTGGCTTGTGTCAGACCCGGAGTGGCCAGCAAGGCCAGGGAGCTGACTGTGCCCCTGTACTCGGCATTGGTGAGGCCGCACCTTGAGTGCTGTGTCCAGTTCTGGGCCCCTCACTACAAGGACATGGAGGTCCTGGAGTGAGTCCAGAGAAGGGCAGCCAGGCTGGGGAAGGGGCTGGAGGGCAAATCCTCTGAGGAGCGACTTGAGGGTGTTTAGCCTGGAGGAGGCTGAGGGGAGACCTTATCACTGCCTACACTGACCTGCCAGGAGGGTGCAGAGAGGTGGGCGATGGTCTCTTCAGCCAGGTGACAGGTGATGGGACGAGGGGCAATGGGCTCAAGCTGCACCAGAGCAGGGTCAGATCAGATGTGAGGGAAAAGTTCTTCCCTGAAAGAGTTGTGGGGATGTGGAACAGGCTGCCCAGGGAGGGGGTTGAGTCACCATCCCTGGGTGTGTTTAACAGATAGGTAGATGAGGTACTTAGAGATATGGTTTAGCATAGGACAGGAACAGTTGTACTTGATCTTCAAGGTCTTTTCCAACCTAGTGATTCTGTGATTCCCTCAGGTTAAAGCCTCCATCTCCTGCATGCTGTGCACGATTCAAAATGTAACTACTAATGATGGACAGGCCTGCTGAATGGATGACTTCTTTACAACGAGGCCTTACATCTAATCCAGTTCCTTACTAATTAAAGCACCAGTGATCTGTGTTGACTACAAAGTGCTTTTTGTCTTCTGTTTTCCTCTGAGCAAATGAGGTTAGGAAATAACAAATGAAGTTAAAAAATAACTTGGGACGCTGTTTACTTTCTTCTAAGTTTCTTAAAATTCTCATTTTGCAAGAGTCTGCCCATCCCATCATTGTTTCCTGAAGTCCCCACTCGTGCTGTGAGCTGGCATTGAACTGTGCCATGCTCTGCTTGCGTGGGTGCTTTTACTGGGGAGCAAACTGGTTCGTTTTGGTGGTTCTGCCTTGACAGAATGCTTTTCTACTCTCTCATGGTTTGGGGCAAGAAGAGTCAGCACTCAGCAAAGTTAAACCTGTATTGTTTGTGAAGTGTAACAAAATCTCTTATCGTTGAAGTAACCCACTCTGTAAGAAACAAATCAGTATATAATTCAGGGGTTTGTCTATAGCAATGTGAATTAGGAATAAAATCAAATTCAGCTGTAACTAGGTATGTCACTTGGCAACTAATGGGGATCGTGTGAGTCACTGCTGTGGGTATTCCCACTTCTGTCTGTCTTTTTATTTTATTAGTGAAGTTTGGTTTCAAAATCTTTCCAACTAAATGCATTTTATTTCTAGGGCCAAAGATCAACTTTGTCACTACTGTCTCAGGGATTTTCAGGTAGACTTGAAACATGAAGTTTCGTTACTTGGAGAGATGAGCAATAATGAAGATGATGATTAGAACAGAAGTCTGATAAAATAAATATCTGACATGACCATGTGGGTCTGTTATTGTCCACCAGCTAGATCAGCATGATGCTAGATCAGCAACAACTCTTGAACAGAAAGCAAAAGACCAAGAAAACTTAACGTCAGTAATGTCTACAGGGAATGAGAATCTTGAAATTAAGATGTAAAAATATCCTTTAAATTTGAGAAATTTGAAGTCAGATCTCTTGTCTTGACCAGGGTATATAGTGACTTGGAGAGAGATGGACAGATAGGCAGGGCTTAGTTTGTCCTGTGCTAAAATCTTTGAGTTAAAGAAGAAAAGACACAGAAAAGTGTGGGATTTCCAGCTAGTTCTGACCATTTCTGTGGGAAAACTCAACAGGAATAAAAGATATGTGTGAAACATGAAGACCTTAACTAATTAGATGAGAAGAAAATAAAATTAAAAGTTTGGTTAAAGGGGATGGTGTGAACTGCTCAGTCCCAAGCTGTCCTCAGGAATGCAGAGAAACAGTGGCGGTACCAAACCAGCTGGGTTTGTGGGTGCTGGGACTTCAGGGAGCGATAGGGAACATGTGAGAGGTGTTAAATTCAGTCAGTGGGGTTTGTTTTATTACTATTTTTCCAGAAGAAAATGTTATTATGGATCTTCAATCTGTGTCTCTTTCTCTAGTCCTCAGGCAGGCGCAACTGGAATGCAGCAAAAGACTTGCAGAGATACAGACATTGTTACCCGGTATGGACCAGATGATGATGCATGTGCTCTTGTGACTTCCTCATCATTGGCACCAAGTTTAGGAATGTTTCCTAGATTTGAGGGCACCCTTTTGTCTTTACACTGGCTCAGAACCTTTAAGGGATTCATTTGGGAGGGTGAAGGGATGATGTGTGTGTGGGTGCATCAGAAACAAGCTGTTACTTCCCAAAACATTTCAAGGCTTTAGCTTGAAATGTCCAAGAAACACAAGGGAAAGCAAGGAGAAGTGTTGGAGTGAATACTGCCTCTGAAAAGATTGCTGCTTGTTGATCTCTTCTTCTTATCTCCAGGATCTGTTAGAATTGGAAAATGAGGAAGAACAGATGTGGAATTTGAGCTTTTATAAAAATGAGATTAGTTTTTTGCCCCATGGTGAGTACCATGTATGATGCCACTCTGCTGTAGCTGGCTGAACTGGTGAAAGAGTAGCTTGATCCATGTGGGGACAGTTGTTTTAAAAAAAAAAACCCACCAAAAATACACACCAAGAATTTCCATTTTAAAATGCCTTTGTTCTTGCTATATATTCCTTAATTTTCTGCTTGGTGGTAGAAAACACGTGTTTTTTTCTAGCATGGCAGGATGATTGTCCTGTTACAGAAGCTGTTGCCTGTATGTAGCTCCTGGATAATGACCTGACCTGGGGTGACTGGCTGACTTTAATTTTCATTTGGTGTCATTTCTTCTTGCCTGACTTCTTCCTTTTCTTTTCAGGTTTATGTATTGAAACTCTGCTTGAATCTTGGTGGGACAACTATGAAGTTCTGGAAGAAAATCATTCTTACATACAATGGTAAACTCTCTGCATGAATATATTGCCTCTCTTTAGTGGTGTCTCTTTCACAAGTCAGTTTTGGCTGTGTTCCTGAATTCAGCTTCCCAAAAGGCCCAGAATTACTCTTTTACACCTTATTGTTAGAGTTACCTTCTGGAAACGATGCAGTGGAAAGTCTGAAGGTGTGGGGTGTCCACTACAGCTGTGGCAGTAGATGTCAGTCATTGGTCTTGGAGCATACTGCAGAACAAAGTATTGGGGCAGCAAGAGAGATCCAGAGAAGCACAGGACATTGTTATAACTAGTCTAGTCAGTGCTTTTATGGGAGGGATTTGTTGCATAGTAAACAACTTCCGTGTCCATACGGATGTGAGATCTTCATGAGATGCTTCTGATAATAGAATTGGTGGAGTGAGTCTTTTAGTTGTAACCCTGGGTTGGGTGTCATCTTAGCTCATCTGAACTGAAGTGTTTTTTTCCCTCCAGGCTATTCCCTTTACGTGAACATGGGATGAACTGGCGAGCCAGGCCACTCACATGGCAAGAAATCCAGGTAGAGAAAGTTTTTGCCTTTTTTTCTTCTTCCTTTTTTTCAGAGCTGAAGCAGGTTAGAATTCTCCCTAAATGCCTTCTATCTGACATACAGTTTGTTTTATGTGGCTTCCTTGGGGCCTTAGTGTGAGCAGAGCTCACTCAAGACCTGATCAGTGTTTGTCAGTTTTGTGTCTGCCAGTTGCTACACCAGCAAGTGAAATGCTGAGTGGTATAATCAAGCCTTGTTTGCACTTCAGGTGCCACTTAAACTGGTGCAGGTAATTAGGGATGTGCACCTTGTCCTCATCGTTCTGTCTTGTTTTCAGGCCTTTAAGAAGTCCAAAGAAGTTATGCAAAGGTTTGTACGGGCTTATCAGCTCATGCTGAGGTTTTATGGAATCATTCTGATCAACCAGGAAACTGGAGAACTTAAAAGAGCAGAGAACTGGGCTGAACGATTTCAAAACTTGAACCGGTGAGTGTTTATACTGCAGCCAGGCACATCTTTGAGAATTCAGGGAAAAAAGTCAAGAAAATATTCAGCCTTGGAGGAATGGAGACTTTTATTGATGGAGGTTAGGTGGCTGAAGTCTTTTCAACTTGGCTCTGCCTCTGCCCATAGCTCATCACACTCTCTGTGATTCTAATGAGTGATGACTGTAATGAATAAACCAGCTGGGACTGGCTTGCTGTGGTATCAGATGCAGCTGTTAACAGCAGGCTTTCTTCATGTTTGTCTCCCAAAGTATGAGATGCAGCTGGGGAGATGTTAATATTTGCTCTAGTGGAGCTTATGTTTAGAACCACATTTTAAGCAGGAAGTCAAATTACCTTTGTAGTGTTCTGTTAAACTACAAAGCAGGGGTGTTTTTGTATACATCCCTGAGTGTTTGTAAAGCTGCCTTAATGAGTGTAAAATGCTTAGACTCCTTGGTTTCTCCTTGGGTTTGTTTTTTTGGCTCTCTGGTGCTCTGCAAACTGACAGCAATGTTTTTGTATTATTCCAAGTCCTGTTGTAGGGATAGTAATGACCCTTTGCATTTGAGTACCTCAGCAATGTTAACAGGGGCTTCAAAAGGACTGGACATAGTCACAAAAGAAAAACCAACTTAGAGACTGTCAAGTATAAATAAAAAACAACAACCCACCAAAAAATAACAAACAAAACCCAAACAGAAAAACAAACCCAGCCCCAACCCAAAAGCTGTGTCTAACTGAAGTCCCTACCTCATGAATTTCTGTCAGTACCCTTACACACCTGTATTCTTACACATCTCTACAGGCTGCCCCTGAGGGACACTGTCGGGGCAGGGTATTGGGATGTGTGGGCTGGTGTGCCTGACCTGGTATTGTGGGTCTTAACTACCAGTGGGTGATGCAAAAAGGCAGAACCCTTCCAAGCAGTGGACATGATTAATCCAAGCAGGCTAGGGAGGTACTGCTAAAGGCAGGCAGCAGCAGTAGGTGCTTTACAGATAAGCCTCCCTGTACTCCCACCTGCATTGTCAAGTAGTATTTACTATAGATCACAGTCAGTAAGGCCCAAAACATTTTTGCAGGTACTCTAGGGGTTTGCTGGGACTTCAAGCTTGTCAGCCTCACCTAACAACTCTGGTTATCTGTTTATTTCAGGTTTGGCCACAACAATTTGCGTATCACACGCATCCTGAAGTGCCTGGGAGAGATGGGGTATGAACACTATCAAGTGCACTTGGTAAAGTTTTTCTTAACAGAAACTCTTGTTAAGGAGACGTTACCAAACGTCAAGAGCAGTGCCTTGGATTACTTCCTGTTCACCATCAGAAGCAGACGGAAGAGGAGGGAGCTAGTCCACTATGCTTGGCAACACTTCAGACCTCGAGACAGGTTTGTGTGGGGACCGCACGACAAACTCCTGAAGTACAGAGCACGCTCTGCCAAGGCACGGCTGTGCCAGCAGGTTGAAGATCAGCAGGGCAGTCCTGGTAAAAAATGTGATGATTCTGTAGAAGAGGCTCTGAAACCATCTCTAGAGGAAGACCAGAAAGCTGGAGATGCTGCAGATTTGCAGCCTAGAGTGAATGATGAAGATGTAAAAGAGAAGTTAAGTGATGGTGTTTCCAAAGGAGAGAATGGTGAAGAAGAGGAAGAGGCTTTGGTTACCCAGCAGGAGAAGGAGTTAAACAGTGAAACTGAAGAAGTGCAGAGCACGGCGGAGAATGATTGCACAAAGGAGAGCAAGAAGAGAAAGCTAGATGCAAGTAAGGCAGACACCAAAAAGAGCAGTGCATTGAAAAGCCCTACAGATATTGAAAACATCTCCCGTAATCTGGGAGAATGTGCAATTGATGGAGAAATCCCCTCCTCTGCCCCACTCTTAGAAGCAGAAGAGGACCAGGAAACCCTGAAACAACACACAGTGAGCACCAAAGACTTAACAGTACCCGAGGCAGCTGGTGGAAGCAACTGTGAAACGGAGGAAAGTTGATAAAAGAACGAGAAGCAAACCATGCATCTTGGCCATAAACCTAAAGATGGGGCCCTCTGCCTCTAGTGCCAAGTTAAATAATTCTATTGCAAACTCTGAGGCTAAAAAAGAAAATGTCAGTGAGGAAAACACAACTGTGGAAGCAGCAGGTGAGGAGGGTGGTGGTGGTGCAGATGATGAACATGTGAGACCTTCAGTTGGTTCCAGGCTCCCTGAGACTAGCCAGACTGCTCCAATAACTGATGGCTTGGAGTTGAGTGGAGATGAAGTCACAGCAGGGAGTGATCAGCCCCACTGCAACAGCACGCTCTTGGGAGGTACAAGTGAGGTAGAGCGGGTAGAAGAGCATAAAAAGGTAGAAAATGCAAGTGGAGAGGGGCAAGCAGAAGTTGCAAGCAAGAAACAAGTTCCAGAGAGTCTTGAGCAGAACATGTCATCCACCTCTCCTGAAGAAGACAGTGCTGAGGTTGCAGCACAAAAACCTGAAAGCTTGGAGCGTGCAGCAGAGCCTGATGAAGAGCAGGCAGCAGCACAGTGAGACCAGCATGGCAAGTGCTCCGGCAAGTGGGGATGATGCTGCCAGCACTGCTAGGAGCTGGCTTTCATGATTTGGATAGCAGAAGTATGTGAAGAGTAAACTTCCTTTGGACTGATCCAGTCTAGCCCCTTGCTGACTTTCACTCTTCCACACTTTTTAAATCCTGTGTAGTAACTCTACTGAGATCCAGCCCTTGGTTCCCCTAAAGAGGAAAATACTAATTTAGTTATCTTCACGGGCAGGCTGTGTCCCATTCCTGGTTTTTAACAGATATTCAGGACAATCTTGGAGCAACAGGGATTTTTGCACTTTGTTTTGATTATGGTATATCCCTTCTTACATAGAAGAGGAAGATGATCTGTTTCCTTGTTTGAACTAATCAAGTATTTATTAAATATGTGAGTTTGTAATGCAAGGCAGCATAACCTAATATCCCAGTCCTCCTGCCACGTGACCTCTATTTGTTATTTTGAAAGGCTGTTCCTTCCCAGCAGATTTATTCCTGGCAAAGATGCTGTTGGTCTGAAAGAGATGAGTATATGCATTTCATTTCATATAGGAGTGGTTCCTATAAAGAGAGGAGGTTCCACTTTCGACTGGGATAAAATACATAGTCCAATTACATCCCCCACCAGTATTACCCTTTGTGTACAGATCCTGTTCTCCAGGGTGCAAAGTGCCCTGTGGTTTGTTCTCTTTATCCCCTGCAGAAGTTGCTTTGTAGTGTTCATTGGAGCTGTTAGGAATACAGATTGTCTGCTGGTTTCTAAGAGAGAAACCTTCAGACCTTGCGTAAAGCTGTCTATGCCTCTTCTTCCCCAGGTTTGTCCTCCACGTTCAGACCCTTGATAGTCTTCCACAGATCAGGTTCAAAGCCCTGCCTTCCTCTGAACCCAGCAGTGATTTGTCACTGCATTTTTTCCCCCAGACTTGGCCGTTAATTTGCTGTAGCCTGTGGAGCTCTCTCTTCCTGCAGGCCCTGTGCCGGGTTAGACGTGTCACATTTAACCCCCTTCTCGTTAGGGCAGGGCTGGGTTTTCCCATTAATGATCAGCGTGTCAGACAGTGAGGGCATGTTTGAGTGCACAGTGTCTGGAAACCACTGGGCTTTGCTGGGCAGCTAATTGAAGCTGTAATTGCAGGGGGTACGCTTGTCTGCTTCATTTACTTACAGCCCTCAAGAATTTACTCTCAGACCTTGCCAGCTATTTGCCTGCCTCCCTGGTCCTGACCTCCCTGTTAGCTCTTCTGCCTGACTTGCACAGTATTCAGCCGAGTCAGAAGGAGCATTAAACAATTTAGCACTTGGGGTCCTAGAGATTTACAGCAGTTTCACCAGCCAGAGGAATCTTTCCTGATGGCCAGAAGGTCTGGACTTGCTGTTTGCTCTGATTGTTTGTTTTAGTTTTGGGGTGGGGTTTTGCTTATGTGCTGTTTTGTGTAGGAGATCGCTGGAGGCTCTCTGCTGCAGCTCTTAAGAAGTTCCCGTCTTTCAAGGACCAGGATCAGTGATTTGCCTTCCCAGGCTGCAGATCCTGAGCCAGCGTGCCCCACTTGTGTGTGTGTGAGTGAAAGTATGCAAGCTGGACATGGAATGTTTCAAGGTCATGCATGTGCAGTGGGCAGGAACTTGAAGATAGGGAGCTCCACCTGACCATGAGGAGGAACTTCTTTGCTGTGAGGGTGGCAGAGCCCTGGGACAGGCTGCCCAAAGAGGCTGTGGAGTCTCCATCTCTGGAGACATTCAAATCCTGCCTGGATGCTGTCCTGTGCAGCCTGCTCGAGGTGACCCTGCTCTGGCAGGGGGTTGGGCCAGATGATCTCCAGAGGCCCCTGCCACCCCCCATCACTCTGATCCTGTGCTGGAAAAAGGCTTTTTAACATGCAGGGCTTTTAGGAACAAATGGAGGTTAATAGCCAATAAGAATACACTTAATTACAGATATAAATACTTGAAGATGCTGAAAATTCTTTTATGAAAGATTCATAAGAAATTGTTATTGTGGTTTTTGTACAGATTTATAGAGACTTTCTTATTTAATGAAGTTCTCATTGTGAATTTGTGCTCAGCTGGGGCATAGATCATGTACCTTGTTACAGTGACGTGTGGTTTGGTTTTGTGTTAGTGGGATTTCACTGTGAGCCCCAGTCTGGAGTGCTCAAACCAAACAGTTCCCTGTCATGATCAGGTTTAGAATTTGGCTGTAGGTGTTGGCAGGGAGTTCACAGGTATTTTCCAGCACTCAGAGCTGTACTACAGAGTCTCTTACTTTAATGACACCTATTAAAGCATGATTTTAATGCATACCACTTTCTGTCTATTTATGTTTTTTTTAGTCTTTAACGGCAGGATGTCACAATCTGTCCCCACCTCTCCTCCCTGTACCATCTACCATAGCTTGTGCACCCAAAAGTGAGTGGGTGGGGCTGCCCAGTGTTTCCAAGCAGAGGTCTGGTGGGCTCACCATGAGATAAACCTCTGCTTGTTCCATGGGAAGATGGTAAAACATGGCCAGTGACCATTTGTGGGGGAAAAGACACACACTTCCCCACTCCTCTATGCTTCATGTTTAATGATGTGCTCTGAAATGTGTCTGTGTGCTTATCTCTGTGCTGCCATCCTCCCCAATGCAAACAGTGCTCTCCTCTGTAGAGCAAACAAGGAACTTGCTCTTGAGGCTTGCAGGCAGGAGGGCAGCTGTCTTTTCCTTCAGGACACAGGTGTGGTATCTGTAAGTCACTGTCCCTTCAGCTGTGCTCCCTCTGAGTGGGGATGTGGAAGGGGAGGGAGGACCTGCCCTCCTCCTGTGTGGGGTGAGCCCAAAGGTGAGTGCTCCCAGGGCTCTCCCCATGCCTGAAGCAGCTCTACAATCCCAGGCTTGCCACGAGGAATGTGAGGCTGTGGAATTGGGACCTGCTTTGCCTTCACTTGCCATCAGTTGGGCTCAGTGAAGGAAGAGGCACAAGCTCTGTGCAAAGCACTGCGCTCCCTCTGCAGGGTGTGTGGTGTCTAAAAGCATTCCTTTGCCTTGGAAGGCATCCGGTGACATCCAGACGCATGCTGCCTTTCTGTCCCCAGCTGCCTCTTCCACAAACTCCTGTAGCAACTTAGTAAGTCTTTGAGCCCTTTATCTCTCTGTCCAGGCTGGTGGAATACTGGGGAGCTGGAGAGGCACACACGGTGTGTTCATATAACCCCCTGGCACAAGGATGCAGGACTGTAACCTGGCGTTTCCTTTTTAAGCTTTGCTTTTCCACCTCTGCTCTCCTCTTGCAAGCCAAATGAGCTGTGTCGTTTCAGTCCTGATGAATCTTGCCACTGTTCTTCTCCACTTCCAAGTCCTGCTTTGAAACTGGCTTTAAACGATAAAGGGAAGCGTGTAGCTGTTTGCAGACACATCTCTCTGAATATATATGGCCAGTTGGGATAGCCCAGCTGAGAACTGTCCTGTTCCTAGCAAATACTCCAAAGGCAATTCTTTTATTTTTTGTGGCTCTGAGGTTTCTCCTTTTTCCTGTTTCTGTATCTCTCTGCAGTCATCTGGTCAGGATTCATCACTTTCTCCAGAAATCTGTTGGTGTTTTCTAGACCTTCATGGGGAAAAAAAACCACAAACCCCAAAACAAAGCCCAACCCCAGATGTGAATACACCTCCAGTGTGAATAAACCACCTGGCAAAGCAAAGTGCATTTCTCTGTAGTGCCTCTCATGCTCGTTATCCATACATTGATTTCTCAGTGAAGTTAGGTGGCCTCAGGCACTGAATAACTCTCCGTGTTGCTTTTTATCCGTCACCGAGGTGGTGATGGGCTTTGGGAAATGCACTAGATGAGCCCCCAGGAACAGCTTTGGACCTCCAGCTGGAGCAGCCGACTTCTGCTCCCACCTCCCGTCTGCAGGCGCGGTGTCTGCTGGAGGCTGGGGCTGCCCAGCAGGAAAGGAGAGAGAGCTGCTCTTCAGTGAGAGCTCCTCTTCCCGACCCACCGCTGCTCCCCCTCCTTCTCCCACCTCTCCCCTCCCAGCTCAGCCCCTCTTGCCTGCGCTCCTGGGCTCTGCCCCTCCAGCTGGAGCCGCAGGTTTATCTGGAGGCCAGGAGTCTCCTTTGTAAGCGGAGACCCAGGAGGAGGAGGAGGGATCTGCTGGACCCTGGAGGAGAATCTTTAGCTGCCCAGGAGGAAGGAAGAGAGGCAGAGCCTGGGCACTATGGCTGGATTCTCTGCTCTGGGGCTTCTCTCCCTCTGTCAGCTGTTAGCCACAGCATCAGCGCAGGTAAGAAGCCTCCTTTATGTCTTACACCGGTCTGTGAGAGAAGAAGATCGGGCTCTGCGTGTGTTACAGCTGCAGGATGGGATGTGGCAACAGGCAGGTTACTGGAGCCCAAAGTTTATGAAGAGCGTGTGTGTTGCTGGTGCTGTTACACACAGTGCTTGCAAGCTCATCAGGGGACAAACCAGTGCTGGGGGGCTTTGGGTCCTATCCTGCTGGGTAGAAACTGCTGCTTTATTCTTGCTGTGAAAGTATTGTCCTCCTATTGAGTTACAAGAGAGAAAGCCTGGGGAAAGGGAGACCTGGTGATGTAAGAGAAACAGTTCTCTCTCAGTGAAGTAGTAGGGACTGATCTGACCCATGTGTTCATCTGAATCCAAACTTCTTTTTCCTTCCCTCAATCGGTTTTCAAATTTTACCCTTCTAAAATAGCATATCTACCCCGTGTCTGCTTCAGACATGAAGTAAGGTTAAACGTCCCTGTGTGGTGTTGGTAGTATTGCCTGGGGAAGTTACTAACTGCTCCGTGAGGTTTTTCGTTGTGTTAGTGAGGAATTTTTGCAGTCTGGCTTGGGAATTCAGAGCTGCCCCCATCTACTGCGGGCACAGCTGCTTCTACAATGAAACCTTTGTTCGCTGAAGCTGCAGCAAGTCGCTCTCTGGAGCCCTCTCTATACACAAGTCATTTATTGGACCTTTCTTTCCTCCCTCCACCTCGCATCTCCTCAGAAATCCTGTATTTTCAAATTGCATCCTGCTCAGAGAGGAGACTTTCCCTTTTTCCTTATGTCTTCAGCAGTGTCCTCACAGTTTTTCCATCACCCCATCAGCTCTCCCATCAGATTTGGACTGTAAATTAAGTTTTCATGCCAAGCACTTGACCCCTATTTTCTGTGGGCTTTGTGTTTCCTCCTCTGCCCAAAACGCAATGGCAGTGAGAACCGTTTCCCATACCCAAACCCATTTGCTTCCAGGGACCAGCTCTTATTCCCAACATAAGCCAGCTGGGAGCCCTGAGGACATGCTCCCCAAAAAGGGTTTTCAAAAAAAGCCTTGCACTGGTCCTGAGGTCCTCTGAGTCCAGCCAGGGTGGGGTCCCCGAGAGTGTGGAAGGTTGGTGCAGATTTAAGGTTGGGCTGTAGGGCTTGGCAGTTGCTTTTTGATTTAGCCCCCGTATTGTTTCTTCTGATGCAAAAATAAACTCCTCTTTCTCTCTCTTTCCCCTAATCCTTTCAGAGAGTAGGACCACAAGGCCCTCCTGGACCACGAGGACCCCCTGGACCATCTGGCAAGGACGGCATAGATGTGAGTGACGTAGGGCAGAGGGCAGGCTTGGCAAGGGAGGCGAGGGGTGGAGCAGAGGCAGAGCCAACCGAGCAGAGAAGCTGAAGAGCTGCTGTCCTTCTCTGGAGCCCCCAGGCTTTGGGCCATATGGACCTGGAGAGCCAGCCTACTTGTAAGAGACCCTCCTGCAAGAGTCAGAACAGCGAGTGGAGGTGTGCTGGGTGGTCTCAGGTCCTTAGCAGGATCAATCCCTTGTCTCAAGAGAGAGTTCAGGACAGAACAGGGGGTTCATGACCCTGCTTGCAGAGCAGAGTATTTCTCTTTTGGCATCTGGGGGACACACACCACCGTATGGCTGAGTGCCTGGGTACGATATGCATTGGATTCGTTGCATGCTCCGTTGTTCAGAGAGAGGTTTACATGATGCTTCAGAGCATTGATGTTTGTAGAGAGGCCCCAGTAAACTCAAATACGCCGCACTGGACGCTGCTTTTACTTATACTGGTTGTATTCACCATCATTAGTGTGGCCATCCTTAACTTGCCTTGGCATGTGAGAGGTGAGAATCTGGCTTGTGTGTTTCCAGGCATGGGTTGCATTTAGGGGCACAAAAGGCAAGTGGAATGGGCAGCCTTTCTTTCAGCAGGCAGTTCTTTGTACATACAGCTCCCACAGAGGTAGGAGACTGTACCACGGGACTTACCAGAGGAGAAAAACTTGTCTTATTACTTTTAAGTGATGGTTCCATGGAAACAAAACACATTGCCTCTGTACATCTGGGTAAGGACTGAATTGGGTCCCGTAGTTGGCAGTGGATAAAACCAGCATCGGATGGAGCTTCAACAGGACCACTTCAAATGCAAAACGCTGGATTCCTGCTTCAATGTTCAGTTCCTTATGGAATTGGGGAGAGGTTTTTAAGCTTGCCTGAAGTAAGTTTGTTGGAATTGTGCCTTTAAGCAACTTTGAAAAAATCTATTCATTCCATGCAGCTCATTTTCTTTTGGATAAGAAGGTAAAAAAAATACCTAAGAGTTCCCTGGTATATGGTGAACAAGGAGCTGTTTTGTCTGCTGTGGTGAGCTTTCATAGTGGCCCTGTGAGCAAGGCAGGTCTGAAGAGAGAACCTCATTGATCCACAGCAAGTCCCTCCCACGTGTCCTTTGGACTAGTGCAGCCTGCTTCACCAAAAATCGCACTCTGGTTTTAGAGCATGAAAATTTGAGAGCTGGTACCTCGATGGTTCCTTTCTGCTGTTTTTCATGGTATGAGAAAAGCTGTAAGGGACCAGCCTGGAAGAGGGCACAGGGTATATGTACATCCACGTCTGAAACAGCCTGTGGAGTCACTGCAGCAGGACATCTGTGTGGTTGGTGGGCTTCAGGAAAGGGTGGCTGTGTTTCTGTATGGAGTGAGAAAGAAGAATTTGGGAGGGATGAAGCTTGTCAGACTTCAAGTTGTAACCAACTTCTGCGTATAGGCAATCAGAATGAAACAAATCCCTGTGTGTCATTCAGTTCCTGTTTTCTACAGGCTATCTTACTTCTTAACTCTGGAACAGCACTAACATCACTTCTGACCACTCTAGGAAACAGGAGCCCAGGCAGATGCTGGTCACATGAACCTGCACCCTTTTATCCATTGTTAAAAGCTTTGGAAGTCTCCTTGTGGGATAGGACCAAACAACATCATCTAATTAATGTAAAGAATGTAGTCCTAAACCCCCCCTCAGCTGAGTAAAGTATTTACGGTGCTAAGTCTTGCAGTCCCAGCTTGAGTCTGGAGCTTTGGCTACAGAGGAGTAGTCTCTCATTTGATTGGACTTGATCTACATCCCTCCTATGGATATAGGTTTTTGGGTGCCCTGTTCATGTGTAGAGATGGTCCAGCTGCCCAGGGACAGGCTCTGGGATGGTTTCTGCATTTCAACAGGGCGTTTAGTCCTTTTCAGAGGAGATGCGGAGCGGGGGCCAGCATTGAGCAGAGCCATGAAGCCTCCCAGTTTCAGGGCTACCGTTTTTCTGGCAGTACCCTCCAAAAAGAACAGCATGTAAAATCCAGCACTGCTCTGTGTTTTCACAGTGCTGCATGGAGAAGGTCGTGTAGAGCCCGGCTGGAGATGTCAGTTCCACCACTGCAAAGGATGAAACTATTATTTCATTTCATTTTATTAGCCATGAGGCTTCTTCTAAAGCACGGTCAGAACTGTTCTGGACTGTTACCTGCACAGGTTTCCTGAACTCTGCAAGCCACTCCAGCTGGGGTTGCCTTTGCAGATGGCTTTGGATGAACGCTGTGTGGGAAGAGGTGCCGAATCCCCTGTGAGCTGCATGAGGGCTGCCGAGGTGCTCAGCAGTCCCTGGCTGTGAGCAGTGAGCAGTGCGTAACGTACAGCTGAATTATTCAGGATGTCTCCAAACCAACCTTGGATGAACTCCATAAACACAACTCCTAGAAGCTCCTGCTTCCCTTCCCAGCTTTCAGTGGGAGCTGCAACGTTAAGTCCCTCTGAAATCGTTTATAATTATAGCCTTTAACATGCTTCACGTTTCATACTCAGTAACAAGCAAAATCTCTCCCTCCCAAGAATAGAAACAGCATGTTATGATCGAAAGAATTAGTGACAAGTTCCTGTGAATTATTTCTGGGGATGTAATTCCCCAAATTGCTAATAAGCAATTGTCACTTTCAGAAAATCAAGCTCTTTTTTTGTTTTGTTTTGTTTTTTTTTTAAATTTTCTTTTCTCTTCCACTTTTTGTCTCCTGGCTTGACTTGCTGAGAAAAGAGTAAACTTCCTTCCCTCTTGTGTAGCACCAGGAGAGCGTTTCCTTTTGCTGACAGCCTTTGCCTCTGATTCCCAGTGATCTGGAATTAGGGGGACAAACACTGATTAAGCTTTTGATTCAGCTGACTGAAGTTCTGGTGCTCCCGCAGGGTCCCACAGGGGTCCGCCACAGCAGGATCAAGGTTTGAGATGGTCCCATACAGCCTTTGCTGATGCTGTGACCTTGCTGTATGAATTGCCACCACCCAAGCAAGGAAAAAAATAATGCAAGGAGCTGGCAACCTCAGGTGATGGGGGAGGCAGTTAACCACGTCTACTGCCATTTCTAGCTGCTTTTTGAAACTGTTCATTGCAAAAGAACCGCTCCTTTCATTTCCTTGGCAGGGGGCCTTCCCCACCTATGATAATGATAACTATTTATGGAGAATCTGTGGGCAAAGGAGTTGCTCCAGCAGGCCAGAGCATAAAGATCCCTCTGTTCAGTGACCCTCTGCTCTGTGCATTGATCAGTCACCGGTGCAGTATGTAAACCCTTGCCTGAGCGAATCAAAGCAGCCAGTCTTGAGAGACTTGCCCACAGACTTCACAGTTGCTGACATGGTAAATATAGAAAAGAGCTATACATTCCACATTTCTACTTACTTCTAACTCCTCATTTCCAGGCCCACAGAGGCAATGGTGTTATTTCTAGCCTTGCTCTGTTAATAACCATCATTTTTCCATAAAGATTTCCTTCTTCCAGGGTATCGACATGCCCTTTTCTCCCCTCGGCTCGCCCATGGTACCCAAGTCTTGCAACATTCAGTGCCAGGAAGGGAGGGCACCATTCAGACATCTGGAACTGGGACAGACAATGTTTTTTCTGCAGGATCAGCTGGGAAACTGAGCTCTGGTCAAACTGCTGCTCTTCACAGTGATTATTCCCTCTTTTGGGGGCTAACAACAAACCACAAATACATCTGTCCAGGATCCACACAAGCTCCTGGATGATGTTACAGCTGGCTGAGCTAGGAGTGATTCAAAGGCTTTTTAAATATTGTCTCTTAAACATCTTTAATTCTGTTCTTAAAAGCTGCTTGCCATTATTAGGATAGGAAAAAAGAAGCACTTTTGAAATGTTTTATAAAAATTGAGTTTAATCCAGATTGTGCAATTGGATTAGGTGGAAATCAGCAGGGGGGTTTGGTCACTTGCTTTTCCCATGAAAGTTTAGTCACATGAGGAAAATCATTGTAGATGGTTTGTTCATTCCTCACTTTCTGATAGTCCTTGACTCTTGGTAGTACCACAGTTACATACTGTGTCCTGGATATCTGGAGATTATCATTGTATCTCTGTTTCATCAGGAAGATGTTTGGAAGCCCCAGTAGCCATCCAGCTTCCTCTCTGCCATGCTTGCAGACAAGCCCCAGTGCAAATGGTTTCTAAGCATATCTGCAAAAAGTGGTGGATGTTGGGCACTGTTCAAAGGCACTGTCTCTCTCTGAGAGGCTGAGGATGTGGGTTTCACTAAATCTGCTACTGTAGATGCGAAGGCTATCTAGGTTCATCCTTGATCCAGAGCATCAGTCTCATAAAGACAAGGATGGTAAATCTTGGAGTGGGCATGAAGGACTTGAGGTCTATGATAGTTGGGACCACCATTGTTGGAAATGGTCCACAGAAAGAAGTTCAGCTCTAACACTGATGTCTTTTCTCTTTCATTTAGGGAGAGCCAGGCCCTCCTGGTTTGCCAGGCCCACCAGTAAGTATTTTCTGTTTGATGATGACTTGCTCATCCTTTTGAGAGGGACACAGTGCTCAAGAGCTGAGACTTGCCAGCTTGGCTTTCCTCTTGATCTGCAGCAGGATTTCTGTAAGGGGTATGCAGGAGTGGAGATACTAAATGCTGGTCCTGGGGAAATAAAGCTTGGCCATCTCCAGTATAACAAAACCCAAGATGAAGCCACGTAAGCGTGGTTATTGCTGGCCTCAGTCCGAGTCTGCTTCAGCTCCTTGGTCTGCCAAAGGGTGCTGAAAACTGTACTGGGTGGCACAGCACTTCCCCCTTTACCCCTTTCTACCCCTCCATGGGGAGCAGCCTATGGGTGACTTGTGTGGAATTGAGCCAAAGCACTGCAGTGGATTTTGGCTTTGGACATGGATTCGTGGCAAGTCTCATCTCTCTGCAGAGGCTCTTCGGTTGTGTGGTGTCAGATTGACACATCAACTAATGAACTTACATCTTGTAGCCTGTATCAGCACATTTCTCTTGTTAATATGTTAAAAGTAATTGCCTGTTTCCTTGATCTAGGGGCCAAAAGGTGCACCAGGGAAGCCTGGAGAAGCTGGTGAAGCTGGATTGCCAGGCCTTCCTGGAGTGGATGTGAGTATTTTGCCATCTTCTCTTGGGTCTGTAGAATATTTCACACAGGTGGGTGTGTGTTTCCAAAGTATCTCCAACTTTCTCTGTGTCTAATAGAGAAGCAAAAGTGGGTCCTGGATCTACTTATATGCCTAGCACATTAGGAGAAATTTGAAGAGGTGAAAGCATCTCTTGATTGAATTAAGGAAAATGAGAACAATTTTGAGACATAACTGCTAGGGCTGAGCTCTGCCAGCGAAACTGCTGCTCTTCAGAGGTTCTCTGGGCAGCTCTGCAGAAGTACAGGTGTCAGGTTTCTGGGGCAAACCTTTTGAGCCTCAGTCCAGGCATCAAGTCACACCCATCAGCTGAGGCTTTTCACCAGTGTATTTCCTTCTGCATCAGACAAGAGGAAGTATTTGGTCAGCTTGCCCAGCTAATCTGGAGCTCAGTAAACACCAGGAACTGGTGGTGTTCATCCACACTTGCAGTACCCGGGGAACAGAACTGATAATTTGCTTGTGGTCCTTTCCTTTGTGGTTAATTACAGAGAGAAATAAAATGGTTAGCCTTTCCTGAGACCTCAGCATCCACCCGGTTTGTGCTGGTGACAGTGAGAGGGATGTCCTGTGGCTCTTAAAACTGTCTTTCTCTATTTTAACACCTCTTTTGTTCATTCATTTGGCAGGGTTTAACAGGAACTGATGGCCCACCTGGCCCAAATGGGCCTCCAGGAGACCGTGTGAGTACCCCATTAGACCCTAAGTGCCTTTAAGTGAACATTGTCACTGATTGTATGGCTGGTTTCTCATTCCTTTGTAAATCAATGACATTCAAGCATTGGTTAGATGGCTTATTTATCTGTATACCCTTACAGAGTACTTGGCTGCTTGAAATGAAGCTCCAGATGGCTTTTCATTAGGCAAGGCATGAGATCCATCTTCTTTCACATGGCCTGAATGGGCTTGGATAGCCTGGTGGGAGTACCAGTACAGAACAGCTCTGGTGATATTTCAAGCATCTAAAAAGTTCCTGGAAGCAATGGATTGACTTAGTTTATCACAGTGAAGCTATTTTGGGTTTTGTTTGCAGTCTGAGTACAGGTCTCTGTTGTGTTTCTAATTCCTGCTACTGTGTATTAACTGTTAACACTTTTGCCTTTTGTTTGTTCTGGGGCTGCCACCATTATTAGCTGCTTCAGCATAGACATCTCCAGCCAGTGTAGTGAGAAATAACTCTTGTCTTGCTTGTGTTATTACTGCTCTGCTAAGGGGCAGGAGAGAGAGCCCTGAGATGTAACAGATGTCCTTCAGATGTCTGAGATGTTACAGATAGTCCTTCAGATCCTCTACAAAGGGGACAGAAAGACACTTATGATATCAAGAACTGACCATCAATGAGCCATTCAGCACAGGTTTTTATCCAGCATGGCTATTTCCCTGGCTCCCAGCATGGGGAGATAAGGGTTGTATCCATGGCTGATGTTTACTAGTCTCTTGAACTGGGGGCTACAATGATGGGCTAAACACTCATCACAGTGTGCAGGGGTTAAAAGAAGTGGATCTTTCTAACATGTTCAGGATATCTCAGCAATCCATTTGTTGCCCTAAGGAGTTACCCAAAGCTCAAAACTCTGCAAGTATTCTTATTTAGGTAAGGGGATGAGTGATAGAGCCATGTATCTTTGATATGCTTTTCTTCCTTTCCCTTGAGCAAGGTACAAAGTGCCACTGAGAAAGTTGAGTGGCAGGACCCAAACTTGTTGGTCTCAGCCCCTCTGTCCATTGGCACTGCATTAAAACCCATCTCCTTTGCTTTTTCCTCCTGCCCATCTTTCTCTCCAGGGCTGCAAACTCCAGACTGCTCTCAGACAGTCTGTGGCAAGAGTCCAGCAGCTTCTGGAAACTGATTCCTGACTTTTAAAACTGGAAAGTTTGGGACCACACGCAGAAGGCTGAAGACTTTGTGCCCCTGTTCTGGGTTGGGTGGTAGTGTTTGCCCATGCCCACTTCAGCCCACAAGCTCCTCATTTGCAGAGTAATTGAGCAGATCATTTCTGGGTACAAGAACTTCCTCTCCAGCTGTTCCACAGAGGAACACAAACACGGCTGCCATAACTACACACTCTGATTTGACATGCTTTCCCATGTCTCCTTACTCAATCTGTCAGCATGGGGTAAATTTGGGACCTGTTGCCGTTGGTGAGAGCTTTTCAAGGTCAGCAGTCCATCTGGAAAATTGTTTTAATTGGTCTGATAAAAGCCTGGAAAAAGGACAAAACCTCTAAAAACTTTAGCACTCTAAAAGGACAGCATCGTTATCCCAACTTCCTTTCTTCCCCCCAACTTTAAGGGCGTATTTCAGCCCCCCTGGAATCCCTGAAATCAGCAGGTGCCTACTTACTGTGGTGGGATTTAATTCATGCTTAGCCCTATGACTTCTGAATGAGCATGCTCTTCTGAGCTGCGGTGTCTGAGAACGAAGGTGTTTGGCATATGGAACTGGGCTCATGGCAGCCAGTTTTTAGTAATGTATTAAATATTTCTTGTGCTCTGTGTGCCACACTTCATCAACCCAACAGCGATTCATGTCCAGCCAGGGACAGAGTACTGTGAAGGCAGTGTACAAAATGGGTTTTATCTTAAATACTCCTGTTGCTGTTGACATGTGTTAGCTTTTCTCATGGCTACGAAGATGATGAAGGGCCTGGAGCATCTCCCCTATGAGGAAAGGCTGAGTAAGTTGGGACTGTTCAGTCTTGAGAAGACTAAGGGGGGACCTAATTAATGTTTATAATTATCTTAAGCAGGGGATGCAGGGGGAATCAGCCAGCCCCTTTTCAGTGTCTGTGGGGACAGGACAAGGGGCAATGGCTGCAAGTTGGAGCACAGGGAGTTCCACACCAACATGCGGAAGAACTTTTCCCCAGTGAGGGTGAGGGAGCCCTGGGACAGGCTGCCCAGGGGGTGTGGAGTCTCCTTCTCTGGAGAGATTCAAGACCCGTCTGGACACCTATCTGAGTGAAATGTCCTAGGGAGCTGCTTTGGCAGGGGGTTGGACCCAATGATCTCTCGAGGTCCCTCCCAACCCCTACAATTCTATGATTCTATGATTCTGCTTAGAGACAGATTAGATCAAGCTTACTTAGTTCTCCAGTTTAAAAATCCTTTGGTTTTAGCCAGGAACAAGCTGGGTTCTGACCTCAGAGCTAGGTCCTGGTGTCCTTACTGGAAAGTTTTCATTTTGAACTTTGGTGTTTTACACTGTAATCAGCAAGGAAAACATAATTATTCATAATTATTTATGAGTGTCACGTTAATCAACTATTTCCTGTGCTCTGTAAATGTATATTCATAAAGTATATTGCTTTGAAGTGAAAAATTACGGTGAGATTGTTTTCTAATCAAAAGAGAAAGAACACTGTTACCAGGAGAATGAGTCGAGTCAGACAATGTTATTACAATTGAGGTTTGAATTAGAGTCTCTCCCTTGAGCTTAATGGAGTCGCTCCAGCTCGCTCGGGGGCTCAGTGATCTCTTCCCATACCAGGAACACTCACTGCTGCGTGCTGCACTTCTGCACCCTCAAAGATATCAAAATTAAGGACAATAAAATGCCAGCACTTGGAATTTTGGGTACTCTGCCAGCCTGTCTGGATGTTGGCCAAAGCAGAGAGGAGCTGTGTACCTGGTTTCAGTGGAGGCAGGATTTAGGTGGCAGGAATTCTGTGGTTTCTTTACATGAGATCCCAGCTTGTCCCTTACAACCATCATTAGCTCTAAAACCTCAGCCTAAAGATAAAAGTGACTGGAAGAAAACAAAGTGACCTGCAGCAAGAGGAGGGAACGAGCTAACGCTTGCAACTGAGCTGACTTTTATTGGGTTACAGTCGTCTCCTTGCAAGACTGCTCTTAATGAGGCCTTGGGTCCATCGTTCTCTGTAAGCCTCACAAGGGAAAATATTTCTAAGCTCACTTGGTACATAGAACATTAGGAAAGGGCTGGCGGCATCAGTGGGACCACAACAAGCAGCAGTGAGTTGGAATATTTTTCAGGTCCGCCCATCTGCCTTGTTCTCCTGGTCCTAGGGGTTAGATACCGTTTAATTCCAGCTCAGGACATCATTCTTACAGGGTTTTCTGTGGAGCATTTTGAGAACATTTGGAGAACAGACTTGGACAACCCGGCTGGCGAGAGGCAGAGGAAGCCGTGTGTTGTAACTGCTCTTTGCCCCCTGCACAAGGCAACGAGGGTTTTGCTGGCACTGGTTTAACACAGCCGTAAACACCAGAGTGGTTTGGTCTGTGTTTAAGCCTGTCACCATCTCACTGTTTTAAAGTCTGCCTTTCTCATGTTCCTCTCTGGGAACAGACGTGAGCACAGAGCTGTCTGTGGGGAAGTGAGGCTGCATCAGCGCTGCTGAGCAAACTGTTATTTCAATTATCATTCACCCCAAATTACACCTCTGCACCCCTACCACTTCTCTTTTTCTTCTCTTTTTTTTTTTTTTTTAATTTCCCTTTTAAAAATTTTTTCTTGTATAAAGGAAATGACAAAATCAGTCTGCTGTCACCAGATGCTGCTGCTGCTTTTCTTTGCCCTGCTGCAGCAACGGCTGTTTTCTGAGGTGGCTCTCAGACCCCAGGGCATCAGTCAGCAAAGCACACCCAGTATCTCTTAAGGATACCTTAACAGCTGCTGGCCAAGGTCAGCCCACTGCACTGGGGTTTTTTGGTCCATTTTTATATTTCCATTCATATTCTGTTTCAGAATTACTACCTGTAATTAATTTTACAGTCTGCTGGCCAATTGTGGCATCTTTGCAGTACAGCAAAGAGATGAAGGTCTGTCTCGTCTTCAGTTGAGCAGGTTTGTAACAACCTGAAGAGTGACTTAATTCTAGTCTAAGACATAAGATCACCAAACTCTAGTCAAGCTTAAGAATAAAAATGCAGATTGGGAAAAGGAGACTGGGGACTTGCCAAGGAAGCTAGTGAAGAGGCAAAAGCTGCCAAATCTTCATCTTTGCTTGAAGGGAAAATGTATGAATTAATATAATGAACTCAAACAAGTCCAAATCTTGCAAATAGCTTCAGATAATTTAGTCATTAGATCCATAATGTGAATGTATTATGAATGGGATATTTCAAATAGATGAAATTAAATTTATGAACATTTAGATATTTGTGGAGACTAATTCGAGGCCAGCATGATTTTTAGCAACATCTATTTAGTCTCTTAGGAGCAGCTCATGTTTTAATCCCTACTCTCTGTTGACCAGCAAATGGTGAAGAAAGTTGCTAGGGTTGGTTCTGAACATCCATCCCGATTGTCTTACCATGTTCTTCAATCAAGTAATTAAGCAGGAATGACAGAATCGTTATCCATAAGTTTCTGTCCTTATATTTTGTGAATTCAACTGGGCATCTCCAGTTGCATGCTGTTTCTGTAAGCCGCTGCTGGAGTTTTCAAACAAAGGTTGGTGTTGAGGAGAGCAGGCATTGGTGTTCATCCGTAGGGTAAAGCACAGTGATTTATCCCTGATAATTTGTTTTATTCCCACAGGGTGCCTTAGGACCTTCTGGGCCACCCGGGGCAGCTGTAAGTAACTCTGAGAACTGCACACATAAAAATGGTGTGTAATATTATGCCAAACCATCAACAGGAGATGATGAGAGGTCTGGTATCCCAAAACAAAGGGATCAAAGCCTGAATGGGTGAGAAATATTGTTTGACATGTTTAAACGTGTGTGTATGACCTGTTCTGGCAACGCTGGGGCTGGTTTTAGTCTCTGAGATGTGATAAAGCAAGCAAGCTTGGGATAAAGGCCAGCACATGAAATCCTATCAAAATTATTAGATGTTATCTGATTTCTAACAAAAAATAAAAGGGAAAAAAGAAAAGAGGGAAGGTAGATAAATGAGAATGTTGTCTTCATAACTCCCTGCATCCTGCTTCATCACTGTACACGGCTTTACTTAGAGCTGCCTTGTAGGTAACAGCGATGTAAAGGGAATACAAATGATTAGAGGCAACAAAAGGATTCATCAAGACTCCAGCTCTGCTCTGATTGCAGATTACAATAATTGGGGACAGGGGAGTACTAAGGAAATTTAAAAGAAAAAAAAAATGCAAAGCAGTGTTTTCTGAAGGTTTTTTCCCTGTGTGTTCAGTTTTGAAGTGATTTTTACTGTTTTAAATGTTCTTTCCAGGGCAAAGGACTACCAGGACCTCCAGTAAGTAACAAGGCTCTTTTTTTTAAAAAAAAAAGAGTTATAAATTATTATATTAGCTTTATTGGATACTCTGGGAACTGCCTGTGTCAGAAAGGTTGGCAACACCTGATAACAGAGTGCTTTTTATGGGAAGATGGAGTAAAAAGAAAGATGTGCGTGGGTGAACCGATGGTCTGGGTGCAGGATTGAGCTCCTCAGGGGGCTGAGATCAATGAGGACAGCCAGACTCTGTTTGCTCTGGGGCTTTGGCAGCTATGTGAGGTTGCCCTGGGTGTAAAGGCTCTTCTCTCTGTTCAACAGGGCCCTCCAGGACCCAGTGGCCTCCCAGGTGGAAATGGATTTCGGGGCCCTCCTGTGAGTTTCTCCTACATTTCATCCTCTTTTACTGAACATACCACAAACACAGAAGGATGAGGTACATTTCTGCTCTCTTACCCCAATCTGGAAGCGTGATGCACTACGAGCTCTGCCCACAGGCAATGCTACTCCTTGTATCAGCTTATGTAGGGTCACCCCAGTCAACCAGTGCAATGCCAAAGGTATGCAGGTGCTTGCAGACATATCTTCTCCTCCTAAATATGAGTAAGGGGAAAATAGCAGCCAGTGTCAGGACAACAGAGGTCAGTTACCAGCTGGCGTATACTTTCAACATCCTCAAAAGCAGCTACTGCACAGAATGGGTCTGATCTGAGGGTGCCCATTCTGCAGAAGCATACCATCATTTTTGGGTGCCCACAGAGCCAGGGGAAGCAGAGATAGAGGTGCAAGGTTATGTTCTTCTGTCCTAATCCCTCCACTCCCATATGCATCTACTGTTCTCTCTGCAGTCATAGAAACATCTACAGAAGGAAAGGCACAGTTTAGTCCCATTAGAGATATCTTGCCCCACATTCAGAAATGTGCAATGGTGTTTGGTAGCCACCCTTCCCCTCCCTTTGCATTTTCCTTGAAATGGTTAAAAAGGGGAATTCTTATTTTTCACTCTTCTTAGGGACCTTTTGGTCTGCCAGGATTCCCAGGACCTCCTGGACCACCCGGACCTCCTGTAAGTTGACTCTCAGATAAATATGAGAAAATTCCTATGGGGGCAACAGAATTTTCTTTTTGCTGCCAGAACGTGCAGTTTTTATTTCCCATGATTGCCATGAGCACTCCCTTTCCAGGATGAGTTTCAGCAGGCCATAAACACTGTGCCCCTGGAAGAGCAGTGACTTGCCACTGCCTGCACTTGGGTGTGTTGATGATCTCCTGTGGTTTTTTGTGCACTGTGGGTGGAAGAACCCAATGACATCCGAGCTTTGGGGCATAGATGGATCATAGGGTGGGCTTTCTGCTCTCTCAAGTCAGTTTTATATGATTGTTTGGGTCACGATGTGTTCTTTTAGGGCTTGAAAGCAGCAAGTCTGTGTTTTAGGTTTGCTGTGGTGGCTCTGGAGGGTTGGGTAGTGGCATCGGAAGGTATTCCCCAGGCTAGGAGGAGGCCAAGCACAGCTGCTGTTCTCTTCAGCTAAGGCTCAGAGCTCTTCCCCAAGCTCAGCTGTGCATCTCCAGAGGATGCTTACGCCACTGACATGTCTGAGGGCTGGTGCAGCTCATAATTCCCTGGGCTCAGGGACTGCATTTTATGCTGTGGGTCTGGGTAACTGCTTTGTGCAGATCCATAAAGGGCATCTCCAAGAAACTGTATTTCCTCCTGGCATCTGTCTTGCTGTATTTAAGAGACGGTGTTTCCTGAATTGCAGGGTCTTCCAGGCAGTCTTCCCGATGGTGGTGGGGACATTCAGGTAGGTTTCTCTTTATGTATATCTTTTGGTTTAATGCCTGATGTGTCTTTGATTGGCATACCTCAGGCCTTTTACCATTCAGGCCTGCAGATGTGGGTCTAAACTGCCATACTGCAGAGCGCAGCAGCATTGCTTGCGTGTTCACAAGTCTGAGATGTTCTTTCAAGGAGGTAGATAAGCTACTGCTGACCTTTTCCTTGATCTTTGCTGCTTTTCAGTTTGCTTTCCAAACCGTGGGGTTTGCATACGTTCTTTTTATTTCCAAAATAA
The DNA here is from genome assembly GCA_027925045.1 of Hypotaenidia okinawae. Taxonomy (NCBI): domain Eukaryota; kingdom Metazoa; phylum Chordata; class Aves; order Gruiformes; family Rallidae; genus Hypotaenidia; species Hypotaenidia okinawae. The sequence continues at coordinate 13,812,531 of BSDF01000016.1, forward strand.
CTTTAGCATTTGGTAAATGACAACGGGTTTTCACACATGTTTCCAATCCTGCTTTACAAGAGAAAAGGTTGTGCATGTTGCACTGTTTATTTCCATGGATGGTGGCACCAGGTTCCTATGGGCATATGCTTTGTTTAGGCTTCTTTCCTTATGAGAAAGTCTCGATTCCTTTCTTTCAAGGGAATGAGAGGAGTGTTAAGTCTGTGAACGATGGAAGTGACATTTCCAGATTTCACAGCTGTTGTTGTGACAGCATCTTTGGTTTTCTAATTGGCGTGCCCCAAAAAAAGCTCAGAGTCAGTTTAGACTGCCTTATGGCAAATCATGTAGAAGTTAATAGAAAATGATACTATTTCTGCAAGTTTAATTCAATTTACCCTGTGGAATATACTAGAAAATTAAGTTTCTGCTGCAGAGGTGTAGCCTTGGGTTTCTCTAGAAGAAAAAACAAACAAATTAAAGAAAAGCTACAGAAAAATATCTCATTCCTTATTTATAGTTTTTAGATTACAGCCTTTTAAGTCCCTGTTAAGTTTCCATGCATGTTCTGATTTGCTCACAGTCAAGCTAGAGCTCCCACCACAGGCTCACCCACCCCAAGACATCTGCAGATACCAGCTTACTGGTATTTGTGATCATTTTTACTAAGTCCCCTTCTGATAAAGTCTATCACTTGTCGTTGTTTCAGTTAGGTGAGTTGTCTGATGGAAATCAAGAGGGGTCAATGAATGTGTAGATTTAAATATGCTCTTAATAATTTACAGGATACCCATCCAGTGTCACTGGGGAACCGTGACTCTCCAGCATTTTGGACTGTAGACAACTGTCAGCCTTCAGAATTTCTCAGAGCCCATGCTCAGAGTGAAGCAGAGTATTTATAAGTCATTATTTTGTGGGTTCCTGGGAGGGGCTTAGGGCTGGTTTAGGACCCTCTGCCATAGGGAAATGCCAGAGAATATGTGATGCTATGGATTAATTTTTTTTAGTGGGTTTAGAGCCAAAACCCCCACGAGCTTTTCTCCTCTTCCCTGCGTGCGCTGAGCGTGCTTGAAATGAGTGCTTCTGTTCCTTGCAGTGCCCAGCTCTGTGCCCCCGGGTCCTCCAGGCCCCCCAGGAATGCCAGGGTTCAAGGTAAGGAAACGTCACCTGCAGATACAAGGGTCTGTCTCCCAAAATAAACAGCGCTCCAAACCCCTGGGATTAAACTCGAAACAGAAAGCCCCGGGCGTGGCCAAATGTGAGAGAGGAGGAGGACCAAGGGCCTGATCCTGCCCTCCACAGGCTGTTCCTGTGCCCGCAGCCATGGTGGGTCTGCCGCTGAACTCGGTCCCACAGAAAGTGCCAGCATGTGTGTGAGCACTCTCCCTCTGCCTTCAGCAAGAGAGAGGCCTTGTTCCCAGCGAGCTACTGCGCGTTGCTCCATGGCTCCATCCCGCGCAGGGCTTTGGCCCTTGTCAGGCGGGAGATCCAGCTGCTGGGGTCTGACTCCCAGCTGTTTCTTTCCCACAAATGTGATTTAACCCTTTGCAGTGGGTGAGCACAACCAGCTTTGTGAGGGCTGATGAACAGGGGTGAGCAGCAGCTCCAGGCGGCCTCATGGACAGAGTGCTGCCTTTCCAGGCCTCAGAGAGCTGTAAAAAAATCCCCCCAGTTCATAAATCGTGCTCACAGCCCCTGTACGCAGAGATGCACATTCTGCCATAGCAAGACATGATTAAATACAAATTTAGTTGTCATTTTATACCCAGTGTAGCACCAGACAGCTTTCTGTTTATGTTGTTTGATTCCAGTGCCTACATTCTGGGTTGCAACTCTCAGGAAACCTCATTCAGCAGTAAAACATCTCCTCTCCTGTCCCCTCTATGGTCCATATGAATTCCATGTGGGAAGTTACACTGAAGTAATAAGTTACTTGAGTTATTTTTTGGCTTTAGCAGGATGTAGAAGTTGTTGGGAATGGGTGAAACATCTCCTGGGATGTTCTCAGCTTCTCAAGAACTGACCTTTTGCATGTCTGATCTCTGAGCTGAGTCATAAATATCATTAGAAAGGCACGGTGTTTGGGGTATAACTTCAAAACTCATAGCTTATGAAATGGAAAAGCCTGTTAAGGTCTCCAATTACTATGCAAATGATGCACAGGACCTTTTACATGGTGAGGAATAACATCTGCCATGGCTGAAATTAGTCCGGGTGTCTCCTACAATAATAGGAAGGGAGCCAAGAAGCAAATTGAATCTGAATTTATATAAAAGATTCCAGTGGGACGTGAATTTCTTTGTGAGCTGGCTGGTGCAGACATTAAAGAGTACTTAAACAAAATCGGAGGTTAGAGGTACAGAATGAGGGCTTTGGAGGCATCTAAGCCCTGTTTTCAGAAGTGATGGGAGCTGAGTCCTGGTCCCTGACCTGTAATGAAGAATTGCAACCAGAGACCTGTAGCCTTATCTCACCATGCATCTCTCTTGAAACCCAAATCTGGGTGTTTCCTGAAACTAGATCAATCCTGACACACAACGATACCCAGCAGAGGAACGGTGCCTGGCTTGTTAACCCAGAAGTGACCTCCATTCACACCCTTATTGCACACGTATAGATTATTGTCCCAGTAAGTTGTTTGCATTATATGGGTTTAGGTCTTGCAGCAATCACACAAAACTTCAATTTTGAAACGAGTCTTGTACATGGGTAACTGGAGCTTTTATTTCTAGGGGCACACTGGTCACAAAGGAGAACCTGGTGAAATAGGAAAAGAAGGAGAGAAGGTAAACTTTGATCTGGGGAGCACTGGGGTTGGATTTTTCTCTTTAAGACATGGTTTCTTCAGGAAGACAGGGAGAAATGTGGCGGTTGCCTGAACATCAGGGAGAAGTTACTATGACAGAAGTGTGTTTGCTCCCATGGCCTTGCCTGTGCTCATACTTTAAGCAAATTCATCTTCCCAATGACCATGACATTAAGAGCAGTTTGGTAAGTCAGCTCCTGTTGTTTCACACGCAGGGACGTCAGCTCAGGAGGAAGCCCTGCATTAATCACTCGGGTAAATTCCTGACTGATCAAGTGTTCTTGTGCATAGAAAGAATTGTCTATAATGGAGAAGCAGAAATCTAGGTGGGAAAGAGTTGAAGGAGAAGTAAGATGAGAAGGTCCCTGGGTTGGGATTGGGAGGCTCATGCCTTTTATCTAATTAATTTTTTTCTCCAGGGTAACCCTGGCCCTCCTGGTCCTCCAGGCATTCCTGGCAGTGTTGGCTTGCAGGTAACACCTACTCTTCAGACCCATACCTTGTCACTGTGAAACTCAATGGTTCCATCAACCATTTTGCATTACACAAACAGCTCTTGCCTCTACATAATAACAGATGTGAAAGTTGGTGCTGGAAAAAAAAGAAACCATGTTTTAATTCAGGTCCTGCTTTTGGTACCTCACCTTGGATGAAATACCCAGATAATAGCTGGTCTCTTGCTGGTACTCTGGGAGAGCCCTGAATATCATCTGGGGTGGATCTGAGGCTGAGGTCTGAGCTGGCTTGACAGCCTGGCAGGTGGGCTGGGGGAGCAGGCACCCTGACTGCATGTCTGCACAGGCGGTGTCCACTGTCATTGGCTCAGAGGTGGTCACCAAAGGGGAAAAAGTCCTGTTTGTGCACCAGAAGGCTGAGCTTTCTGCTGCTCTTCACTGTTTTTTTAATGTTTTCTGTGTTGATGAGTTGTTACATTGTGATATTCTGCCATTTTATGTTTAACAGTGATTGGATTTTAACTGATTTGTTTACTTAATTAGGGCCCAAGAGGACTAAGAGGCCTCCCTGGTCCAATGGGTCCAGCTGGTGACAGAGTAAGAAAAACCTTCTTCTGGTTTGGGGTTTTTTTTGTGAGGGCTTTTTTCCTCCCTCCTCCACCACCAGTTTTTCTTGTGCAAGGTCCAAGTGACATTTGTCCTTACTGAAGGCCACTGGGGAACCTGCAAAGATGTAAAGTGCAAGCTCTGTCCTGCACACTTCCCCAAGCAGAACATCCTTCCAAAGGCAGGAGGAGCCTACATACACGAGGGACTGACAGGATCAGACCCAGTGTTGATTGAAGCTTTCAGACCAGAAGGATGCAGTGCTGTCCCTGCAGTGCTGGTGGTGCTAAAGAATCTTGCCAAAAAGCAGAGAAAACTTTCATGACCACTTCACTTTCTGTTCTGTTGCTTTACAAGGAAAAGCCAAAGAATCACTGATAGGCAAAGATTTTTCAGGACGTGAAAAGTGTCCTTGGTGGGAACAGGCTCAGACTCCAGCTCATTGTGGCTTTGGACTTTTTCCAAGGTCCCTTGCCCATTGCCCTAGAGTCTGAATGTGTTTGAATTTGATAGGCATCCATTTATTCAGGAACAAGCGTGTTATCGAGATACTGAGGCCATGAATGACATCAGTGTATCACAGAGATAACGGTGGGGAGATCCAGAGTAAAAACCTCCTTGTTCAGAGGGGGAGCTTTTGCAAGATTGCATTGCAAGCTACCAAGAAGGATGGAGTACCCTTCCAGGGCTTTGTGTGTTTTCTTAGACTGTGGTGTAAGGTGGGGCATGCTGCTACTTTACACACTGCCAACCACAGCATGACAACGATATATTATTCTGTGCAGGGTGACATTGGTTTCAGAGGGCCACCTGGGATCCCAGGACCTCCGGGAAAAGCTGTACGTATCTGCTCCTCAGTGGCCCTGCCATCCCTGACCAAAGCCTGAGGTGTATCCCTTCTGCACTAACCTCTTTGCTGGCAGCAAACAGGAGGGGTGTGCTGACCATGTCCATCAGATTATCCCCTTTCCCTTTTTCACTCCAATGCTGTTCCACCTGATCTCATGACATCTTTTCCTCAGTCATGCCCCATGCCAGAGTAAATCCACCACACTTCCATTGCTCACTGCTCTCCCCCTGAGCACCAGCAGCTCTGAGCGAGCACTCCAGGGGCATCTGTGTTGTCCTTGGGGAGTTCTGAGGAGGATGTGGTAAGCACTATCCTGAGCTTACATCCTTTGAGCCTGGTCTGTTCCCAGGTGCTCACAGCTCAAAAGGACCAGTGCTACAAGCAGAAATAGTTGTGTATCAAACATGCAGGCCTCATCCTTTTGCAGAGCTCTGGGGGTGGAGTGTAGGAGAATGCTCAACCTGCACGCTTACCCGTCCCCTGCTTACTGTGCCCACCCATGACACCAGAGCTGCACCTGCAGCATTATGGCCTCTCCATGGACATTCTCCAATGGACTGCCACCCAGTCTCTGTTTAGTGTGGGTGATATGGTACCTGCTTTACAGCAGGCACTTTGGCCTGCCTACACCAACCATCACACCTCAGTCTGCATTGACCCCAGGCAGTGTCACCCTCTGGGAACACCTCCCCACTCCTTGCAATTACAGAACAAATTCTTCCCAACTGCAATAGAATGAGGCACTTTGCTCTCCACCAGACATTTCATTATGCCAAGCAGGATCTAGGCAGTAAATATTGAGGTTTTTCTCCCACTCTTTCTGGCTAAAGGAAATGCTTCATTAAAGGGGAAGATGGTCTCTGCCCCAAGGGATTGTTGGCACAGTCCCTGCTGAGATTCATCTCTGTGCTGGGAGTCAGGGAGCGTAGATGAGATGGTAAAGCCGAGCTCTGGGGCAACCTGTACGCTCACACCTCTGCAAACGCCAGCAGACAGCAGAGAGAAACCATCACCATTTACGCCCTTGAAACATCAGTATTGTCACTGCGTGATGAAGATGCTTAATGTCTTTTCCTCCTCTCTTGTAGGGAGACCAAGGGAACAAAGGACCTCAAGGATTCAGGGGGCCCAAAGGCGATTCTGTAAGTGCAGTAAAACACCCGTCTGCCTAAACATTGGGCAGGACATTCAAAGGAGTCTGTCTGACAGGCTTCTTATGGCTTGTCCCCCACCCGGTTTATTTAACCAAGAGGTGAAAGGGATGAAAGCATTCCTCTCAAAAATGAGATGCTGAAGTATTTTTAAAGATGCCCAGGTACTAAGATGCCAAAGCCTTTTGTACAGTCCAGAGCACAGGGATCAGATCTTACAACCCCATCCCTTGAAACGATCCAGACTTCTCCCAGGTGCTGCAGCCAGCACTGGGTGAGGTTTCTGGTCTGTCCTGAAGGACCCACCACAGCTGTGTGAACCAGACAGGGGTCAGCACAAACTGACTGAAATGTCCCTACAGAGATTGATTACCTTTGTTGACTGATTGTTCTTAAGGGTTTTTGGATAACACAGGTTTTATTGCTCATTTCTAGGGTAGACCTGGACCAAAAGGAAACCCAGGGGCTCGTGGACTCATAGGAGAACTTGTAAGTCAATTAAAAGAAGATGCAAGTATCACTGTTATCGCAGATAAGACATGACAGGAGAAACCTTGTGTCTTATAGTCCTTATTTTCTAATTTGTGCTCTGTGGGTCTGTGTCACCTTCTGTGTGTGTAATCCTGGTTGCACCTAGGTCTAGTTGTGCTGCTCTTCATGAAATATCTCCCTGTATCCTGGTACAACCAGAGTTGGACTCACTGCCAAAGGATTCTTTGTGAATGTACTTTGCAAACCACAGAGTGTCCTCATAACCTTAACCTGTGTTGTGCTTGGTTGCAGGGTATGCCTGGTAAGGATGGACGGGATGGAGCTCCTGGACTCGATGGTGAGAAGGTTTGTAGAGTCCTACTTAAACACTGCAGGAAGGATTTCTGTTACTGTCCTGTGTGTGTTGCAAAGCCCCTGGTGCTTGTCAAGAAGGAGTGTGGCTGGAAAGCTTTTATTTCTAAAGTTTTCCAATAGTGTGACTAGTGAAGAAGAGTGATGTTGTTTCTATTAATTAATGCCAGGGAAATTCCCTAAAGAAAGAAGATGCTCGAACGGGCCATGCACATATGATCTAAACTCAACCGTGTCCCTACACTTAGTGGTTCCCATTAGCTGACTCTAGGCCTTCAGAGATGCCTTTTCAGAGCTGTTGACAGACACATCTGGTTCTTTTAATTGCCTGTAGACAGAGTGCTGTCAGGTTCTAGTTGCCTGGTTTTTGAACGGCGATCCCACAGGAGCATGGACCATGTGCTGCCAGGGAAGGCTGGGAGCTGCAAGAGGTCTAGGGAAAGACCTGGGAGCTCTAGGCACGCAGTGACCAGTGGGTTCTTACCTCCTCTAGACACCACAGGTTTGCTTAAGGGGAGGGAGAAGATGACAAATGCCTGGTTGGGAATGTGTGTCCTACCCATGTCAGACCATTTTCCAGTAGCAAAGGGTCCCTCCTAACCTCTGGATATCCACAGGGTGATGCAGCCCGCATGGGTGTTCCTGGAGAGAAGGGGCCCAATGGACTGCCGGTGAGTATGGCAGCAGGACCTGTCACCTTTGGGGTGGTACAGCAGCTTGGCCTGTGTACAGAGATCCTTCCTGGGGAGGGGGGTCATGTTGTGCATTGTCTCACACGGAGCTCCGTTTAAGCCAAGGGAAAATGTACCATACAGACAGGGGAGCAACAGAGCGGAAAGCACCCATAGTAGCAACCATGTGCTAATGGTAGTAAAACCTGGCTTTTGGCCACTCTGGGTCTGTTTAAAATTTAAATTTGAGAGGGATTTTCTCTTCCACATCCCAGTGCCACTCATCCCTTACGCAGGGAGGTAAGATCTGGGATACACGTGACCATAACTGAGCAATAGCCTAAGCTCTGTCCCTGTTCAATGGCAAAATGTTTCACCTCCCCAGTCTTCCAACTCTTTAAATAGAGGTAAATGACTCCTCTTTTTTTCTGTCATACAGAATATTTTGAACACCCCTGGAGTGAGGTTTCTGCTCTGCAAAACATTGCTGCTGTTGCTCTATTTTTATATCCCTCCCTCCTCTTTGCTCCAATTATCAAGGATTAATGTACACAGAGCTGCTAGGGCAGTGAGCAAGAGAGAAACTGAAGCCATAATTTTCATGGTGAAATGTAAAATCCTCCATTGCTTCCAGCAAATGTTGCTCTTTGTGTGTCAAATAAGACCAGAATAACAAATCTAGTAACTCTGCTTCTCTGAGGTTGCTTTAATATTGGTTTGTGTTTTGTTCTGGCTCTGTTTCTCAGGGACTGCCTGGAAGAGCAGGTATTAAAGGCTCGAAGGGTGAACCAGTAAGTGACTCTCTCTAATGGTGGGTTCCGGTGGGGGAGCTGCTAACTTGTCATGGAAAGGCTTTTCAGCTTGTGGGGCTTGGTGGCCACATGTACAGCCTGGCAGGGCTTACCCTGAAGTGATGGTGTCAGTGTTCCTGCCGGGGCTGGGTTCCCCAGACAGTGAGGAGGAGGCATTAGGTATAAGGACTGAGATGTGTCAGCAAGAGCAGGACCAGTTCTTGTGACTGGTTCAGTTAATACTTACCAGATACACAGGAGAGTCGTCACTGGTTTAGTAAACCTCAGAAGGAAGAATTCCTCCTTTTGTCCCAAGAGCAGGCTTCATCTTTGGGGAGCATAAGTCTGAGTATATGCAAGCAGGAGCAGGATTATCTCGTCTTACTTTTTGGAGATGTTTCCATTCCATGGAGCTTTTGATTGGCACCTACCTGTGAGACAAAGTGAAGTCTCAAATGGACCAAAGCAGTCCAGCACAAAGCTCTTCTGGAAAGCATCTTTTTTTGTTTTCCATCCCTCTCCTTCCTTTCTGAATTCCCCCTTCTCTGTATTGTTATTATTGCTAACCCTCATGCATGAGAGAGCACTGCAGGAGGATGCTTCTTGCATCAAGGTGATGCAGAAGTGGATGAAATGAGTGTCCTGAGCATGCCTCCAAATGAGCATCCCTGTCTCGCTCAGTCCAAGGTGGGATATGATAGCACTGCCCAGTTGCTGGCAGCCCTCCCTTGTCACCGGTCCCAGGACAGGACATCCAGCCCATCTCTTCTTTAAATCTCCATTGTTTAGTTTAGTATTCTCTTCTTGGCCTTAAACCTGCGAAAGTTCAAAGCTGTTTTTATTTCCTGATCCAAGTTTTGACTCCTTCATCCTTCTGTTGCTGTCTAGGCTAGAAATGACTCTGAAGTTGTGCCCTAACCAAGTGTTTGCTTTCTCCTCCACAGGGCAGCCCTGGAGAGATGGGAGAGGCAGGTCCCTCTGGAGAGCCAGGCGTCCCTGTACGTATCCCCATCACTTACACTTATCGTGAGCCCCAATGAGCATCTGTTAATCCAAGCTGCAAAGCTGGAGCTCCTGTGTTGCTCCTCCACACAAATTAAAGCTTTTAGTGATGCCTTAGGAGCTGTGCCACTGGCAGGGTGTGTGAGCCACGGTGGAGAGCACCCCCAGGCAGCCCAGTGAGGAGCTATGCAGTGAGCAGGGTGCCAGCCAGATGGATGGGCACCTCTGTGACCAGATGCTGTACGGCAGCAGATGTCAAAGCCCCCCAAGGCAGGTGGGGTGGTGTGCTGGATGGGGCAGGGAGTTTGGGGTTGAAATAGCCCAGGATCCAGGAATACATTCCAGGAAGGGCAGGTTCATGATTCCTAAACAGCACTTTGGTGTCATTGCAGGGTGATGTTGGTATTCCTGGTGAGAGAGGTCTGCCAGGACCCCGAGGAGCAACTGTAAGTACAACGCTGCTTGGAAAACAAATAGAGATCAGAACTGAGCTCAGTACCTGGGATTACCCTCTGGGTAAAATAAAGGGCCATGTTCTCTCTTGGTATTGTTTCTGGGGAGCTTTGGCAGCAAAGGAATTACTCCCCTGTAAGTGGGTCAGATCCTGCTCTCTCAGCTGACAACTTTTTGAGATGTCTGGGTTTAAAAACCATGGAGATCCTCACTGGAGCATCTTGTTCCTGCTTTTGCTGCATTCCCTGCATCACCTGGGAGCCTGAGAAATAAAAAGCTGCAGTAGTTGCAATGCAAACCTGACAATAGCTGCATGACTACCTGTTGTGTCCCTGCTGATCTGCAGAGATGGTAATAAATCATCTCCAGATGATAAAAATGTGGTGAGTTTTTTTCCACACTATTAAAAATGCTGGGGTATCTTTTATTTTGGACTCCCCAACTACTGCTGCCATTGTGGTTGGATATGACCTTTCAGTGGCTTGGTTGGGCTGGTTTTTCTTCTTTTTTTCCCCCTTTGTTGATTTGATTTTGAAACCCAGAAGCCCAGAGCAAGTCTGATGTGATTTCTGGTATGTGCCAGTGGAAGAAATTGAGCTGTGTGGTGATTTATTGCTTGTGAGGAGCTGCTCTTTGAACTTCCAAGGAGAGGGAAATCAGCCTTAGACATAAACTAAATTAATCATGTTTTATGTGTCTGCAATTCTTCATCAAAACAAAAGGTATCATGTCACTACAGCCAAAAAACAAATGCTGTAGAGCTAATGGCATTGGTGCAGGCTTCTGCCATGCAGACTTCTGCCAACAGCAGACGAAGGGATCCCTGTGTATTTCTAACCTGGATTTAGATGCAAAGTAGTTAAGCCTGGGTGATTTCTAAGAGCATTACAGGGTTCACCATGTTTTGGGACTGTTTGGCTCAGAACACTTCGACTTCATCAGTGCAGGCCGAGGTTGCTGCCCATTCAGAGGCCGCTGGTCTCTGTGGGGTCCTGTTGCTAATTGAGGCACCAGCACAGTGCAGTCGTTTGTGGTGTGCTCCAATGTGACTTTCCTTGAGCTCTGTATTGATAACTCTGGCTTGCAAGAGGAGAACAGAAGTGGGAACAGCCACCACAACCCCCCCATAGCGTTTCTCTAGCTTCTTGAAGACAACGCTGTGGTATTTCAGCAGATCAGCCCTGGTTTCTGCACAGGGTGACAGCCAGGCAGGGAGAAAGGCAGCTGCTTCGGGTCAGACATCAAATCATGCATCATGTGAAGGTTCCCTCTTTGTGATGACCTGAAAATATTAGGAGAGTGAGGGGATGTTCACACACCTGGGAGGACTTGTAGTGCTAACAATGCGGGCAAGATGGAGATGCCGCTGGATCGCAGGGCATACCTGCACTGCAGTCTAGGAAACAGCCACTTCCTCGGGTGTGTTGGACAGTTCATGCTGATGGATCTTCAGCCTGTGTCAGCCACTTGGAAGTTTATTTGTGTTTCTTAGGGCTGCACCCAGCAGAGACGGCTCAGAGACAAAGCTGAAATCCCACCTGGCCAGGGAAATTTCCCTGAGGTGTCTATTTCAAGAAGACACATTACAAAACAGGATTTAGATGCCTATATTACTCTGGGTGGTGGGTTTTTTTAAAATCCAGTCATGTATGTGTTTTTTCTCAGTAGAAAGCAATAGAGACTGGCAATAGCAATGTTGCTGTTCTGTTAGTGAGCCGGGCTCTGAAAAACACCAGCACTAACAGCCCAAGACACTGCCTGTTTCTGTACTGCAGGCATGAAGCATGTTTGTTTTTCACAGCTAATTGCATGCAGCACATGTTTTACTGTAGTTTCTTGCAGAATGGGATCAATTAAAAGCATAATCCTGGAATAGCAGCTCCCCTTTAACGCCTCTTGTCTATGCTCCATCATGCCACCATGTTTTGCTGTCACTGATCTTTCCAGCTCAGGAGTGTGGTGTGTCATTAAGCACTGACATGTACAAATGAGCATTTTTGCTAATAATGACAATAACATCAGTAGAGCTGATGAGCACAGTGTTAGGTGGTCTGTCGGCAGCACCGAGCTCCATGCTCTGCTAGCCACGAGCTGATTTAATTACACGAGTGACATATCCAGCCATGAGCTCTCTCCTTACCAGAGCTTTTCTTTCTCTTTTCAGGGCCCTCTTGGTCTTCAAGGCCCGATGGGAGCGCCCGGTGTCCGAGGTTTCCAGGTCTGTATGCTGACAGGGGGGATTTCACAGGCGCTGTGTTTTTGGCAGGTGGCAAATGTCTGGCAAGATGAGTGTGGGATGGCAAGAGTAACAGGAGGAGATGTCTTTCCATGTCCCAGAACCAGACTGACACCTTTGCTAATGCCATGTAGCAGATAAGCTGCCTGCTGGAGTGATTTATAGTTAGTATTTGCAAAAGAAGGGTTTGTGTTTGACCTACGTAAAGACACCTCCATCCCTCCTCGATCTGGATGCTCCAAGCCTGTATGTCCTCAGCAAACTCCTCTGCCTTTCTGCTGCGCTGCAGAGCTCTGTATTTCTTCCTCCCCTCTCCAAGGGACTGTTCACAACCACCGTCCCTATCCCAGTGAAACTGGGTGCTCCCTCCTGGAAGCATCACTTGGTCGGGAGTCACCAGATGTGATTTTCCTAGAGAAGACCTGGGCTGACCAAAAACTGGGGCACTTTGGCAGGATGGCTGAGATATGATGGGGCAGAAGGCTGTGAGCTGTACAGACCAACACAAGCAGTCCCAGCACCCAGCAAGGTCCCCGGAGGGAAAAGAGAGGAGAGGTCTAAGGCAAATGACTTTTCTAACATGTCGTGGAGCCTGTGGGTTTCCTGGAACTTCAGGCTGTAGCTTGCTCTTTTTTGTCTCCCTAACAGGGTCCCAAAGGTGCCAGTGGTGAACCTGGCCTTCCTGGTCCAACTGGAATTCGCGGGGAGTTAGGTGACAGGGTAAGGAGAAGACATCTGTAAGCGATTCCTCTTTGGGAGATGTGAAATTAGAGCGTAACGGGGCCCCTGGACACGGTGTAGCTGACATCACCCCAGCAGAGGTGGGTGCCTTGGGTGACCCAGTCCATCCTCCGAGGCTGCTGCATGCTCAGGACCAATCCCACAGCAGGGAGCAGGACTCTGTGCATCACGTCGCTTCTGCTCCTGTCCTTGTTTCCATTTCAGAGCTATTTTTAGAAAGCAGAGGTGGTTTAAAAGGGACTTTGGGATCCTGTCCTAGCCAGAATAGCTGATTGGTTTGGTTTTTTTCCCTGATTTCACCAAAGCCTTGCTCTCTGTGAGCACAGGAGAGCTGATTCATGCATTTGTGTTATTCAGATGCTCATTTAGGAATTCTGGATATTTTATATTTTTTTTTAAAATTGCAGCTTCCTCAGTGATTTTCTTTCTGAATAGCATCATACCTGGTCCCCACACCACAGAATAAATGCAGCTTTTTATTTAAATTAATTCATTCTCATGTAAAAGAAGCCAGCAGGGTAAAGGAGAACAGTAGAGGCGTGTTTGCTGGCTCCCTCCACTCCAGCTTTAAGGTGAAGTTTCTGTGTGAGCCATCCCAGCAGCACCACAGGGGCTTCACAATGACTCTTCTGTGCCGGCTCCAGGCAGGTTTTAAAAAGCCTCTTGGAGGGACTGAGGCTGGAAGCGTGAAACAGGAGGGTTATTGTGGAGCTGCAGGGTCCTGGCTGCATTCGAGGCTTCGCTGCAGTGAAAAAATGTCTGTTCAGAGGAGAAGAGGCCCCTGCACAGAGCAGCCTGGTACCCAGAGAGCTGCTCTGAGCAGGGGGGAGCGAAACTTTATACTTAGATTTGTTGGTTTTGGGTTTTTTCTTTAAGTTTTCTTTAACTTGAAGTTCAGTGTAGCTACTCCGAGGTGGAATTATTGGTTGTTTTACTGCTCCGGCTCGTTACAAGCTCTCCCCTGGGAAGCATGCTGTAGCAGGTTTGGGTAATGCTGGAGACTTTACACCTCCACGTGTGCAGTGGGTCCTCAGGTAACTTCCATTTGCCCACCCAGTCCCACTGGTGACAGCCGCATGTGCCCACAGTCCCCCTCAGTGTGGGCAGCAGCGAGGGCTGCGCCGGCAATTAGCACTGTGAATACCCACGCATGAGGTTTGGGCTGGGAAGACCCAGGTTGTTGGGTCTCAGGGTCTTTCTGGTGGAAAGCACCAGCCTCGATCACTGGAGATGGACAAAGAGCACAGCAGATCCTACCCTGGCTTTGCTTTGGGACAACCCACCCCTCTGGTCCTGACACATACAGAGAGAACTGCAAGTACAGGTTCAATAGAGCCACGCTGCCGCAGTGCAGCTAACCCAGGGTGCTCTCCCCAAACCTGCTGTGGCTTTTTTCTTTAAAAAATAATAATAATTCCCTCAAGCCTGACTTAACAACAGGTGCTGGCGTGGGATTTCACAGTCCTGGCACTGACTGTAGGCAGGAATATCAACCAGCGTATCGGCAAGGGAGTGTGCAGGCATGGGAAATACAAGAGGTTTGACTGGAAGATATAAAATAGTGATGATTTAAGCGTTGTTGTGGTGGGGTATTGGGGAGGAGAAGGGTTTGGCTGTTATTCCTGACCAAGGTAGCCACAGGCAAATGTTTTTTTCTAAGGATTTTTGTTATGATCAAGTTCCTGAGGACTCTGGATGCCCACCTGGGGCGACGCCTCTCTCAGCTCTGTACTGACATTGCTAGATGCTTGGCCAAAACCTCTGGTGTTTAACTGATGGTGACACAAACATGAGGATAGCTGGTGGTCCTGGAGTCCTGTCACTTGTTCCTGCTGCTAGGAATCACTACTGCTGTGTAAATCACAGTTTTGAGACAAAACTTCTTGGGCTAAGCTATTTTTAGGGGAATGTTCCCCGTGGGCACAGTCTTTGGGGACTAAGTTGTGGTTTATTACCATAAACTCTCATGGAGCCTTGGGACTCTGTGAAGTCAGAGGTATAAATAGAGCTGATGATCAGAATCCATCGTCTTTGCGGTTGGCAAACCTAAAATGGGAGTTATAAATAGCTGTGGCCATTCTGGCATCTCCACAGTCTATTGTCTGTTTTGCTGAGAATTATTTTTTTCTTTAATAGAAATCTGCCCCTTTTTAAGCTTATTTAGTGCCTGACTTGAGCAGAATGACATGACCTCCTGATGTGTGTTCATCCCCCTCGAAGATTCTGTTCTGCTGAGCCATCTCCAGGTCTAGTTATTAAAAGAAATCAGTTTGCAAATGCCAGATTGATGAATGTGCTGTGGAAATCCTGTCTGAAGGGGGAAATTCAGGGTTTAATTTCCCATATAGATTTTGCAGTAGACAAAAAATATTTGGGGTTCTCCTGAACTCCTTGTTGTCTCTGCTATATGGACCCAAAGTCACAAACAGGGCTGAAAATGTCTCGTGTCTTCTCTGTGAATGCCAGGTGGATAAATTCAGAAGGATTTTTTTAAGTTGCCCAAGTTATTCTTAGGGCAATGATCAGTTCATCATCTCCATGTATTTTATTCCTGTGGCTGTGTGGTTCTGTGGATCTCAAAGTCAGAGACACCTGACTAAATCCCCAGGGAAACCAACAGTTTAATAAAGCCTTGGAAAAAACCTCCTGTCTTTTTGCCCTTGCAGTACAAGGGTGTTCTTGTCTGGTTTATACCGTAAATTCCACCTCCTCCTCACATCTTCAGGTGTGAAAGGCAGAGATTGATTGCCCACTGGTCTCATCCTGGGCCTCATCCTGCTGTTTGGGTCATGAAGGTGAGATGATGATAATGAAGAGCAGAGAGGCAGAAGCAAAACAGATCCCCGCCCCTGGGATGGGTGTGAAAGGTGACTTCTGTGAAACGGGTTTTAAAGACTAGGATTGAAAGCACAGAAGAACTTTTAGTTGAGGAGGATGGTAAGAAAAAGATCAGTAGAAATCTGTGCAAGGCAGGTGGGAAGCAGTGCATCCTTCAGCATCTCAAAAGGGTCTCTTCTGGGCTGGCTGGGTGAGGACTTGGTGAGCAGAAGACCACCAGGCCTGAGCTGGGAGGTCCTGCTTGGTCTGGCAGCTGTTCTGCAAGTGGACTGCGAAACTGTCCCACAACACAAACCGGTATTCTGGAGAGTGCTATGCAGCCAGCAAGGATGCTTAAAGTCTCGCCTTGTTTCTAAGCCATATGAATGAGATGTGGTCCCTCCTACTTGGCAGTTGAGAGACTTAAATCCCCAACCCCTTGCTGCATGAGCAACTGTCTGACTGCACCAGGAATTCATGACAAAATAATGGTTTAAACTCATTTACCTTCTTTTTTTTGCTTATTCCTAGGGTCCCACCGGCGTTCCCGGTCCCAAAGGTAACCAGGTAAGAGAAGCTCATCTTCCTCCTCGGGTAACTTTCATGCTGCAGCCAGCAGAGGCTGTGATAAACCCACCAGACCCGCTTTGTATTCTGTAACCAGGAGGCATGCTGTGTAAGAGCTCTCAGGTACCTAAGGAAGAGGGTTGGTCTCAGCCTGGAAGCTTGGCAGACTAATAGATTAATTTAACCCTTTACTTTCTGCTGCGTAACTTCTGTAGTGGGATTTACCTCAGTAATGACCTTTTGAGCCTGTTTTCATCAAATGCATGGCTTTTGTCACGCCAAAACCAACTGCTTTTGCAGCAAGCATTGCTTATTTTGTTTACCAGCACCAGTGTCTGTCTGGTCCCTGTTTTGTTGCTACAGGAAAGATCAACCTCACCTCCATTTCCCTTGAAATACCTCTTCTCAAAAGCTGTATTGTCACCATTAACAGTGTTCATTATCTGCTCCAATTGCCATGTAAGAGGCCAGCTCCACAGCAGAGGAGCCACTGCCTGTGCAGGTGGTGACAGCAGATCCATGTTGCCCCCAGCGATGCTCAAATTGTTAATAAAAATAACATCACCAGAGCTTTAGAGCCACCCTCAAGTTAGGGTCCCCAGACTGAGTGGAGAGGGATGGTTCTCACCAAGTGATGGGTCACCGCTGTTTAGGGGTGGGATGAAGCTGCTCTGCAGACACTTACCACTGAGACCCAGAGGGACACGTTTACACAGGACACTGAACATTTACCTGTCATTGCAAACACATGTTTGAGACCCAGAGCTGGGGGACCTGAGATCTGGATTCCTTGTGGGAGGAATGCCAGTGCCTGTCTGTGGATGTCACTCATGGCCACCCCATCAGGGCTCTCATTGAGATGAATTCAGCCTTTCATCCAAGTACCAGCTTGTTGCAAAGGGCACCTGGTCCTTGTGCAAGCTGCCCTGCAACATGAGTGCCACAGGAACAGAGGAACAGCTGCTGTGGACTTCAGCTTTGGAGCAGCTCCTTAAGGTGCCAAGTGCCCCATCTCCCTTGGGAGCTGAGGTTGTCTAAGGCTCAGGTTGAGACAATAATCTTTGTGCTGCAAGTGGTGCAGTGTTAATCCCAGTATCTCACTTTCAGGGCATTGCTGGAGCAGATGGCCTCCCAGGTGACAAAGGAGAACTGGTAGGTGGCCTTGAGTTCACTAGAATTGACTCCTCAAATGACAGATGGGTCTAGAGAACCACGTGGCCTCTGTAGAAGCCCAGAGCATCAGTGCTCAATTGTCATTTTCCTCTTCAGAGTGGTTGGCATCGCTCTGTCCTTGGGGCTTATGGTCATCTCAAGAAGTAGCCATGTTGCCCAGACCAGTGTTCAGCACTGGCACCTGGGGCAAGTCCTGGCATCAGAGTCCTCTCCCTGGAGTGCCAGGGCTGAACCTGGACTCAGCATCCTCTTCTCATTCCTGACCCCTGTGTAGGGAAACCCATCAGAGACCGTGTACATGTCATTCCCCAAGCGTGGGAGATTGAACCTGAGATGTGCATGTTCTTAAAGGATCATTCTTTCTTATCTCCCTTTTCCTTCTAACAGGGTCCCTTTGGTCCCCCCGGCCAGAAAGGAGAGGTACGTGTCAGACACTGCAGGCTCAGGCCCTGGGATGTTTGGGAGTCGACATGCTTATCCCATCCTTTTGATGATGGTTCTCCATAAACTATGTTCTGGCATTGTTACCTAGAATCACGTGTTCTTCATGGTCATGGTATAAACTCTATGACAGTGGCAATTTTTGGTGGTATTCACAACATTCAGGTGTGTTTGACAGGACTCCTATTTTCATGACCTATGTAGGTAAAACCACCCATATGATGTAAGAATATACATGGTCAGCCAGATCAGTTAAGGAAACCTGACCAAAGCCTCAGCCAGTCCCCATGAGAAATGAAAGGACCATGTCTTCTGTTTTAAGTGGATTTTTTTTTCTCCGTTATAGCCAGGAAAAAGAGGAGAACTTGGTCCAAAAGGTGTCCAAGGACCTAATGGGACAGCTGGAGCACCAGGGATCCCAGGACACCCAGGGCCCATGGGTCATCAAGGGGAGCAAGGCGTTCCTGGCATCACGGGAAAACCTGGTCCTCCAGTAAGTGTTACCTGCTCCTGGGGCACAGTCTGAGTCTCTGGAGTGAATATTCAGGGATTTGGGATGTCTATTCAAAAAAAAAAGAAGGTCTTGCATGTGGGCAGGCAAGAGGAGGCAGCAAGAATGGAAGCACAGGATTGCAGCAGAAGTTTACCAGTGCAAAAATATGAACAGTGTGCAAGCTTCAGCATTAAAGTCCCCCAGAACCCACCTTCCCTCACAGTGATGTACAGACAGACTGTGTCTGTGAGACAGGCTGTCACTGTTCTCATTACAGAAGGGAGTTAGAAGTTGGTCATTGAAAAATACAACTCCTGCTTCAAATGTCAGACTGCTGTCTTGGTCCCAGAGCTTGTATTTCATCGTTTGGGAAAGGCCAAATAAGCCCTAGATTAAATATCTGGCCTAACACTAAAATTAATCTCTGACACTAATACAACAGCTTTCAAGCTGAAGCCATCCTATTTTGAAGAGGGGAGCCCCCGCTCCTTCATGTGGGATCTTGTGCTTCTTACTGAGCTGCTGGTAAAGAGTTTTGTGTCCTGCAGCCTCTGTCAGGGATGATCATTGATAATGGTGTTTGTATAAAGCTGGATTCTTCGGTTAATTGCAGGGCAAAGAGGCCAGTGAACAACATATAAGAGAACTCTGTGGGGAAATGATAAACAGTGAGTATTAAAGAGAGAAACTGACTTTAATTAGTGTATTTAGTTGAAGATGAGTAGATCCTGAACATAAGATCACTCCTGAGAATGTCAATATGAAAAGACATATTGACCTTTAATGTAAGGAAATTATTCAGGAGGTCACCTTGTTGGTCTGAGATGTCTGTCTTTTTTTTTCTCAAATTAGTATTTTTCAATGATTCATCATGGCAAGATACAAAGTGTGCCAAAAGCAGCTTCCATACATGCATGCTGGCAAGCACATCTGTCCTGACCCTGACCCTGGAGCAGGGCTCAGGGCAGCTCCCAAAGCGTCATGGTCTTTCCTTTGACCTCACTATTCACCAGTAACTGATGAAGTTACTTTGTCACCATGTGGGATGAAGTCAAACTCTGAAATACTGTTTCAGAAAACTTGTTGTGATTATTAAGGTATTATTTTCCATAATACTTAGTATCTTTTGAAGTGGTTTAGGAAACAAGAAATACCAATGGCTTAAAAACCCTGCAGATTTCAGACCACAATCTCCCTCTGAAGATGGTGAAAAGCCAGAGCTGAGAGGCCAGAGGCAACATCTCTGTTGGTTCTGCCAGAACCAGTAAGCAGAGGAGTGGCAGGGGAGTTGGCTCTGCTTGACCATCAGACAGTTTGCAGGGGCTCACTCAATTGGTGGCAGAGGAGAAACAGCCCAAGAGTGGAAGTGTTGGGGACACAGTTCTTAATTGCTCTTTTCAGATCAAATTGCCCAGCTGGCTGCTAACCTGCGAAAGCCCTTGTCTCCTGGAATGACCGGTCGTCCTGGGCCAGCTGGTCCCCCAGGTCCTCCTGGAGCGATGGGAAGTGTTGGGCATCCCGGTCCTCGCGGTCCCCCTGGTTACAGAGGCCCAACAGGAGAACTTGGTGACCCGGGTCCCAGAGGTGAGATTAAACCAACCCCCTTCTCTTCTGCACCTACTGAAATAGATTGCCAACTCGTGCTAATAGTGTCAGCGGTGGAGGGGGAAAGATCAAGCCGTGGGCAGCTGCTAGAGTTCTAGAGGGCAGTTTTCATCTTGAGTGTAAGCAGAGATCCTTGCAGCATCCTGAGGAATCTGAGCTTCTCTTGGGTCTTTCCCATTCATGTCCCTGGAACCAGCTGCAGCACACAACTCACTGCTGAAATTGTCTGTTTATGATTAAAGGTGACACTGGTGAGAAGGGAGATAAAGGACCTGTTGGGCAAGGTATCGATGGGCCTGACGGCGATCAGGGACTTCAAGGTAAGGCTGTGCAAATAATTTAATAGACCATGGCTAAAATAAAGCCTTAAGAGGAACAGCTCCTCATGTTTCTGGCACTGCATTATAATCACTCTAACTCTTGCCATAGGGTTGTTTTCCTGTGGGTACAGCAAGTGCAGAAAACTTGAGCAGTGGAACTTAATTAGCAGGTCCTCTCTTCATACCCATCCTTTCTAGTCCTAGCTGTTTTGGGGAAGTGTTGAAGAGGCTGCAGGGGCAGCCAGACTATCCCTTTGCTCTTAGTTTCTTCCACTGATGGCTGTGAAAGGTCAGGAGCTTTTGTAGATGGGAAGTTAGAATCCTTAACTGCTCCCATGTGGTCACCAGTGTCAGGACATTGCTCTTTTCAGTGGTACTTCACATGCAGTAACTACTTAGTTTAAATAACTGATACACTACTTGCTAATTTAAGGTGTGTGAAAACAGTGAGGCTCCAGCTCCAGATATAAGGCAAAAGGACAGTGGATCATTCCTTTGTGATATGCTGCTGAAAGAACACTACGGCCTGGACTACCAGCTGTGTTCCCCCAAAATGCAATTCATGTTTCTGGATCAAATGAGAGAAACTGGGGGCAGTATTTAATGTTACCATTACCTAGTGTCATGATTTTGAGAGAAAAGTGGTGTCACTGCTCTGTACCTGGTTATAATCCCAGTTCCTCAAGTCACAAATGCTTTATCTGAGGATTCAGAGATTAATTTATGCAAAGTAATGAATATCTATTAGAAACTCAGTAGAATATTCTTTATTTTGCTTGCTTATTAAGGCAGCTTTTCTAATTGTGATTACATCTGCAGAGTGATTAAGTTACAGGCACTAAACACAGCCTCTGCATCCATGTAACTTCACAAAACCAGAATATTCACACCCAGCTGCCTTAGATTCTTCCATAAAATAACTGCATTAATCCTTAAATGGTTTATTTCCCAAAGAGTCTAAAAAGAAGCTATGTGTGTTTAATACATTAGATAGTGAGAGCATGTGTGCTACTCATGAAATGTGAGGAGATCAGCACCAGGTGCAATTACATGATAAAAAGACTGTGGTACCATCTCTCTACCATCATTATGACAGGAATGCAGGTTTATAGACCACCTGCTACAGGTGTCCTTCATGGAGACAGAATCATATTTGACAGTATTTAAGAAAGCTTCAGGAGCCTGCTGGTACAGAAACCAGTGTGTTTGGGAATTATGTTTGTTTGGCATCTAAAGGAAAAAAAGAAACAGAAACATAACAGAAGAAATTATTTTGGCTAGTAAGTAAAACTTTTCATTGTGAGCAAATTTTTGAAATTAGACACAGGAATAAAGGAAACTCCTTGTCTGTGCTATCAGGGAGATTCTCTCTACTTTCCTCCCTTATTCAGAATTTTAATTACAACTATGATAAATGAATTGAAGCTGCTGATGGCCTCCCACTAAGGAGCGAGCCAGGGGCAGGAAGGAGGGACACTTGGGTGTTCACAGTAAGCTGTGAGCTCACACATCCAGGACATCCCTTGAGCAAACTATTGGGGGATGATGTAAAATAATTTTGGTTACTTATTTCTTGTTATTACTCCTGGAGTTGAGGCATTCTGCATGCAGTAACAAAAGTGTGATGCCATATGAGGTACTCCAAAAATCCAACACACATGCTTCAGAGTCAGGCTACATTTATTCAACACCTTGTACTCAACAGCCCATAACAAGTCTGAGGTACAGACACTAAAAGCATTTGAAGAACTCTAGAAGCAACACACACATATATACATAAAATAAAAAATAAATAAATAAGAAAACGAAGAAGTAATAATGAAAGTATTATTTCTCCCCTTCTTGTTTAGGACCACCTGGTGTACCTGGAATTAGTAAAAATGGTCGTGATGGTGCTCAGGGTGAACCCGGCCTTCCAGGGGATCCTGGTACTCCTGGTGCTATTGGGGCTCAGGGAACTCCAGGAATATGCGACACGTCGGCTTGCATGGGAGCTGTTGGAGCATCAACTTCCAAAAAATCATAAAACAACAGTACACAAAGCAGAGAAGTGACTGAATATTTAAATAAACAGTGCATTGTAAGGAAACAAACAGAATCCTCCTAGTGATAAATGGACAGATGTTCCTTCTATTGTATTAAGTGGAGACTTTGACACAGTTCTATGAAAAAGAAAGCATCAGATGAAAACTTTAATTAAAGATGCTTTATAAGTATTTTCTCTCCCCCCAATTATTTTCCAGAATTTTTACTGCTAAAAAACCCTCACATCCCCTTTCTCACTTTGTTCAAGAGGCCTGCAAGAGAAACAGGTGTTGCTTTTTGCCATCACACCCCTAACTGTGTTTAAGATCACGACTTGTCACATAAACAGTTGAGTCTTGTCAACTGAATTCCTTGGTGCCGCTCCCACCAACTCCAGTTACACAGGTTTGTGTGCTAAGATACGTGTTGTTAAGGGGTTGGGGCATCTAACTGCTACTTACAGCAGTGGAAAGGAGGTGTTTAAATATCCTATATTTTAATATTTTACAGTTCTGGCCTAAGTAAAGACCATAGCTTATGTATATGCTGTCACTTGTCAATTTTCAGACTGCACCTCAAATATTTGCCAGGGCTGGTAAATAGAAATCTTCTTGCAATCAATGTCTGCAAAAGGTGTAATGTATATATTTTAATTTACAGGGGAGAATTTTCATATATTTCCATATGAAAATAAAGGAAATGAAGTAACAGCAATTTCATGACCTCTGCTTAAGCTATTTGCACAGTAACTGTCAATGAAATCCCAAATAAGACAGGATGCTCTTTCAAAGTCCAGCCAAAACAAAAACCTGTATGAACTGTTGTAAAAATAAAAGGAGTTTTTTCTAAATCCTTTCTTTGCAATGTTGTAAGTGTCATTATACACATCAAATTATCTCAGCTGAATGCTGTTTTCCAGAAGTGGTTTTACTAGGATTGTTTGGAAATAAATTGCTGCAAAATTGTCTATATCCGTGATTTAACCCAGTATTTCTTTTGGGAGACCTTTTTGTACTTTAAAACCTGCTAGCATCATCTATTTTAAAAAAATGAATAAAGCCTCTCTCAGCTCACACACTGTTACATTTCTGCCCTGCATGCTAAAGCTTAAGAACAAAGGAGTTGGTCGTAATAAATATGAAAAGAGTTTCTACATTTAAATTACCTGCTGTTTACAATATGCCACTCTTGGCCTGAAGTAACAACACAAGAATCTGTTGGACCGTTGTGTGACAGACATTACAAACAGTACTGTATTTTAAAACACTACTCTTCAGGGCCAAGTAATTTAAACTATTTATGAACTTCATAATATCTGTACAGTTTAGAGACTATGCACTTAACCAATATAGTCTTTAGTGGGAAAAAATGGGCATTATAATACAGTAACTTTAATGTCTTTTTACATTTGAAGAGTATATTTGCATCTAGTCATTAAAATAACAGGACTGACTGGTGTTCTACAGCTATTCCAAGCTGTACTGGATCATCTTTTAAAAAAACCAACAAAACCAAAACAAACCACCAACAAAAAATAACCCAAAGCAGAACCACAAACAGAAAGCAAATAAATGAATGCATTTTTTTACCACTAAAAGGGAAAAAACATGTCATGTGTCATGACATTTTCTTGTAGCTTCTGGTTCCAAAGTCCTTTTAACAGAGCACTCATTGCTATTGCTGGTAGTTAATTTTTCATTCCCATTTTGAATGAAGAAATGTTTTCTTTAAAGCTCTATTTATATATTTTTACAAGTTGTAGTTCACAATTCTTATTCAGCATGTAAATGGAGAAAATAAAATACAGTTTGGGCCACTGTTAGTTGGCCACACTTGCTGCACAACTCAAGGTGGTCAGTTCAGACTACTTGGTCTCCATAGCCATGCATGTTTTCCTGCACTGGACATGTTACAAACGAGTCTGATCTTGCTATTTTTAGTCTCCTGCCTGTTTTACCACAGAACACAGTCTCAAATTCCTAAAAAAATCAAAATAAAAAAAAATAAATAACAATCATACTTAAATATAGGTATTTATTTACTTGAGATGTATGGTTTTGTTTGTTTCACTAGTGTCTTGAAAAGAAATGCTACACCTTTAACAGGAAGTGCTGAGGAGCCATACCTGTATCTAGAGAAGGAGGTTGTCCTGTATGTACTTCATCTACTCTCTTGAAGATACTTAGCAGAGCCAGAATTACTCCAGGGCTGCAGCTACTGGTGTGGTTGCATGGGAGGTGCTTATAGGGCATGTAAGCCTTTATTACTCTGACCCACTTTGAGATAGCATGAGCATGTAGCTATAAACCCCTCACTTAACTACCCGTTCATGAAAGCTGGCTAGAAGAAAACTCCATGAAGCAAGCAGAAAAATAGAGAACATTAAGAAGGGAAGGGCAGGGAGGGATGATGGAAGAGGATCTCAGGTCTACACTGTTGTCCAGGCATAATCATGTTCAAGAACTGTGCTAATTAAAAAAAATTGTTAAAAAAATTTTTAAATTAATATCTGACTTGAAACCCCTGACTGAGGGCAGCTTATGATGTCATACCACTGAACTGAAACTGTTGTGAGGACAGCTATTTTAAAAAGCATTTTTAAAGGGAAGTTTCAATGACAGCTAGAGATCCTTCATTAAAAGCATCAAGCATCATCCTTTTAGCTATGATAGTTTTAAAACATTTCACATTTTCCCCAAGAACAAAAAATAAATGAGATTGAAAACCTGTTTCAGAGAATCACCGTGCCTTTCCTTAATGTACTTCAGAAACGCAGTTGTCCACTGTAAAGTTGTTGCCTTATCAGTATCAACAGTGCAGAAGGGAACCAGAAGATTCAGCTCATCACAACAGATCCGAATCCTGCGCCTACAGGAAAACACAAAATTCATCAACTGATGGGTGAGAAGTAAGGAAGCAATAAAAAAGGAAAACTACTCACGTGGTACAAGCCATGGACTTTGGAGACTTCTTTTTGTTGGCTACAAGCTCTGTGTTTTTATATAAGTCACATTATGCTTTCTAGAACTGGTTAAATGTTTGGAAATCTCTGTCTGTTTATAGAGTATAAAACCAACAACAACCGCAATGAAACACGTGTTTTCTTCCTCTAACAAGCACCAAACCCTCACCACCTGCCCTGCTTTTTCTTGTAGGTAAAACAAAGTATGTCCAATTTACATTTTGCTCTGGATAATGACAAGGCTGTTACAGTGTTTTAGGCTTCAAAAGTGTTTGTCTTGCCACTCCTCACAGGAATTACCTTCGGTCTCTCTCCATGCGGTTGTGTCTTTCTCTTCGCTGGGTGACTCCATCCTGTGTACCACTGTGCACCTGCACACTTGAATTTGGCTGTGCTGCCTGCCAAGGCCCCTGGGCAGAGGCAGCACTCTGGCTATCATGGCACACATTCTGAATTTCACCAAGAGGTTTGCGATCCTGGTTTGTATCCAATGAGCTTATTTGGCTGCAACTTCTGTTTATCACTTGCTTGCATAAGGTGTCTTCTTGGAAAAACAAAGAGGAAAAGAAGAACCTATTTATAACACTCCCACTAATCACTGAAAATTAAGATCATGGAAGGGTTTTTTCCTGTCACTTTATTTACATGGAATAATCTCTGAAGCTTTATTGTCAGCACACGTCCTTCCAAAACCCTAAGCCACACCCTGCTGTTTCAGAACCCTCTTAATGTCTATTTTCTCAGAGAACCCATTGAGACTGTGTCTGCCTTGGTTAGATTTGAGACAGTCCTTTAAAATCCTTCAGTTTGATCCTAACTGGATCTGCTATATCACCTTTGGTGTCAAAAAGTATAGAAAGAAACCAGTTGCTTACCCCAGGTGCAGATTTTCAAAGGTATTTTGTTTTGCAACCTTGGGTTTTCTCATTTCAAGCTAGAAGGGCTAAATAATTTTGAAACTACAGCTAAAAATCATAGGCATTTTTTTTTTGAGAAATCTGATCCCATATTGCCTATATCAAACCTTAACAATCACAATGATCATACTTATTCTAAAAAATTTAGAAAAAAAATCTAGATCTGAAGGCCAAGAGAAAGCTAAGTGAAATGAAGACAAATGGTTTACCTCCAACTTTAATCCACACTTCCTCTGGCAAAGCTACTGTCTGTTTTGTGGATTCAATTTCCTGATAGCAGAAAGAGAATGCCTTTGGTATCCCAAGGTCTTGATGTTTGGCAGCTTCCATGACAGTGCAAGATGTTCCAGAGCTCTGTGAAAAGCAAAAAGGAAATACTCAGAGGCCTACACACATTAAAGAGGAGCCTATTTTGACATCTTCATGTTAATTTCTTAGAGGATTCAATGCATTCTATCAGAATAAATCCCAGTTACTTCTACACACTGCAAGCACAGGATTTTAACAGACTGCAGAATTTTTGGGAGATTCCTCTGACATTTCTGAGTGCCATGCTGCCACTCTTGCTTCAGAGGTTACTGCAAGCTGGGGGAAAAAAATATTTTTCATCAAAATTCATTAGAAAAAAAAAGAAACAGCAGAAAACAATACTAAGGGCTGCCCAGAGAGGTGGTGGGTGCCCCGTCCCTGGGGGTGTTCAAGGCCAGGTTGGATGGGGCCCTGGGCAACCTTGTGTAGCTCCAGGCCTGGAGGTTGGTGGCCCTGTCTGTAGAAGGGGTGTTGGAATTCATGATCCTTGGCGTCCCTTCCAACCCAGACCAGTCTATGATTCTATGATTCTTGTCCTGTGTAGATTAAGCAGATGTACTGATAAACTTTTAAAAGCCCTTCCAATGAGAAATCTAACCATCACTATGTGGATGCACTTCATTACAAATGGTTTGTGTGGCAAATTACTTTTGATGGCCTTAAAGATTAACATAAGAATAAATAAACTGCATCACAGAGCATTAGGATCATCCCTAAGCACACTAAGTCAGGTTTAACAGGGAGGTTTAGAACTGTATTACACCTCAGAGGTTAATATTATTAATGTTTGACATAATTAGCAGGGTAAAACCAGTAGTGGCTACATTATCTACCTGTGCTTGTGCAGGGTTAGCACTTTCAGCAGCAGAGCAGGTGTTCATAGTGAATAACGGGTAAGTGAACTGTAAAGGAGTGGCAGGTGCTGTCTTATTTTTCCCTAAGGCAGCACCCTTGTTTTCTTGCTGATGAAGAAGAACACCAATCAGTTCTGACGGCTGTCGAATCAATGTCACTAAACTTAAAAAACAAAACAAAAACAACACAGAAGACACACCACACTGACTACTTGAAAATGAGTGCAGAGGAATTTACAGCTACACATACTTCTAGTAACTATCACCAAGAAACCACTTTCATTTACTGTAAAGAGAAATCATTGTTATTGCCATATTGTCTGCTTCAGGGACAAAAAATAAATAATAAAAAATCACCTGAGAAGGTATTTTATTCTGCGCAGTAACAATTCAGCTTTATGCCTCAATAAAACGTTTTATCAGCACACTAACACAGCTACAGAGCCAGACTGAAAACAGTATTTTTGCCTTAAGTTTTCCCCATGGTCAGGCCTCCACATTCTAACCCTGATCACCTGCTCTTAGCATTTTATTGTGACAAAAAAAGTTAATCTACTTTGTTTTTAGCAAGTTGCATGTTTAAACTAGGTAATGTTCTTCTCTCACCTTTATTTACAATACATGTTGTTATCAGGAATAAAGTTGTAAAGCAACTAATTTGGGAACTATATGCTGTGCCGTTTTGCTCCTTACAGAGGGGCCTCATCTGAGGTTGGGGGTTGCAGTCACGTTTGACTGGCACAGTTTAAAATAGCCCAACCCACAATCTCATGTATTAAAAAGTGTAGAAAATCAGTTCTGAAGTATAAGATGATATATAGTTTAACAAGGTAAACTAAAATTAATTTCAACACACTTGTTAAGAGTTACTCCAGATTCTTGGGGTTCTTGACATCTGGGGTTTTCTGTCTGGATGCTGTTGAATCTGTCTTCCAACCGAACTCTGACTGCAGATTTAGATCTAGGCTCTGGTGCCAGTGCCGAATTTTCAACAAGTATGTTTCCTTTATTCACCCCAACAACATTTTCATTATGTTTAACTTTTACTAAACTGTGTCCTGGGGCTTCTACAGAACTACTGTTGGGTGTTTTATCCGTTTGGTTCAAAGGGAGGTTAGACTCGCTAAGCAACATCAATCTGAGCTCCTGAAAGTCATCATAGCTCAAACGTGCATTTGAGCTTAGCAAACTGCTGTCAGGAGGTAATCCCGACTGACAGATAACTGGGTAAACCGACTGGTTCCCAGCGCTGTTTGATGAACGCCCTTCCTGACTGGTGTTCAGTGAGGTCTGGTGCAGAGGGGGTTCTGCAGAGTTACCAGGCGAGGAAAAAGAATGGAGCCTAGCTTCCACTTCACCTTCACTAGCTTGTGCCTCCGTATGTGAGTAAAGTACGTGCTGCAGCTGGGTATACTCAATTTCCATCATCTCCACCAGGCTGACGTCTGTGCTGGTGAAGCTAAGATTTTGCTCACCAAAGGAAACGTCACTTGCGCCTCCAGTTCCAACAGCAACCAGAGCAGGATCAGGTACACTAGCTGTGCTTTGAGGAACGGAGGTCTGAGGCGCCTCTGGGGCTGATCCTGACATGACTACTGTGAACCTAATCAGTTACCAACGTCTCTTTCAAGAGTAAACCATAAAACCTGCAAGAATTATCAGTAACAACCATTAAAAGAAAAAAGGGGAGGGGAAGCAAAGCCCCAAATAGCTACAGTTAATAGCGACTCCGCAGCACCGGGAGGGACCAAGGGGCTGGACCAGAGAGGGTAACCCGCCAGCAGCCGCTCCGCGCCCAGGGGAAACCCTCCCTCCCACCGCTGCTCACGACAAACGGATTTCACCTGCCAACACCCGGCTTCGGGAGGGAGGCTCTGGGTACTCTGCTGCCTAAGACTCCCTCAAAGGAGCCCCCGTGCGCCTGCGGGCCCCAACGCGGCCGCCGGGAACGCGGAGGGGCGGCCCCCAGCTGAGAGAAGCCGAGAGGAGCAGGTAGCCCACCTCCCCGCCGAAGGAGAGGGAAGAGCCGGCCCTGCCGCCAGGCGCGGCGGGCGGAGGAAGCCCTCAGGGGCGGAGCGGCGGACGCAGGCGAGACGGAGAGAGGCGGAGCCGAGGCGGGGCCGAAGCGGAGGCGAGGCGAGGCGGAGTCCAGGCGGAGGCGAGGCGGTGAGCGCGGAGATGAGCGCGGCCTGCTGCCCCCTCAGCCCGGCCCAACGCTCCGGACAAACCCCCGCACCGATTCGCCAACGGCTGCGCGCAACCGCCTCCCGCGTGACCGCCGTGCGCTTGCGCCTTCTGTCGCCCCGCCCCTATCGGCGTAGGCCGGGCACTGGGGGCGTCGGAGTCCCTCGGCGGAGAACCGGTCCACAGTGCAGTGGCGGTGTTCCTCCGCCTGGCCTGCTTCGGGATGTGGAGAGCCCGGGGGGCGTTGGGGCGCAGTCCGTGAGGGGAAACTGCCGAGAGGGACGGGAGGAGACTCTCAGGTCTCCACGCCAGGCCTCCCCGCCGGACGTGAACACGACGGGAAAGCTTAGGAGTTCACCGGCAGCAGGAGGGAGTTCTTCGCCTCGCACTGCTGTGAGAGCAGGGCGGCGGAGCTGGGCCGTGCCCGAGCGGGGGGCCTGCTGCAGGGCGGGGGTGGGGCTGAGCCCGCCCCCAGTGTCGCGAAAAATCCGCAGAAGCGGTTTGGGCTGGGCTGGGGGCTCCATGCCCGTCCCTTGGCGCTGCCGTGTTTGTCACCTTCCTCTGCTGTCACGGCGGGTGCTCAGTCACCAGCCGCTGACAGCACGGGAGGTATCGTGGAGAATTTTCAGAGGAAAAAGAAAAACCACAGTGATTTGAAATTAACACCTGTGTGGTGTTCCCTTCCTCCTCTCCGAGAATGCTGCTGGAGACAGGAGCTCTCCTGCACTGGACATGCAGCAGCCCTGGGTTCCATAGCCCTGGGTTTCCGGTCACAAGATTAAGTTACAGAATTAAAAGCACTTCAGTAGTTTGCCAGCGTTAAAAAACTGGTCTGTGATAGAAGAGTTCATCCAAAGCCCATTAACAAAGTTCACTTTTTCTAGACTAAAAAGGCTGTGTTCATGATTTCATGAAAATGAGCTTGGATGCTGTCTTCCACTCAAAGACCATCTGAATGCATCCGCACAACCTCACACAACAGGCGTCACCATCACGAGCAGTTTGTACATTCCCCATCACATATCCACTCCTAGTTATGTATTTTAGTGTGAAAACCAGATGCCAAATACAGAAGACATGAGTCTCCATCTCTGGAGATATTCCAGACCCACCTGGATGCCGACCTGTGCGATATGAGCTGGGGAGCTGCTTTGGCAGTCGGTGGGATCTGATGATCTCTCGGGGTCCCTTTCAACCCCTGTGATTCCAGAAAGAAGCCGGAGTGCGAAAGGCATGAAAGTGCTACTCCAGCTCATACACAGAATTTACCCCCCCAGCAAACTTAATAAAATTTTCATTCCCTTCAGGAGGTTGAAAAATAAAACCTTGTTTACTGCATTCTTCAATGACTGCATATTCATAGCACTCTCAGACATTTTCCACATGGAATTGTAGGTATTACATGAGGTGTGGCCAAAGCCTGAAAGTCACACGGGTGACTCCTCTAGAAAGAAAAGTGGGAATTATAAAAGCAGTTTGGGGCACACTGGACTCAGTAGACACCGTGTTTCTCCAATCCTGCTTATCTAGAACGCATAAAGCTGGAACATTACAGGCTTTCACAGGTGGAATGACCTTCCCACTTGTATTGTTCCAGACCCTTCAGAGGATTTTACATTAAAAATTGGCAACATTCTCTTTGCAAAGTTTATTTGGCTTAGGGCAAGCATAAGTAAAAGCTCAAAATAACAAGTTGTTTCATGTTAATCAGAAGTTTGAACAAAGCCAGTGAATCTTTTTGCTTTCACTGCATGATGGTGATAGTAATGAAGTCCTGGTTTTAGCCTCTACATTGAATTAAGTTATGTTCTTTTCAGCCTAGCTTTTACTGCCTGCTGCAGGTAGAACACAGGAACCTTGCTGTAAAATCCAAGTCCGTGTCATTATAAACTACATAAAATCATGGTTTAAAAAAATTAGTCATGTCTGTGTGTCTGCTGTTTGGGTTTTTTTCTGTCTGTATGCTCTTGGGATTTTTGTACCACTGCATTTGTGGGAGGATGCACTTACTCTTCCTAAATCATGAAGAGATTCCCCCAAGTGATCTGTGATAAAGGACTGTTTCCTAAGAAGATTCAAAGCCACACATACGAAGATGATGAAGGGCCTTGTCCATCTCCCCTGTGAGGAAAGGCTGAGTGAGCTGGGAGCCTGGAGAAAAGAAGACTAAGGGGGGACCTTATTAACGTTTATAAATATCTTAATCATGGGATGCAGGGGGAAATGGCCAGCCCCTTTTCAGTGTCTGTGGGGACAGGACAAGGGGCAATGGCTGCAAGTTGGAGCACAGGAAGTTCCACACCAACATGGGGAAAAACTTTTCCCCAGTGAGGGTGAGGGAGCCCAGGGACAGGCTGCCCAGGGGGTGTGCAGTCTCCTTCTCTGGAGAGATTCCAGACCCATCTGGACACCGCCCTGTGCAATATGAGCTGGGGAGCTGCTTTGGCAGGGGTTGGACCTCATGAGCTCTCCCTATGATTCTATGATTCAATAACAAAGCCCAGGGATTCATAAATGGTGTGAACTGAGTTTTTCCTAAGTTTAAAACTGACTTGAATTTACTTTTGTTGTCATTTTTGTGGGTTTTTTAAATTCAAATAAATCAGATTAATGAATGTTTGAGAGGAAATTCACACAGAGAGATTTTAATCTTATATGCAGAATACCTACAATTAACCCTCAGCTGGTACATAGTGATGTCTCACAAGACTTCTTTGATTAAACAATGAGGAAATAAAACCCATGTGCCATAAGTCTCTTGCGGTGACTCCTGTGGCTTGTTCAGAAGTAGCAATATTTAGAAAATAATACACACAGGCAAATCAAAGAATTGGACAAGAGTTCTCTGTAGGTGTTTATTCTACTTACAGTAACAAAAACCTGTGAAGTCCCATATTTTAATGTACAGCAATATATTTTGCCATATAAAATACAATTTACAGAAATTTCTATCAAGTATACCTAAACAAACACACTTAGCTTTTTGCATACTTTTATGTATGTCTTTTAAATTAGAAACATCTCATTAAGAAAAAGATCTTACATCATAGTAGATGTTTGCATTTAATACCACCTCTGCATGTTAATGTTTTTTGTCTACAGGTTCAGAATACAGATGATTGTTTTCAACCAGCAAATCCTGGATGGAAAAGGACTTCAAAGATGCACCAATGTGAACCGTAAAATCTGTAGTGAGATACACAGTGTACATGCCACTTGTAATGTAGTCTTCAAGATGCAAGTGTTGATAGGGATCTTAAGTTTACATTTCCAAAACTACTTTAGAAAAATATCAAAATATTTAACCCAGCTGTCCATCTCCACGTTCAAATAAATTAGCAGGGGGGTTGTTTCATACTTTAGAATGACGTTCTTGAAGAATACATGGAAAAGTAGCGATGTAATGTATTTCACAGTGAAGAGCTTCCCCTCTCATCACAACATGAAGTACCACCACTCTTCTTTCCAAGCTTAATGCAGTTATACCTTTCTCAGTGGAGAGTTTTATATACAACTACCAGCCTAAATACAATCTAACAAAAACAGTAACACTTTTTTTTTCTTTTTTTTTTTTTTCCAGAAGCAAAACACTTTTAGAATGAACAGTAAAATAAACCAGGGATATTTCTTAAATCTATGGCAAAATTCTGCAAGACCAAACCACCACCCCTTCCCCTCCCCCCAAAAAATACTCCACTAAATCAGTTTGATCAAAGTAACAGATTTAGTGGCTTATTTAACCAACTTATTCTTCTTTCCTTTGGTGTGCCAATTCGTTTGTAGCCTTAACCTTTCGCAAAGAAGTTTCTGATGTTTTTAAAAGGTTTTGCTGGTTGTAAAGGTGCTACTCTTGGATGTTCTTTAATTACAGATTTGTAAAAATGTGACATTTAAAACCCCTCAGCCTCGTGGAAAAAACTAAGTATGACTTGTTTCTTTGCTGTACACTAAACAGATGGATTCCAAAAAACAAAATACCTGTATATAAAAAGGAAGATAGTGCACTTTAAGCTTATAACATTCTGTTTTCAAATTCTCTGTCTGCCACAAGGAATTATTAACACTGTTCTTCTGCGGCCTTTTCTTAAATACACACAACTCTTCTGTTGTAAAATAAGACAGCAACATTGGACTCCTTTTTTTTTTTTAAAGTGTGTGCTGTAGGAACAACTTTGACACCAAAATATCATGGAAATGAGATGTAAAGGTATGGCTCCTAAAGTCTGGATTAAATTCTCTTATAAAATTACAATTCAAGTTACTGGAAAACATAACTTTATAATCTTAAAAAGCAATATGCTCTTCTTAGACTTTTTCCATTTCTGTACTATAAATGGAAATTTTAAGATAAAGATGCAGGTAGAAAAACAAAATTTCAGTACAGGTAACGTTGTGAATTTTCATAAGAAAAACATTATGCACAAAATGCAGCAAGTGAAAGTCCAAAATGTTCTTGCCATTAATCTGTTTGAGTATCTTCATTCACAGTTGTTCAAAAATTGCTAATTTGTCAGTACTTTTTGTAAGGCGAGTTTGTAAAGGTGAGAATATACAGTATTTACAGAAGATGCTGACAGTCTGTTATAAAAGTACATTATTTGTGGGAAATCTGTATTTCTACGACTGACTGGTGGAAGATGAAGCCTCTGTTTCTGTTTTCTGAGTTTCTTTCAGTGTTTCTGGCTTCATCTCTTTACTGATTTCCCTGCTCTTACTCCGATCTTTGCGGTCTTTTCCTCTTTCTCTGTCACGATCACGATCTCTGTCGCGCTCTCTGTCTTTTTCCCTGCTCCGATCCCGGTCCCTGTCTTTCTCTCTGTCACGATCTCTGTCTCTGCTTCTTGATCGCTCTCTATCACGCCTTCTGTAGGATTCTCTCTCTCTGGTTCTTACTCTCTCCCGGTCTCTGTTTCTCTCCCATTCTTTAGCCCGCTCTGAATCCTTGTCTCTATCTTTGTTTTGGTTTCTGTCTCTGTTTTTGTCCCATTCCTTGTCTCTGTGTCTCTCCCAGTCCCTGTCTCTATTCCAGTTTCTGCCACGCTCTCTTTCCCAAGGTCTGCCATGTTCTCGATCCCTTCGTCTTTCCTCAAAGGGTCTACCTTGCCGATTATCTGCTTGCTGTGGCTCTGCCTGATCTAAAACCTTGTCTTTATTTCCTCCCTCATATCTCTCCCTCTGTCTCCCTTCAAATGTCTGGCCTCTAAATTCAGGGTTTTTCCCCTCTCGGAAGTCAGATGCTGACCACTGTCCTTCTGCCTCAGGTCCTTGTCCAGAAATATTGGAAAGAGATGCAGATGGTCCAGCTTCCTCCCACATATCTTTTCTGTGGGATGGTGGATGGCTTGGTAGGTCCAGGAGCGGTCTTGGGGTTGGCTTCATACCTTGTGGTGACTGACCTTGGAAATGAAATCTAGAAGGGGAGGTTCATTTTCTTCTGGAAACATTGCAGGTGTGGTTCCTCTTGGTCCTCCAAACTGCAGCGGTGCTGGACCTCTCTGGTTGGAAAATCTGGGTGGTGGACTCCCTCTTCGTTCTTCAAATGGCTGTGGCAAAAGTCCTCTTGGACCAGGGATATGATTTGGTGCCGGACCTCTCTGTCCTTCAAATTGATTTGGGTGAGGCCCTCTTGGTCCCCCAAAATGACTCGGGGCTGGACCTCTTGGCCCTCCAAACTGAGGGCCTCCCCTCTGTCCTTTAAACTGAGCTGGCGGGGGTCGTCTTTGACCTCCAAAAGGGAAAGCTGAAGGTCCTCTGTTTCCCATAAACTGAGGTGGATCTGGTCCTTCAAACTGTCCTGGAGGCCTGATCATTTCATTATACTGGGAATCTGAGAATTCCCTTTGTTCCATGTGAGGTTCCCTACGATCTTCAAACTGAGATGGTGACATTCCTCTTGGAACACTATGATAAGAAGGAGCAGGGCCCCTATTATCACCAAAAAGAGATGGTGGTCCATGCTGGGTAGAAAATAAGGAAGGAATGGGACCCTTCTGACCTCCAAATCTTCCTCTCTGTCCATCATTATTTGGAGAACCATGCTCTTCAGAGAACTGAGGTGCTGGTCCTCTAAAATTAGGTCCATGAGGTCCTCCGGATGGATTGAGCATCATCTGTGGTGCAGGCCCTCCTTTCTGCCCAGACAAAGAATACGGAGCCCCAGCTCGGTTTTCTTCAAAGTGCTGTGCGGAAGGTCCACCCTCACTCTGAACTGATGGAGACTCAGTTTGTTCTACAAATTGATGAGATTGAGGATTTCTTTGTTCATCATATTGCACTGATGAGACACCCCTCTCTGGTTCAAAGTGACCGGGTACCTTTTCCTGAGAAGTAAACACTGCATTTGAAAAAGCATCCCTTCCCATTATTTCCTTTGCCTCATTTGACCAGGAGACTTTATGCATATCTTGCAAAGACTGACTGTCGTTTGGTGCAGAGAAATTAGGCTGGAAAGATGTACTGGGAGGTGTTGGAAGCAGCACTTTACGTAAAGGTTTGGATGTAGAAAGTTCTCCAGAAGGTGTCTGACTCAGGTTTTCCAAACTAACTTGAATAGTGTTTTCAAATTTGCTATTAGATGTCTCTTTCTGGGCCAACATCGAAGCCTTTTCACTTGAAACCCAATTATCACTACTAAAACCAGGCTGAGTAGCAGAAATTAAAGTTTTGTCTTCCTTGCCAAATGATGCCTGCAAAGCATTTGGAAAACTTGCTGGGGCAATTTCTCTTGCAGCTATCTCATTCTGTACCACCTGTGGCTTCAGTCGAGAGTCAGCACTGTCGTTTATCTCTGTCGCCATTCTTCGAGCTTGTCGAGGGTCTCTGTTCTGCCTCGGGTCACAGCCCTGGTTTAACATTTGTGCTTGCTGATTTAAAGATGAAGCTAAATCTACTTTTTGTGTAGCTTGCTGGTCCTGATGGAATAACTCAGCCTTTAGTAGGGAAGATTTTGGTGGAGGTGACATTAAAGCATCAGACACCGAAAAATGAGCCATTGAAACACCAACAGCTGCTCTTTGCTGTCTGAGGGCTTCTTCTTGTTCCTCTAGTTGTCTTTTCTGTTCCTCTATTTGCTTGTTTAATTCTTCCAGCATTTTTTGCTGTTCTACCAAGGATGAGGATGCAGATAAATCAGGCACATAGGAACCAGATGTTTCTGAAGAGTTGCTTTTAGTGTCCGTATACATTTTGTTAGGTAAATCATCAACAGTAACTTTGGCTTCTTCCAAGATAGTTTCATCCTCTGGATCATATGCCTCATCCTCCAGTTCAGCTGTATTAGATGGCTTTTCCATATTATAGCGTTTTTCACTTTCACCAGTCTGCATTTCAAAAGCTTTCTCTGGGCCATACTCTTCTTCAGGATCATATGGCCTGTCATCCTCCTCCTCTTCTATAGCTCTGTCTTTCGACATCTGTCCAAATTGTTGCACAATGGGATCCAACAGAGGAACAGCTGCCATTCCTCCATCAGCAGGAGCAGCAGCAGCTTGGCCTTCCTGATTTGAAGACTGGGCAGTTTCAGAATCCTTAGCAAGAGGCTCAAAAGTTTTCTTTTTCCCAAAAAGGGTCTGCAAGATGTGCTCAAGGGGTGTGGCAGTTTTGGAGGATGAAGACTGCGTAGCAGTGACGCTTGCAGGAGGGGCAGTTGAAACCGGGGGTGCTGCAGTAGTGGTGCTTCCACTTTTAATTGAGGACAGGATCTTTAACACTGAAGGCGTAACTGCTGAGGTGTCTGGAATGGGAAGTGGGGGTGGAGGTGGTGGAGATCCAGGCGGTGTTGTACTTACAGCTGAATCTCCTGAATACAGCATGTATTTTGGAGTCTTCTTCTCTTGCAAAGCAGCTGGGGGACCTTTAGAGAACAGTGATGTTTCAGTCTCCTCGTGCACTTGAATCCTGCTTCGCTTTTCCTCTATCTTGTCTGTTTCACTGCTGCTGGCAGGACGTTTCCCTTTCTGGCAGATAACCAATCCGAGAATTAAATTGGGCCGAGATGACTCAAGACCTGAAAGAGAACACAAAGATTGTATATGTAAAAAGCTGTATTTAATTCTGCTTTCACTAGAAACTTATTTTATGTAGCTGCAGCTACAAAACTCATAAAGTTTTTCTAAATCCAATTTGATGACATACCAGCAATTTTCATTAGTCCATATACGCATGTGTCTGTATTTTACTTTTGATATGTATTTCCATAGAAATAAATAAATGTTTAATTCCTTCATTGATATGATCCCAACAACAACTGTGATTATTCAAAAGTGTCTCTGCAAATGTTCAAAACCAAAGAAAGTTCTCATGTTTCTGTTCTGTTACCTTGTTTTTCCTGTTGCTAAAACATAGTTTGCAAGTATGTTGTATATGTACAGATCTTACACAGTAAGAAAACCATGGCTAAACTGGATTATTTCTGTTCCCATCTGTGCCAAAAGCCTGCATTGCCAGCAGTCTATAAATATTTTGTCTATCTCTAAGCTAAAACAAATACCAACAACTGCTAAAAAGGTAAATCACAAACAAGTGGTGTTTGGAAAGAGTACTAGAGGTTGTAACCCACTCCCTGTTTGGTTTTGTCCAGTTAGATGTTATTTGGAAAAGTGAACGAGTGGAAATCTGGTAACTAATATACCAAAAAGACACAGGGGAGCTAAGGTGGACAGGAGTTTAGTATGAGGGAGAAAGGGACATGGGATGCATTTGCTTTCTCTGCAAGAACAACCCAGGATGCAGAGGGCAGAGGGGATTTTAAACTCTGTTGCAGGATTCAGTTTGATGCTGGAGGCTTTTCTGTAAGTAAAAAAAAATACTGAGCTGAATGACTCCTTTGTGAAAGCATCAGACTTGAATCCTTGGGGAAATATGTGAAAAACGATGGGAAAGTTTCTGATAAAGGGGAATAATGCAGAGGTCTGTAAGTCTTGTTTCATGCTATTGTATTTCTTCTTCTTACATGCACAGTTCCCACTGGCACTTGGGGAAGATAAACATGTCCAGAGTGAAGGGCAGGGAATAAATCCTTTAGCATACAGTCATTGGCAACTAGAAAAGCTGTATAAAGAGAGCTTTTTATAACTTCAGGATTTAATGACTTTTAAAAGACAGCCATTTGAGCACCTCTCTCTTTCCCCATGTGTGCCATTAGCTATGATTTGCATCCAGCTAGGAAGCTGTAATGCAGAAACACAAAACCATCTGTAAAGTAACAGTTTCTGCTGTGGTTAAAGGTGAGGAGTCTGACCTCCACTGTTCCTTCTATTCAAGATCCTGCAAGCAAGAGGTTTTTATATATACATATATTCCTTGTTCTTATTAAACCAACCCAGATGCTCACTGAGGAACATTTTATAAGTATCTAATTCTTAGCACTGAAGTTTTTTTTATACCAACAAAACCCCCCAAGCCTCATTGTTATAGATATATTCCACCAGCAACCCCCACTCACAGGCATCACTTTACTGAAACAATTCTCAGTTTTAAGGGGACTCTCAAATTAACCACCTAATGAAAAAAATTGCACCAGCTGTTTTCCTAAATTTATGGTCATGTTCAATAAACATCTCCTTTTCTAAGTTCTTTGGTTGCTAACTTCACCCTAAGTAAAGAGTTTCATATACTTTTAGGTTGTTAAGTTTTGGCAGTGGGAAGAGAAGCATCCCTCCTACTGCTGCAGCTAAATTCAGTTAGAACCTTCAGAAGTACAGGATGAAAAACTCAGCTGAATTGATGCCAAGGGAATGCCCAAGTGTTAGAACCAAGTAAGTAAAGATTTCTTCTTCAATAAAAGCCTATACTGCAGGAATTATTTGCAGTTTGCTAAATTACACATCAAAACCGTTGCTGCTTTTAAAAAAACCACTGCTTTAAATTTACTCATAAATACCTCAATGTTTGCTGTCTATTAAGCAATAATTTGTTCACAGAATGTCCCCAAATCACAAATGCATCCACTACTTATGCTCAAATCTTATCCCATATAAACCTTACTTTCAAATAATGAACTACAGATAAAAGACAGTAATTTTTCAAATAAAATAAGTTCATTTCAAAGTTTTTTGAGATCTCGACAATTGAGGGAAAACAAACCCTCCTCTACAATTCTGTATTCTCTAACTGGTAATAATCCAGAGAAACTGTTTTAATCACTTAGTAAAGAAACCAGCAAAGTCTGGTTACTCCCCAGAAATAGTATTTAATAGGATTTAATAGTATTATCCCCAGAAATAGTATTTAAAAGACAAATCATAATGAATTACAATGAAAATTTGAGGCCAATCTAAAATATTTCCTTGAGGCTCCCTATCAGGAATGGCTCTCATTATAACTGAGAAACAAGAACAATTAACTTTGAGTGAATCTTTTTGGACCACAGATTTGCATTCTGGTTCCAAAATACAAATTCTATTATTTCACAGTTTAGTAGTCAAGCCTGTGTTGCCCACAGAGCTGTGTGGTTAAGAGGGCATTGGACATGCTGCCTAATCTTTTATTTTTCATTTTATAGTATAGGTTATTTCCTATTTGTATGTCTAAAATTCATTGCCAGAAAGCTTTTTCTGCTGAGTACAAGATTTCAGTGTTTGTTGCCAATTTTCACCATCTTTCATGTTTAAAAAATAAAATAAAATATATATATATAAAAAAATACACAGGAAATTAACCAGCTATACTACCAGAACTAAGACTTGCTAGTAATTCAGCCCATGCACAAGTTTCCCTCTTAAAAGGGGTATAGATGCCAGTGTGTACA
Source organism: Hypotaenidia okinawae (assembly GCA_027925045.1). Classification (NCBI taxonomy): domain Eukaryota; kingdom Metazoa; phylum Chordata; class Aves; order Gruiformes; family Rallidae; genus Hypotaenidia; species Hypotaenidia okinawae. Next base: position 13,852,529 of record BSDF01000016.1, read on the forward strand.
ATGAAAGCAGGTAGCATAGGAACTAAAGAAATAATTACTTTCAGTGGATCTAAGGTTATCCAAAAAGAACTACATCAATATGTGATTTATCCCAATACTCCTTTGCACCCACAGCCTGAAAGCAATTCTAGCATCTCTGTTTGCAATAATTTACTACCTTAAATGAAATATTAATACATAACATAAAGGCATAGCTCAAAAGTAAGACAACAGGAGAAAGAACATTCACAATTTACAGTGAGAATAGACTAATCTGTTAGAAACAGTTCACTGTGTGTGAATTTGCTTTGTATTATTTCCTTTATCAGTATATAAATAACGACTCTATGTTTGGTCAGTGTTGACCAGTGCAGAGCGTCTCACAAATGGGTGTTCATCCAAAAACTCCTGGGAGGCAGTTGCTGTTGTTCTGGTGTTAATGTTTTGTTTATCTACTTATGCAAAGACTTGATTTATACAATTAGTCACAACAAGAATCTCAAAGAGTGAATAACTGAGCAGGTTTCCAAAACCCATCAGACAGGATATCTAATAAACAGCAGTTACCAAAAGTTTTGAATCCCTGGAAGAAGCAGAGATCAGGTCACTAATAGGGGAAAAATTTAATACAATTTCAAGACAACAAATTCTAGTAGTAAATTAATAACAGTAGGTATAATTTAATGTTTAGAGCTTAGCCATAGTATCATAAGGTCATTCAAATGTTATATTGTGATACTGTAATTTTATGCAAATACTAGAAGTTCTGCCTACCCTGGCTTCTCCATTCACTCAGTTTGAAGTGATCAAAGCCTAAATGATGCTGTGGAATGGGAACACACAGCCCGGCCAGCACTTCAAAGGTCAGTCCCACTCCATTCCAATATCCATAAATAGGTGAAGTGTGTAATTTTAGGTAATAATGAAAACATTGGCTGCAGTCTCCAAAGACTGCTCAATGACTGTCTTTCAGAAGCAAGCATTCTACAAGTGCTGCAAGCTGTGTTGGCAGAGCTTTCAGTGCTAAATGATTTATAAAATAGTTATTATCCTATTAAGTAGTTGAAGTCCACGTGCAGGTTTTATCAAGTTACATCCTGTAACTAAATCTATTAAAACAGAATATACTAAGTATTAGATGAATATTTGTTTTTCTTACTCTTAAATACATTTTTTCATTAGCTGAGTGGTACCCTATTTATGCATATAAAGGCCACCTTTCCCTGGCATCACTGGCTAGTAAGTTACATATACTGATAGAGATATACACCTGATCGCTATACAGTGATGACAAAGCCCTGGGAACAGATGAAGCTCACCGCCAATGTACTAATTGTAATGTTTCTAAACTACAGAAACCAATACAAGATTTTTCTTTCAATTTCATCAACACTACATTTAAATATTTGTCCTAATTAATCAGGAGAGCAACTGACAACTATCATCAACCCTCTGCGCCCTTAATACAGGGACAGAGATCACTTCCAGCATTGCAACACTGCTGCACGTAAGGGTGCGTGTGCTGGGTGGACAGGGGCTGGCACAGAACAAAGGTTCTTCTACCATCTGCTGAGGTGAAGACACCCAATGCCAATTTTCTTAGCAGCACGAGGGGATTTCATGCCTTCAAGAAAAACACTTCCTGTTGTAAACTACCAAAAGAGATATATCGACATCTGCAGAATCTTTAGCTGGTATCTGGCTGATTTATTCAAATTCATTTATTTCAGCTATGTAACATAACTTATGTTCTCAACATTGCCACTAAATCTCTCAATAAATTGCTTTCTATTGGTAATTAAGCCTGATTATACTACTTTGTACAAAGTGCTAAATAATATTCAGTGTGTATGTGAAACGAGCAAGTGAATTCACACACAGCAAGCCACTGCAAAAGAGAACATGGAAGAGCTGACTGATGCACAGAAGCTGGGAATAAATGCCTGTCATAAATTAAGTATAAGCATGGATAAGCTTCCATTTTCCTTGGGTTTAAAGTCACCCATGTCAAAGGTTTTTGCAGATCTTGCGGGTACTAGTGCAGTTCAGAAGTCCTCAGTTGTGTTCCAATCCAGCCCATCAGAAAACAGGAGAAATTCATAATCCGTAAGTGCCTGATGGAACTGGTTGATAGAGATGGAAGATCTTCTAACTAGGATTTCTGGAGTGGCAGGGTTTTGTTGTCCTCTCCCTCCTCCCCCTCCAGCCATATTTATCACAGCATCTCAAGCAATCTACGGACAGTGAGTCTTTGCTAAACTCTATCTGAAGGGACACGATTAAATTTAAAGAGACAATGACCACTTTCCAGAAAACATTTTTATTGACTGTGAAAGAAAAAGAGGTAAATTCCATCAGATGCCATGAGAAAGAATTGATTACAAGCCTTTCATGCTGTGGTTTTAATACATACAGAGAAACACCTTACCTGATTTGTTTGCACACACATCCTTCCCCAGTTATGGGAACTGGTTGTAAAATACAAACACAGCTTAGCACTACTATCAGGGTGAAGGCTGCTACAGAAGTTTCCAAGAAGTCTGGATTGATGGCAGAAGTCTATGTGGGTCTTCTATGAAACTGTTAACTCTTTGGCCTTCCTGCCTTTGGAACCTTGCATCTATTGCTATCCTTCAATCTTAAACTTTGCCTACAAATGCATATTTCAATTTGAAAACCTGGCTCATGAAACTTGCCTCCATGAACAACCTCTGCAAACGATACCTATATTTCTTCTGAGCAATTCCCTTCAGTCCTGGAAAATTTTTTACACTTGAAACTCAGCAAAACCAGGCTGATGTTACAGATTGCTACACTAACACCCAGTAGAGTTGGTCTACATTTGCCAGTCTCCAGTGTAATATAAGAGTTTCATTTGGAATGAAGCTTATGATGCAAGAGGAAAAAGGAAAGGTTGCACCTTTGCTGATTCATACCTACCATTTAATATTCTGCAAACCACTGCTGTGACAATGAAGTTTTACCTTCACTTTGACCTTTAGTTCTTCAGCTTCCCAGTCTTGTTACCTTATACAAAACCTGAGACACTTACGGGAAACTAAGCATCCTCACATGAAGACGACTTCAGATTTTGTAACAGAAGGGTGTTTCATGGCTGAATTCATTCCCAGTTCTTCTGTCACCATGTTGAGTGCACAAACACTGAGCAAACTCAAGCCAAACATTACTACTGCTAATTTTATCTAAAAATAGTGGAGTATAATATAACCTGCCAATACCAACTCCTGCCTGCCACATATTAACCCTGGGGTACATGGATCTTTTCCCCCTCAGGAAACCCGAATGTCAGAATCCAGTGATTTGACTAGTTTGTTCCAACTAGAACAAAACACTTCAGACACCCTGTGCACCATATTGCCTGTAGAGCATGACAGCATGAGACGACGACGAGTGAAACCACTATAAAGGTTACCTTTGTCTTCATAGATTTCTTGACTCCTCTGCTTGAGTATCCTGCTTGATTTAAGTGATGGTGAATGGATGTAGGGTTTGTGGATTTATGGATTGCTGAAGATAGGCTGGGGTCTTTTGTTGGTTTGGTTTTTGGTTTTTTATATAGTGGCTGTTCCACATACTTGATTTTACAGATAAACTCGTTCTCCTAGTAGCATATAAGCACCTTGTTGGAAAGGCTATGTAAATTTCATCTTGACCAGAGTTGAATTTCCAATTTTTCCCTATTTACAGACTTTAAAATTAGATTTTGAATTAAAAAACAATTAATTATGCTTATATTAAACATTCATTAACAACTTGTCTCAGATTGACTTTTGTTTGGTGATTTTACCTAGCATTTAACATCCCCTATTTTGTGCTTACCTGGTCCCTCAAATGGCAAGAGTTTGGAAGGAATTGGGTCCTTAGAACTCAGTGGGATCAGGTAGAGATCCTTGATATGTCTGTTGGTATTAGCTACAACACCAAAACGACCACGACTGCTAAAATAGGAGTAGAGAGAGATATAGGCAACTTCTTCCTCTTCTGTTGCAGGATGGAAACGAATCAAACACAATTCCTGTAATATAAAAGCAGAGTGGAAAAATTCAACCTGCAACATACCAGCAAATCAAATGGTCAAGGGGAGATTCCAAGGGAAAAGAGGAATGGTATGTTTACCACTCCAAGTAAGTTTGCAAGGCAATATTCTAGCTTTAAAAGCACTGTTGTTCAATTTGTGGTATTAAAACAGGATTAGGTTTGTCATTTTCAGGAATACAAATTACCTGTGCAACTTACATCAAACTAAACATCTTGAGGCTCAATATGAACCAAGTGAAAAATTAGTATTTTCATTATTTTATCTGTACACTGTGCATCACTTTCTCACTTCTGAAATGTTTTAATCATAAAATCTATTTACATTAAACAATAATTTCCTTTTCTTTTAGATTTTAATTTCAAATCTTCAATATAGAGTAGTTTATGTTCAATCACTAGTTAATAAATAGTATGAAGATGCAACTACTACACAGGAGAGAAAGATCAAGAGGATCTGCAGCTCAATTAACACGTTTCTTCAAGAAATCAAAAATTTCAGAGGAGTAAGAGGTGTTGGTAGTTTTCCAGGTGTGATCTGTGTCAGTATTTGTAGTTAACTAATTTATATTATTAAACAACTGCCATTTTCTATTGCTGTATTTTTCTTCTGGGTTTTGCAAAGGATTTTAAGTCAGTACCTTAGAAAGTGAAGATTTGAGTTTGCCAACATAATCCCAGACTGTCTTCGGTAAGATCCTCCCACCAATATGAATTGTATCTGGTAAATCCTAAACAAGAAGTATTACATGGTAGTATGAGAAAACACAAAAGAGACCAGTCTTTAAAAGCAGTGCAGGTTGCCCCATCCCAGTGGATAGCTTCTTATATTTTTATATTTGATATTTTTTAGTGGACTTTCATAAATACTTTTCTGATTTCAGACAGGCTATTTCTAGATGTTAAGGGGTTTCAATATTGTGTTACCCAAAGGCTAACAGCATCCACAGAACTGAAAAGACATTCCCAGACAAGGAAACAAACTAATAGCTCTGTATGCCCATTACTGCCTTGGTTTTCATATGGAAGCTGCTGTTGGAAATACAGATTTTTCTCCACGCTTTCAGTTTGTCACAAAATGCTGCTTGTGACTTTAGTGTAAGTCACATGAATTCCAGTGAGCTACTTGTCACCAGGGCACTGAAACTCGTTTTACCAAAACCAACAGAACAAACAACTCTACTACTAACAGTCCTAAAACACATACTTGAGTTTGAAACCTCCTAAGGTAGAAAGTAAAGCTTATTTCTTTTATTGCAAACTTTTATATTGTCTCACTATTTGAATGTGTGCCCTCCCAGAATCTTTTTTTTTTTAAATAAGGAAAAAGGATATTTTTCAAAAACAGCCAAACAAAATTTTGTGATAGATCACATCACTGACCCATCTAGTTTGAGACCAGAATAAGAAATCTACTTTAAAATAGTGACTCTCAAACTTCTTTCTGAAAAACAAAGCCTAAATAAAGCATTATTCCAGGTTAGATCTTTTATATATATATATATATATATATATAAATGTTTAAAGACAAAAGCCTTCTTCACAAATTTGTGAGGGTTTTTTTTTAAAGAGGGTGGTTGGTTTTTTTCTTGAGCTACTTTTCCTTTTACTAAAGGGATACCACTTACCACTGCCACAGTCCTAACATAAAATACTTATATATAGTGACCCCAGCCTTTCTAGCAACAGGAGCTGCAGTACAGGTTTACTCTAAACATATGAATATGTCAGTGCTAACCTCACTAAGATAATCAAAGCTCCCAGAGACAGGATATGCTTTAGTGACAAATTTGGCCACACTTTGCATGTTAATAAATCCTTTCCAAATGGTGTGGAGACGAGAGAGGAAGAGGGAGGTATCGCTGTCCTGAGGTGAGCGGGGCTCTGCCACACTGCAAAACAAATCAAAACAGAAAGGTTACAGGATACAAATGAGAACAGTCTCTTCCTGTTTTCTTTTCTCTCCTCCTCCCATTGATCAAATACTTTCTTTTAAACAATTAACAGAATTTTGACTAGCTGTTTTCTTAATGTTTTCTGTTAACTTGGTATTAATGAAAAAGGGAAGGAATGACAGAAAAACAACTTGTAGCTGTGGACAGGCAAACAGCTGCTGAAAGATTTTGAGAAAATTAGGTTAGTGCTACAACTGCTGTGATCCTGACTCTCTAACATTAATCTGAATTATGTATTTCTCACTAATTGAGTCAACACTATGTATCTGAAAGATTCTGAAGTAGAAGTATTTGCTGTGGACAAAAAAAAACCCTTTTAACTACCACTGCAGAAGGACAAACATTGCAATGATTAGTTTTAGTATTGTATATACCCAGAAAATGAAAGAAATCCATTTCCTTTCAAGCTGATCGGTTGGTTGATTTAAATTCTTATTCATAAATTCAGATGTATTTTAATATAGGATGAAAATCTGAAAATGCCTTTAAACCATCTCTCATGTACACTTGCTTTCTATGTATTAGTCTACATGCAGACTTCTAGGTCTGTATAACACCTTCAAGTGTTATTTCTCTGCTGAAACACTCTGGAATCTTTGCTGTCAGGACACACTGATGCTTTGAAAATATTATCAACTAGAGAATGAGGAGATGGTAAATTAAAAATCTGAATCAGGCAAGCTCAACTCTAAAGCTGAACGTGCTTTTTGGCTGGAGGGGACTTGGATGATAACCACATTAAAGATTTGGTAGCTTAGATGACTATTAATGATACGCACTTGATATTGGGTGATTGATGAACTGCCAAGAATCTCGGATCTGGTGATGATGATGGTTTTGTTAATATTGATTTGGGAACAGTCATAATTGGTTTTGAAGTTTCCTGTTTTGTTTCTCCTGTTGAACCTTTGTCAGATACAGGACCAGAACGCAGAGCTGGTGTCACAATAGCAGAGGAGCTGCTCATTGCTGTCCTAGGGTCTCTACCAGAAACTGTTACAGTTGTGACAACTCCACCAGTGCAAGAGGCAGGAAAAGCACAAGTCTCTTCAGGTACAGAAGAATCTTCATTGTTATGGCCCTGGGCTGTAGGAATGCAAGATCTTTCTACACTGGACTGAGAAACTGTTTCTGCTACCGGTCCAACTTCAGTTTCCATTGCATTTTCAGAGGTGGCCTCTTTGGCAGGCTCTGCTGTTGGGGTTGGTGCAGAACTTTCGTACTTGGGCTGAACTTCTGGTTTTGATTTTGACTCTGCCTTTTTAACAGAGGCCACTGCTTTCATCTTCTTAGGTGGTACTTCATCTTCACATGCTGAAATCTGACCTATAAATGTATTTCAAAAGCTTTTGATTACTATTTAACAATGATAATAGTTTAGAGAAAACCAAACTAACAAGCACTCTTAAGACAATAATTCTTTTCCTTTGCACAAAGTCAGCACTGTAGATACCTGTACAGATTTTGCAGTTGAGGTCAAAAAGATGGGCTCGGTGTTGACTTGTTGTGTCCTTCAGCATACTGCTAAACACATCTAGAGAAGGAGCACTGTTTAAATTCGATGCACTTCGGGATGACTCTTGTTGCTCCTAAAAATGAATAAAGACAAAAAGTATTCCAGATGATAATTTCAACCATAAAAATTACTTTGGAAACAACTTTGGTTCTTTAAAAAAACCCACCAAAACAATTAAAGGTCTTGGCTAAAGTGTATCATGTCAGATTATAAAGTTCTCAAATAATATTTGTCCTCCTTTCTTTCCATGGTGTTCTGAAGTAGATAGCTGATGTTCAGAAATACAAGATTTCTCTGTAAATTGACAGCAGGGGCTGAAAAACCACACATTTTAGAAGTGTGTGCAAAATATGGTTGCTGCACTCCTTCAAACTAAAAGGCAAAAGCTTCATAGCACACCTCCTAGGTAATAACATCCTTAGAGTTCACTGGAACAACCTGTACTTGTGATTAAAAATCTGAGGCCCTAGTTACAACTTCTCTCCCCTGTTACCTTTTTGGGAAGCAAGAGCCAACACTTACATCAGAGTCAGACACTGGTGGAGAATCTTCCATGTTTACAACGGGCATATGTTCCCGTTTCACAGCTGCTTTCTTGATTTCATGAGATTTGCTTCTTGCCTGTATCATCTGAAGGAAACAAAGCCATTTCAGTAAAAAGTCCACATTTATTTTTCAATTTTATTCCCTTTGTTATCATTTGGCTGGTTGTAGAGAAAAAGGTCTATTGAAACTAAATGTTATTAATGATGTTACTTACTGTTTTAGCTGGTTTCTCTTTCCATACAGACAGTTCTTTAGACAAAAGCTCTTCTGGTTTCATTCTCACTAGTTTTGACAGTGAGATTTCCTCCCGAAGGACACGATGAAAAAGTCCCTGAAAACAAAACAGACTTTGTTTCCATGCTGAGGAGAACCTGCTGGGGAACCTAACAAGATTTGCAGCACTGAACAGGCAAAACCTGTTCCAGCTTCTTAATCCTCTGTTAAAAATACCAGCTACTTGTAAGCCAATTTGGAAAGGTACAGCAACCAGAAAATAAGCATGTAATAAACAAAGTATGAGTTCTCCTCATTAATGTATCAATAAATAAAACTTTTTTAACAGGAGTGCAGAAGTTGAGCAGCCACTCTCCTGTTTCAGATCTATTAAAAGAAATTTAAAAATGAAAGAAGTTTCAGGTGTTCTCTAGTGGGTGTTTTCATCTGTTCCAGCATTCTTTTTTTTTTTCCTTTAAAGTATAAATATGATCATGTACATGTGCAGTATCTAACACGTACTACAGAATGTCACATGAGGAGAAATTGATAGAGTCAGTGTTTATTTTATGAAAGCCATTCTGTAAATAAATATTTCCCACCAAGTGCCCAAATTTAACAAATACGTATGACCAACTAACTTTGAATGTCTACTGGACACATTTTTAAAAAAGATTTGAATGGCTTTATAATAATCTTCTATACTATAATTCATCTATCAATCTCAAAACTCTCAATGTTGAGGGTTGAGTCTGACATATTGTTAAAAACCAAAGGTGTATTTCAGTGTATGTTTACTGCTTAAGGAAATGCCAAACCTGGTTTTTGGGGTCCTTCAGATTGAACATGATGCTACGGTATTTACTCTTGTATCTGTTGTCCGTAACTTGAAACAAATTAAACATCTCCTTTTCAATATTGAGTGCTATTTTCCCTACTTCACTCTCTGTCATGACCAGATCATCACTATCGTTGACTCTGTTAAAACACAAAACAGGGTACGTGCATGAGTCTTCAGGTAGCAGTCATAGGACTAATTTTTCAGAGCTAGCCTAGGGTCCTCCTCACTCTGGGGGCTCAAGGCTCCTTTAAAAGACCTCTCAACAACAAAGCCTACCCCAGGACCTTCAACTGTGCAGGTTGGCAGTCTTTTGCTGCTAAGCACAGGTGGTCCTAGAAGACAGCCTGGGAGAACTGGCATCAGCCTGCACAACTACTGCTGCTCACGGTGTTGAAGTGGAGTTTCTCTGCTGTCAATGACACAGGGAGCCCAAGCACTTCAGTTTTCATTCTGGATTTTTCACTTAAAACAGCACTTGAAGTTCAGAGACACTACCAGAGTGCACCAGCCCATAATAAGCTGGCATTAGCTTTAATAAACATTGTGAGTCTTTGGGGTTTTTTCCAAGTGAAACAGTTGTCCAGTGACGAGTGATTGTTATCGTTGATCTTTATAATGGAAGAGAGAATCTCTGCTTCACTAAGTCTTATGTTCCCGACAAACTCTACATCTCAAAACACTACTATCAATCCATTTCAGAGAGAGCATCTGCATTATAAAAGCTTTTATGCTGTAATTAAATTCTTCAACTATAATTGCCTCAATATTAATGGAATAGTGAGATTCTTCCACCCCCCAGGCTTTTTCACATGCACATTTCTTTTATATCAGGATTTTAATTTTTTAAAATTTAAATCCAAAATGCCAATTCTAGTTGTTGCAATTTATAGCATAAATTCAATATCCCTTTATCAAGAAGCACATAAAACTCTACAGGCTAAAGGTTTACATCCAGCTGTAGCTTCCTATATAAAAGAGCAGCTTTGAATTCCCACCTCTTCCATAAGATCTCTTTTAGGGACCGTCGAATATTTTGTCGAATCTGAGAATTGGGTTGTGACTGGATGGGACTAGCTGATACTTTTGCTTGACTGCTTCCAGACGCGGTAGGAATGGAAGACGGTGAAGGCTTTTTGAGCCCTCCACCCAGGCTGGAAGATGTAGCTGGTTTCTTGGACACTGATGAGCCTTGAGAAAGAGATGGATGTTTTGAAGGAACACTGCCTGATGAAGGCCAAGGTTTCTTGGGAATTACACCTTTGAAACTTCCAGCAGAAGGTTTAAGTGGTTGCTTAGTTAGCGAGATGTTGGAGAACGATGGGGGCTTTTTTGAAGGAAGATTTTTAGTGAGAGAAGATGCCTGTTTCTCCACCGTAGATGGAACAGCTTTCTTCGATGCCAGTGGATGCTCTGCTCTATCTTCATGCTTTTTATCTTCCCTTTGAGCTGTAAAAACAAAGAAGAAAATACAATATTAAAGGCTTAACTTTGTAACTTCCTATTCCTGAAGATCAGTTACCAATCTCTATAGAAAAGCCTGTGAAATGACATCTCCAGAGAATAACTATCAAGTAGGCAATTTAAGATATTTGCTTTCACTAGCATTTTTAAAAGTAATTTTAAAACCCATGCAGAGGTTAACATAATTCTTTGAAGAAATTTGTCTTTGATCCTTCAGAGTTCTTCATCTCAGAGGCTGTCTGAAGAGCTGAAGAGTTCCACTTTGGCTCTACAGGTTGAAGATTCTATTTGCAATGCACACAAGAAAACTGAAATTAAAAAGAATAAAAAAAAAAAAAAAAAAAAGAGGGGGAAAAAAAAAGGCACCACCTTCAAAGATTCCTGAGTGGGATGAGCTCCAAAAACACCACAAACTTACACACACACTGTGATAATACAACCCATATTTAAACAGAAAAATTCTCATAGTACCTTACAGAACCTGTTTATTACAGAGGCTGACACAAGAGAATCCATGATTTTGAAACTGCATTATTACCTTAAGTTTAGTATTATTGAAGCTTAATAAACCCTTTCCCCCAAACTTTTTATTTTGAAGAGCAAAGACAATCTAGTTCTGTAGCACAGAAGTTGCTTAAAAGGCTTAAACATACTCAAGTCTACTTGGTTGCAGGCATTACTACTGTAACTGATGACATTGCCATAAAGTATGATGAGATATTCCTATTAAGTTCCTAGCTAAATTATAATTTATAGAATAATTAAACATTAATATTGCTGCTCGGGCTGGGGCCATCTAATTCCCACCATTTGCAAATTATTCTACTTACACCAATTTTACATCTTGACTTTTTAACCCCCTAAAGTTAATAACTGATAAATGCCATAGACAAGAAAATTTACAATGCATAAGTAAATATTCCAGTTTTCACCTATGATGAAGGTCCTGCCCAGGACATCAAAAGCAAGCCTTTAAATTGCATTTCATCTGTCTGCCTTCTGGCACCCACAGGAACAATTCAGCACAGAAAAAAAAGCCAGCCAAAAAAAAAAAAAAAAAAAAGCCTGAACCAGGCAGAGAGCAAAACACCCATCATTTACACAACATTAAGGCTAGAGTGGGCTAACACTAGCACACTTACCCTGACAGCTCAAACAAGGCTGGGTTCTGATGGTAACTATGATAAGACAACAACTGAAATGCAACTGTTTCAATGAGAAAAGCTGAGCTTTCTCCCCAAAAAAGGTTTCTCCTCCCCCCCCCCCCCAAATCCATCCATAACCACTGACTAGTTAATAAGGTAGTTTTTAATCTGATGCTTTTAGCTAGCAAAGGTCTGTAAATGAATTAGCCCAGAAGCCTAATTGCAGAATGGAGGATACTTCCTGGGAGAGATCCTGACCCCGAACCTGCGGTAACATTCCCAAGGACCAAACGGTCCCCCATCTCCACCCAGACGTGCTCTAACAAGAGCAGAAGGTACAAGGAAGGGTCCAAACTGTTCAACCTTTCTGTCTGAGCAGGCACAGACTCAAGGGGACAAAGCACCCCTGTGAAAATTGGCTCAAGAAATGCTCCAAGTCAGCCCAAGCTTTCAGTGGAAACACCCTTCAAACTGGGGAAGATCTGGAATGCTTAAGAAACATAATGTGACGCTCCCCTATTCCAGGAGGAAACGGTCTTACCACCTCTCCCTTCCTGAACATTACCATTCCCCTCCAACAAAGGTGTTTCTGTTCCCTAACTGGGCTCGTACTGCTGGTGGTTATGCTACAAGCACAGGCCTGGGGGTTTAAGGTGAATGAAGAAATGATGCTGTACTTGAACTTGGGTAAGACAGAGTAGAAAGGGGTGTGCTGACCTTCTGCTGGAACACAAGGAGAAGCCAGAAGATCCGGAAACACAAAATACTTATCCTTTTTTTTCCCCCTCCCAGAAGCATTTTACAAGTAGTCACCTTGAACAATTTTTCCTGTGTGAGATTTCACTATTTTAAGTGTTAAATAGCTTTGATGGTAATTAAATAATTTTAAAGAATGTGAAGATTGTGCTATAAATTAGATTAAAACTATTACTTTTCTGCTACTCCCATAGTTTTCCCAAGAGACCAGTCGTGGCTACTATCAGGGAATGAGCTAGGGAGACCTTCTGTGTGACCCAAAACATCTCATCTCTCCTCAGGTCCTCACCCTTCCCTAACCCCACCAAGGCCATACTAGCTTCAGGAGGGCTTTGACAGTTGCAGGCAGGAGGGAGTGGAACTACTGCTTGTGTTGCTGGTCAGATGAGGCACCTGAAATGTAACGGAGGTAAAAAGCCAAACAAGCTATTTTGAGTTAGTAGCATTCAATAGAGAAAGGGTGAATACCCAAAATGTGGGCACCAGTAAGACCAGACGAATTACTCTACTTCCATTCTGTTTTCCTGGTTTATTGTGTCTTCTGCACAGATCTGTACCTTCTCAGGCAGGTAGGACACAGGCATGTTCCCCTGATCCCTCACAGAAATACCACAGCTCGGGTTTCAAAATGACCACACTAAAAGTCAGCCCTCAGTGCTAAGACATTTAGTTCTTTTGGTTTACAGCAGAAGTACAAAACGTGACATTCTGAATTTGTGTTTAATCCTCTATACACTATCGTTTAAATTATTAATTCAAATTAGTTAACAAGAATTACATACATAAAATTAAAAATAGCACAGCCAAGATGTTTCATATCAATCAGATGAATGTATGAGATGTAGCCCCAGCACAAACCTTTCTACGTTACAGACAGCTGTATGGTAGTAGGAATATGTACTTGTAAAATAAATTAGTAAGTGCTACAAAGGTAGATTGAAGTTCCCAGGGTTGCAGGGCAGCAGAATCAGTAAGTGTCCAAGAAGATGCAGAAGCATCTTTTATTGTGCAGGCGGACATCATGGCTATTTAGAAGGGTTTCCAAAGGCAGCGTGTAATTCTGTGCTTCCTCAGCCCACAGAAAATTTGGTATACAACTTGTAAGCTTCATTTCAAACTACAATGCTACTTTCTACCAATTAAAAACTGTCTACTTAGCAGTACTTGTGGATTAGAAAAATTGATGGTACAGATTTGGTATGTAGTAATGTAGGGTTTTAGCCTGTCAGAACATCTGCTAATCATTCATATTAATCAGACACCTCACTGTATTTGAGGAACACTGTCAAATCATGTGCCTATTTTGACAAAGCAGAGAGACTACTTAAACCCTATATATGCAAATAACCTGTGATGACTGCAGATGAGCCTAGTTTAAAAAATAATCCTAGCTTGTTTTGACTAATGAGAAACCAGAATTTCTGTCCCTTCAAGTTTTGTTTTTTACTGAGTATTCTGCCACCTCATCCAGCTGAACCAACTCACTGTGTTGTTACTTGGGTCTTGGGTCCCAAGCACCGGAGCACCTCGCTGCATGCGAGGAAGGAGGACTGCCTCTTCTGGTGGCAGCTCTCTTCTATTGACTTGGCTGCATCGTGAGCACACTGCAAGGTATGAAACCATGGCATGTGTATGTTTGGAGAAGTTAACTACAATAGGTACTCTTTCCAGAGAGCAGTGTGCCAACATTTGTTGAATTTAACTTCTGAACAGATGCCACAGTTGCTCAGCACATTGCTGGGACACAGGATGGAACTGGTTTTCTCTCAGACCTTGAGTTTCAAATCGCTTGGCCTTGCAGTCCACAACCACCTGAAGGCACAGGCAACGTCTACTACACATACAGGCCACTGTATTTATACTGTGATGGTTCCAGTCCTTCTCATCAGTAGCTCTGGCATACCTACAGTAAATACTCTTAAACAAATCTAAAATGGAAGGGTAGAGATGACTACTGAGCATCAGCCTACCCAGCTGAACAGAGTAATAGGAAGTTTCACCACAGAGAGGATCTCAGTGCCAGAATAAGGCATTTAGTAGCTCTTCTATTCAGCACTTCTCAGTGCAGGGGTGTGCCTCCTTGGCTCCATGTTAGAAATGCTCTTTAAAACAAAGCATTAGTTCCCATTTCCCACATTTTGTCCTGTGAGCCATGTATTAGGACAGCAACAGGATTCTTACTGTCTGAAGAGAGGGATGGGCTAAAACGACAGAGGTAAATGTGGAGCTCATTTCCAGCATGAAACTCAGCGAATCCTCTGGCAGAAAAAAGTGCATTCCTTGCACAGCTTAACAAACAGCTTTACTACAAGTGAGAATAATCTCTCCCACTACATGCCAAGGGATACAGAACCCCTCCTCTAAGCAAGCTCCCTGTGAAACTAAGCCAAATGTTATGACTTGCAGCTAAGAATGAAACTTCTGTAAGCGGTGGAGGATGTTACCCCCACGTTATCTGCTGTGTTACAGACGAGCCTGCTGAAAGCCCGACGGTTACGTCTACATCACTTCTGTACATGGATGTTTCAGCATTGTAATGTGGCTGTTGAGGCCCAATCCAAGAATCATTTCCAGCGAGGTCCGTTTAATTTTGTGTGAAGCTCTCCTATCACAGTCCCTCACGGGAGGCTGTGTTTTACACCACTGGCATGGAAATTATCCTAAGGAAATTCTGCTCTTCCTCTGATCTCTAACCATTTCAGTATAGCATTCAAGCCTAGGCTGGCTCTTCCCCCTCTCCCTCTCCACCCATCTTTGCTTGTAATAGTAACTTTAGAAAGTCACTTCAAAACCACCCTGCCAACCACCCTGCCTAATTTCTATTTAAATTATCTTGTTTGTGATGGGTTATTTTGCTGGATACCATTTCCTACTGTTAAATACCTGAAAGAAATGTGCTGTTACTTTTCCTTGTATAGTTTTACTTATTCAAATCAGACCTTGAAGATCTTCAGTTTCTTCCTCTAATCGATGCTGTTTTAAATGCTGCTGTAGATAAACTGTAGGCAGTTTCACTTGAAGAGCTTGTTTTGTACTTAGTTTTTAAAAAAAGAAAAAATCCTTAAAAAGAAAACAGCATCATAGCCACTACTGCAGAACACAAGAGACCATTGTGAAAGAGGTCTTGCAGCCACGCACAAGCTGTTTGTTATAGGGTACTAATTATGAGAAGTTTCCCTACAGAATTAAAAATCTGGCATAAGGCTGCTCCTACAGAACTATCACCTCTGGTGTCTAATATTGTCTTAACATTTCCCTGTCTTCCCCTCCATCTATTCTATCACACTTTTTCTCCCTCCCCAGGATAAAATTCCTCCAGGCAGGGTGCGTGGAGCACAGGCTGATGGCTGTGTCATCTTGTCCAGCTTGACACAAAGCTATCCAGAGGGAGGGCTGGCCCATGGGAGCAACCCAGCACTTGAGAAGCGGACGCCTTGCACATCAGCGAGCCTTTGTGAGCCCACAGTGTGGAGGCTGCTGAACATGTGTGGGTTCTACAGATACTTCTCTTGCTCCTCTGTTGCTGAAATAGGCTTTTAGGGAAAAAAAAACCCATCCCACAACACTCAAATGTATGCACAGCATACAAGTTTGTGTGGCACCTACAGTAAGCTGGTAGTTAACATTATTTTCTGTAAAAAAAAAAATCTGCCGAATTCTACAATATGAATAAACCCTAAACAGCAGAGTACAGCTACTTGCAATCCACCTTTTAAAGTGGATTGTTTACTACATTTAGAAGGATTTTTATGTCCTTAAAAAAAACCCCCCAAAAAAAACCCCAAACCCAAAACCAAGACCACCACCTAATGAAAACTTAAAGAGAAAAATACACTACTGTAAAAAAAAAAGAAAATATATCTGTTAGAACCTGTTCTACAACAGCATGTGTAAAGGCTGGCTAAAGCCAGGTAATGATGTATTCTGCAAGGAGCTAATCTCTAAACAGTGAAACAGCACTGGCCTTTACAATAGCTTGGAGTCCAACAGGAATGCAGGTGTGAAAGGACCAATCAGGAACAATAATCTATTTAGGAATTCACAAGAACCCCAGCCAGCATCTTGAGTGTCACTCAAAAACAGGCCTGTGAAGCTCTGTCAGGTCCCACAGCTCCTTCTTGCTCAGATGCAGGCAGCTGCACTCCCCCGTTTCTCTGTGCAGTCGTTCCAGCATGCTGCGGCTGTCCGGTCTGATCGTTAGAAGAGGTGTGGGCAGCCTGTTTTGGCACGTCACAGTAGAAAAGGATAGTCTCTCAGTTCAGAGATGAAATAGCTCACTGCTATTTGCCAGTACCCGAGAATTTAGGAACTGCATTTTCCCCTTTGTAAAGCTGCTGAAGCAGAGGACAGGCAGGACTTCTCCAGTTTAAAACTGGTTGTGTTCCAAGAGCTTCCCTTCATCACTCATCCTACGGCCTAAAAGGCCTTGTGCGATGCAGCTGAGGTAGGCCCCTTCCTGCAGGACTCCCGACAGAAACACAGTGCAGAATGGCAACTACCCCCTCCGCCCCAACAGTGGCTGATAACGAACTTTAATCCACAAGCTCTTCCGAAATGAAACCTTGTGATGCATTATCCAGCTTTACAAACAAACGGGCCGCAATACAAGGGTGAGCGGTGCTTTCGATGTCAGCTATCGAGCGCTCTAGAGCGGGAAGTTACTTACCAGTTAGAAGTTCCTCAAGAGCAGCCACAGCCACACTGCCGGGATGCATGCCTGTCATCCGAGCCTCGGGCACTTGTGGAAGCGGATCCGTGAGGTGCCACTGAAGCACCCTCTTGTGGCACCAAGCACTCAGTGCCCAAGGCTGGCAAGGTGAGGTGCTTTGTAACTGCTTCGTTTCCACTGCCCGTCAGCTGCTGCTTTCCTGAGACCTGCTTTCGCTAGACTCTCATTTCCCTCAAAGATAGCTTAGCGTTAGTGCTGTATAATTCAGACGTGTTGAACTAGTCTTAAATACGTTTCAGTGTTAGTTTTCACTGCTAACTGCTTATAAAGCACCGTGTCTGCTCTTGCTTTCAAGACCAAATCAAACTTTATTATCACCGTGTTTCAAAGGTGTGTCTCCTGCCCTGCTGGTTTTCTGTAAAAGCCTCTATCAGTTCTGATCTGCCACACAATTAAGCCACCTGTGTGCCAAGCCTTTACATCCAGGCACACAAAGAAAGTAATTAATTAACTTTAAAGCCAGATTTTTGGAAACTCTGAGAGGAGGACCTTTTCTGTGGTGGTGATTTGTTCCCATTCAAGCCAACACTGTAGCTATGATCATGCCAATTGGTAGCTTAGACATGCAAGGCTTTGTTTTAATCTGTATGAAATTACAGTGATTTATCTGATCTACATTAGAGGACTGTATCTCCTCAACTATACCACACCGGAGTGAAACAGAGGCACTATCTGCTGCAGAAGAAGGGCTCCTTATTTTCCAGACAGTTTATGGATCGGTATCATCATTCCTTGCAGGGACAGGCCATCTTCAGGTTCCAAGTTCAGTACAGATCAGACATAGCAAATCAACAGCACCTACATCAGCAGCAGAACTTGACTCCAAAGTCCAAGAGATGGCCTCAGAGAAACCCTTTTATTGGGGGACTAGCAG
Source organism: Hypotaenidia okinawae (assembly GCA_027925045.1). Classification (NCBI taxonomy): domain Eukaryota; kingdom Metazoa; phylum Chordata; class Aves; order Gruiformes; family Rallidae; genus Hypotaenidia; species Hypotaenidia okinawae. Next base: position 13,870,600 of record BSDF01000016.1, read on the forward strand.
AGGAAGACCTTTTGTGCTGGCTACGCAGTTCAAAGAACTAAAGTAATATTAGTAAAAGAAAGCAAAACAGCAAGAGGGTGGTGAGGTTTTTTTTTTAATCAAACTTTCATCACTTCCAGTGTTGATGACAAGAGAGAAACCACCCTGATATTCACGCATTCGTAAGTTGGTAGTAACAGGTTTCTGCCCCCCAACCCTTCCCCTCAGACACAGTTCCTTATACTGAAGTCAAGCACCCAACTATGGCAGGAGTGCTGGCTTTCTGTCGTCCAAGTGCCTTGAGGGTGCTAGGGGCTTGCAAGGCAAAACAGAAACATGCCAGCAGCAGGGACCGACCTTCCTAGCTTAAGAGACTCAGCAAAAATCTTCGTGTGGCTGCCAGCCACAGGTCAGATGTAACATACCTTGTAGAGCAGAGAAGGGGAGCTCCAGCAGTTCACAGGCAGGAGATGACAATCACTCCCCAAGGATCCCACTGCTCCGTTTAACTGGCTGGGTTCCAGGGGATGTTGGCGTCAGGAGCCACTACTAGTCTGCCTCACTCCTCAGCCAGGGTTCAGTTCACGTGCCAGCGCCCGTGCCAGCACAGCCCCTGCCATCCTCAGGATGCAAGTTCCACACTGGAGCTGTGTTATACCAGCCACTCCCATACTATAATCCTTCCAGTGCCAGAACTCCAACATTAACTTCTCTGAAGTTCTGGCAGACTTATCTTGGGTATTCTGATCAACACTTGGTCCGTCAACAGCCTTTCTGAAAGCTCCTCTAGTTACAAAGGGTAAGCCTAGACTACATATACAGTAGCCACATGTCCCAGAAAAAAGCAACATGAAGTAAGCAGTCCTTTTTATTCCCCCTGGACCTATTCAATACTAAATGCCTCTTAGTAAAGGGTCTGCATTGCAAAACATAGCATTAGGCAAAGATAGCTTAGTTTTCAGGGGGTTCACTTGGATGCCAGAAGTAGTTTGGTTCTAACAATATGGAACTTGGTACAGGCTCTTTTTTCCTACAGAGAAGCACTAACACTAAATCAACGGCATGATGTTTAACCACAATCAGCCCTTGCAGACAAATATAGTCATAGCTTAAGATCAGCTCCCCAGTTTAAGTATTTTTTAATAGTTAAGTCAAAGCGACAGCAGTACCTATCCATGTATATGTACTGCTGTTGCTGTAGATATGTGTATGTGGATACCCACATACCCTGAATCGAAGAGTCACAACTTAAGCTGGTAGTCTTGCCTGAAGCATTAAACTGGCACCAGCCTGTGCACAGACAAGGCTTTACTTTTTTCTTTTCATGAAGGTACTTACAGCTTCCTACGTAACTTGTACCTGCTAAGCCCCAAGTCCTCTGTCTGCTCTCTTTATAGGGGAGTATTTTTTCTTGCCTGCCTTCTTACTGTTATTACAGAACTAAAATTACGTAAGAGAAAAAAAAGTATGCTGTAACCTAAGTATTTGAGTACGTGCATCACATTTTGTGATGATGAGCTCCCAGTGTCACTGTAATTTTTATGTCACTGTATTTTGTTAAGAGGTGTATAGGTATATATAAAGTAGTCCCACTGTCCTTCCTATCTGGGATCCGTAACTATGCAAGCAAACACTGTTCACTTTTGTGAATAGCTCTTGGGTGCAGAAAAGTTTAGCTGTAGAAGTGGTGAAGAAAACTGCAAGGAGACAACAGCAGCTCTACAAACCTGGCCTCCCACTTCCAGGAGGTGGCAGCATTACGCTGTCTTTCTGTAATTCACTACTGTAAAGCAGGAGAGGTACCACAATCACGGTGCTTCTAATGAAACACTTTCCTGCATGAAGTCCCATTTCGTAACAATTTCTATTAAATACTAGCACCAAAACTTGATATAGCAGCTAGTTATAAACTCACACTGTTCATCTGCCTACAGCTAAACAAACAGAAGTTTACTGCCTTACAGTGACAAATAAGTGCTTTTTACTCAGGAAGTTTCATCCCAAAACTAAGAAACATTAGAAGTTTAATTTTTTTTTAATTTAATAAGCTCCCTCCACTCTTCTGTGTGCTTAGCTACCTTTATCAATAAACGCAGTTAAGATGTTTAAGTAGCTTTAGCACCTGAGTTTAGTATTGGTTCATGTGTTTCCTTTATGTCTAAGATCAGTCAGCTGAACTTCAACAAAACTTCTGACTAGGTAGTTTAAAAATAGGAGCAAATGTTTATCTTCTTCCCCTCCTCTTGGATTTTCTATTTTTCTATTTTGAAACTGCCAATACATTTGCTACTGACTTCTATTTGACAATTAATGAATCAGCAAAGTTTATGCCTGAACTTTCCCTTTACCCCCTTTTTACAGGGCAGCAATGAATATAACGGCCAAATATTGATGCAATACATGGTATTAGTGTAAAACTAAGTATAAAAGCCCTCAGCAGAGTCAACTAAGCAGTGGACACCAACTGCTTTTATTCTTTTTTTTCCTGCAAGTAACCATGTGTTTATATTTATGCTGTTCAAAGTTTGTCCTCCAGTAAAATTAAAAATGTTTCCCATTATTACAAGATCTTTGTTAAGTCTGCTAACAAAACTGAAACATTTCAGGAATTAGTTTGGTTGATGCTTCCCCACAAATCCTAAGATGATCTTACTAGATAAATAGCAGCCTGTTTTGCTTTTGTCAGGGATTTTACATCTCTCCTGATAAGACTTTAATATTGATAATTAACACTAGTTCACATGATGAATTCAGGATTTCTATCACAACTTGAATATCTGAACAACAAAGTTCCTAAATCTCATAATCCATATACTTATCTCAATTTGGAAACTAGGATGGCTTTCAAAATTCAATATAAAACTTGAGCACTGCATATTAAGCCAATACTAATTTGCCTAACAAAACTGAAAGCAATACTTCTGAAAGGGAATATGACACATACCTAAATTCCTCTTATATGTGTAGTTCAAATGCTGTCTGCAACTTAAAAAGTACTTAATACTCACTTATCAAAGCACATTCAAGGTATTTTCCACTATAGCTATTAAATGAATAAATAGGATTATTTCCCCTGGAAGCATCAAGGTGTTAGAAATGGTCATTAATTAGGCTCTAGTTTTTTGTGTACAAAGTCACTTCCAAGAAAAGCCCTAATGCATCACAAAAAAAGATACAGGGAGAAAAAAAAGTAAAGAAACATGAACTAATGGGGTAACATAGGAAAAAAAAAGTTCAAAATGTCACTGCACTATGAAACTGCACAGTATTACCACCAATTATCCTTTGGGGTACTCTTAAATGCAAAACAGCAGGAGAAAAGGGGGCTTAGTGTCTGGGTTAGATGCAAATATAGTATATGCCCATATCACTATGCACTACATCTCAAGAGTGGCTTGATTTTCTTCTTGCTACTAAATAGAAGTAGTGTGACATTCAACAACAGAATCTTGGACCTGAAAAGTAGACCACATGTGTAAATTAAGTCCATGTCTGAAATATGGATAAACTGACTGCTGGGAAGTGTATTAGAGAGAACAATTCTACTAATTCCGTTCCATTTCCGTAACTCCTAAAGGGCCTCGTGCACTGAAGTCACAAGTAAGGATTTGCGGAACGCTGCCTGAAGCTCTGGGAAAACGCAGGCTGTATCTGGAAATACTGAACATGGAAGAATCCCATCCTTAGCTTCCTCTGGGCAACCTTAACATTAGACACTCAGATGCCTCAACATCTTTCCTCCTCAATGTTCAGAAAGAAACATTTCTAAACAATGAGTCACCTTGTTCCAAGATTAGTGTCTAAAACAGATGGTATGTTTTGTCCAGTGAAGGTGTTTTTCTTTTCAGGCTCACTCAAACTGGAAGAGTTCTAACTCTGAGACACCTGAAGTAAGAGGACTCGGGAATTTCCATAATGCTACAACTGCTATGTTTTGAATAGCATAGAAAGATTTGTTAAGTAAGTAGAATCTTGTAGAATACTCTTAAAGATGATGCAATAGCAGCTTCCTCAGGAAGATTACAGATCAAACCCATCCAATCAAAAAGCAGGACAGTTGTGGGTTTTTGTTTGTTTTACAAATACACAAGCTATTTACCTGGGAATTTAGTAATGGCACAGAGCCCCCACATACTAGTAGAACTTACCTTAATAATAGCAATCTGAAGTTCTTCTTTGCATTTGGTATGAGAGTTCTTCATCACGCGAACTAGGTTGGTTTTCTATTCGTTACTGGTCTGGTACATACACATATTTTGAACCAATTTAACAATTCAGCTACAGGAATCCAATTTTCTAATCAAATTGGTTAGATCTACATAACCTTCAGTGTGGTAAAACTTAAGAGCAACACCCTCCCCCCTCCCTGCCCCCTTAAAAAACCTTCTGAAGTCACTGCTTCAAAACCTGTATTCCCATCTCCTAGAAATAAAAAATCTATAGCAATAAGGACATGAAGTAATACAGTTATAAAGACACTTGCAATCACATTGAGACAGAATGTGTCATAAAATTTTGACATGTTAAAATAAGCCCTTGTATGTACGTTTAACTTTTCTCTCCTAATTTTAGTTCGGATTAAAACACTACTGTTTCTGACAAAACTGCTACAAGTTTCTTTGTAAGAAGCCTAAGAAGTGCAAATTTACAAAGATATCTATCTTAAGAGTTTACCATTAAAAAGGCACAGAGCCCAAGTAACAAAGTACTCAACAAAATACACAGGGAAAAAGTATAACCATCCAAATATTTGGCTTGGGTAAATACAATTAAAATATACCTAGTAAGTCTACTACGTACTATAATAATAAAAAGCAATTTAGGGAAGCTGGTGTTCCCTCAGTGTTTAAAAATATCTCATCATGAAGATAAATTATAAACTTAACAGTTGCATCATATGTAAGTGTTTAATACCTAGGTTTATTTCTGAAACTGTAAAACTATCTGAAGTGTGGTTTAGAAGGCTGTGAGAACTGAATTCTGCATTCATTAATCTTCAAGTGAGTCAACATCAGACACCGGGTCATGTGTTTTTTAAGTGTGAAATGTAAGATTTTGTCCAAAGTTCCACCACTGCATTATAAAGCTACTTAACTGGAGTCAATCAAAATATGTCGTTAGCATTGTTCAGGCTACAAAGCAGTATTTACTTACCTTTACATGAGTTACAAGGATGCTATTCAAAACCTGCAAAAATATTCAAGGCAAGATCTCTGCCTAATATCCACTTAAGATGTGTTCTTGTGTGTGGATAATGTGTGAGGTATGAACATATAAAGAAAAACAAAGGAAAAAAAGGGAAAAAAAAAAGTACTGCCTCCCCCCAAACTCAAGAGTAAAGAATGGTCCTTAAGTTATTTCATGTAAGGAAGAAAAACAGCAGAAGAACTTGGATATACTTGAGAGTTAAAAGCTGTTTACAGAAGTGTAAAGTATCGTTGGATACCACATTGAAGATTTCATTCTCGGCACTAACACTGAAAATGCAAAACCTGAGAGACAGGTGCCAAATCTAAATTACAAAAACACAACTCAAATTAGGACAGTCAATTGCTGATTCGTGGTGCACAGTGTGCAATCTTTTTGTAAAACTGAACACAAACTTAGCAATACTTACCTTTTCTAGATCAGAAACAGTTTTTTTTGTCTTATGGAAAAATAATTAAAAGCTTAATCATGTAGTTTTCATCCAGGAATCAGCTGGGTAGATTGACAGGCTCTTAATCATACAACTGTCATATGATACAAAGGAACCTTTTCAACATCTCCCATTTGTGCGTTTCTCTGTGTGCAAATCTTTGAAGGTAGAAAGTAGTTTGGTGCCACATAAAGAAAAAAAACCCAAATAAACCACAAATCCTAAACTCCCTAGTCTTGCAGAGCCAAGAATGGATGGGTATTCAAAGAAAATGTAAATATTCAGGAATATCCCTATGCGATACATACATTTGAACAACAGTGAAGATGAAATGGCAGCAGTCCTTTCAGGCTTTACAGCATTGTAATTATGATCGCTTGCCCAGGATGGTGTGGTGTTTTCTGCTGCTGGCTCTTTAGCAATAGGTTGAGGGTTTGCCTCAGTCTTGGCAGTTGTCAAAACAGTCTTCTTCACATTCACCTCTCTCTTTTCAGGCAATTGTCTCTTTTGGTTTGAAAGAGGCTTTATAGCTGTCTGTATGATTAAAAGAAGCTTAATTACTAATATTCATAAAATACATTATATTTTACAAACAAGTGGAGATGTAGTTACTATGAAAGAAGTGTCTTTACATGTGTACAAGCTCCTGCACATACACTTGCAATGATGTAATTTCACATTCAAGTCTAGAAAGCAAAGGTGATATACACTATAGCTTAAGAGAAAGGAATGGTAAAGAAACCACCTCAAAACTGTGTTTATCATCAAGTTGTGCACTTGGGTTTTTTCTTTTGTTTGAAAAGCTACTGCCCATTTTATAGCAGTTTCAAAAGGGAAAGAAGGCAGCTTTGATTTCCTCTATTTCCTTCCCAAAGCACACATATAACAGAGTCACACTAGTTCACAATTTTCACTAATTCCAAATTATTACCCAGTAATTTAGAGTTTAAAAAAGTACAATTAAGTTGTAATGGAACAAATTTTTTAAAAGGCAGTGTATTGCTTATGCCTTTAATTTTAAACTACTTTGGAATTATTTTTTTTGTTTTTTTTCAAGTGCACTGCCATCTAGAAGCCCTTTCAAGAATCTCTCCGGAGGCAATTAAGATTTTTAGAAGAAGTGACAGGAAAACATCTTACTGTCAGAAGAACTAAACAGTGCTTTTATCACAGGAAAAGGAAAGAGAAGAAAAAAATCTTAATAGAAAGCTCTTCTTCAGTGCAGGCATTGACAGTTTTACGTCACACAAAGGAGAACACAGAAAGAAGTTACTGTGCTTCAGGACAACTGTTTCGGATCATGAACATAACCTTACCTGCAGTTGAGATTTTGGCATGCCAGGTTTTTCAGATTTTGGTTTAATCTTCTCTTTAGGTTTTGGTTTTGCATCTTTGCCAGCACTTAAAAACTTCATAGTGGCTGCAGCATGTTTGAGAATGCAATCATTGCTGCAATACACAGAATCAGGCTGGGCCAAATTAAAACAGCCAGGTCCAATGCACTTCGATGCACCAGGAGCTTCAATTACCTATAGATTGAAACAGAGTTCAAACTTCAAAGAGGAAACAAAAGAAGCATACCCTTACAACATGAAGAAACGCTTACATGACTTATGTGCAGACTGCAGCTAAGACTGGTAGCAACTTGCATAACTGCCAGTGTGAAACCAACTTTGATTCATGACACAACAGAAACAGCCCATAAAAATGTAAGCACTTCACTCTTAAAACTCACTGTTTTCAGGAGGTGTATTGTGAAGTGGCTGTTCTGCTAGCAGTGAACTATGAGAGGCTGTTCCCCAAAACACTCAGATCCCCATAGCCCACAAATGCTTTTGTTCAATTCTCCAAAGCACGAGAAACCTCCCCAATCACACAGAAGTGGTTTCTCAAGAGCAAGGTTTCTAAAACATTTTTTACTCCTATCTTCAGCAGCAGCTGTCTTCAACCATGCACATATGCAAGAAGCAGCTCTGGGCCATTCAGGTATACAGATAATTCTTAGTTTAGGAGTTTACCAATTTTTATTTCAGAAGTCTCCAACTTACAGCACCATGATTTTCCTAGGCGTTTTGCCATAGCCTAGTACTTGCACGCTTAGAAGTTTGCATACACAACCTGTACTTTCCTTTACTTCACCATTACTCTCCATTGTAGTTCTTCAAATGTTAATGTTTAGAAAATAGCATATTCCTTAGAGTACATTAGGTCAAAGTCTAGAAATGTGTTAGAGCTTAAAGAGCTTTCAAATATCATCTCCATGCATAATGCCTCTAGTCCAACTCTTCCAGATTACTCCTAAAAGTGTTATACAACTGACCCAACACTTGGAACTTAGACAGTCCTTCCCTGTTAATAAAATTCAGTGTGTTATTACCAAAAGGAAATTTGTCATTAGTATTTCCATTAAAAAGAGTAGCATTTGTACAGGGCAGTTTATTTTCCCCCCAAAGTAAGACACTGTTATCTGCTTCAGTCTGATATTAACTAGGTTTCAAAATAAAAATGAATATTTATCCTTTGTTTTAAAATACTTTACCATCATACAGACACTTAAAGGAAGTACAAGAAATAACAATTCATGTTGCTCAGAAGCACCTCAAAACAGATTAACTGAGTTGTCATTTCTAATTAAGGACATTTTCTCAAATGCTGACAAACCCTTCTGTGCTGATATCTGTGCTTTCACAATCTCTAGGAGTTTTAATCACAAACCAAAATTCTACAGCTCTAGGTTCTTATGGACACCCACAACTAAGTCTGAGTCTCTCTCAAAGTGCTTAAAACACTGGTGTAAGAGAACAGATAAACTGAATATGAGATTGTTCAATTACTGTAACACAGAGCAATTTCAGCACATCAGTATATGAAATAGCAATGATCTTTCTGCTTAGAGTGGGCAGGGAATTCTGCAGCACACATGGTGCTTATTTACACCAGCTATAGAGAGATTTGAAGGTGAGGTAGAAGGGACAGCATGGGGTAAAACACAGACTTGAAAACTCAGTTCTCTAAAAATGCAGTACCACCTTGCAAGTGCATGTAGAGCAGTTCCATTCTGCTTGCAATTGCCAAAAGAATAGCTAAAATAAGCAGTTCTTCCCTAAGAGGCATTGAGTTAATGATTATGTTTTTCTTTCACTAAGGAGAGATGCCTAACACATTCAAGTAACTTGTTAGCACAGTAATATCAAAGAATAATTTGTGATATTCAGAAACAGTGAAATGCAGAACAATGCCAACAAAACTGGACTCTCAAGAACACTTCTGTGTACAAAAACTTGCAAACAGTATTTTTCTCAGTCTTCAAATAAGTTTCTACACATTTATCTTAAATGTGTAAATATTTACATATTAGACTAAAGCTCTTCTGATTACATGTTAAGCTCACAATGAACAGCCCTGTTATTTAAATTGACCAGATGTCAGGGAACTGGGAGGATGTTTCCTCCAGACAGACACTTATACTCAAACATGTAATACTTATTCTACAGATGATTTCAAAGTTTAAAGATTGGGTGTCAAAGAACAAGTTCATATAGAAAAAAATATGAACAGCTGTACAATTCCAACAGCAAACACACTGAGCATGCTCTTCAAGGCACAGTAAGAACAGGAAAGTGTTTGAGATGCTGGCATTACTACAGTAGCTTAAGCAGTATTAAAACAGCCACTATAGCATGAAGGTTTTAAATTCATGTATATTTCAAGCTGAAGATTTGCCTCTATTCTGGATTGGGCATGGAACTTGCTTTTACAAAATTTAAACTTCTTTTATATTTTATGCCAGTATTTTTAATAATTCAGAATACATGTTTTTATGTTAAAAAAGGCAGTATAAAACAAACCTCTGTGTACTAATAACTTGAAGAAGCATCAGGACAAAAATGAGAACTTCAAACACTAACTGGAAACACAGAGGAAGCACAGCTGGGATTAACTCAGACACTTGTCAATGTCTACAGACAAGCAAGTCACCATCTCAATGTACCCAGTGAAATACAAAAAAAAAAAAAAAAAAAAACAATTAAAATACTTACAGGCTGAAATATCTTCAGTTTTTTCTTCCCACTTGGATTTGCAGCTTTTTCAATCCTACCCTTGATTCCTTGGTCCTCCACAGATTTTTGTTCAATTGTTCCTATGCTTGTGAATTCTGTACCATCCACGTTTAGTTGGCCTGCTTTAGCTTCATGCTGGTCTGTTTCTGAAACAGGCTCATCCTGGCCCTGCAGAATGGTGCAGTTTGGACAGATATAGTCCTCACCATTCCTTTCCAGCAATCGTCCTCGTGCCTCAGAAATACCCACGCAGTCACCATGAAACCATTCCTCACATCTATCACAGCAAATCATAAACCTGAAAAACAACAAAACCAACAACTGAAGAACAGTAAAACACTGTGAAATGAAGACAAGCAATGTTCAACAGATATTTCATGCAGCAGATCTTAAAATACCCTGCTAAAGTAGTGTTCTGCCTCGTTGTTCATTTCTGTATTTGTTTATCCCCTCTTTTAAATATTTTTAAAACCCTTTCTCCCAAAAATTTCAACAAACCCAACAGCAGCTTATTTACACACACTCCAAAAGTATGTATTAGCGTTTAGTCTTATTTTTTCATCACAGAAGAATTCCAACTACTTGCACAGCATTGTTCATTAAAGCTTCTGCATACCTGTTGTTATGAGGCTGACGACAAATACAATACAGTGCATTTGGGTCATAAATCTCAGACTCGGGTTTGCTTTTGGGCAGTTCTTCAGGTTCTTCATCTGTGATCCTTTTAGTGCCAAGGGCAGGCTTTACCTCTGTCTGAACCTGGCATTCTTCAGTGTTTTCCTCAGACACCACCACTTGACTTGCAATCTCAGTGTTGTCTGCTGTCTCAGGTTCTTGTTTGACAGGCACCTCAGACTCAACTTGTTTTTCAGAGTGGACATCAGCTGTTTCTGTAGGATCTTGTTCAGGATTTCTCTTCCCCAGGCGGTTCTGTATATCCTTCAGTGTCAGCTGTACAGGTTTCTCTTCAACACGCTTCTTTCTGAGTCGATTCTGCAATTCCTTTAGTGTTAATCCATCACTATCGCTATCAGAAGCTTCGTCTTCCTCTTCCTCCTCCTCATCTTCCTCCTCTTCTTCCTCCTCCTCCTCCTCCTCTTTTGTGCGTCTGCTTTTAGAGCCTTTCTGATCCTTACTCCTAGTGCTAATACTCCGAGTCACACGTTTTATATCTGGAGTGCTCTCAACACTATCCTCTGAAGCAGTTTCAGCATCTGTAGCTGGACAAGATGCTGGTTCACTTGAATCTTCCAGAGCAGTGGGAACACTCCTCCTTCCTCTGCGTCTAACTGTTGTAAGAAATTCTTCCACTCTTTCTGTTCGCTTTGGCTGCCGTCCACTACGTCTGAGGTTTAAGCTTTGTTGCTGCTGTTGTGGCTGTTGTTCACTAGAGTCCACATCAACATCTCCCGCACCTTCTCGCTTAGCGATTGTAGTCCTGCGAAACCCCCAGGTTTTCCTGAACTCTTTACTCGTAGGCTTGACAGTTTTTTGTTCCTCCTCATTGCTTTGCTCACCCTTCTCATCCAAAACTGAGGCTAAAAACAAGATAATAATTATTAAACTGGTGGTGAAGCACATCTCATTTTATGACCCTGAAAACAGTGAAAATGCTTTCTTAAGAATGAAAGAAACAATTAAGTACATCACTGAACACTGCCTACAAAATGCAGCAGCTATACACTCTCCTGTTATTTAAAAATGTATGTCCACACAGAATGGACAATTAAGCATATTTTCTGCTCAATTTAGAAGGAAAAAAAATCTTACCAGGTGAACTGTTTTCCATGTTGTCGGTATTAGATTCAGATTCTAATGGCACTGGCTGTGAACTTACAGCTTGTTCCATAGCATGGACACCACTGTCCGCACCCTGAAACACCGAAGAGAAACATGAGGTTCAAAACTCAGATTAAAAGGTTCTCATAGCCTAAGTAATGAAATACTCTGATGGGAACTCATTATATTATTGTAACAAATATGTAACTTGGATTTCAAGCCAGGAATACCAACAAAAATTTAACTGGATTCCTTCAGAGACAAAGTACTAAATTAAATTCATGGGTTTGGACACCATACTGCCATTTTATTAAATAGCTTTAGGATTTTCTGGTGTTTTCTGATACTTCTCAAAAAAAATCCTTTCATTCCATGGGATTTGTCTGGGAAAAAGCCTGTAGCAGTTCCACTCCTCCGGTGGACACGTGAACACACCAGGGTGTGGAAGACCATGGAGCAGAAAAGACAACACAGGCACAATTACTGTTTTAAAGGAGAGGATGGTATTTGGTATCAATAACATTTTCTGATAGAAAAGACCAGATATTCTACAGCAGGATAAGAAGCAAGGTAGAAAAAACACCCAGTTTCAAGACATTCAAAGCTACTACTGTTTAGATAATACAAGGATAGTCAGAGAATAACAGCGTTTGGGATTTTAAACAAAATGTAAATCCAAAGAAATATCCCAGTCTTCCTTAATAAAATAAACTAGGCTTGTATCTTGCCTATTAAACTGTTTAACTGCTATCTTTAAGTTTTTTTCAGAAACACTGGTAGGTATTTGGGATAAAACAACACACTTTCCCTTCGATAGTTCTCTGACAAGGTCTATTGGATAGAAGAAATTATACACAAAAGAACAAAATAAAAATATTCTCTAACATCCCTCAGGGGGAAAATAAATTAAATGTGTTGAATTAAACTTAAGAAAGGCTGCTCCTTGACATGGTTATTTACAAAAAAAGCTTTTGGTCAGTATGATCCACCAGAATGACAAAAAAAAGTTAGCAAAGAACCTCCAACTATCACAGATGGAGCCACAGTAAAATAAAAAAATAATTTAAAAAAAAAAATCAAACCAAACACCACACACCCACAAAAAGACCCCAAACAAACCCCTCACATCTGTGCTGGTAACCAGAATCCCTTTTTTCTCAGAAGTCTTTTCCAGTATACTACAAGACTCTCTTCTTTGAGAAGACAGAATCAAATGAGAGAAAAATAAATACAAAATCTGAGACTGAATTTTGAGCAATTCAGGAATAACATGGTCTCAAAAATATTAAAGTTAGTACAGTATTTTGAATGAGCTGCATGCCATGTGAACACTCTCCTATATGAATGCAGGAAAGTGCGTTTTGCAGTCACTACAAATCCATTAATCAGGAACAGAGCTTTAAAAACAAAGGGAAAGCCCCTAACTCTCCCTCAAGTGTGTTTTTGGAGCAGATATACATGTAACCAGTAAACCAAAAGGGAATTCCTAAATAACTGTCACTTGCTGGAAGAATCAAAGACATTTCTAACAGCTGTACAGATTACAGCTATGAGTTCCCAGAGGCATCCTTTAGTAAGCTCTTCCCAATCCTGCAGTGTACACTGGTAATAAACGCCTCCTTATTTCATATACTGAAACAGTTGCATTATTATTCTGCCATACCAAACACAATCACTCTATAGTGCAACTCTGCTTTCTTGCATTATATTACAAATGTTAAAACAGAACCATAACTTTAAATGCTGCAGAACCATAAACTTCCATGCAGATGTTAAACAAATTAACACTGAAGAGTCATTTAGAGACTATAGATGCAGTTGTAAACGTAGCAGACTCCACAACATCAATTTAAATAGCAATTGATTACTTTTAACATTACAGCTAGAATAAAATGTTAAGACTGTACTACACAGATAAAAAGTTGAAACTGCTTCAATCCAGTGTGGAATTCCATTAAGTTCCTCTGCCAAATAAATACTAATCACTAAGTATAGTGGGATTTAATTTTAAAAAAAGAAAGACTAAAATCGTATTCATATCACCAAAAGGCTGCAATGGAACCAAGGGAACAAGTCAACACAGTTAAGAGTTTACACCTCTGTTTACCTTGGAAGATGAAGAAATACTAAAAGCTACAGGCAGAGGTAATCCAAATCCTGAGATTTAAATTCCAGATAAAACGTAAAGAAGTAAGAGTCTCTTCAGTGTCCTCTACGTGCTTTACCTGACACAGCATTAGAGGTTCTATTGGTTTCTCCCTGGAGAGCTGAATGGAAAGGAGAGCCAGATGAGGGCAGCAAAGAATCAGAGTCATTCAGCATTATCCTTCCACCACATGCTGAATTTCCTGACGCGTCGGACCGAGTCTCTGAGCAGTCATCAGGACCAAATACTATCGATCCTCCCTCTCCTGCTGGCTCCTGGGAAAAACAAAACAAAGTGACAAAATCAGGCATCGGTATATTTATGAACTTATCACTGCACATATAACCTTGGAATTATTTTGCCTCTATTACATTATAAAGCAACTTCCACTATTTTGCCTTTTTGATAGCTCTCTACATTCAAAAAGAAAACTGGGAAGAAAAGTCCAAGTAAAGCAATGACACCACCATCACTTACCAATGGTTGAGCCCTTGGAAATAAACACAAATCACTGTATTTTCACCAACTCATTTACATCCCATTGCAACTTCTAGAAAGTAACAAACCACAATCAACAAGCCCTTTTCATTTACAGGATTTAAAAGCATTCTCACAGTGAAATTTAATAAACATGTATTATGCACTGAAAATGCAGAAATGCTTTTAAACTCCATCAGGATGCCCAAGGTTACAGTACAAAAGATTTACCAGTTTGCACTAAATTTCATCACAGAAAACTGACCATCTGGCAGCTTTGAACATTTAAATCCAAACGGCTGCTCAGTAGTTTTGCAAGGTGGAATGATGAAAATTTATAGTTCAGCTTCAGAATTAAGGAATATTCCTTATCATTGTCCCTTTCACAAATAAAGTTTGCATACCTAGAATTTCAGCAGCTTTACTTCAAAAGACAGCAGATTTTATCAACAATAGCTCATTTTCCCAAAAACTAACCCTCAGAAAACATTTCAGGCACAATGTTTTCATTTAAAGCACCTGAAAAAGAACAACTATTGAGTCCAGGAGTCCCCACTCACACGCAGAATAACAATGGAACACCATTAGGACTGCTTCCAAGAAGGTGAGATTGAAAATCAGTAGGAAATGCCTGCATTTAATTCAAAGTACTTTGTCTACCAACCTACAAGAACACTGTAAAAGAACTTGGGAAGGAGGATCAGATGAACAGGACAGAAAAAGACACTTTTGAACTGGGCTATAAAATCAGTGAAGACAAAAGATTACTACTGGACACACGACAATGTGTGTCAGCATTCTGCAATTAAAGATGCAGGGAAATTGTCACAGTAGGTGTAAAAAAATAACTAAAACATGAGTAATTCTTGCAAAGGAGTAAAAACTGATTGTTAGTGCTCCAGGTGAGGAGACAGAGATTAAAGAAGTGATTATATAACCCTTCACAGACATGCAAATGCCTGACTTTTTAAAGATTTTTTTTTCCAAATCTCTCAAGCTCCCAATTCTTAAAGCATTTTTGCTGTTTAGGTACACTTGCTACTTCCTTAGCAATGAGCACCTCTCTGTTCTCCATCGCCACATCACTGTCCCAAAAATAAGGAGAGGGGAAAAGACAAACTTCCCCCCAAATCTAATTTTCATTAGTGAATAACTTTATAATTTTACAAACAATAGAACTGAACATTTGCATGACAGTGGCAAAACAAAACTAGGGAAAAACACGTGTGTCTAGCTAGACCCACATCAGTATTTCCTTCCCCTGTACCTTTTCTGTAAGGGATTATGAGCATTATCTACATTCCTTCCCTCACTCCAAAGCTGGAGGAAAAAAAATAAAACTAAAAAAAAAGACAATAAACTAATGTTGAAGACCCTAATGCTGTATCTCATGGCATTGAATACCTGCTCTAATATGTATTTTGTTCCATTGTCTGATTCAGTGATTATATCCAGGAAGTCAGTCTCTGATGGCTGAAGACAGTCTGAGTTTAAAGTGCCTTCTTCCACGCTGCTGTTCTGTAATAACCTTTCAATCTCCCTGTTCAGAATCTCCAACTCATCACACATCACGCAATTTTTAAGTGATATGCCTAAAGGAAGAGGGAAAGTCAACTAGTCACTTCTTGTTCAACTCATAGTATTAAACTGTGAAAACAAACTATGCCTGCAGAACATTTAAAAAGCACATTCTATGTGAATAATTTATCCAATAATACACTAAAAGCATTGTCTAAAGGATTGTTTTCACTATGCACAATTAAAGTATCTCTTTGTTCAAGGCTCTTTACAATTATGCTTGAGCCACAGAGCTGGTATCACTAAGCATTCCAAAAACGGAATTGGCATCCTCTCTTTTTAGGAGAGGTCCTGGCTCATGGAGTGTAATACATTTTACTGCGTTAGTCATACCCCACCCAGTGGCAAGGTTGCACAGTGCACAGTCTACAGCTCCCATGTAAAATAAAATGGCATTATAAACAGAAATAATAATGGAAAACTAAGAGATTGTATACAAGAATTATGCTTGGGTTTGCATTAGTTATCTCCTCATTATTACCTGTATTATTACTTCTCTTACCTACAGGAAAATCATTAAGAGAACTGCAGTTTTTAAAATAGTTTCAAATTTGATAGGTATCGTTTCAGTACACTTAATCCAACAAAATTGCAGAACCCCTACATTTTCTACAAAATACTTGGTTTCTTATTTAATATTTCCATTTTTTCTTTCCCCATTTCTCCATTCTTTTCCCCCATGAAAAACAGAGTAAGTTTCATCCTTATTTTACATTAATCTGGCCTGGTAGAAATGCATTTTAATACAGGTTAAACTTAAAAGCCTAGAAGCAGCTAAAAAAAATAACCAAGTATTATCAAAACAGAAAGTACAAAGCCTTAACTCACAATTATGCTTTTAAACCTAGGAGGCTGCTGGCATTTCTACTAACTGCCTGCAAAAATATTTACAACAGAAGGCAACTGTGGGTGTCTTCTCCATTCAGCAGGACTTTTTTGTTCATTTTGTTCAGTCCGTTCTCAAGTCAATATCTCAACTGAGATATTGACAGAAACGTAAGATAAAGAGGCAAACTGGGTCTCTTGCTTTAAAGGAACCAAACATCTGAGCTAAGTTTATCTCATTCCTCCTAATACTGTATATTAATCACATTTCTGAAACTGGAAGTTCTAGATGGAAACTGAAAATTACCGTAACCCCCTTCATACCCATCCACATCATCCTGCCTTCCTGCCACATCTCCTTTACAAAGGGTATTATGTACCTCTGAAATTTTGGAAGGCAAGATTCTCTGTATTTTGCTTTTCTGTCCTGTCATTTAATGTTAAAAGTAAGCAGATACAGCGTTGTTTACTGAAAAATACTAACTTCCATGATAAGCAATCTCCACTGTAAAAATGTATAAAAGCTTTTAAGACTGATACAGTTAGAAACATGAGACTTTCTTAGAGGAAAAAAATCTCCTCTCCCTTCACGGATGGAATCAAGCTTTGCCAATACAAACCCTAGATAACCCGTAAGTTACCACCCCTGTACCTCTGCACACTCAACAGCTTAACTTCGGAATCCAAGAGAAAATGAACCCACCAAAGTATGCTCCAAAAGGAATAAAACCCAACCCAAACCAACAAAAAAACCAGCCACAAACACCACCAAACTCCCCCCTCATCAGAACTAGTATGAAGATGTACAAGAACAGGGATGGAGACAAAGATTCCCTTAGACAGACTGATCCGGTGTAGCACATTACTGTTACTTCATTCAACACATGCCCACCACCATCCCCACAGCAAGTACTGGTCAGATGTGAGTCAGGAGGATTTAATTAACTGCCCCCTCGGTCAAGACTGTTTTAAGCTTAAAAATGGTAATAACGTGACCACTCCAGTGAAACAGAGGAATCACGTATCTAAAAGTGAAGCATAAAGATGATGCACATCATCTTGAGAAAGAATATTCAGCCAAGAAAACATTTATTCAGGTTTTCCTCCCCCACTAGTTTGCAAGTAAAGTGTTCCAGTTACCCCAAACAAGTTAGATACCTGAATTCATCCTGGACCTAAATTCAAGAAGCAACTGAAGGACCAAAGTGTCCTACACCAGGGAAAAAAAAAAAAAAGACACAAAACTGTCCCAAGCTTTTAAATCCCATTTGGTGAACTATTCTCAAACAGTGACAAACCCCAAAACATGGGGCTGCAGAGGTTCTCTAATGACTGCAACCCTGTGTGGTTTTCCATATACATGGCTTGAAGAAAATCCAGAGCAGCAGCCAACTGACAAAAGACTTTTAGAAAAAATATTCCCAAATGCAGATACTGCAAGACCACTTGTTCACAAACACACAATACACATTAAAAATCCACCCTCCAACATGCCTTTGTTTAAAAAAAGAAGGAAAGCTTGCACTCTCAATCCTTTTTTCTGTAAATGCATTGTCACTGCCATATTCAGACAAAACCTCAGGAAAAGCATATAGCTATCTACTGTTGTCTCTGCAACCCAAGAGCTTACAAGTCTCAGACTGAAAGAAAGGGAGATTATCTATGCCAGTAACATAGGGCTGAGGGGTATTAATTGCAGGACAGACAGCTTGAAGACACCTCCATCTGCTTATGCTCCTCCATATATCTTAGTCTGATGATGACAGAGCAAAGCTTTTCAAGAACAGCAACATTTCCCTATTTTTTTGTGATGATAGTTTTAGACAAAATGCAATTCAACCAATTTCCATCAAATACATATTCAGATCAGTAGCTCCATTTTTTGTTTTTTTGCTCATTTCCCTGGAGAGGTAATAAAATGTTCAATGGGTCCATTCACTACGTAAAGACACAGTAACTGCATGAAGAATTCCCTGCCTCAGTTAACTAGGAAGGCATGGCTCTAAAAAAGGATCTTGTAAGACAGCTCAGTATTTAAGTCTTTAAGATGACCTAAACCACCATAAAAAACACTTGATCTCTTCTGTGGACTTGTGTTTAAAAAAAAAAAAAAAAAAGAACCCAAAACAAGAACTCAGGGTAATTTCTCCAGTTCCAGCCTACTAATCATTTTATTTCAATTTCTGAGTCATCTAGATGAAAGACTTGTGATCTTTTTCCTCCCATCAAAGTTAATCCTCATTGTGAGCAACTCGGTAACAAAAGATGCTGTACCTTATTCCATGTTCAGCACTCTTGAATACTCAGCCAGCTCACTGTAACCTGCACAGATTCTGCTACCTGACTGCAGAGGTTATACAAGCA
The DNA here is from genome assembly GCA_027925045.1 of Hypotaenidia okinawae. Classification (NCBI taxonomy): domain Eukaryota; kingdom Metazoa; phylum Chordata; class Aves; order Gruiformes; family Rallidae; genus Hypotaenidia; species Hypotaenidia okinawae. Next base: position 13,889,447 of record BSDF01000016.1, read on the forward strand.
CCCTGAATAATACTTTAGTCCAAATGATAAATATCTGGCACCTCTTAGTTCTCTTATTCCCAACTAACCCTAGGAACTCTACAGAAGGATGTCTCTGATTCTGGAAGATCTTACACATATTCACTCTGACTCAAGCATCCAAGAAAGCAAAGTTAACCCTGAAAGCAAAGATCACCTTCTATTTAAGACTTGGGATAGATTCCAGTACCTGCAGGAGTTGTTTCAGTGTCACCCATTACCTAACAACTGTGACAAACAGAGGGGGTTTTGGGTTTTGGGGCTTTTTTTGTTAGTCTTCATACTGAAGATCCAGTAAGTTATGGAAATTCATTCAATAGCCAGGGCCCAATGTCAGGGGAGAAGTCACAAAGAACCACAACGGCCAACACAAGATTTAGCAACTTTCAGAAAACTAAGATTAGTAAGAAGATACAAGACTGTTTATGTGTTTTAAGCCTTCTAGCTTTGAAAAGCCGGTATCCTTCATCAGTGATCAGTTTCATCACATCCTGACACAAATCCAGTCGATGCCAGTATTTAAATTACTGGCCTTTAATTACATGTTTCTGAGTTTCTTCAGAATCAGAAGTCTTGCAAGGTGTCTGGCTAGAACCAAAGCCATCCAGGACAGATTTCTTAAATATTACAAATAAACTGTAAGACGTTAGGAACAGCATTCTTTTTGGAATGATCTAACAATGATTTGAATCTCAACTGACTCTATTTGCTCATTTTATTCCCTGTAAAAGAAGCACTGGTCTTGGCCTATGCCTCCTGTAAGGGTTAAAAAAACCCAAACAACTACTAAGCATATAAACTATGATCACACAAGAAAATAAATACTATCTGAGATCTCATATAGTAACACTTCTGATGCAAACAGAAGAAATGTTGGTTTAGTTGATTCCCTCCACTAAAACAACTGATCCCACTGAAAATTACTTTGCATCCCTATTTGTGGAAGATGACATCTGGGAAACCTGCACTCCTTCTGCTAAGTAGCAGCAAAATTAATCCCTTGCGTCAACAAGCATTACAAAAGCAGCCCAAAGGAAGTCAGTAGGGCAAAACCTACTTTGTACATAAGTGAGCAGTTCCATTCAGACCATGGACAAAAGGGACAACCCACTGACCCCTAAGAACAGCAGGAAACAGGTTCTGCACTAGCACTGGAAAAAGCCACGTACACACAGGGCTGCAGTGCAGTTTCCTCCACCTGCTTGTCCATGAAAGATGTAAGTGCAGACTACTGGCATGAGAAGCAACAGAAAATCAGACAACCAAGTACCATGTGGTCTTTTATTTTCAAGTAAACGGTGGTTATGTTATATGTAAGTATCTTCCTTCTGAAAGAAGGCAAATGCCTTTCAAAAACGTTGTGAAACGGGAATGTTGTGACAAAAAAAAAAAAGCAATGAGAGTTGAAGAACTAGAGAGGCAGCAGCTGTAAGGCTCATTAGGATACAGAGAGACACTAATGTGATCCTGAACTCTCTCCTCCACCCTCCCCAAATAATTTACTGTCTCACTACTTGACTGACACATACAAGCTGCAGTTCAAGGTTGAAAGTCCAGACATCACTGCTAAATACAAAGATGTCATGCCAGGTACATTTAAAAGATCATGTTAAAAATAAAATTTGCATACAATTGAAATCTTTCACTGCTCAGTTAAACCTAGAAGAATAAAACCAAACAGAAACAATGCTATAAAAGCTCTTAACACACATCTGTAAACACTTCTCTTGCTATGAACACACTAAATTAGTTCCACCTCATCAATACCCACAACACTACCCATTAAAAAGTGGCAGTTAATTCCCTCCTATTCTAGACTCAATATATTATTTCCATTTTAAAAAAATTAAAACATTAACAAGCTTTGAAATCTGCATGGTGTAGGTTCAGTAATATGCAATTCATTAATGCTGCCTTATTGGTCAGAAATAACTCAGCCTAATTTAAGAGAAGTGTATTCTTCTTAAATACTGCATGAAGCAGCAATAATTTTAGTCAAATATGAACAGCACTATACAGCCAAATTAGGATGAAGCATCACATCATCCATTTTTAAGGTAGATTTTAGTACCACAACAGTATTTTGACCCTACATGCACAAAACATGATACAACTACAAAATAGTCTCAGGTGAACCCCTTCCACTCACACCTGCTGTTTCTCCCCTCACCTCCCTAAAGACAGGTTCTAGTACTTGCGAGGTTTTGGGGTTTTTTTTTACTGGGGAGGAAATGTTGGGTGGTAGGCCATCTAAGATCCTAGCAAAAGTAATGGAACAGAACTGACTTGACTAGCAGGGAGGATCAGGCTGCCCCAGAACAGAAAAAGCTGCACCAGAGTCGTCTCTGCACTTTTTGAAGTTGGTGCAAGGAAAGTGTGTGATGGTATCCATAGTGCAGCAGTCTCCAACAGGAGGAGACAGTTCCCCAGGATACTTTAGACCACCACTGGAATCAGATCTTCCAGAGGGAGGGAAAAACCCACCCCAAACTTCAAAGGCTTCTGCATCTCCGTTGGAATACTCTTCCTCTATTTTCCTGACATTTTGTAACAGAAGCGTTGAAGGTTAGACCTTGAGGTGTCATGATGTGGGGTAGTCATTCAGTGGTGCCCATCACTACCACATTTCTACCATCAGACACACTTGGTAAACCAGAAAAAACATTTCAATGAAGCTCTGTGGTTTGCAGCCTTTCTGACTTTGAATACAGGTTTGGGTTTTTGGTGCTGAAAAATTATTTCAAGTGTCCAGACTATGGTGCAAGACACTTGTCCTTCTTAGTACCAGAGAGCCCATTAAATTCGTATTTACATGGTATCAAGCACTACCAATATGCAGTGCTGATGACAATCAACTACTGAGATCTAAAATGTAAACATTAGTTGCTTTTTTTTGTTTGTTTGTTTGTTTTCAAATATGCAGAAAGAAGATTCTAGATTTTTTTCTTATGAAAAATGAGACAATGAATTTAGATTTCACCAGATCACTTGAGGACTGTTGAAAAAAATATTGTAAACTTTATAGCAAATCAACTTGACAGCTTAGTTTATAACATAATTAAGCAAATGTATTCATTCCAAGAAATAAAAGATATAGCTTCCTTTAGAAGTGATAAATACATTCACTTGGTCTCTGTACTTGCAGTAACAAAGAATTTAACCTTTCCAAATGAGAATGTCTTTGGTCACCCATTATAAGTTCTATGTCTGAAATGAATACATACACCATTGTCCTTTCCATGATTTCTGTCAGGCTGCTCACTTACCTTACGGAAGCCTCATAAGAAGGCCACTGCCTCACACGGTGGATAACTGCACACACAGAGGGCAGCAATCCTGTGCGTTTGCAGTCAATACAGGACCTCCTGAAGTGCACAGAACCACCTTACCATGCACACAGCAGACTCTAGTGCACAGGAGCAGTTAGACAGAAAAGACAATGAACAACTCCACAGTGTGACATAGCTACTCCAAGTAGCTCCCTGGTTTATGCAACACAAAATACACATGCACTTAAGTTGATTGTGGTATCTTTTGGACTAGAAAAAATAATATTCCCAAGCAAACCATTTATAAAATTTTCTTATTTTGGATTTGGTCATACAGGATCAGAACAGTTAGAAAAAAATATGAAGGGATGAACCACTCAGTAGGTACTGGAGCACAACTGGAACAGCACCAGGTATTACAAGTGTATTTTATTCTGCTTAAGTAGCAAAAAGTGCTTCTTTAAACCAGAGTTAATTCCCCACAGCTAAATAGCAATGTCTAGTAACATTTGAGGCACTTTAGCAGCAGGCCCACCAGCAATTTGGCAAAAAAATGTTATGCAGAAACAGACGAGACTGTGATCATATCTGCACTACCGATGTTCACTGTCACAACTGCACAAGTCAGGAACGTTAAGGGGTACAATCCCTACTCAACAGAGGTGTGCTAGTGTAAGTGCCTCACACTGGTGTAATCACACCTGCAAAACTGTACTTTTACCTGTATGAGTTGTTCTGTTTGCAGGGTGGGGTAGCAGGTAGCACCATCCTGGTGTGGTGGAGTTTTATCAGTGTGGCTGCACATACAGTACAGAACCGCTATCAACACACTAGTACAGGGAAGCTGTTTATCTCAAGAGGAAGCAAGACTTTGGAAGATCACTCTAATTTCTTTAATGTAAAAAGCTACATTAGCAAACAGGTTCTAGGATACCTGCTTGAACTTAAGAGGTTGTGCCAGCACAGCTCTGTCGGTAGCTGGGGAAAGAAATGTAACTGACAACTGTATGACAGAACTTCAGTAAGGTCAAAGCTTAACATAAGGCACTTAACACTATGCACATCCTCCAACCTGCAGGCCCGTAATAGTGTTTGATAAACAAAATACTTATTGAGTGTTTTCTGCATTTGAGGAAACTAACTAATTTTAATAGAAAAGTTCTATATACATGCGATTGGTATTCACTATTCAGAGCTTTACGGGTGCTTAGAAGACTAAGATGACACACTCCATTGGCTTACTGACAAACTGACATTTAGCTTCTTTAGTACTCCTGTAATACCTTCTGAAGCCTTTATATTCTTCTGAGTGTGCTAATCCTGTACCTGCCTCAACAATGAAAATTTACCCAAAGGTAACAAAATAAAATGGAATTTTTTAGTCAGGTTTACTTTTGCTCTCATGGTCTGAACAGTACTGGCAAAACTGAGATAGCAAATAGATTTTGCTCACCAAGAAAACTTGTAAGCAGAAGCACAAGCAGTGTAGATGGCTCTGCTTTTTTCCTTCTCTTTTCTAAAACCTTTTATAAAAACAAAAAAAAGCACCTTTCTTTCATCAGAAGCTTAAAACAACATAACCATTTCTGTACAAGAAATTGTATAAAGACCCCAGGACAAGCCAATTTTACAAACCATGGTCCTGAGCTTAGCCAGCAGAAATCTCAATTGATTTATTACTGGGTATTGATATATTGTATCTTTACCACTCCATCACCTAGAAAGAGAATGTTTTACAAAAACATACTACTTAGAACTTTGCCTAATATTCAATTTCTGCTCCTGAACTTCACCTCTTCAGCAGCACTGAAAAGATATTTTCAGCAACTGTTCAGGAAACAATGTGCTTTGGAAAGGTGATTCACACAATCTGGCATTCCTCTGCTGAAGCACCAAAAAAATTAGTTCTTTATCATGGCTGTTAACTGAACAGCAACAAGGCTCACAGTTTAATTCTTCAACATCCCACAACTTGTTTATTTTTAAAACACACAAGACTACAATCCTACAACTGTCAAATTTCAGCTTGGATACTTACATTGTGCTTAAAAATCCCTCCTCTTAAACAGTAAAGGTACTAATGCTGTACAAGTTTTTTGTCAGAGTGGTATTAAAAAAAGTACATAATGCACATTTAATCTTTGTGTCTTGGGTCCCTAACTGGAAATGTCAGATTTTTCTTAACCTCAAAGCTAATCAAAGCTCTTGAGACTACCACCACAACTGAGAGGTATTCGCTTCTTTCACAAGCTGTATTAGATAAAAAAACCTTATTAGCAGTACAACCCTCAAAGCATTAACTGAGAGTTGGCTGAAGAGTCTCCTAGTGAGGAGAGGCTTGACAGCAAAGAAGAAAAAGTAGCCAGTTCTTGCGCAAACTAGAAAAGCCTTACATTAAAACCCTCTCCTTAAATCTCCTACAACTGTCCTACTACTTGTGGCACTACAAGAGATGCTAAGCAGAAAAAGTGCCCCAGAGAATAAAACTAGTGCAGATGGATGCTACCACTTATATCACCTAAAAGCCATCAGTCTTGCTCCGGCTCAGTACAAGCCCTTCCTCCATTTTTTATCAGTGAAATTTTACAATTTGGTTTTAGGCTGTAGAAAAATAAAATTTTACAGTTGTAAATTACAACTATAAAGATAATAATTATTGTAAACTGGAAACAAGTAATGGAATCTACAGCCAGAAAATCTTAGCAGGATTAGAAGCAGGATTAGCATAGAACAAACTTCTGACGGATCCCCTCAACACTGAAAAATACTTACTCTAATTTAATTTACTGTTCTGGACTCATACAAGGAATATATGGGTAGTTCTGTTGTTTTGTTCTGTGGCTTGTTTGGGTTTTTTTATAAATTCAAAAGACATCTCTTCAGTACATTAAAAGCACCTTCTGAATCACTGTGGTGAATTGTATGTTATTATTTCATTTCATTTGAACAGTTTTAAAATTTATAAACTTTTATATTGTACCTTCATTTGCAGCAGAGCAAAAACTTCATTTACTCAACTGAAATATCTCTTAAAAAAAAAACCAACACAAACTTTGTAAAAAAAAAAAAGAAATATGAATACAGTCAGGGAAATGCTAGTCTCAAAATCAACAATTATTCAATTTCTAAATCACTGGAGTCATGCAGTCTCAAAGCTGGCTGAAGGCTAACAGGAGCCTTTATTCTTCCAAGGTGCATTAGAAAAAAACCCAGACCTTTATGTGCAATATACTTCTGGAATCACCAAGGGGAAAAAAATTAATGCCTAACCGAACAGCTATTTTGAGCTTACTTCTGTATGCACTCCTATAGAAAGTTCCAAATGTCAAAGAATGGTAACAAGCAGCTGGCATACATAAAAGTGGAGCACATCCCAAAATATCTATTACACTTTGCATGGTATATGCTACACTTGTACAGTAACTACACATTGTTATATTTCATTGACTAGCAATTAAATTGCTTAAACAGGTAGTAAATTCTGTTTGCAAAAGTTGCAACAAGGCAGCTGAAGCTCAGCCAATTATCACTTACATGAAAACTGTGTAAATCAAAGACAAAAAAGCAGATAGTGAACAAGTTCTCATAAAATAAAGCAGAATATAGTTGATTATCTGCTGCCAAAGAATTTAGTTAAACAAGGATGTGATGATTTTGTGTTGAAAAAAGCTGTTTCTAAAAAAAAAAATAATTTAAAAATCAAGTAGATTATCCAGGAAAAAAACCAACCCACACCTAGGAAAATTAGGAATACAATATACATTCTTTTGAGTTAAACAACAGGAATCAGCCCCTTTTTTTGTCTCCCTTAAGTTTCTAGATGGAAAGCAAATCCCATGCAAGAAAAGCAGCATGTTACACTGTTTTGAGTTACCGACATACAAACAGCAGGGACAGTGTAACACACATACATTTGGTAAGACGTTAGAGAGATTGCAACGGTCTTTCCCAGTTAAAAACTACAAGCAAAACCGGTAAGATTTTTTTTAACCCATTACTATAACATAGCTATCGCTTGGAGGTATAAACTGAAAACTATTTTGCTGTATGAAAAAGAATTTGGTCACCAAAAAATAGCCTTGTGCAAGCCAAATAAGCAGCTCCAAACTACCATCACCTCCAAGAGACAGTATTTAAGTGCAGTAGCGCAAGGGGCGGGGAATAGTTATTGACAGGGAATTTACGGAAGATTTAAAGCCAGCCAACAATTACTACGGTCTAAAAATCCGGTCCCTCCTACTTCCCCCTACAAGAAAGCTACCAGAATGTGATGAAGTACAACTTTTCTTGTTTAACTCACCAAGAAGGAGATCACCTCCCCCGCCCGGAGCAAATAAACATCACCTCACAGTAGGTAAGGTTTAGTCCCACTCTCCCACGACCCCCAACCCCAGAGCGAGGGTTCGGTTGGTTTTGGGTGGGTATTTGGAGTCTCCACCGGCCCGACGAGGGGCTCTACCCCATTCCCCGCCCCCAGCCACCCATCGGGGCCACGGCGGCGACCCCCTCGTCCGGCACTATGGCAACGGTGAAACATAATGAGAAAGACGATAACGTCGGTTGTAACGTCGCGGGGAAGCTCGCCGGCGTCAGCTTCATTATGACGTCGATCGCCTCAGAGCACAACCATCCTCTCCTTTCCCCCCAACATGGAGGAGCCCGCCTTCTAGCCCGCTCCGCCCGGGGAGGGCGTCCTCTGCGCTCCGGCCCAACCACGTTATGAGCTTACGGGGCGGCGGCTTTTAGCTTCCTCCGGGGCCCCCGCATTGAGTCGCCGACCTCCTCTGGAACCGGGCCAGGCCTCCGGCGTGCCCGCTCCCTGCAGCCGCATGGAGGGTACCCTGAAAACAGGCCCCGCCGCTCCGCCCCGTGGTCCCTCCGGCCGCCCTGACCCGCACCGCCCGCCCGCCTCCATTTTCTAGTCGAGCCCAAAGGCGTCCAGGCCGGAGGAGGCGGCCGCCCCTTTTTCCGCGATCCCTCCGCCGCAGCGGCGGCCCCGCTCCCTTTCTCCTCCCTTCCCGGTTCTTCTCCGGCTGCCTTCCTCACTCACTCACCGCGGGGAGGGGGCGGGGGAGGGGGGAAAATCTCGCCGCCGCCGCCGAAGGTCTCAGCCGAGCCGAGCCGCCATTTCCTCCTCACAACCGCTCCGGAGCGCTGGGCGGGGACGCTCCTCCCCCGCTACCATAGAAACCAATATGGCGGCCAACAGCTGCCTAGAACGTCTATTTTGCGCACGGCCCGCGGAAGACTTTGGCTGCCACTGGCTCCGCCTCCCGGCCGGGCGGCGCGCGCCTCGTCGCGGCAGGCCGCTCGGCGGGAAAGCGGCGGCGCCGCCGCTCCGTCAGCGCTGCTCGCAGCTCCGGCCGCCTTCAGCCCCAGGGGAGGGCCGGCCCTTTCCCGCGGGGTCACCGTCCAGTCCCACGCTGCCGTTCTGCGGCCACCGGGGGAAAACCAGGAGGCAGGCCGCCCCGGTGGCTTCAGGGTTTCCTCTGCAGAGGAGTTTTGTGGAAACAGCGACACTGCTCAAGAGTTTTCTTACCAAAATATGGGGCAATCTTACCTCAGAGGGACTGTGGTTTTACTAGTGATTCGTGAGACTGCAAGTGCAGAGTAAAACTGCACTGCAGTAGCACGCTACCATTTTGCTTACAGTGATTTCTCTCACAGGAAAAGTACAGCTTTGTCCCAGGGTTAGCACAGCAGAAGAGCTCATCTGCTGCTTGCAGAGCCAACTGCTCAAATCAGCTAGGCTTCCCACCTGTGCTTATCCCATTGCAGGTTTGGTTTCCTCCTAGTCTATTCCCTCTGTTTCAGATGAATGAAACAGTTGCTGCAATAATGCTTTCCTTTGGGTCAAGGTTATGGAGTGCTCTGGAAGGGAGTCATTCACTTGATCCACTGAACCCACCATGTGGAGGCTTCTTAGTGAGCACCCTTTAAAAGTGATGATGTTACTCAAAATACTCTTGGGGGTCCAATCTGCTATATAATAGAGTTTTGTTTGTACTATCAGCATTTGTGGTACCAGCAGCCAGAACACATCCACCATCACCAAAGGGTCCAAAGGCTGACAGGAGGACCTGTGGAACCAGGTAGATACGCCTGACCCACACAGCTCAACAGCCATGCAGATGGTTGGAAGTGTAATGTTTGGCTCTGATCCACCCTGACCCTGCACGCTATTCCTTATGGGTTGATAACATCAATTCTAGACAGGCACAGTGTTTACTAGCACAGATTAAGGAATGAAAACTTGAAGAAACTAACATATTTAGCATTAATTCTATACAATTACAGGATTCTATTGAGTAATTTGATTACCTTTTTTAGAAATCTACATTCTATTTATGAGACTTCTGGTGGTAAAAGCTCAGGGTAATGTTGGAAAAGCAACTAATGGCTTTTCACCTGATAGCAGTCAGCCTCTTTCTCCACCTGTAGAACTGTGCAGTGTTAATACTTACTACACACAGAAACACCAAGAGGTAAAAAACCCCAACAGCTTCCTGTGCAAAAGTACAAGACACCATGATTAAAGGAAAGCAGAAATTTAATTTTTGTTCTGCAGCTACAGAGCTACAATAAAGGAATAGCACATGGTGGAGGAATACCTTATGATTTGGTAGATGAAGCTGTACGGTAATTTTTGGCCTGGGAAAAGCTAACAACATATTGTTAATAGACATATTTAGCATCTAGGGAGTGCTCAAACCCAGGAGCTACACACCCAGGGAAGGGGAACATGCAGAACAAGCAGTTGTACACCAACTGTGAATGGGGGATGCCTGCAATGGGATCCAGCAGTGAAACAGGTATTAAATTCCTCTCACACACATTTGCTAAGAGGCTTACACCTTCTTAACCTAATGCTGATTCACTTTGCACACCCAGTGAATGCTATCCGAAGCAATTTGCACTTCCAGCCCACAAAACCCCTACATCTTTGTGTTACAGCTCAAGTCAGAGTATCACCTAACTGTACCATTAGCGCTTCACTTCCTTTCCCTGCCTCATTCCCTTCCTAATTCTCTTCCTGTTAGAGCCTAATTTCTATTAATTCAGGAAATTTACAACTGGATTACTGGTCTGAGTCTGCATTGTCCTGGCAGCACACAAAAGGAACTTTTTAGAGATCCACGTACTCCAAGTTTTGTTTCAGTTTAGGACTTCTCATAACGCAAACACCACTGGAAAATCCTAGCAGAGATTAATGACTATCAAACAGCTTCTAGAACAGCCTAATAAGCACCTTTATCTCTTTCCTTCTTAAACACCAGAGAAGCTTAAGCTGAGCTAGTTACAAATCCCTCAGCACTAACTCTCCTTAAAACTTTTTTCCACTGCTTTCCAAAACCTCTTCTGCTTCAGGCAGTCGGTACATTGAGACCTTCCTTTGCAGCTGACATCTTGTTTATCCCTTGGATTTCCCTAATTATTCTTTTTTTTAAGCTTCAGGTGTCTACAAACTGGCCTTACTTCTATTTGTAATGTTTCACAGATGGTCTTTAAGCATGAACCATAAAACTCTGACTTGTGGTAGACACGTTTGTATTGTACAGAGATGATATTCCCAGATCTGGGATGTCAATTGCCTCACACACCTCTCCCCTCACCATGACACCGACCTTTCCCAGTGGTTGAAAATGCAAACCCTTCAACAGAATACTTACTTCACCTTCACCCCTTCCCTCAGCAACTCCTCACCGAATGTTCTGGTGAGACAATTTCAGCAGCCAGGTAAAAAACCAGTGAGCCCGTGAGAGCTGGGATGAAACAAATGAGCAAGTTCTCTTCCCTCTTCCATGTCTGGCTTTTGTTGTTCATTGGGTTTGGGTCTTTTTTAAGCTGATAATTAATAATTTTAAGTCAGAAGAGATTATTTTCTGTTGGTTGTACTCCAGCTTTACCTGTCTCTGGGGAAAATAGCTTCAGTCCTCAAGAGTTCAGCATATCACTTGGAACAGGTTAAGTCAGGTATCAAGGAAGTGTATCTTCTGGGACCTTGATCCTCCAAGGCTCCTGATACTTCCTTTTTCATAAAGGCTAGACAAACACAGAGAAATACTTTACTAAGCAGTAATCATACTGACAGAAGCAGACCAATCCCCTTTCCTGCCAGCTGACAGGAACTTGCAGATTCCCTCCCCCCACCCCTCAAAAACATGTATGTTGGGGTTTTCTTGTTGGGATTTTTGTGACTTGTCCAGAAAATGGGTGATTTTGGTTTAGTATTCACTCCACAAAATTCTCATATTTTGAGTACCTCTTTGAGATCAGGATTTCTCAAAACCTAGTCGATGTAACAATTCTATGAACTATCCTCAATTACACTTCCATTTCTTTTCATCTCAACGTTGTAGTCTTGCCCAGAAATCCAGCTTTCCATGTCACTACTGCCCTCGCTACTGTAAGGTTCTTGTAGGACTGTGGCATATTGAAGCCACATGATAGTTTCACAAGGGCAAAGTAGTTTGTTTCCATGCCTTTACATCCACCTTTGGAGTCACAGAAGCTTCCTGTAAGGTTTTCCTTGTGTAATAAAGGTTTGGTTCCAACTTTGGAGAAAATACAGGGTTTTTAACAGCAGTTAGGCTTTAGTGCTAACGAGAGGAGGAATGATGGAGGAAGATTTTGCCCTGAATTACTGCACTGCTTTGTATCATCCTACTCCTTTCTGAATTTCATGATGTTTAGCAAAGAAAAGCCTCACAAGTTTGCTATTTCCAAATCCTTTCTAGGATGAAACACAGGGAACACAAGTGTTCCTCTTCACTAAACACAGCAAGCAGGTGTTATATGGAATTGATCGCACATTTATTCGCTGAGATACAAGTTTAAAAAAAGAGAGGCATACAGAAGGCGACTGTTAGGAAAGCATTGTTCTAAAACAGATACCATTAATTACTCAATATACTGCACAATCCCCCAACCATGCAGAGTTTTCATTGCACCTGGAACATTAGTGGGAAAAAAAGCCCCACCTCAAGATAAAGGAATAGCTTTGTAAGGTTTTATGTACTTATGACTTTATCACATTGGGCCAGTGCTGCTATAAAAAAAGTATCAGTGTAAGTACTACTACTTAGTATTATTTAACCAAATAAAAACAGTTAATGCATTAGAAAGGCACCTCGCTTTCACTACAAAAATGCTTCAGTAGTAACATTCTAAGCATGTCTGTTGCAAGTAAAGTGGCCAGAAAGCCTCTTCTCCCCAGTGAAAGCCCAGTTTCTAAGAAGGTTCAGCCTTACCAGAATCATCAAAAAGCTAGACAGCACATGAAAGGGAGGAGAACAGAGCTGGCCACAACACTCTGCACAGCCACATTACAAACTTGGTTCACATCACAGCCAGAAATAACACCAACTCCTAGAAATACTCAAAAACCCACAACAACAAACCAACTATTTCTCAAAACACACAAACCCACAACTCAAGAGCTACTTTTGGCTCATGCATATTTTTCCTTAGCTCCAGGACAAGAGAGGAGAATTTCTGCTGCCGTGGGTTGGACACCCCAGCCCCTGCCAGGGCAGGTGCCAGCCCCAACACAGCCAGCACCTCACACACGCTACACACCTCCGGTAACACAGCACCCAAAAGCAATTACACCCCTTCTTTACCTGCAACGACGGCGAGCGACACTCACCCACCTCCTCTCTGCTCGGGGCAGACCTCGCTCCGCGAGAAACCGCCCCAGAGAAGGACAAACACCTCCCCACTGCCTTATGGCAATGGCCCCTGGGAAACCCCACCTCGAGGGAGGAGCTGACAAGAACCGGGTGGGATAGCTAAGCCAGAGGTTCCCAAACCCGGTCAAGAATAGGGTGAGACTTGTTCCCCGGCAATTCAAATCGATTTGGATGCTGTTTTAAAGTCTGAGGAAGAGCCTCTTCCAATCAGTAGGAGTACTTCCAACAAGCTCTGTCACACGGCTAATGCCTAATGCCATATGGCTAATGATTAATGGCACGTATTACTAAGTATTTGTCCCCAATTCTATTTTGTTTATAAACTTGGAGGCTTAGGGAAATGAGGTAAAGTAATTAATTATTGATTACATCATAGATTTTCTCCAGTTCAGCGCAGGGAAAATTGTAGTGAGAGTATTGGAAGCTGTTAAAAACCCAAGAGTGGAAAATGAGTAGGTGTATCTGCAGTCCCACTCTGAAGTGAAACCGCGTTTTCCAGAGTGTCATCTGCAGCGTTTCGCACACAGGTTGTGCCCCCAGAACCTGCTTTCCGTTTAAATGCACGACTTGAGGTGCTGTGCCGGCTGTTATGCAGAGCACGGTGACACAGCCCGGCCGGCTCTGGCCGCAGCGAGTTTACTGACTCTCAGCAGCCGACACAGGGTCTGGCAGCGATCCTCTGCCCCAGCTAGGAGAGCTCGCAGCCCGGCGCCGCCACGGGAGCGGGTGGGACGTACACGGCTTCACCGGGCCCTTCCCGTTATCCTGATGGGGCCAACGCTGCCGGCTGCGGTCTGCCCAGGCTCTAGAGTGACACTGTGACCGCGGACCACGCTACGCCCGTGCCGCCGCAGTCCCACCCTCACACGGCGCTGCCTGCGCACACCCACTGGAGCAGAGCTCGCACCAGCCGATCGGTCGAGTTCTGCTTCGGCTGTTACTGGCGGGCTCGGTGTCCCTCCCCCGAGGGGGCCCACACTACCACCCCAGCCGTTATTATCACGGAGGGATACGAGCCACCGGGCAGCGGCGGCGGCTCCCGGCAGAGGTGGTCCGAGCGCTGCGGGAGGCGGCATGGCGGAGGAGCGCAGATGCCAGCCCCACGGCCCTGAGGGCAAAGCACGGAAGGGGCAAGGGACCTGGCGCGCTCAACCCTGATCGGCTCCGCTGGCGGCAGTGATCGCCGTCCGCACGGGCCGGCACTGCCCCCCCAGCTGCCTGAGGCGGCGGAGCAGCCATCTTGCAGCGCCGCTCGCCTCGCGCCTCGGCCGCCGCCGCGCCATGGCGGACCCGGCGAGATCGCACCCAGCCTCTATGGTACCGAGGCGCCGCCACCCTGGGCCGTCTCTATGGTACCAAATCCCCGCGTTTGGCTGCACCTGCACGGACAGACATACGCTCTGTCCCGAAGACCGACTCTATGGTTGCGTTATCTCGCTCCTTTCCGGGCGTTGATTGGCCGAGAGGACGGTTCTCGCGAGATTCGCGCGCCAGCGGCCTGGCGGAGGCGGCGGAGGGGCCCGTGTTCGTGCGTTGGAGCCGGCACCGCGGCGCACTCGGTAAGATGGCGCCGACGGGCCCGTTCCTTCCCTCGGGGGACGGGGGCTGGCGGGGTCCTTCTCTTGGCCTGGGGGGTTGGTCAGCTGCGGACCGCTGCGGGCGGTAGGGAGTCGCCGGGCCTGTTGCGAGTAAGGCCGAGCACTTCAGCGGCCCGGGCCCTGGTAGCGCCTCGGCGGGCCGGTGGCGGGCGGGGGCTGCGGCGCGGCGGGGGTAGGTCGGGGTGCTCCGGCGGATTCGGGGTCGCACGGGGCTCGGGCCGGCGCAGCCTGTTGCGGTGGGAGCCCTATTCCCCCCGGCGTGGTTGAGAGCGGGGACTGATCGGGCCTTCGACCGGCGCCGGGCTGGTCCTGCCTCCCGCTGTCCGGCTCTCCCGGGGTCGGTGCGGCTTCGGCGGTGGTTGAGAGGAAGAAAAAGCTGTTGGAAACGGGTCGGGGCTGGGCAGGCCTGTTGCCGCTCGTGTGTCCGAGGGGCGGCGGTGCCTGTTGCTGTTGTTGTTGCCGCCTCTCCTCCCCCTCTGCCCCTGTGGCCGGGTCTGGAAGAGGGAAATCATTACATGCCGGCTCGAGCGAAGCGCTTTGCTTTCAAACCTGAAAAGAATACATCGTCGGGGAAAATACTAGGAGGTCATATTTGAGCAGTGTTGACAGGAGTGCTTCTGGGGACAACCAGGCTAAGCTAGTGTAAGTCGTTTGGTTGGACATTGGATAACGTGTCGTACACGGGTAGCTGTCCCGTCTGAAGTTTTGGTGGCAAGTTGAAAGCAAGTGGTGTTTGCCTAGGCTTTGCTTTACATTTTTGCTGCAGTTTTTCTGGCTAGCTGCCGAGCTCTGATTTTCTTGTGTTGATTCGTGATGCCGTGTGTCCTGTATAACTTGTAAACAAGACTTGTTTGGAGTGGTTTTAAGAATGAGTATGAGAAGATGGTATTTGAATTTTTGATTCTGATGGTTGATGAAAGCGGCTTTAGCGACTGGCTAGTAGATGTGAAGGAGTGTGGGAACAAGGAGGAGGGAAAAAAATGTAAAATTGTGGTTTGAGATAAAAGGGTCTCTTTTGGATTATTAATTGAAAAGATCTCATTAAAAAAAGATACAAAGGTGGTAGCAACGCAGCGTTCATACACGTTAAACTTACATCTTGAATGATGCTAAATTAGATGCTTTGCTTTTATTGTAGTAAGAGTCCAGGATGAGTTATGCAGAAAAACCTGATGAAATCACGAAAGATGAATGGATGGAAAAACTTAATAACTTGCATATCCAGAGAGCAGACATGAACCGCCTTATCATGAACTACCTTGTTACAGGTAAAAATGAGTAGTAACACTAGGAGGCTCCTAAATGCATGTTGTGTATTTTATCAAGATAGACAGTTTTGTCTAGAAGAAGCTACTAGATGGAGTGAAATTAAGGGCTCTGAGGACTTAGTAATTGCTGTTGGCTTATCTTAGCAATGTACAACTGCTGTTGTGTTTTCTTACGTGGAAACTAAGATTCAGAGACCAAGCAGTTACCATGCAGTGGCATTTGTTAACGTTACTCTTTTGCTAAAACACACAGAAAAGAAAGTATTTTGGGGAATGCTGTAATAAACCTGACCCAAATCTGCATGATGTTCTATTTTGTGCCACTGAAACAGTGCTCAGGATACACTGCAGTTGTTAAGTAGCACTCTGAAAGCTGCACAGAACAACTGTCAGAAGCAAGTTTTAACTGACTAGAAAGGCCACTGTTGTCAAAACAGTTTGAGGCCAAAAACATTAACCCCTTCAGCATGTAGTCTAACTTTATACTTGAAACAATCAAAACCCATCCAAAATTGTCCCTAGCAATTATGATGCATACCGTCACAGTAGGCTGGGACAGGGCGGAGGCATCCACATCCGATCTACACCCCTGTTTACACTGCTGTGGAGTTGAAACCTCTGGGGTGAAGGAAGAGCATCTTGGTAGCATAAATAATTTTTGTATGTGTGAAAGTGTGACTTAGGGTTGTAGCTGGTGCAGCTTTAAAAAAAACAACAGTGTCAGTAGGAGAAGGGAAGATTAATTTTCAATTTCTTCTCAGTAAAATCGCCAACTGCCTAAACAGGTTCAGGGGCTGGAGGGAGAAGCAAAACCATTTAGATTTGGAACATGACATTTTGAAAATCCCATTTGGAATAAGTACACTGCTCTGTTTAAGTATAAAACAAGCTTTCAAGTTAAGAAGTTGTACACATCCTTAGACAATGAGGGCACTTGAGTTAAGAGTGAATGAAACATGTACTGTTAGGTGCATGTTGGATAAATGCTTATTTAAATAGTTCAGACTTGATCTGTAAACCCCCAAAATGCACAAGCAATACTCAAATCAAGCTAATTTTTTTAAGTGTTTCATAAAATATATTTTATAATTAAAATGTTTCTATTTCAGAGGGCTTTAAAGAAGCAGCAGAGAAATTTCGGATGGAGTCTGGGATTGAACCCAGTGTTGATCTAGAGACTCTCGATGAAAGAATAAAAATTCGGGAAATGATATTGAAAGGACAGATTCAAGAAGCCATTGCATTGATAAACAGCCTCCATCCAGAGTTGTTAGATACAAACAGATATCTTTACTTCCATTTGCAGGTAAGGACACGTGGCAAACTTTTATCTTTTTCTAGAGATTGGAGAGAAACTGGTAAAAGTAGCACAGGTTTTATGAGTGTGTTGGGAGGTTTGTGACTGAATATGGATGTTCTTGGCATGGTTTTGTAGCACCAGGAAACATTGTGGTGTGGTGTAGAAGCAATTGGTAACAAAAACTTAGAACAGCAGCAGTAACCTGTGACTTGCCAACTGCCAGTTACTGTTAGTCTGAATTTTTAGTAGTTCCTTTAGGACCTCATCTTCTCAAAGTTACTCAGGAGCAGTAGATCTTATAGACAAGTCTGCTGTTCCTTGTCTAATATGGGGAGAAGAATTGACCTCAAACTGTCAGATTATGGAAAATAGTGTTTGTCTCAAATTACTTGCTAATGTCTGAAGATTACAATAGAAATACTGAAGATTTATTAATTTAATTAGCTGACATTGCTGTGTCTTCTGTATGTAGCAGCAGCATTTGATTGAACTGATTCGGCAACGTGAGACAGAAGCAGCTCTGGAATTTGCTCAGACCCAATTAGCAGAACAAGGGGAGGAGAGCAGGGAATGCCTGACAGAAATGGAGCGTACACTGGCTTTGCTTGCCTTTGATAATCCTGAAGAATCACCATTTGGAGACTTGCTCAACATGATGCAGCGACAGAAGGTAGTCCTTTCTCAGAAGGAAGTTGATGTCTTTTTTTCTATGTGCTGACAATGATGTCCAAATATTTCTGAAATGTTTAGAAAAAATGTTTATAGTGATATGCAAAAGAACAGTATTTCTTGAGGAGAATTTTTTTTTTTTTAAAATGTTTTAATGAATTCAACTTTGTTTTCTCCAGGCTCATGGTCTCTGGAGCTATGTCCTGACCACATTCTGAGGAATTAACTCTCATTAGCAGTGTTAATCATAGGAAAACTATTACTGAACTCTGGCATTTCTTTTCCAGGTATGGAGTGAGGTTAACCAAGCTGTTCTAGACTATGAAAATCGTGAATCAACACCCAAGTTGGCAAAATTACTGAAACTACTACTGTGGGCTCAGAATGAGCTGGACCAGAAGAAAGTGAAATATCCCAAAATGACAGACCTCAGCAAGGGGACGATTGAAGAACCCAAGTAAAATGTGTGCAGATGGACATCAAACAACCTTAGTACTGCACAGTATACATTTATATCAGTCTGTGACTGAAATATTTTTACTACAGTACAGCACTCAATTCAGATTTTTCAATGAACATCTAATTTGAAGGGAGAAAAGTCCCTCTTAAATGCTGCAAAAACTGCATTGAAAGGCGCTGTATCTCTTTGAAAGTCTGACTTAGGCTATGCACTATAATACATTTTTAAAAAAAAAACCCAATTAAACAGGACAGGAAGAATAGCATTTTTAAAAGTACAGAACTCAAGCTTTCAAATTGGCTACTGATGCCTAGTTTAGTGGCCAGTGAGTTAATACGGAGTTAATATTGGCAACTATTCAGTTAAGTTTAACTGTCTCCTGTTTGAAATGTGTATATAGAACAGTGAATATTTTCTACCTTTAAGTTATAGCCAGATATACATTCCCCTTAAAAGTAACTGGTCAAGTTTTCATCTATAAACTTTGCAGTAAGGTCAACCTTTTGCTTAGGAAATAGTGTACAAACTTGTAAATCATAATTTAAGGACTTTTTTCTTTTTCTTGGTTGTTTGGTTGTTTGGTTTTTTTTTCCTTTTTCCTTGTTTCTGACTCTTTGGTGCTTTATATGGTGAGAGCTATGTTCATAATGGATCAGTGACCCATCTTTTCAGGAGGAGTACTGTTGGATACAAGGGTTCTTTTCTTAATTTTCACAAACGACCAAAATGGCCCCCAGAGGCATTTGAGGGGTTTTGTTAACAGGGGCCTTTCCCCCCTCAGTTAAATTTACAGCTGTAACACTGCAGTGATTCCACTAAAGCTTTGAAAGCCACTGGATGTTTTTAAGCTAAAAGACATGCTTGTGTTATGAAATTAGGGGGGTGGGGAGAGATGCTCATTGAAGCCTCTGATGCATCATCTTGTGCAGGATCTGCCTTTATGCTTGCTGAAAGAGAATTGTAGTTTTGGAGCTACTTGGGCTGTTTTTATGCCTTGACCTAAGCAGGGCAGGGCTGTTCTAAAACCAGAAATTCCCATTTTTTTCAATTCTTCCATACCTTTCTGAAGAGATGCAGTTCATCTTCACCTGTATTTGTTTACTGACTGTCCTCACTCCAGTTAGGATTATAGTTTTAATGTTTTCCACGTGAAGTCCAGACTTTCAAGTCAATAAATTGTAATCTTCTGGGTATGGGATGTTCTGGTTGACTCAGTTTTGCAGCACTGTTCACTGGTATATATCCAGTGGTAGGAAGCACTAATCTTGCCAAATCAATCTCTAGATTTTTAGGTCCATATATCAAGTTATTGCAGATTTGCTGAACAAAGACCGAACCGCTGGGTGAAACAGCTTAACATCATGAGAGGCTGGCAGTTGTCACACCGGTCCCATACTGTACATAATCTAGTCTTGTATGGTAGATATTACCCTGTAGAATGAAACTTAGTTTTCACTTAATTTTACTGGAATACTTACGCATTAAACTGTATAAAGCTTTGCAGATACACCTGACGTACGGAAACTTAACAAAACCTGTTACTGATTGCATTACTGTGAACACTGTTTACTTGTGTAGCTATTTTTTGTGGGGGGAAACCATTGTTAAGCAGCTATTAGAGATGTGGAGCGCTAAGGTTAAGCTAGATGATGGATATTACAAATGATCTGTTCCCATTTATTATTGATCGTTCTGTTCTCCACTTCGATGCACTTGTGGTATGGAGGTCTTAATGTTTATACGTAACAAACAAGCTACCAGTAGCCCCCCTAACTAGAACAGGGCTCTGGCTTTCCTTCACCCAGGCTGGTTATTCTAACACCAAATTTTTTAACAGTTGTGGGTTACTTTTTTTTTTTTAATTTTTTTTTTTCTTTTTCCAGTCGGTTGATGTCTGAAAACGATGTATAACTTTTAGTTTGTGAGAAACTGTATGGTTAATGTAACTTTGTTTAATAACAAACTGCAGAAACAAAACTGGAATAGCTCTAATTTCTTCATAGATAACTGATCAGCTTTTCCTCTGTTCTGACACTTGTGTTGTTAAGTCTCATCTAGAAGCTTCTCCCGGATGAAGTGGAAAGTGGTGCGTTTTTGTGGCATGCCTAGCATTTTTCTCCATGAGAAATGCAGTATTACAGTCCTGGTTGAGAAGTTCACTGTACTTCTAGAATGCTACATTAATTTCATATAGTGTTTGGGTAAAGATTGAGGATAGATTACTTGAATTTTCACTAGCTTGCTTTTGGTTTGTTGGGTTGTGTTTTTTTTTTTCCATTAAAAAAGAAACATGTTTTTTAAGGGGTTTAATATAAAATTAGTATAGAACTATTTCACTTTGTTTTTATGAACATGCCACATTGATAAGCAGCTTTAATCTGTAAAGTTTTTGGTAACTGCAAGAAAATATTCGAAAGCTATGCATTTTAGAGAAAGCGTAAAGGTAGTGATAATGGTACTTATAAGGATCTTTATATTAGTGTATATAAAATAGTTTGCATATACAAATATAATATATAATCTGTTTGAAATATTCTTGAATGGTAGGGGCTGTGAAACATATTATAATTTATGGAAATATTGTACACAGTAAACAGACCTCTCAGTACACGAATGAACTTTTGTCATAATGCATGAGAAATGTCTTATTTGGTGACTACTAATGAATGGGATTTTGTTAGCCCATTTTTGTTAGATAACCACTTTAACAGATATTATTAAATGCCACTTTGATCGGTTTGCTTTAGTGTAAAAAAAAATAACGTATTTTGTTCCACTCGATTTAGAAACGAGATATGAAAATAACTTTTATAAGAAGATTTGTTCCAAACTCAGCGGTGGCAAACAAATCTGGGAATTAAACCTGGTACACTACACTCACTCCTCCCCCAACCTCTCCTTTGTTGAAAGCAAGTAAGATTTTTTTTTTTTTTCATGAACGCTATGGGCATGAAGTTGGGTTGTAAAATAACCCACCTCGCCTGCCTCTGCAGAAAGGCTGTATATCGAGCGTGTTCCAATGAGGCTACAAACCTCTCTCCTTTTCCAAAACCTATCACCTCCCTAATATTTGTTGTCTTTGCTGTTGCCATGTTTCTTTTCTGCCTGTCAAATCTAAGCTAAGCCGTGGTTGCTTCTTGTTGTACAAGGGAGTCATTTGTAAAGGGTGGGAGATGGCGGGTTTCCATGAAGTACTGGTGTTACCTTCTGAGAAATACTGACCCGTTTAATTTTATGTAGCTGGAAAAACAGGCTGCTGCACAGAAACTAACAGAATTTTAAGTAAAGCGTTTCCTCTCACGACTTTTGAAGAGGCAAGCACACAGCTTGAAATCGGGTGAAGTACCTCTCTCTCTCTCTTAAGATGTTTTCATTGAAACACTCAGCTCCTTCCACCCACATGAGAAGAAAAGCTGAAATGAAGGTGGAGAGCACTCATGTAGCACTGAAGGTGTGTGAAATTACCTGGAAATAATTCTGTCTCCTTTCCACTCCTTGTACATATAGGGGAAGCCATTACATTATTCTAGGACTATTTTATTGGTTTTGATTTGTAAAATTCATGCTTTGTATGCTTGAGTATAAGCTTAAAAGCATTACTTAAAAAAAAAATAATCCTTGACTAGTAGCTGAGTGTTGCTCGACTTATTTCCAACCACTTTCTGTCCGAGTTCGTTACAACGCTTATTAAATTGAGTTGGAGCGTGGTCCCTGTGTGTCTTATCTTCACGGGTAGCTGGGCCTCCTGCTGCTGCCAGCAGCTGAAAGCATCCTTGGGGTACTCGCCTCAGAACATCAAAGGACACGGAGCCATCAGCTGCCTTGAGGCCACAGTGAGGTGTGACGGGTTCTGGCCCGACCCACACTGGGGTGAGGGCATCGGGCAGTGGTTGTTTCCCTGATAAAGCTCTTCATGAAAAGGGACAAGGAGACTTTGAAGCTGTTGCACAAGCAGTGGTGTCCCCAGCCCTGCTCATCATCTGCTTTGCTGTATGTGACAAAGCACAAAGCCTACCACAGCACCCTCAAAACGATTTGTATTCTCAGTGGACATGGCGAGATGCTAGAAACTGTTTTTATTGCTTTCCTCTTCCCTCCTGCCTTCAGAGAACGACATCAAGGATGAGGTTGGCCAAAGTAGCGGTGGGCTGCATGTTGATATGATCAGAGCCCCGTCTGTCTGTCCTGCTCCACATGTTAAGCTTGCTGCTCCCTCCAGGTCAGACTCAGCTTCGGGGTGGCTGTTCACTGAAGACCAGTCTCATTCTGTCAGCTTCTCTGAGAGTTAGCTTCCTCCTCAGCAGGTGCTGTCTGCAGCCATTGTGCCAAGTTGTGTTATTTAGCACTAGAAGCCACGTGCATTTTCTTAAGGCTGCGTGGAAGCAGCTCTTGGTTAGCAGGGAGCTTGCATGTCCTTTCAGGAGCAAGAACTGTCCTGGAACTCACGTGCCTGTCTTGCCTTTCATACCCCTTCAGGGTTTGGTCTAGATCTGTGGGCAGACTTCAATGATAGTAAATGCCAGTTCAAATATTAACCTGATAATCTTTGTGTTGCTTTAATCTTCTGACCAACTAAGCCGAACAGGAAAAACTAGAGGAGGCTGTGTTCTTGCATGAGGTTATTTTCTTTAGGCAGCGCCAGTCTTCAGACCTGATTCCATTCCCCATTTCATTGGCAGCAGTAAAGGAACCATGTCTGAGTTTTTACTTTTTAAAATTACTGACGTGCCTGTGATGATGTTATGTTCAGACACTTTTTAACTGTAGCTATTTTTGACAGTGACACTCACTTCTTACCTGAGAAGTAAATTACCCAAAGAACCCGTTCATTGAGGTGATGCTGAGCAGCACCCTGAGAGGAACTGGGAGTCCAACAAATAAAGACAACTCTCTGCAACCTGCTTCGCTTCCAGATGGGATCAGAAGTTAAGTTGGTGGCCAGTGTTGCAAAGTCAGTGTGAGGTGCCTGCCACCTCCAGCAGTGAAATGCAGCATAGTATCAAGTCATGGGAGTTGCAAATATTCCCTGTCTGTGATTAATGTGGCACAACTAAGACCTCATCAGTTCTTTACTGAGCTTAATTACATGCATTTCACTTCTCCAGTTAAATGTGTGCTCCTCTTCCCTCCTGCCTTGAATTAACTCCAAACATACATTGTATTTAAAACACTGTATTGAACGATGGGTTTGATTTTTGGCTACATTTTGCCATGGCTTGGCTCCCTCTTCTGGAAACGGGCACAGTAGCAGAGTGAATAAACACACTTTATGATTTCAAGTTTCCTGTACAATTGAGGGAGGGAGGCCTGCAACTGGACAAAGCCCTGTAGTTACTACGTGTGGTTCTGCTCAGCTTCCACTTGTACTGAACCTTGTTGTGTTTGTTTTCTGCTGGCAGCAGGTCTGTGTGTGGGTGACCGTGCCTTTGGGGCAGATCTCTTCCCTCTGGGGTAGAAGTTCTGTAGCAAAGGATAAAGTGTGATTTTTATGGGGTTTTTCTGGTCAGCCCTGGTGACCTGCTTCTGGAGTTGTCTCTCTAGTTTGCAAGGAGCCTGTTGCTCTTTCACTCTGAATAATACTGTTACTCCTCTTGATTTAGGCAGCTAACTGCTCTTCAGGGACCAGCACAGTATTCCCATTAGGAGAATGGGTGACTTAGCTGTTAACACTAGTCTGCTAAAGGCTTAATTTTAATGGCATTTACAGGCTGCAGGAGTAGCAAGTGGGAGGTATCTGCCCTGCACCTGCACCCCAACCTTTTTGGTGCAGCCCAGCAGCTCCAGACTTCTCAAGGGTTGTGTCTGACCTTGGCCAGGCTGTGTGGGAGCTCCTCTGCCCTTTGCTAACCTGAAGTTCTGCTGTTAGCAGTCACGGAATCCAGTCACCTGAACAAGGTCTTAACAGAGCTCCTCCTAACAGAGCTCCTCACCTGCTCATTCATATTTCCTGAATCGAGCCCTCTTGTTTTGCACTGAGATAACCATCGCTTTAATTAGCTATTTCCATAAAGGGCTCTGATTATCTCTCTCTGATACTTAAAGCAACTGCTCTATCCAGCAGTTTCAAACCAAGCTGTAACAATACCCACTCCTGTTTATTTTTTCCTTAAATTCTTTGGGTGGGCATATCATATTCAGTTCTAATCCCTAAAAAGCAGAGGCAGAGCCTTTCCCACTGGGAAGCCAGAGGAGCAGGGAGCCACCTCACCACCAGTGGATGCTACTTTCGGGTTCCGTTGCTCAGGGGAGAGGAGAAGCCGAGCAGGGCCCTCTCTGAACCCCGATCCGGTTTTTGGGTGAAGGCATGAGTCCTTACAGGAGGAGAAATAATAGAGAAAGAGAAAAAACCCATCGCGCCCTCGCGGTTGCGGGCGAGGGATGGAAACCCCCTTCCCCGGCCGTGCCACCCTCCGGTTGCCCCCGGTTCGAGGCTGCCCCGGGATCCCGGATCGGGAGCAGGACCCGCCCGCCCCCGGCCGCTTTGCGGGCGGCGGGACTTCCCGGAACGGCGCGGCGGGAGGCGCTGACACGTGGCCGCGGCTCGGCGGGGGAGGGAGCCGGCGGCCGCCGCGATGTGAAGCGGCAGAGGCGGAAGGCGCTGCCCGCATGGCCGCGGGTGGCGGCGGCAGGAATGTGCCGCTGTGCAGCGCCGCGCACGGCCCCCGGGCCGCGCAGCAAGACGGTATGAGGCGGGATGGCGGCGGGGACCCGTACTGGTCCAGGTAAGGCTGGACCCTCGTGCGGCGCTCGCCCGGGACCCCCTCTCGCATCCCCCGGCCGGTCCCCTCCTGGCCCCGGGACCCCCCGTAGCCTGGGACAAGCTCAGCTGGAGGCTCACTCCGCCGCCTCCTGAGGCAGCTCCTGGGAAAGATGCAGGTTCGGGCCGGAGGAGGGTAGGCAGCCCGAACCGTTCTCCGGAGAGGCGGTTTCGGGAGATACTCGGTGCTCCCCGCCGGGATGCCGACGGTCGAGACCCTCCTGCCGGGCGGTACCGGGGAGACGCTCCCGCTGCCCCGGGCAGTCTCCGGCGCCTCCCTCCTCCCGGCTCCAGGACAGTGAAGGGAGAAGATACGAAATCACCGTGAGACGCGGGGGAAAGGGGTCTGTTGAGCCAGCTTCTGGTCTGCAGACAGTTATTTAAACGTGCGGTTGGAACCACGATGAGGTCCTTAGCGAAGTGTGCCAGCAGGGATGTTTGCATTGTGATAGTAATTAATTAAGATAAAGTCAGGAGTAGTAGCTGGGCAGCAGCTAAACAGCATGAACTGTTCTTTAAGTTAAGGGAACAAAATACTGAAAAAGATAATATTATTAAGCCCAAAGTGACCGCTTTTAGCAGTAGGGGTGTAGCAGACACAGGGTGCTCTTGTGTTTGGAGTGGAGGTTGCGAACCAGGGACCGAGCTGGGATACCTGGGGCGGCTCTGCTCCTCTGCCACCCTGGGAAAGTCATCCAGCACCTCGACCTCAGGATCTGCCGCCTCTTGAAGCCAAGGCAGGGTGAGATGATGCTCCAGAAGTGCCTTGTGGCAGCTGGAAGTGACAGTCAGAGGCTTTTCCAAACTGGGAGCCCCTTGACTTTACCGTGTTGCCTCTGTGCTTTTGAAATGTGTTTTGGTTTAACGCTGCCACGAAGAGGAGCAAACGGCTGGCTGTCACTGCCAGTGGGTTCCCTTGACCTCACCCCTTCACCATCAGCTGGGGCTGGTGTGACCCTGTGGTGAGCTCATCCCAGCTCAGTGAAGGGGCAGCCACGGGGACAGATGACAGGAGAGGAATTGCCCTGTCCAGCAGCAGGCAGCCGCTGGGTAACTTGAGGTTTATCATCAGTTGCTTCCAGCAGCGGCAGCAGGCAGATTGCCAGTTTTAAACTGCCGTCCTGAGGGAGACTTTTCCTGCAGCCAGAGATGTGGAAGTCGAATCAAACCCACACTCATCTCAAGAGTAAGGGGGTAGGTCTCACAGGCAGACCTCTGGCATTAGGGTGGCTTAAAATTTGCACGCTTGCTCCCCTAAAAGCCGTGAGGAAAGTTCTTTTTTCTCCCCTTTTCTAACTTGCCCCTAAGTCTGTGAGATGGGAGTGGTGGGAGAGGAGGAACCCCAAGTCAAATTTTCATCAAGCAAAGTTTTCATTTAGATGCTTTTTCCTCTAAGAAAAAAATAAAAATTTAAATCATACATTTGGCCAGAGTGAAGCCTCCAGATTCCATCTCTTTGAAAAATGCAAGCCATCAACCACATCTTCCAAAACAAAAGAGGTAGTTAATGAAGACAGTCTGTTGGTCAAGACAGATGTATTCTGAAGTGATTCTGACCATCCCGAGCGCTGCTGGTAATTGTAGCTGTTCATGTGAAGGAGCAGCAGGATAACCATAACTCCCATCAGATCCTTATCTGTATTGCAGCAATTCACAGAAGCTGGGATCCGGTTGGGTGCAGCCACACATGTGTGGTCACAGCCCTTGTTTGGGGAGGCTTTATGGTCTATAAACAGGGCAGGTGGAGGGTGGGAATGGGAAGGGGGGAGCAGAAAGGGAGAGTGATTCGCCAGATCGCAGTTTGGTCGAGTTGCATAACACACCTCACTGGATGGTTTGAAGTCAGTTTGGGGGACAGGTTTTGTACAGCAAATAAATAGCTCTTACCAGTTCCAAGTAAGGAGGTACTGCCGTGGAGCCAAGGTTTTATCACACAGGGGCACTGACATGGATTCTCCGTTCGTGCCTCAACAAAAGATATGCCAGGCAGCTTTCCAAGATCTATCTGCACCGTCAGTGCAAGGAGAGATAAACAATTATCTCAGCAGGTTTGTTTTTCCATCTTTGTTCATGTGGCTTCTTCTTTTGCCCTCCCATTTTTCAGCTGGTTTGTCCTTCCTCTTCCACAGTTCTTCCCCTGTGTTTTATCCTGCCTCTCCAGCTGGTTTTCCAAACTTTTCTGCAGGTTTCCAATGGCTCCGTTATCACACATCTCCCTGTTCCTCTTCCAAGAACAACACATGGAGATTTCTGTGTGGGGCTTGAAAAGCCCCTTGTGTTTATTTAGCACACCTGGACATTTAGATAGTGTTTTTTTATGGCGGTCTTAACATGCCAAGGCAAGACTCCTCAGGCAGTAGATGTGTTTTAGCAGCTCTGGTTTAACTGGGGGAAGACCGAAGCTCTGAGAGGAGATACCTTATTACTGAAGGTTCCACCCAAAGCCACAGGCAGATCCAGCTGTAGATGTGGGGATCACATTTTCGATGGTGCCTCCAGGAGGCAAATGCAACATGGAAAATTTGGGGTGTCCTGGGATGCAAATGACTCCACTCTGCATCTCCCAGCCTCTGGCTACACCCAGGGACAGGGGATCATTATAGCAGGTTCTTTAAGCTCCAGGGATAAAAGGAGTTACCAGTATCACCAGCCATAGCCTGGTCTTCCCCAGTCGCCTGACCGTGCTCTTTGCCTGGAGCAACCAGTCATGTTGTTTTTCTGAGTCCTCTGCCCTGATCTTTTGTCAACACAATGTTGCAGCTTCAGCTGCTTATTTTTGTTTGGAGGTTGGTGGGTTTTTCTCTTTTTCATTGTACAAGTTCCTCACCCTGGTCTTAATCGTGTCACATGGAAGATTAAGGAAGACACACGCTTCATTCCCAGCTGATCCATGGATGCTCCTAGGTCAGCGTGCAAAGCGCCTGTGCACTTACTATTATGTTTTCCCCACCGCCTCCACCTGGACTTAACAACAACTATTTCCAGCTCAGACGAGCTGCTGAAATCTAATTTCATCTTTGCTTTTGCCGAAAGCAAGAAATGAAGAGAGGGAAGAAACCCAGAGCCGTGCTTGCTGAACACCACTTTGTTGCCATCTGCGGCTCTGCGGAAGGAGTTTGTGCACAGGAGGAGGACAGGAAACCAGCAGCTTTCCCAGGAAAGGAAAAAAAAAAGCCCTGTGTCCTCTGTGCTGCTCTCCTGGGCTGTTAGCTGGTGGATTGGAAAGAAAAGAATCCCTCTTCTAAACCCCAAAGCTACTTTTGACAGCAACAAATCATTATCTTGGAGCCGGTTTGTAGCACGACAGAATCAACTCAAGGAGGGACAGAAAAACATACATCTTGATGAGGATGTTAGGTTTTCATGGGAAGGAGAAATTGTTGAGACAAACAAAGAGAGAGAAGTGAGAGGACTGTCGAACTGGGTTAAAAATAACTACCTGGGTATTATCTCCTCGCACAGGAGTGTCTGCATGGCTGCTGTGTTTATGCCACGTCAGTCAGACCGTGGCTGTGCTGGAGATGACTGTGAATTAAAGCCACAGGCAGGCAAGCTGGGAAAAAGTGTTTTACAGGAGGATGCTCCCATGAGGTGAGGAATGAATGGGTTGCGGGGAGAGCAACGTCCCTAGGATGCATTGCAGCGGGTGACTAGGCACCCGGGGGACCGCCGGCACCAGCTGTCTGGGCTGGGGATGTTCCCCAGAGAGGTGGCCCCATGTGTGGGCTGCTGGGGGCCCGTGGTTTAGAGCTGGGGGCCCTTTGGTGTGGGTGGGAGCTTGGTATCACCATGGGGGCTCATCCCCACCCTGCTCATCCTTGCAGGGGTGAGTGAGTGTCCACTGCTGGCGGGTGGGATGAGTGAGCGGGCTGGGGGCGCTGGAGGTGGCTTCAGCTGACATACACTTCATGCACCTCCCACAGAGATATTTTTAATCTCTTTTTAGAGAAGGGAAGTGAGATAGAGGTGCCCTGGGGGTGGGCAGCATGGCCCGCTGCTGATACCTGCGCCCACCTTGGCCATGGCACAGCTCCAGCGCAGATCAGGAGCTGCAGCTCCCAATTCTTCTCCCACTCCCAATTCCAGTTTTGGAAAACACCCACAAACCTCGGAGATGGCTTCTGGCCAAGAGCTGTTGCTGGGACAGACTGTTCGTAGTCTTGCTGTCTAACACAGGTCTCTTACGGCTTGAAAATACCTGATGGTCCAGACTTGAAGGGGGTGCTAAACTGTAATCTAATTGATAGCTTAAACTCCAGTGAGTCCGTTTCAACAGTGACCTGCAGTGTCTGCGAACAGACAGACCTGGGGGAAAGGAGGGAGGCAAGTCAGGAGAAATAAAGTTGAATAAATATTTGCTCTGTGGCATCAACCGGAGAAATTCCTCCAGCAGGAAAACAAGCTGCAAATAAAGATACCCAATGCTGCTGCTGGCTCTCCTTCCACCGTGGGACAGCTCAGCTTGATTTCACCCCTTTGGGGCTCTCAGCCATCCGTAAAATTCAGTCTTACCCACCACACCCTATGCAGGGGACCCCTTGGGTTGGTGGGATCCAGGTCTGAGGGGAATCACTAGATGCTTTGAAGAAAAACTGTGACCACCCCGCGCCTGGAAGAGAACTGAGGGCCATCAGGCAGGGCTGGCTGCTCAAATATAGGGCTGTTGAATAGCAAACCAGGAAGAGTCATTAGCGCTCGAGCTAATTATATTCTGTCTGGGTGGTGGTTGGAGGTTTATGAAATAGGAAGTGTTTCTAGCTGCATGGCTGCTTTGCTCTGTGAAGAGGGTCTCGGTGACATGCAGAAGGGGATGCACCTGCAGGGCCTGTTTCTTGTAAGCAGAAAGGCATGGCAGGTCAGGAGAGCATGGGCTGGGCACCGAGGAACCAATTAAGTCAATTAGGTGGCTCTAAACTTGGCGCTGGTGATTCACCTGCCCCCTCTCACAGAGGTTGCTGCCCCGTGTGGCCCAGGGCTGTGGGGAGATACTGGGTCTGTTCACACAGCCGGTGAGATGGGCATGGTGGCACCGATGGCACCAGCATCTGTGACTTTCTTAGGTTTAGAAGTGCTTTAGTCAGGCTCGGTTTGTCTTTCTCCCACTCAGATTATCCCCTCCTGCACGGAAGCCATTAGATTTAGTTTGTTAACACTGGTAAAGCTTTACTTTGTGGGTGGCCAGTGTTACCTACAAAGGCTGTCATTTGACTTGCCTTTATTCCTTAGTTTTAGGAGGAGTTTAAATGCTTCCCCTCTGTGCTGGTCGAGGTTCCTCCTGTAACCTCTGCTGTTGTTGTTTTGCACAGAGCAGAACATTGACTCATCGGCAGCCTCTGTGATAACTATAATTAGGAGAAAATGCATTTACAAAGCTCTTTCCTCTGATGCAAGCACATCATTGTCCTCGCAGGGAAATAATTCTTGCCGTGCTTTCAGGTGGGTGTGGGCAGCCAGTGATTACATTTGACACTCATATTATTTGAGTGGATTTTCCTAGCTGGATATGCTACCTACAGAAGCAAGTGCTAGTCTGGAGCCTTCTTCATACTCCCCACTTGTTCTGAGCACGAGCCTACCGATGGTTTTAGGCATACAGGGAGATAATGTAAATGTATAGATTGGAGTTCAATCGATCCATTAGCACAAAACCCTTCCTCCCCTGCCCCCCACCTGCACATTCTTTCGACACTGGCATTGCTGTGTGAGGGTTTCACTGTTCCTGGTTGCAAACACCCACTGGAGGGAACAGACCTTGGCAATGCTGTAAGAAGAAGCCCAGCCACATATGTCTTTTTCTCTCCATCACACACATACAGCCATATAGGGTTTAGTGTCAAGGAAGAACAGTCGTTCTAATATCTCAATAAAATGCTGCTGCGCTCATCAGGATAATGGCTGGGAGAAGAGGCAGAGCTCAGCCCCACTCCAGGCAGAAAGCTCACAGTCAGGGGAAAAGCAGGGATGGGAAAGCTGTCTCAGCATCTAAATACCGGGAAATACCTCTGTGCATCTCAGGCTGCTGTGTTTTATTTGGTCAGCCTCTGTTGTTGCAGGTTCAATAGCTCAAATTAATCAGTACCGTCGTAGGTAACGGGAGAGATATGGCCCTGTGCTGGCAACATCCCCGTTCTGTGGGTGCAGAAGCACTGGTTGGGCAGGTGCAGGGCCCTCACTGATACCTGAGTGCATCTGATCCTCTGTCATCCTGAGACATGGCTCCAAGGGCTCTCCACAGCATTTTCCATTGATGGTTACCCCCCAACCCACTGCATCTGATGGGGACTTATACCCCAAACCACCTGCCTATCCCGTCCTGTCCCGCTGGTGTAGGTCTGACACCACGAGCCTGCTGTTTCGCTGTGCTTTGCTGCAGTCGGTGGAGCCTCTGCTCCAGGGATTAAATAACCACCCCAAAACAGATCATCTTAGGTTTTGCAGCAAATTAAGACCTGATTGCTGCATATCTTCCTCCCTACACAAGACCAGGACAGTGTTTACCAGCCGGTTCAAGTGGCTGAGGCAGGTCAGCCCTGGGGAAGTCACTCTTCCAGCAGAGACACATGAGGCTCTCTGGCTCCTGTGCAGGGTGCACAGAAAAGATAGTTCCAACCTTCACAGGGCCAACTGAAACACATCCAGTTCCTCCTGCCAGAGGCTGGCACCGAGCTGCTTCTCCATCTCATCCCAGAACAGCAATAAATTCACCATGGCTGCCCAGCACGCTGGGCTTTTCATTGTTCCTTTCCCTCTCTGCGTGACGGGGCCATTTGACACCTTCATAAACGGCCTTGCTCTGCATGGGATTAACCTACATTTATCATCGTTCTGGTACAGAGGAGTAAATACTCATTTCAATAGAAAAAGTGACCCAGGTTGTTTCCCGCGCAGAAGGTGGGTATGTTTAGTGGGGTGGAAAGCACAGAGGTGAATGCCCCAGTACAGCCAATTCCCCAGTCATCTCTGGAGCAGAGAGAGTCTGTTTGCTCAGTGCTCTGTGCCTCTGGGCACAGAAATAACCCAATACAAATAATGCCAATAGTGGGTGTTCTCACTGGGCTTTTTAACTCCGTGATTCACAGGCAAGGGGGGCCCAGACTGATGCTGATGGTGCTGGGGGAAGGCAGAGGAGCTGACCCGCACTGGGGTCTCATGTGTGCAGCATGGTGTGGGTCTGCTCCAGGAGCACGTTGCTGACTTGAGAAGGAGAAAATTGCCTCCCCACTTACCTCCAGCCTGTATCTTCTGGAGGAGCGCTTTTCCCGGGGCTGACCACTCACGTGTATTCTTATAACATATCATTACTCGTATTATCTTAACTTTTTTTTAAGGCCAGGCTGGATTAACTCGCTCCTCTCCCTAGGATGTTCAGCTCCATCATGTCTCATCTCACACTGAAGCATTCTTCCATCTCCCTCCTATCTAGGAAGGGTAACACACACCACCCAGATTGGGAGTGGGTAGGAATGCCAAATAACAAATGTTTGCTACCCAGACAATGTGTCTCATGCAAATGCTTCCAACCTCCCTCACTGACCTCTCCTTTGTTATACTTATCTTTTGAAGAACAGTTTCTCAAGCTTTTGTTTGGGGGAAAAAGCAAACAAACCAGGTTTCTACCCTGCAATACTTGAGCAGCCTGTTCCACCTTCAGAGACACTATTGTTTTTCTGATGGGGTCAAATACTGTTTGGGGTGAAAGCATCACTCATGACTGTCACCAGATGCCAAACACTCTGTGTCAGAAACACTGTGCCACAGGGGAGTTGCGCTGACCTTTGTTCTGTCCAGACAGACTCCTTTCAGCTTGCAAGCAAACCAGCCTGACCTGTAAGTCCAGGGTGTGCATGGATCTACAGATCATTCCACTTGCCCCTTCCCCATCTTCCTCTCCATCCTTGCAGACCCGAGTCCCGCATCTGGACGGTGATGCTGCTGCTGGGGACGTGCCTGCTGTACTGCGCCCGTGTCACCGTGCCCATCTGCGCTGTCGCCCTCAGCACCCACTTCGACTGGGACAAGAAGCAGTCTGGCATCGTGCTCAGCAGCTTCTTTTGGGGCTACTGCTTGACACAGATTATCGGGGGACATATCAGTGATCAGTACTGGAAATTATTCTCCTATTTTCCTTTTTCGATGACACTCAGCTTGCTTTTGACCTCTCAGGTCAAGCCTCCACAGTGGCTGTGCCAAGTTTCACCCCGGGACAGTGATGGGGTGGGAGGGTGAAGCATGTCCATGGGTAGAAGTTTTATGGGGTTGCTGTGAAAGCGGTTGAGGTCTCTCCATCAGCCTCCCTCAGGGTCTGTAGCTCAGATTCTGTGTGAATACATGTAGTTTTGACTGTCTGATTAGATTCCTGGGTCTTGAAATTGCTGCTGTACTTAGGGCAGCATGCGCTGAGGGACTTTGCTCAGGCAAAATCCCCAGCAAACATGGGGAGTGTCCACATGATCATGCCTGCCTCCACAGTTCCTGCATAGCAGCTGCCAGGAGAGATCTTCAGTCACGTGAATGGACACCTAGACCAACATGGGGAGGGGTTGTCACCTGGAGACAGGGAAGAGCACTTTCATACCAGCATAATATTTCTGCTGGAGGTTGTTTTTAGCACCGATTCAGTAACTGGGGTAAAAAAAAAAGCAAACCCACAAGCTTACATGTTAAGCTGTTGAAAGAAATAGTGGGTGTAAAGCAGACTTTATTTTAGAAGAGTGATAAATGCTGATGCTCATGCATAGTTCCTCACTGCCACTCACCAGGAGTGTTACCTGTCCATTAACAAACAGCTGAATCCCAGAGGTGCTGGACAGCCATTTGGAAGGGTTTAGAGCAGCAATCGCTAACCACAGGAAGAAAATATTTCTTTCTCACAAGGAATACAGCTTCTATTTATTTATTTATTTATTTATTTGTTCTGCATAGTCTATTTTTGTTTCCAGTTCAGCACCTCCAGTTTTCCTCCCCTATATTCTCATGCAATCTTTTTCCCAAGGAAGCCTCCAATCACAATTTCCATCGTGTCTGGGAAAACCAAGTGTCTCCATTTTATCACATCAATTAAAAAAAAACCAAACACCCACCAACCTTCCTCAGTTGGCTGTAAGGCAAGATCTAAGTAATTAACTGATTAACTGCACAGGTTCTTTTCCCCAGCCACCCTGTGAGGAAGGCTTTCTGAGGAAATCTTTTGTGAGGAACGCATGCCTGGGAGGAGGACATTATCCATGCAGGGCACTATGCTATTTAATCCTGTTCCTTAATAGTTTGCAAGCAAATGCCTGCAAACCCTCCCAGATATGAACTGGCAGAGCTGATGCAAAAGATCAGATGGAATCAAAAACATCACCACTGGTTCCAGAACATGGAATGATGACATCAGCTTGGGCTTCCCCTCCATCAGAGGCTCAGGGCATTGGTGCAGGGGTGTCCTGACATATGCTGTGTTGGACAGACAGCATCCTGGTGAGAGCGGTGCTGGTGGCCAGCTGCTCACTGCCTGCTCTGGGGAGCAGGAGGTGGGAAGGGAGGAGGTCAGAGCTACTAAAGGTGTTTGTAGGAGAAAAACAGGTTTGACTGAAAGATCACTCTTAGAAACAGGCTAAACTGGGAAAAAGACTTCAGCGTTGACTGGAGGGGCTTTGCCTTTTTGCCCTCTCCTCATTTTTGCTAACGTGTTCTGTCTTCCAGAATAGGAGGTGAGAAAGTCCTCCTGCTCTCAGCGTCAGCCTGGGGGTTCCTCACAGTCCTCACCCCGCTGCTCACCCACATCACTTCTGCCCATCTCGTTTTTATGACCTCCTCCAGGTTCCTCATGGGGTTGCTGCAAGGTGAGGCCCCTCTCCTGAGCATGTCCGTGTGTCTGTCTCCCTGCGGGCTTCCTTGCACAGGGGACCATGTGCAGTAAATTCAGATGGAAGTCGTGTGGTTTGCAGTGCATGGACCCTTACGTGTGTTTGAGCAATCCTCTGCCTCAGAGCTGCCTCTGCATCCAGAACTTCTGCAAAGAGAAGTGACAGATCCTTCCCCTGTAGAAACATCTCTCCCAGGTCGGGGCTGTTGGCTCCTGAAATCATCACTCTTCCTGTTCGATTTCCCACATTTTAGAACTCCTCAAAGCACTCGGGGGAAAAAAATCACACCTTGCAAAAAGTTTTGGATAATTTGGGATGATGATTTCCCTTCCCTCCTGCTGAGCTGCAGCACTGGGGAGCAGCTGGCTTTACAGTGATGGTGAAACGGATGCAGAGAAGACACAAACAAGCCGCCTGTGGCGAGGGATTCGCTTACTGTTTCATACCCCTGTTTTGAATCACCAAAGGTTTTGTTGCTTTCCCTCTGTGTTCAGCTTTTTTAACTTGCTTTTGATTTGCTCACGAAGGCAGAGGAGCCTGACTGCTCCCTGCCTTGCTCCTGTTGCTTGCAGGGGTGTATTTCCCATCCCTGGCCAGCCTGCTGTCCCAAAAGGTCCGGGAGAGCGAGCGAGCCTTCACCTACAGCACTGTGGGGACTGGTTCACAGTTTGGGTAAGTTCAGAAGGCTTTGAGCAGTGAGTGACAGTCTCTGGACGTCGTATGTGATGAAATGCCATTAAATAGTTGGAGGCAAAACTTGGAGCCCAAAGTACATGTGGATTCCTGGGTCCTTGAGGACACCGGCTGCAGCTGAGGAAGCCTCAGGCAGTTGCTGTCATGCATGTCAAGGATTTATGTTTTTTTTTTCTCTTCCTTTTCAAGCCAGACTTTGAAGAGTGTTTGCAACATTTAATTACTATGGGAAACAGCCCGGTTCAGTAGGAAGAGCAAGGGTCAGCCTGAGACCTGTCCTCTCTGATAGAAGGAGACAATATAACTTCCCCATCTCTGCTGATCTCCATGAGAATTTCCTTGCTGAATGGAAGAGTTGTTTAAAAGCCAAATAGAAATATTTCTACATTTAATCACTTAGTTTTCTTTTTCTGATCCATACATTCTCTGAGATACTCTCTGCACACCAACAACCTTACCAGGCAGGTGTGCAGTGTCTGCACATTCAGTAACTGATGGCCCTTTGAAGTACATTTAGTGTTACACAGCATCCACCCCAGGGAGCACCTCCCTTGGAAGTGTGCGGTCCAAGCGCTCCTAGCCAGGTGTAAATCTGAGTATGGTTTCCCTTGCAGGACGCTGGTGATCGGTGGTGCAGGATCTCTCCTCCTGGACTGGTATGGCTGGGAGAGTGTTTTCTACTTCTCCGGTTTTCTCACTTTGCTCTGGGTTTACTGCACCTGCAAGTACCTCCTGAGTGAGAAAGGTACGTGGAGCCACCTGCCTCCCTCAGGCTGTGGGTCCTGTGGGGTACCTCCTTGTTACCTTCTGCAAATCCCCCTGCTTCCAAGATCATGCCTGGTTTTGCACAAAGCCCTTTTGTTCAGATGGCTTTTTGAGCTCTTGTGTTGCTGATTTTCTATTTCAAGTCCCACACTGGATTATATTGCTGCTGAGAGCCTGATCTGACTCCTCGTTACTCTTAAGCATCAGTGAAAACACCAAACAGAGCATGATCTTCAAAGTGGATTAAGCTAATGCAGGCCAAGATACTTATTCCAAACTAAGAGCTTCTACGCAGAGCTTTAAAAACCAGTTAATCCAGAATATCTCTTCCCAAATAACTGTCTCGGGGTAATTCCACATGTGGGGAAACCATTACACCTGGCTACAGCATTATTAGTGCGACTGTGGTATGTAGGGTCTCAGCCCATCAGGAGGCTGGTGTGTGCCTGGTGCTGCACGAAATCCAAGCCTGGTCCCTGCTCAAGGGATTTTTGTTTCATTATAACATGAGATATTATAAATGGGTGAAGGCAGCTGGAAGGGGAAGTGTGTGGGTGCAGTGGAAAGATTTTGATCAGCATAACAAGGTGTTTTCATGAGCATTCAGTGCTGCTATAGCCTAAAAACAAGTTAGAAAGAGATTAAAGGTAGTTGTATAGCGGTCTCCATGGGCTTCCTCCAGCTGCACAGAAAATTACTGATCAGAGCTTTCCTTTTGTGTGTTTTCTTCCCTGCAGAACTCATCATTCCCATAGATTATTTAATGAGAGGCCTCTCGATATCCAAACAGACCAAAGTTCCTTGGAAGCAGCTGTTTAAGAAGGCGCCGATATGGTAGGCAGCTGCAGTGGCCTCGAGCATCGGCAGGGCTGGGGGAGCACCCTCTTTCCAAGGGCTTTTTCTCCCCTTTGTTCTTATTCCTTCTGCTTATGAGTATTTTGCCCACTTGTTTATTTATTTGGGAAATACGGCCGAGTTTTCTAATACCTTCTGTATAAATAACTAACTAAAAAGGTAGGCATAAGAAAAGGCAGTTTATGTTCTGTCTGGAGGAATGTCAGGCTTGAATATTACTGGCAAATCTTCCTCCTTTGCAGTGTGTTCCCTGTGTGGCTTGTGTGCTCCTCTGGAGGGATATTGTCCACCGGGACTGTTAAAAAACACTCCATGTAATGGGCTCCTGAGAACTCCCAGGACTTCTGGGACTGGGTGGCACAGGCTGTCTTCTCATTGATGACAAAACACCTTTTTAATAGCCATTTTTTCTTTGGGATGCTACGCTTGGTACCAAAGTTCGTCCAAGCACGTTGCCGCGTGCTGTTGAAAGTCAGGGAGGAGGGCGAAGCACTGCAGCAAGCCCAGTCCTGCCTTGAGTAACCACGAAGTATCTGCTGATAAGAAATCCCCAGAAAAGCCCAAACACCCCGATTTGGAGCAGGAGAGCTCTTGCAGCGTTCCAAGGACTGGTGGGAAGTGCTCTTGCACCATCGCCGCTGCAGTTAAACCTCACCCAAACCCAAGGGCTGATGTCGGGCGCC
This sequence comes from Hypotaenidia okinawae, assembly GCA_027925045.1. NCBI lineage: Eukaryota > Metazoa > Chordata > Aves > Gruiformes > Rallidae > Hypotaenidia > Hypotaenidia okinawae. The sequence goes on from BSDF01000016.1 coordinate 13,927,325, forward strand.
CGCCCAGGTACTGTGTGGTGAGGGCAGTGAAGGAACGAGCGGTGATGCAGGCTGCAAGCCAAAAGGAGTAGTTATCTATGAAAAAAATCTTAGGAAGCTATTGTAGTGCTGTCAGGGATTTATTTATAGACCAGGACCTTAAATATTGGGTTGCTTGAGTGCCTCTTTCCTGCCCAGTGTGACCTGTCACTCCTGATTATTTCCTCCCTGCTGTGCGTTTCCAGGGCTGTCATCATCGCTCAGCTTTCTACAGCCAGCACGTTCTTCACTCTCCTTTCCTGGCTGCCAACCTTCTTTAAGGAAACTTTCCCTGAGTCAAAGGTAAGTTGGCTCTGAGACACCAGGCATTGCCAGTCTCCGTGCACATGAGGTGCTGGGTGGAATGGGTTGGTTAGGGAGGAAGGTGATGGCAGAGGGATTTGGCGATGGGTGGTGGGAGGAGGTGGGAGGGCTAGAAGCTGTTACTTCCCTGCTCCTTACAAATGCCTTTTCTGACACATGTGCAAGGCACTTTATGGCATACTTGATATCATAGAATCATAGACTGGTCTGGGTTGGAAGGGACCCCAAGGATCATAGAGCTCCAACCCCCTGCCACAGGCAGGGACACCAACCTCCAGGCCTGGAGCTACACAAGGGTGCCCAGGGCCCCATCCAACCCGGCCTTGAACACCCCCAGGGATGGGGCATCCACCACCTCTCTGGGCAGCCTGTGCCAGCAATTTTTATTTAATAAAAATGTAATATTTATATTAAAATCATGTATCAAAACAGCAAACATAGTTGTGACCAGATCTGCGCACCTCGAGTAATAACCTTGTGCAGCAGTAGCATCCTCCCTCCTCAGCATTATATCACGGTGCCCTTATGTAAGATGCTCCCTTCCTGCATCTGACAGTCGCTACATACGTTTTGATTAAACGGTGCCTGAGGATGCTTGATCTTAAAGGACGGATGATAATCTGTAACGTGGGAAACCTATGTCACCTACTGGTCAAAGTCCCTTGCTGCAGGTGAGCTGCCTTCCCTGCTGCTTACGCAGCACCCGCAGCCCACCCAGATGGAAGTGATGGAGGATTTTGGCTCAGGGCAATAGGCTGTAGGGATGAGACAAGGGTGGCTTCTGTGTGTTGGGATTGGTTTGCTGAGCAACTTCAGCTGGTGTTAACAGGCACCAGAGGTATTAGCCCGCAAGTCCTAAGGGGTAATATTTCCAACAGTGACCAAGACCCAAAGTTTCAAAGGCACTGAAAGGTGCCCATGGACCATGGTACGATTTCCAGGAGCAGCTGAAACAGGATTATTCAAACCCAAGATCATTCAGCCCTTCTGAGCATCCTGAAGCCAGGCGAGGAAGGAAGGGATGCCTCCACGGGGTGATGGGCTCTGAGCGAAGGGGGAGATGCAGGGGATGATGGATGGATGAGTCGATTTAACCAGCTGAGATGAAACTCAGAACAACCTGATCTCCGCTCCTTGTGGGATCTGGGCACAAAAACGCCTCAGCAGCCTTAATCCAGATGACCAGTAATCATCTGTGATTACAACTGTAGCAAGCTCACCTAATTGAAAATAGACCAAAATATGTTGCTACCCATAATGTTACCTAATCCTGGCATTAGGAAATCCAGCTGTGTTCCCTTGGCTTCGCAGCAACGCTGCTAATGAGGTTGAAGCCCATGTCAGAAATTCTGCCAGCAGCTTTACTGATGCCCACGGGGGCTGAGTGAAACCTGCAGCTTTCTTCCCGGGGCTCCACAGCTCTCTGCCACATCACTGTGCTGAACAGTAAACTTTGTGATGTTTAATCCCTCTTTGCTGGAGCAGACGGAGCTTTCTGCCTCTCCCTCGGAGACAGAGACTGCAAACCTACAAATGTTGGGGCCCCTAAGAGACTCTGGAGTGGTGTGGGGTGTAGCTGAGGGCTTGCTGTGGGTAGAGATCCCACAAGAAGTCCTGATCACTTCATTTTTTCCCTCCACCTTTCTACAGATATCATAGGCTATCAACTAAAGTTTGAAACCAAACTCAGCTCTGGCAGCAAACCTCTCTTGATCTTTGCTCCTTTTCAGGGCTGGGTGTTTAATGTAGTCCCCTGGCTGGTTGCAATTCCAACAAGCTTGTTCAGTGGATTTCTGTCTGATCATTTAATCAACCAGGGTAAGAGGTCTTTTGGCTTTTCCTTAGCTCTTATTTTATGTGATGTGGAAAGAGGACCTGGGTGGGAGGAAGTGGACGTGTTGGCAGGGAGAAGAAGACCCAGCAAACAGACAACATGAGATTCTGATACAAAGACAGGACAAACACTGTGTGGTCCAAATCCCACCTGTGTATTCAAGGCTCCCTTTGATCTCAGCCACAATATGCACTCAGAGATGAAATCTGTCCATCTGAAATCCACTCACCCTGTGGCCTCCTGGCTGTGGAACACGGAAACCTGCTGAGTTGTGCTTAACTGCAACTCTCCCTTTCTCTTCCAGGGTACAAAACCATCACCATTCGTAAGTTCATGCAGGTAAGAGAGCTGAAGCCCCAGCAGTGGCACTTCAGCTCCCTTGCTGACCTCTGCCTGTATGGCAGGTTAGACCTCTGATGGAGCTGGGTTGGTGGTTATAGGTGGAAAGAGGGAAGGGTTTGTAGCTTTGCAGGTAGACTGGTGGTCAGTGCATGTGGGAAATGAAATCCGGAGGAGAACACTGACTGAGGAACAGAGCATGGGCCAGTGTTGAGCACAGCAATGTGTGTGTGTGTGCTCCAAAGAGGTTTTCTTTTGCCCAGAAAGGCCAGCCATATGCTATCTCTCCCAGCGACCCCTTAGATACTAGGAAACAGCAAATTGAGAATGAGCAGAAATAGAAACACTGGGTGAGAGCACAGTGTATCTTCTCTGCTCTGCAGCATCACGTCCCTCCAGACAGACCTCTGCCACAGAAAGGCAGGACAGAGGAGGGAAAAACCCCTTGAGAAGCACTTGGTGCTTCTGAGCCCTTGCTGTTCCGAAAGGGAACAGTTTGTCTGTGAAAGGAGTTGCTTTCTTCCTTACAGATTATGTGCTGCAGTGTTAGTTTTCCACATTTCCAGGTCATTGGCTCTGGTGTCTCCAGCATTTTCGCTTTGTGCCTGGGCCAGACATCCAGTTTCTGCAAAGCAATAGTGTTCGCCTCTGCCTCAGTTGGACTTCAGACCTTTAACCACAGGTAAGGAGAGTGATAACCACAGTAACTGTGTCCCTCAGCTCCTAGCCCATGCTCAGCATTTTGGGGTCTTGGAGGAGGCTGCCTGCCTCACAGCTGTCAGAGCAAGAGCTGTCGCTTGTCTGAGCATCATGTGTTGGTCCCCACAAGGCTGGTGGAGGTTCATGCCTGCTGGGTTGGAAAGGATCCAGCAAACCACCGGTGTGGAGAGGGGCTTCGTGTACTGGAGGCCATGCTGGATGAGGCAGGTACTGGGGGATGAAGCAGGAGAGGAACTGTGTTTTGGGGGCTCCCAGTCCAGTGGAGGGCCACAAAGATGATTAAGATCCAGGCATCTTGATTAAGATCCAGTTGATTAAGATGTCTGGACCATCTCCCCTACAAGGAAAGGCTGAAAGAACTGGGGCTGTCCAGCCTTGAGAGAGGAAACCTGAGTGGGGATCTGATCAATGGTTATCAGTATCTGAAGGGTGGGACACAGGGGGAAATGGCCAGCTTCTTCTCAGTGTCTGTGGGGACAGGACAAGGGGCGATGGCCTCAAGTTGGAGCACAGGAAATTCTGCACCAATATGTGGAAGAACTTCTTCATGGTGAGGGTAACAGAGCCCTGGGACAGGCTGTCCAGGGAGGTGTGGAGTCTCCTCTGGAAAGATTCTAGCCCCGTCTGGATGCTGACCTGTGCAATATGAGCTGGGGAGCTGCTCTGGCAGGGGGTTGGACCCCATGAGCTCTGGAGGTCCCTTCCAACCCCTACGATTCTGTGATTCTCTCAGTGCTTTATGTTGAATCCTTTTCCTCCTGGTACTCTCCAGTGCTGCTTCACTCTCAGCCTCTTCCCTCCTATTTTCCTGACAGTGACATTTATTGTCTAGTATCCCTTCCTTTTGTTTGACAAACTAAACCCTGTGGATGATGGAAGAGTCTCTGTGCTCCACTAAACAGCCGTTTTCTGTTTCTCTCTAGTGGCATTTCAGTAAACGTCCAGGATCTGGCCCCCTCGTGCGCCGGCTTACTGTTCGGTAAGGGCTCCTGCGGGGTCTTGGTCATGCCAGATGGGTGATGGGTACAGGAAAGAAGCCTGCTTTGTATTTGCAGGCTCAGCATCCTTCTGCCAGGGCAGGTTCGTGCCCCTGCACGGGCACACTGTTCCATTTACCACATGCTTACCTGCACCACGGCAGGGGATGAGGCTGATGAGCGCTGGTGGTCCCCACCATCAGCGAGGTGTTTCAGGGTGCAGGCAGAGCAGGGGTGGGTGAAGCCTTCTACACCAGTGGGTTTGGAATACACGATGTTTTTCTTTTCTTTACAGGCGTCGGGAATACAGGTGGAGCCCTCCTAGGTAAGGTACCCTCCTGCAGCTCACCCTTCCCTGGGGAGCCCTCTCCTGGCAAGTGGGCAGGATCTGCCCCCAGAGCCTTTGCATTCCTGTCTTGCTTCTCCCATCCCAGGTGTCGTTTGTGTGTACTTGGCTGGCTACCTGATTGAGACGACTGGCTCCTGGATTTCTGTTTTCAACCTGGTGGCTGCTGTTAACAGCATTGGCCTCTGTGCCTTCCTCATGTTCGGAGAGGCCCAGAGGGTGGACACAGACTCTGCCTACATGGACTTGTAGAGACGAGCCCAGCAAGCAGCCAAAGGACAGGAGGGTGTCACGTCCATGTGTCATTGTCACACAAAGTGCCAAAGAACATTTTCTTTTTTTTTTTTTGTGGTGTTTAACAAGAAAAAAATGATATACTGAGACCAAGTAGATAATGGGTCCACATGAAAACCACAGGTGAAAAGAAGGCTAGAGTTCATTGTTTGCTCAGGGCGTAGCTGATGGCTGGTAGAGCCATCGAGCTCAACATCTCCAGTGAGGATATGGTCCGTGTGACCAGTTTGCCCCAGTCTGTGTCTAGTGGACAAATATCCATGTGGCCAAAGCAGCTTACCCAGCTCGCCTCCGAAGGAGCCACACTTTGCACGCCCTGCCCTGGGGCAGTTGCTGGCAGGAGGGAGCTGCTTCTCCCTGCCAGGAGTGGGTCCCTCCATGCTCTGCTGTCTGTGGCTGCAGGGAGGGTGCCTGGCTCTCAGCTGCCATGCGACACGTGTGGTCTGAACTACATGAAAGGAACCATCCAAACGAATGTACCTCTGACCTTAACCCTCCCTCGCGTGCCTTCATTTTGCAGTCTGCTCGACAGGTAAAAGCCAGGCGTACAAGAGGTTGTGAGATGGATTCAAGGCTTCCCTTTAGGGGAAGTCATCTGGCTGGATGTCACCTGTGGACCCTGCAGCATGAGGTTGCATCAGTTCTGCCTTCACCGTGCTTGATCCGAGCCAGGAGGCTGCAGAGCAGACAGCTCATACCAGCTGAGCCCATCTTTGCTCATGGGCAGAGCTCAAGGGCTCCCCGCTCTCCTGGGTCACTTTACTCCAGCCCTGGTAGACTACCTCCAAGGTGAGAGCAGGGGAAAGCTGCCACCACCTTTGCTGTTGTTAGGCTTTACTGGGCTGTCCTCATGGTGTGGGTGCAGCCGAAGGACCCCCCGGGAGTTGTTTTGCCATGTGCTGTGAATGTATGGGAAGAAGAGATCACCACTCATGCTATGGATCTGAACCTCCAAATGCTTTCTGCTTGATTAGAAGCGTCCTCCACATACTCTCAAAGGGGTGTGGGAGACCTCCCAAAGGGCCTGTAGCAGGCAGGTGTTGTTTCCACTTTAAGCATAAAGCAGATTTCTGCATCAGGGATCCCTAGCACCGGGTGTGGATCCTCCATCCCCCTGTCAGAGGAAATACTCAGCTGCACACGCCTCTGAGCCTGAATGTCTTAAGTTATTTCTAAATATTTTTAAATCGAAAGACCGAATTCTATATTTTATCTACTCAAGGCCTGATTCTGCATTATTTTGAGCGGTAGTCCCATCAAACCCCACAGTATTTCTAGAAGAGAAGGGTTTTCCAGCCTACCGCTTTCAAATGTGACATTTCATATTCAAGCAACTCAATGCTTTTCCTCCCACCCCTCGCTTGCAACCTGAAAGGATCTCTTTGATTCCTGCAGCGCTTACCAGAAAACTTCAGCTGAGACTTAGGGGCAGATTTCGCAAGGGACTTCACTGTGAGGGAAAGCTACAGGCTCCAATTAGTTGTCCTGGGAGGGAAAAAATCATTATCCTCTACTCCTCCTCTTCTTTTGGCCAAATTTATCCTTTGAAGGTATGTTGGAGCCAGGTGAAGTTTGTGATTGACTGGGTTTGTAGTGAAAACACTGACAGCCTTTTAATTGCTGAGACACTAATGGGAGTCACTCAGCTAAGCTGTGCTGCTTACTGGGGGATGTTAGGAGATGCAGATGCAACTGCCTGATGTCTTTGCATGGGAATGTAGGATCAGTGTGGCCTGTCTTGGGGCCAGAGAGATAAGAAAGTATCTTTTTCTCCTGTGCTTTTTTCTCTAAGAGGCTGGTTGCCACCATAGGTACAACCCTGCATCCAGGGTGCTGGAATGCTGGAGAGCTGGGACACACAAAGCCTCCTAAAATCCCCAGTAAAATGTGGAGGCACACACAGCAAGTGCAATCCAGGCTTGCCAAAGAGGCCCAAGGCCAGGCAGACATCTCTGCCATCTCTCTTGTCCCTTGTCCAGTCTGAGCAGATTGTTTGCACAAGCTCTTATATAGCTGGATTTTGTTCTTCCCTGGCTTTTCAGTGCTGCCAGTCAGGAGCACAAGGAGTGAATTCTAGTTCTCTTTGCTGGTTCCATTTCTCGCAGAAGAGTTGATGAGTTTAAATCGCTCATTCAAACCAGGCAGCTTGGCCATCCCTTGGCCCTGCAAGCTGGGGAATCAGGAACTAAGATCTTCAAAGGAAAGTCAACATTGCTGGCTGTGCCTTCGTTGTCAATCCAGCTAACACTATGGTAGGCTGTCCAGATTCTCTGTCTCTGTAAACTGACTAATGAGTTAAATATTTGAAGTGCATTTGGGGCTTAGGTTTCATCATGTTTGTACCTCTTTGGTGAAGCAGTGAAACCATTTTACATACCCACGTTACTATTTGTTTAAGCAACCTTGCCAAAGCGTGCTGTCTGAGAGGTTTTGTTAGGGGACGACCTAAGAAAATAAAGGCAGCGAATCATTTGCACACTGTCTGATTTTCCTTTGAGTGCAGAGGTGCCAATTTGCATGGTCAGTAAGGGACAGACAGAGCCCAAGTATATTTAGTGTGATTTAACTCCTTAGTGCTGGGGTGTGAGGATGAGGAGGCTGTGCTGGGAGAATATTTGGGCTGGCAGGTTTTCACAGCAACCCTGCGTGTGCTCAGAGTACATCCAGCGACATCGTCCCACTTACTCTGGAGAAATGATGGAGAAGCTGGCTTCAGCAGTGCTGTGGTCAGCTCAGCATCAGGGGACAAGGTCCAATACCAGCCCTCAGATTAGTAACACAGAGAAAACAAGTGTTTGGTTAGGTGTGCTGTGCCCTGCAGAGAGACACCCCCCTTCCACCCGGAGGCCGTGCTCAGACCCAACGCTGCCAATGTTTTTGCATCCTGGCCATAGGTGCGATCAGATGCCAACAGATGGAGCTGTTAGATCTGGGATGTGGCAGCTCCCGGCCGGCCGGCGCGGCTGAGACCGGCCCTGGCACAGCTGGAACAGCTGGAACATCTGGCCCCACCGAGGAGCAGCCCTGGCTGATGGCTGCCGCTGCCAGAGCCCTTGGCGAGGTGTCCCAGGACCTACTGTCCCAGGACCTACTGTCCCAGTTTGCAACCGGACTGGTGACTGGCTGTAAGCAGAAGTTTGTGAGGGCATTTTCAAAGGAGAAATAGCCACTAAAGGAATTTTAAAGCCTCATCTGGAGGGTGATGTAATCAAGACAGGATCTCTAAGGACAGTGAAATCCACTCATTTTCTCCTCCATGCGCTCAGAAAAAAAACTGACGTCAAACTTGTCAGTATGAAATTGATAATTTGAATTGATAATTCAGCAGGATGCACATTACCCCCAGCTTTTCCTGTCCTTTTGCTCGTCCTACAAAGGTACAGACACTCTCTGATACACACACTTGAGCTATTTTGACCTGAAAAGCTCTAAGAAGCCACAGACCCCACTTAAACCCTGCTCTCATCTTCCTGGTATCCTGCAACTCTGTGAAGCTGAAAGAACAATCTCTGCCATGTCCTTTAGACTGTTGGGTCCCAGGGCTGCCCTGCCTGCCAGGCTGGGTCCCATCTCCCCAGTCTGCCCTGAGCAAGCAGGGATGGGTACAGGGCAAAGGGGCCTGGGAATTTGGAACTGGGTTTGAAGGCCGATTCATCCCAGTTGTATTGCTGCTGTGGGTTGGGATTGATGGGCCGGTTTGGATTTAATTGTTTGGGGTGTATTCAATAGCTGTTTGGGGAGCACTGGAAGGATACTGTTTTATTGCAGTTTGCATAACACGAAATCAATAAACACATTCAAGCAGATGGAAAGCAAAACACAGGAGAAAAACCAGCACTATTTGGAGGAGAAAAGAAATCACAGAGAGCCCTTCTCACTGATACTTTCACTTTGAAAACACAAGCAGATGCTTTCACAGCAGAGACCTGATCTAACATCCACCTGCCAGCTCCCTGGGGCCGGGACATGCCCCAAAGACACCACTGTTCTGCAAAGGGCACCCAGCACTGTAACAAGCAAAATATCACCATTTATTGCAGCCGTGACCTACTGCAGGGCACGTAATGAGGAATTTTCCATTTCAAACTTTAATGCAATAATTAAGATGTCCATTAAGGTCCTTACAGTTTGACTGCTTGTAATTAAAAATGGGGGGGGGGGGGGGGGGGGTAATGGCAGAGAGCTGCAGTCCCCATTGTGCTCCTGATGGGTTTGTCTCTTGTTTCTTTCTTTGAAATAACTTCCCTGGGTTTGTTTGTAGCTGTCCTTGGGGCAGGTAGTATGAAAAACACACAAACCCTAATCTGAGATCCCACAAGTACAACTTGATTTAAAAAAAAACCCTTTTTTTCCTTTACCAAAACACCAGTGCTACTGGCTTGCAGGTATTTTGGGGTGTCTCTGAGCAGGGAGACCCTCAGGGCATTGCCTTGAGCCAGGTTGCCCCATCCGACAGCCCCGCAGCAGTGCTGGGGACACGTGTGAGCCAGGCCAGCTGAGCTCCAGCAGTGAAGAGTCACAAGAGTAACCCAAAACCACAGCACAACCATCAGCCACAGGAATGGTAACTGAGGTTTTATGCTCCAGTTGGTTTCCAGGCTGGTAGAGCTCCCTGCTTACACAGTTCCTGGTGCAGGATTAGGGGTGGGGTAGGTTTTACCTAATCCAATAATGAAAAGAGGAGAAGCTCCCATATAAACCCACATCTTCTGAAGTGTCTCTGCTCCTGGGAGGCCAAAGTCCATTATCCAGTAATAGGATTTGGCCTCCTAACACAGTACTGAAATACTTGTAAAATTTTGTTCCCAAATCACCAGATTTTTGCAATGGATTAATAAAAATTAATGATTTGACTGAGGAAGTAGCTGCCAGAAAAGCTTCGGCTGATCCCTTGAATCCCTTCCCAAATTGCTTTCCCCTGATCTGTACAACTACCAATTTACTGGTGACTCGCTCTTGTTCTTCCAAACACAGCCCTGGGTGCGAGCGATCCCCTGCCACTCTGGCATTAATTATTCTCTAATAAATTGTTTTTAATTTCAGCTCTGAAGGAAAAGAGAAAAAAAAAAAATAATCCCACTTCCATGGGAGACAAGGGGAAGGTACATGTGTAGCAATTATCTGTAGGATTTTACACAAAGAATTAGCAACCTACTCACGCATGTCCTGCTTTCTCATTAAAGACAAACCATTTGTGGTTGACAGGGGATTTTCCTGTGCAACCATTTAGGCTCATTGCAGCTGTTAAATTCCTTTCATACTGTGTTTTTTCCCCCTCTCCTACCAAGCCTCGTACAAACCCACTCATTTACAATCTCTCCTGTGCACCCGCGCGAGTTGCGAGGGAGGTGAGGTACTCATCATCCCTTCCGATGCCTGGAGCTGGGGCAAACCTTGGCTGATCACAGGTGCCTTTTTATGTTTTCTTCTTATTTTACCCCAAATGAGACAAGTGACAGCTCATGCCCATAATCCCAGCATCACAAATCTCCCAGCTGCAGCCACCTTCGTGTGGTTTTGCTGCTCCAACCAACCTGCTCCTCAGTGTGTGCAGCTCCACTCTGCCTCCTCCAGCATCCTTTCTCCAGCTTCTCTATCCTGCTTCCCATCCCTCTCCCAGGCCCTCTCCAGGACCAATGTGGGGGAGCAGATGTGGCCCTCGCACATCAGGCTCAGGGAATCAGCTTTTTAAAAGGGCAGACAATGGCAGGACAAGGGGGGATGGATTAAAGCTAGAGGAGGGAAGGTTTAAATTGGATATTAGGGGGAAGTTCTTTAGAGAGAGAGTGGTGAGGGGCTGGAACAGGCTGCCCAGAGAGGGGGTGAGTGCCCCGTCCCTGGGGGTGTTCAAGGCCAGGTTGGCTGGGGCCCTGGGCAACCTTGTCTAGATCATGCCTGGAGGTTGGTGTCCCTGCCTGTGGCAGGGGGGTTGGAGCTCTGTGATCCTTGGGGTCCCTTCCAACCCAGACCAGTCTATGATTCTATGATGATGTGTCCTCTTCTGTGTCACTCAGACCCTGGTTATTTCCTGGTTACTAACCAGAACAACCCCCCAAACAAATAGTATTATCAGCAAGCCCATAATCAGGTATCAGAGTAATTTATTGGGATCTGCTTTATTTCATTTTAGTTCAGCCCATCTGGGGCACAACTGTGCTTTGAAAAAGGCTGGAGGCTGCAGTCCTCACTGCAGGAGCCACCTGGACCAGCAAGAGCTCAGCGTAAAACCTCCGTCCTCACAATTTAATTTTACAGAAAACTCTAAGTAGGACACACACTGAGCAGAGTGGATGACCTGAGAAATGTTTGCAGAGATGTTGGCTGTCCTTGCAGGAGAGCCAGTGGTGGTGGGAGATGGACTGTTCTGCACCTGGACAAAAAGGTTCTGACCCAGGGACCATGACAAACCTTTTCAATGCAGAACTTATTTTCCAGGGATTTCCTGCCTGGAGTCAGCTGGGAGTACAGAACTCAAATATAACTCTCTGCTTACCTAAGTGATGCATTTTGTTGGGATTAAAACTACGGGGAAATTCTGACTCACCTCCAAATCAGGTTCTTTCCCTGGCTCCTGGCTCTGCGATGAGCTAAGGGACAAGCTTTAGCCTCTACGTCCCCAACCCTGGGTGAAGCTTTTCATCCTTTGAGCTCTATCAAATCCCCAATGAGCTCTCAGCCCCCTCAGGTCACTTCAATATTTTCAGAAACATGCTGCATCATTTTGATTTGAGTTAGGAGAAAATGACTAAAATCCAGGAACTGAGACAGAGCCTTGAGATGGACAAACTCTTCCTGGCAGGTTCTGGAAATCGTAATGGCTCATGATTGAAAAATGGGAACTGTTTGGGAGAGCTCAAAGATAAACAAGCCTGGAAACAGCTGTATTTTAAAGGGTTTAGGAAAGAAACCATGCCTGAAAGAGCATCATTAAGATGTATTACCCACAGGTTTAAAGGATATGGATAAAGCTGTTCAGGATGGAAACTGAACCAGATTCGCTGGTGTTTCAAAACCAGATATGCTAATACACACGCAATTATATGCCGAATTTGCTGTGGTAGTTAGCCTGCCTGAGACCTGCCTGTGTGGGTTGTATCTGCCTGCACCACTGCAGCTAAAACACACATGGAGCAGGCATGTGAAAATCTGGCTTGTAAACGTCACACCAAGGAAAGGCAATTTGGGGCATTACCGGTTGTTTTTGCTGTTCAGATTGAGAGGGGGTAAGGCTGACAGCTCAAATAAGGGTCTCAGACCACTAGAAAACAAGAGGGGTTTTGCTGCAGCACCTGTGCTTTTCTGCAGAGCCAAAAACTGCACCATGAGTTAGGCATGGTGTATTTTGGCATTGCTCAGGGCTCCAGAGTTTGTAGGAGGATCTTGCTGGTAAGAACATGTCATTGCTCTCAGTAAAGACACTGTTTTCCCTCTTTCTCTTCAATGCACCGCCAATTTTTATCCTCTTCTGACAGTGTCTGTTGATCCTCTCCCTCCTCCTCCTCCTCCTCCTCCTTGGAGATTTCTGGATTAAAGAATAAAGCACCGAATTGATTTCCTGAATGTGCATTAGAGAGGATTATTCCAGGAGATTCACCCGTGTTTGGTGGATTAATATTTCCAGGGAAGGGCATCTCCAATCTCAGCCAATACTTCTCTCAACAGATCCCAGAACCCTTTTTTTCCCCACTTTTGCAGGGAAGGAGAAGCCTCTGTAGTGTTGGGAGACAGAGCAGGAGTTCACAGCGCTGGAGTTTGAGCCTCACATCAGCAGTTCCCATGTAAATATATAAAGGGTATTTTATGTGAATTCTGCCTTTTCTTTGCTAGTAGTAAAGAATAAAGCCAGACACATCACACACAGAGGCAGAAAACACACCTGGCTCTGCAGACCTCAGATACGAATCCCTGTGTAACATCACTTGCCACCATCAGCACCCTCTGAGAGAGGCACAGCATTCAAACAAATTAGGGGCCCATCCAATTAATTAATTTACCCTCCATACCCTGCACAAAGGTAGCAGATCAAGGGCCTATTATGTTATAAGAGCAATCTGTGAAGACTTGAGAGCAATGCGTGGCTCTGGGTTATGCTGCAGAGGTTAACAGCTAAAGTGGAGCTAAAGCTCCCTCTCTCCTGACCTGTCTTGCATGTGGAGGAGACACGGTGTATAATTGAGCAGAAGAGGCAAAACCTCATCTCAGGGGAGGTGGAAGCGAGTCAGCCCCAACCCTAATTGAGACCTTGGAGACCAGCCTTTAGATGTCACCCAGCTGGACAAAGAATGATTACTCCTCAGTCCTGCTTGGACAGATGAGCTGGGCTCCCCTTGCACTGGGCTTTAGTGGGGCTCGGTCTGGGAATGGCCATAAGGAAAAAGAAGAAAGGAAAGAAAAATTTAATCAGATTTTAGCAGGGGGCAAAAGAAAACATTCAGAGGGGCTGCCCATCCATCCCTGGGAATTGTACGCTAGGTATCGACTGCCTCATCTACTTGTACTCTTGCATGGGCCTTCTGTAAGGCAGGGTAAGTGTTAGAAGGACATTGGGGACTGGTACTTGCAGGTAAAACTCTCCTGCCCTGCCATCAGCACATCTGGCAGCTGCTTCAGAGAACAAGAGGGTCTTTGCTTTCATACTGCCCACCAAGGCACCGGGTGATGTAGCCACACTTCTCTGAGAGCCTGAAATGCTCAGTTTCAAGAGATGGTTTGATTTTTGTTTCCAATGTCAGCCTAGGACTGGAGCAGGACATCAAGAAATGTCAAAGAAATTCACTCACATGTCTGTAAGGATGGGGAAGGGGACTGGGCCACTGCCTGGCTCTGAAGTGGGGTGGGAAAACCTGGCAGCAGCTGAAGGGCCATACTGAAGGAAAGATGGAGCTTCACTCACCCATTCAGGCATTCAGAGCAGGAGACCAGAATAGGGGATTTTAACTCCTCACCCACTGTGAAGAAGTAAAGAGCTGGTCCAGAGGCTGGGATTGCAGTGTGTGTGTGAAGTGGTTGAGGTGGGAAGGTCATGGTGGAGAGGAATGTATTGGGAGAGAAGAAAAAGGTTTTGGAGGACTTTCTGTAGGTGAGGCTATTTGGCCAGCTTGGTGAGGGGGAGGTGTCATTCTAATTACTCAATTTGGTGTCCTTGTTTCTGCTTTCACCTTGTTTCTTGCATGAATGTGACTTGCTTGACTGTTGTGGAGTTTCTCCTGTGTCTGGGAAGGTAGCCTGTCCTTACCCCAGCAGATTACCCCTCCTAGCAATGCGTTTATCTCCCTGCTTTCATCAGGCTCTCAGGGATGAGGTTTATCATTTATACAGGTGACACCAGCTGTGTTAGATAGTCCAGAGAGAGCAGAGCAAGAATTTGAAGTGCAGGGGCAAAATAATTGGCTGATGTTTTGCCCATCTTCTGAGCAGCATTGCCCCAGTGGCTGCATCTGCATCCCTGCAGCTCTGCTGAGGGACAGTCCTCACACAGAATGTCCTTGGCAAAAGCATGAATCCATCCAAACAGGATCCCATGGTTCTCTTACTGTTACAAAACTGCAAATATAGCAAATGGATTTGCATTTTCTTAGAGTCCACAGGAATTCAGAGGACTAATTCTTCTGGCTGATGCTCAGCTCTGGGCAGTAAGGATGTTACCTGTGTGCCACAGCTCTGCTCGGGATGCTGAAATGGAGAAACATGACAAAGAATAAACAAAAAATACAGGATTTATTAGTCCCATCACATAATGTGCTGTTAGCTAATGCCTCAGCAACACGTGACCAACAGGATATTTAATGAGTGTTGTCTTGCTTGGTTTCAGATAGAAACTTCAAGCTGAGACATGGATTGAAACATCTCCTTGTGCTCCCTCTTGCTTTCCTCCCTTTTTCCATGGGAATCAGAGGAATCTCCATCTCCCTTTGCTGTCCTCACAGCAGAAGTATCCCACACCAGACCACCATCTATTTCTCTTTCTGCAACTTCTATGTACTTCTGTGGATCTAACTGGTGCAGTTAGACAGCATCTTCCTTTCCACTCAATTTCTGGTTTCCTGTACATAATGTTTTCTCTCTAAAAGATTCTTCCCCTCTCCTCACTCTCTGCCTGAATAGAACAGCTCTTAAAATAAAAACGTTGGGGTTCAACATGGATGTGCTCCACAGGAATTTCTCTTGGTATTGTTGTCCAAGTGTTTCAAATGGAAGGCTCAACCAGATGGTGCCCAAAAGAGCCTTGAGTTTTTTAGGAATGACATAACTTCCCATCAACTGCAAAATAACTTCTTGCACACTCTTTCTTATAAGAGCCCTTAACAGCAGCCTCTTTGGCCACACAGCTCAGTAACTAAACCCCACATCTTGGGAATCATAGAATGGTATGGGTTGGAAGGGACCCCAAGGATCACAGAGCTCCAACCCCCTGCCACAGGCAGGGACACCAACCTCCAGGCCTGGAGCTACACAAGGTTGCCCAGGGCCCCAGCCAACCTGGCCTTGAACACCCCCAGGGATGGGGCACCCACCCCCTCTCTGGGCAGCCTGTTCCAGCCCCTCACCACTCTCTCTCTAAAGAACTTCCCCCTAATATCTCATCTAAGCCTTCCTTCCTTTAGCTTCACTCCATCCCCCTTGTCCTGCCATTATCTACCCTTTTAACAAGCTGATTCTCCTCCTGTTTCTCTGCTCCCTTCAGGGACTGGCAGGCTGCAATGAGGTCCCCCCACAGCCTTCTCTTCTCCAGGCTGAACAAGCCCAGCTCCCCTCAGGGAAGCAATTGCTTCAACTGTGGAAATTATAGATGTTGCTCCTGAGCTCCCAGATATTTGCACAGGGCTGGGAAGCCACCTGAGGGTCTGTTCCCACTGTGGTTTCTATGTAGAAAAGGGAGAGAAAAGAGGAGAGCGATGCAATGCTCAGTCCTCGGGGGAAAAGAGCTGCCTGGGAGTGCGTGTGCTAGACCACAGCCTGGGCCTGTTGTAAACCTTCCCCCCGTGCAGCAGCGCTGCTTGCTTGATAGACGATGCTTCAGTCCGGGGTGTCAAGAGGAAAGGAAAAAAAAACCCCAAACCCCCCACTTTTTCCTCCCTCCTCTACTTCTTTCTAGTTATTTTTGACAAGCTGGATGAGAACAGGGGGAGAGGGAGAGGCTGACGCATGTTTGATATACACTTTTGACGGAGCTTTTTACTTTATTATGTTTAATTGAAAAGTGTTAACGTCGTCCGACATGAATATTCAGCTGATGCCTTTTGGTGCTGTTCCAGGAGTTACGATCGCCTGTGATTCCACTACGGCTTCTCAGCACGGAGCCCTGTCAAAGCCGGAGTGACAGTGGGGAAGCTATTAATTGAAATAGCTTCATTAATTAGTAATTAACAGCAGGGTAATGACTATGTCACACATCGTATTTCAATGAATGCCCTTCATGTGTTATGGGGCCTTTAATTAAAGAATATGCATTTTAATTAAAGGCAAGTTTGGCCCTTTGGCCTCTGGAATACAAAAGATGTTTCTAACTTTCAAGGCTGGGAGGAGGAAAGGTTAGTGTGGGGAGAAACAGGCTGAGGATGAGGCATTTCAAAGTTAAACCCCTGCCACTGCCATGCCTGGACCATGGGTCCCGGCTCCTGGTCAGGTGAGGAGCAGCATCTATGTCTGCAGGATCCATGTTTAAAGCCAGGTCCCAGCAAACTGCATCTTTGCACACAGGGTGTTGCTGGAAGCTGCCCCACGCTTGGCACAGCAGCCGCATTCATGTCCAACAAAGGGTTTGGGGGGTTTTGGAGCTGCTCAAGAGGAGATTCCATCCTTCAGGGTGGTTACTCAGGAAGAAAGTTCCCATCACTCCTGAGATGGGCGCAGGGCTTAGAGAGGATCATTTCAGTGAGCCAGATGGGACAAAGGACAGCAGATTCTGGTCTTTGCATATTCTGCTGGTTAGGATTATTCCCTGGGACTGGACTGGGCACAGTGTTGGTTTCTGTTGGCTATAGTACAGCTCTTTCTGGTGTGATGCTACGTGTAGATGGAAAGACAATTTGGAGGCTTGAAATACATGGACTACACAATGAGCATCAAGGGGAAGTTTAGGAAAACAGATCCAAGGTGCCCGAGAGTCTCAAGAAAAAAACCCCTCAAACTCACAAAACAATAAAACCTCAACCCAACCAGAAACAACCACCAAAAGGGTTCCTTTACATTCTGATCAAAAAAAAAAGCATTTATGTTTTAAAAACAAAAAAATACACTTCAAACTGTCCCCTTTCAAAAATAAACTCTACTCCCCTGACATCCTGATCTGAAAGCCTGAAGAGAAGCTTCCCAAATGTGATGAGGATTAGATGAGTGAGGCATTGCATTTCAAAGACAAAATGGCACATCAAAGGCTGCTCCAGCCCGATATTGAAGTACCCACCCAGGAGGGCTCCTGCCTGGAGGATTGCGCAAGGCAGAGGCGGTTGCTGCTGCTGAGATCCCTAGGAGACAAGGTGGAAGGGCAAAAGGCAGCCCCACATCTTTCTGAAGGCAGCTGGGGTCTGGATCAGGCCAATGCAGGTTTTGGCAAACACACCTGCCTCTCCCAGC
This sequence comes from Hypotaenidia okinawae, assembly GCA_027925045.1. NCBI lineage: Eukaryota > Metazoa > Chordata > Aves > Gruiformes > Rallidae > Hypotaenidia > Hypotaenidia okinawae. The sequence goes on from BSDF01000016.1 coordinate 13,944,753, forward strand.
TAATGATGCTGGTTGGAAAGTCACCACTTTGCCCTGTGCTGCTGAAATGTCAACAGTGTAATCATGTCTTTAACTAACCCCAGAAATTAATTTAATAATGAACTAAGACCATCTTCTGCCTCCCCACCTGGTGATTTCCAGAAGGTCGTGGGTGAGGCACCCTTTGCCTCACCGTTGCACTGTCACCGTGCCTCAGGGACAGCCAGCCCCACCATGAGCACAGGCTGATCCCTCGGTCCACTGTGTGTGACCGAGGACACTCTCTCCCTCCTGCAGACCTGACGTTGTCTCAATTTATGGTCCACAGAAGATATTCTGTTAAAATTAGTCATAAAAGCCAATAGTTTCACCAGGTGAAGATAATTTATACTACTATTTATACTAAAATATGACCCTCTTATTGCACCAGAGTGCTGAGCTCCTCCAGCAACTCTTTAGCGTCCTTGGAGAGGGTGCAGAGAGATCTGCTAGTGCCTGATACCCAACAGCACTAACCAAGCCCACTCTGGGTCTTGGCATGGGCCAAACCCTTCCAGGACCTCCCCCCAATACTCCATGGATGGGACAGCTGGAAACACAGGTACACACCAAACTGAGAACTTGGGCCTGTGCTGCCAAGGAAGGAGATGCAGAGGTCTGGAACAAATTGGGCTAGGATGGTGAGATTCTGTCTGCCAAATCCCTGCCTCTGCTCAGGGGAAATGAGTGAGGAAAACAAGTGGATTTCTAAATTCAGAGTTAAACTTTGGAGGAGAAATTGGGGGAGGGAAAACGTGTGAATCACTCAGGGTATCCAAGTATGGTAATTAATGTTAATAACATTAAATAATTTAAACAGACAAGCAATATTTTATATTATATTTCTCTGGCATTTTTACTGGTGTCACACTGGGTTTGTCCTTGTCTTCTGGATCAGTAAGATCCCATTTATGGTGAGTAAAACCAAGGGTGACTTTGGGGTGAGGGCTTGTTTTAAAGATTATTTTTTTTTATTATGTCCCAAAGTAAAATTCCAGGTATGAGGTTCCTACCCAGGTGGGAACGTAATTTTTAGACACAGATTACATATTTACTTTGCAACAGCAGGTATTTTGTGGAATTACCAGAAGGTGGACCACGTTTCTGCTCACCAGTAAGGCTTATGTGTGTACATTTTGCTGTTGCTCTCACTCAGACACTAAACCAAAGACATTTTAAGCATATTTTCACCTTTAGGCCCTACATCCATTCAGGAACCCCTGGGTTTGGTTTCACAACCTGTGCTAAAGTTGCGACTGAGCTGGAGGGAAAAGTGTGTCAAAAGGAGCCTGTGGTATTACCATGCTTGTTCCTAGGACTGGTCAGATGCTGGTGGTGTGCTCAGCTGTGTATGAAATGCAGAGATGGGGTTTGTCTCCTGAATAAGGCTACTTGAACAATGACATATGAATTTTCAAAAGGAAAATGGCTCTCTAGGTAAGTAAATGGTGTATCCACCGTAAATGAGATCTTACTGATCCAGGAGACAAGGACTGACCCAGTGTGACACCAATAATTCAGTGGTATGCAGAACAGCAAAAGATGCTGTGGCTTTTGCAAAGATAACAATCAAACCCTCCTGTATCCCACTTACTTAATGTGTAATACTGGCTGGATTCACCTTAAGAGAAAAAACCCTAAAGGAACCTTCATTTTCTTCAACAGTTCTAACCAAAATAAGTCCTGATTTAGGGTGATTCTTGATAGACTGAGCCTAAATTTTGTGAGCATGATATGCCTGGATTGTCCCAGCCTGATTCCCTTTCTTGCTGTAGAGCAGAGAGATGCTCAGGGTGTTTATAGACACAACTCTTCTCAACTTTGCTGCTGGGAAATTCATCATAATACAGTCAAACCCCTGTTCAGCTGCAATGCAGTCTGAGGGGACAGAGTGTGGCTGTTCTCTGTGGCACAGACTGGCCAGAGTTTTCCTTTCTATGTGCAGACACAGCAAGAACCTCCAACCTGGACGTGACCCACCCTGTGCAGAGCAGAGTTTGGCTCTGACTCACGGTGACTGTGATTCAGGTCTGAGGATGCTTCTGAGGTCTCTCCCACCTTGGAGAAGAGCCTACCATTAGCCTGTCCATTAGGTGCAACTCATGAATGTCCTTGCTATCACTGTGGAGAGAGCTCCCAACAGCTCCTGTCTCCAGCCACGGGACACCAACAGCTCAGTGTATGTCCGCTGCTGAAGCCAGCTCTGGAGTCAAGCCAACACCGCTCCACGCTTTAGCTCCACCTGGGAAGAGCATCACAGCAGAAGAAAGATAGACATATCCTATTTACAGGTTTAAGTGAAATCCAAACATCCCCACGACGTGCGCTGAAAACCCATGTAAATGCCTGACCTTGCTCTGCTTTCCCTCTGTTGTACAACTCCAGGAGGGGAGCCAACTCATCCATTTTTTTCCCCTCTGCTTTTTTTTTAATACCTTGTTTGTTGTGTACCAGAAGTTGCCTCATCACTTTCAAATCAAACGTCTCCTTCCTTTCTGCTCCCAGAAATCAAAATGTGGCAAGGGCTTTTCTTTTTTTCTTTTTCTTTTTTTTTGGGGGGTTTTGAATAGCAAGATTAAAAGTTGTTTGAAGAATAATGTTTTCCTAAGTTTTAGCTGACATTCAATTTTAATGACTTTTTAAACAAAGTAACTATTAACTGTGCATCGTTTTATAGTTTCCTGATGTCTGACAGGTGTTTTTGCCCATGTGGGAAACAGATGCTAATAACATTTTCCCTAATAGCTCATAAATAATAAGCATTTAGCATTTTCCTTTGTATACTGCTCTGTCAATAGCCAATTTACTTTTCAGAAGCCACAACGTTTTCCTGTCAATCAGTTCTAGCCTCGGGCACTTTTTGGTGATTAGAAACCCCTTAGAGAGTGAGAACTCCAAATTAGTTTTAAATAAAAAATAAGAATATTCATGCTGTTGAACATCTAAAGGTAAAAAAAAAAATAGAAAAAGAAGAGAGATCTGGGTACATAAATATCACTGGTGGGGTATTAATACTTCATAGAAATGGAGTGACCAACTGCTCTCAGGAGAAATGCAGTGAAGATGAGCACATGACACAAAGAAAGTAATATATGCTGGAAAAAAAAACTTTTTATTTTAAAAAAATAAGTAATTTAGGGGTTAGCTAAAAAGCTTTAATTCTAGGAGAACTGTATCACCTTCTCTTTTGGAAAATAAGCAGCAAAACTAGCATAGCACTTGATGCCTACCACGGTGTCTCATCCTTTTTGATATGACTTGGATCCAGTCCTGACATTTTGTCTCTTTCCAGAAGGGAAAAGGGGGAAAGCTGAAATCTTTCTCTCTGAGGGGAGAGCAGATGCAGATCTGGGAAGTCCACATTGAACCCAGAAGGTGCCTGAAGGACCATGGGGATCATGTGGAGCAGGGACCAGCTCTCCAGGCAGTTGTCTTCTGCTGGTTCATCCCTGTAAAACCTTCCCTTTTCTACACACAGACGTGTCAGGTAAGGGTCCAAGTATCTCCCCTCAGACCTTGCAGGCTTCATTCTGTAATATCCATGCACCGCCCAGGAAAAAATCAGTTTTAATAAACTCCATTTAAATATATATATTTTTTATTCTTTTCCTTCAAAAATCACAATTTCACTATTAACAGCACTTTGGATGGGAGCAGAACCGTGTGCTTCAGGATTCAATACTATTGCTGCCGGCGGTGCGTTCAGATTTCACACCAGCTTCGCATCACCCAACTTTATCATATCAGTGTTTGGGGGGCTGCTGGACCTTCTGCAGAGTTCTGGTCTCCGCTGGAGACAGGACACCAATACAGACTGAGCCTGCCTCCCACACTATTTGGCCTTTTCTGCATAAATGACCTGAAATGCATCGATTTCACTGTTCATTAGCCTTCCATCATCACATTGCACTGTAATATGCAGCTCTTCCACCAAGTTTCGGTTCCCATTCATTCTGCAGGAGGAGGAGAGTGATGCAACAGTCACCAGCCAGGAAAAAAGGCACCACTTTATTTTAAGAGAAAGCAGCCTCATTTATTCTAACATATTGACCCCAACCTGTGGTGTGCTGACATATCTGCAGCCATGCTGAATGCCATTAAACCCCAAGGGGTCTCAGTTAATCAAATGTAAACATGAATAATGCAGTGACATAAAATGCAGGTATCACATATAGACAAGACAAAGGGTCAGACAGTGGGTTGGTTCTTCTGGTTGATTTTTCTCCTTGACTGAAGGGAAAAGAAACTTTTGCCCTCAAATGAAGTGATTCTTCAGTCCTTACCATCAAACGTGACATCAGTGACACGACCCACATTGCTTTCTTCCCTCGCCAGCTCCTTCTGTGGCATCAGCAGTGTCACACCAACTCCTTTTGAAATGACAGTGAGGAAACGGTTAATGGCCCCATTAAATGATTATCCTTGGATTTAGCATTAGCTGAGGTGAGGAAGCCTGGATTTCTCTAAGCAATTCTGGCTGCCTGGCTGCCCATGCAGAAGGCAAACCTGCCTAATGTTTCAATTCACATGTGGTGACTCACTAATAATAGGGGTGTTAATTGAGAACAGAATAGCTCTAGCAGGTGAGTAACAATTAGCTGATGCTCCTGCTTTTACAAAACACGCCAAGGCACATCCGTGCAGAGTAGGCTGGAAACCACTTTTGCATATCCAATTTTTATAGCTAAAAGATGGCTGTTCTGGAAGTAAAAGGGCTCCTGGCACGAGGCTGGGGTGCTGTGTTAGCACTCACTGCCCAGGAGAGTCCCAGGGAACAGCCCTGGCATCATCCACCATAGAATGTTGGGCTTACTTCAAAACCTTCTGTTCAATTCCCAACTTGACGGTCTCCTTTAAGAGCACTTGCCAGGAATAGCTGGACCAAAGAAAGGTTGATGCTTGGCATTGCTGCGATCACAACTCCTTTTCATGGTCTGGGTGCTGATGGAGTAGGGAAACCTGGGGGGAAATTTTGAGACTCGCTCTCCAGATGATGTTGGGTGGGAACTGTCACTGCTGAGTAGCTCAGTGCTCATTGTAAGAGGTCTGAAAGAAACCTGAAAGACTCGCGACCCTTCTGTCTGTTATTTTTAGTGCATTTACTCCTTGGTAATCTTCTCCCATACATCCCCACCAGTCCCAAGTACCTTATCACTGCTCTCAGGCTCCCATGTGGGAACAGTTCAAGTCAGCCTTCTTGGCCAACCTCAACAGCCCGAAGACAACAGAGAAAGGAATGGCTGAGGGAGCTGGGGATGCTTAGTCTGGAGAAGAGGAGGCTGAGGGGAGACCTTATCACCACCTACACTGACCTGAAGGGATGTTGTAGAGAGGTGGATGATGGTCTCTTCAGCCAGGGGAGAGGAGATGGGACAAGGGGAAATGACCTCAAGCTGTGCCAGGGCAGGGTCAGATTAGATACTAGAAAAAAAATTTTTACTGAAAGAGTTGTTGGGGCCTGGCACAGGCTGCCCAGGGAGGGGCTGAGAGTCACCATCCCTGGATGTGTTTAAAAAAAGGGGAGATGAGGTACTTAGGGATTTGGTTTAGCATAGGATGGGAACAGTTGGACATGATGATCTTAAAGGTGTTTTCCAACCTAGTGATTCTGTGAATCCGTAAAACCCACACTCATCCTTACAAGACTTTCTCTTGCACATCAGAGTGATGGTGAGAAATCAGAATATCCCCAATGAGCTATTTCAGTGTATTTAGCCCCAATTCCTCACACCCCTGTGTATGATGCCTGGTTCTGGTCTTCCTTCTTTTTTTTTGTGGCTTACTGCACACCAAATGGTAAACTGCCCCAAACAGCTACCTCGTTAGTTTTTTCTCTCTGAGCAGTTGGGTTGAAACATATGCCATTAGACCTGATGTCCCCAGTTAAAACCCCTGTCACATCACTAAATATTTTAGCAAATAAAGAATTTTTTTAAACACGCGGCCAGATGTCCACACTGACATAGTGCTTAAGGCGTTTGACTGATAAAAAGCCAGGGCCCTTGGTAAGTGGGGATTTAAAAACATGTCCTGAGGCAAGTGTGTGATATTAAAAACATCCTGGGCTCTTTTGTATGGAGATTTGCATACGTTGAGGTTTTAAAGAGAGTGTCCATCTGTCACTGAGCATTCTCCCAATACAACAAAGCATCGATAAATATTTTGAACCACAGTCACTTTTCAGCAGGCACCAGCAAGGAAGCAGAATGGTTTCAGCTGGGATATCCATGGCTTTGTGCAATAAAAGGAGCTGCAGTTTCACTTGGAAGCGGTGTTTAATATTGATGAGGATGACAGCCCTGTACAATTACAGAACTACAACCTGGACCTTGAGTGATTCCATGAAAAGTATCAGCCAGCCAGAGCAAAGAGAAAAAACCCAGAAGCTTTTGCTCTGGAAAGTCTGGTTTCTGGATGCGGTTGATGTATTGCGATTGTACTTCAGACCTGCTCACAACACAGATGGCAGTGGGCCTGATGTCATGTCCATTGAAGGAATGGAAAGGCTCTTGCCAGATTTAACAAGGTCTAGACCAGCTCGGAAGCAGCTGATTTGTCACAAAAGTGATGAAATTCATGGTTCTTAGTATATGTTTTGGGAAGAAAGGGTCAAAAATCCAACCAGCTGCAGCCCTGTTCAGATCCATTTCATCAGTGATGGGTTTGGCTCTTTGGATTTAAGACAATATTCTGTTTTAAGGCTCAGTCTGGGATGCAAGAAATACACGGTGGCAGCAAGGATGGGGATCAGGATGTTCTCACTATACTCAAGTATAAATTCTCAGTGCGGGGGAGGCATTTTACAGACGGGAAAAGCAAGCAGGCAGACATTGCTTGGTGCCTGGAGGAGCTGGAGGTCTTTCAGACAAGGCAGAGTGAATGACCATCTCTCCAAATTTCACATTTTTATTTAGTTTTGCATTTCTGGGATGACATTTTCCAAGGAAGTGCCACACTCCTCTTATTCTCCAACCATCTAGAATATCTGAAGTGTCTAATTGACACAAGACAAAGTCACAGCACAAAATATACTTGCAGCAACTATTTTACTTAATTAGACAATTACAGTTTAAGCATGCATGCATCTGAACAGATTGACTATCTCAGTAGATTTCCAGCCCTTCCTTCTCATATTCTTTCCTCCCTTTAATCTGAATCCATTGTTGAACGCTTCCTCTCTGATGGCTGATCGTTTGGAAGAGCTACCCATAAAATAGATGGCTATTAATCATGGGTTTCTCTGTTTTTCTTGCAAAGCTGATTCAAATGGTGCAGGAAATATTATGGTGTTGATGGTGGGAGATGCCAGGTGGCAGAGATTTTCTCCTAGGTGCAGCATGATGTTTTTGCACAGTACATGGGAAGGTGACTGTATATCCATCATCACTGAGAAAGAGGAATCTCTACTAGCACATGTTTGGGGGTACATAAGTCTCATGTTTAAGTTGTTAAGCATCTGAGGAAAGGAGGGTTTCAAGAAGGCAAGAGGCAGACAATAAATGAAAACATCCCTGTTTCATTTGCAGAGTACACACATTTATTGGAAAGGCATTGATTTTTGCCCCAGCAGGCAACACGTTTAGTGCTGCTTGAAGACAGCAATACTTTATTTGCAGGCAGATGCTGCTGAAGGAAACTCTGATTTTACTGTTGTCTACAGCTGTAGTATGGCATCTGCCCAAGCAAGGAACACTTGATAGGCTGTGGGACAAACTCTCTGTGTCTTGATGGTTAAACGGCTGCATCAGATGTGTCAGCGATGGTGGTGTTAAATGCATGATTGCTTGGGAGAACAGGAGGATGTGACAGAGGAAAAATGGCTCATGACCACATTAATTTCAGGCAGAAGACAGAGGATGACGTGTATTAAAACATCAGCCAAAGACATTCCAGTCCTAAGGCCAGAGTTTGGAGAAAGTGAACGCTGACCTGCTTGATTAATTTCCACTTGAAGTTTAAACCACCCAATATGCAAACTGGGAGCTCAACATGCTCACCAACAGCTCACAAGCTTTCTGCACACTTGGTGGCTGGTAATAAGACATGAGATCGGACAGCTCATTTCTGAAAAGGAAATCTAGTATTCTAGTCTTTGCTTGTATTTTGGGCGCTGGTTTATCTTAAAGGGCTACCTCTCTCCTCAAGTAGACGACCTCAGCTGTCACTGAATATAAGGGCTTTAGGTATTTTCCTCCAGAATAAGGACTATGATGGCCCACAGCTTGCATCCACCCCGGGGGTGTTGTACTTCTCAGGGGCTGGCAAGTGTCACAGACCTTCCCTGGTGAAATCTGGTTCCCAAGAATTTGAGCCTTGGGCTGCAGGGAAGGCTAATTCCACACCCCAAACCCCTGTGCTGAGCAAAGTCTGCTCCCGAGCAGACCCCCATCCCTCCTTGGATTAAACAAATGAATTTCAGAGGTTCTACCCTGACTGATGGAAAGTGGTGCAAACTGTTTTTTGAATTTAAAGCTTGCCACATCAGGAATGTGAGTGAAGGAACAATAACGCTTCCAGCACAAGCAAGAGCCAGGAAAACAAACAGTGGCTTCAAAGCCTTTTTGGCCAGTCCCAGCCCCTTTTGCAGAGGGTGCAGCTGCATGAGTATGTGTCCATAAGGGTGCAGCACAATTGGGCTGTGCTTTATTTCATTTCCAGGGGTGTCTTGGGTGCACTGATCCCATAGCACTTGCAGTGGGAGAAGGACTGGAAGACTTTTATTGCCCATTTAATAACCTGTTAGTTGGTGCATCCCTGAGCCAGCACGGATTGCCTGGGGAATGCATGCACCATGCTGGCATCAGCCAGAGCTTCACCCCAGCAAGGCAGCACAGCCATGACAAGCTACACTGTATCTTGACTCTTGCCAAATGGAGATGCCATAGAAACTAAAGGCCAAATCCTTCTCCTTTTATATAGCCAATTACAGTCAATTAGTCTGCTGGTGTGAGCTGGGCACACCAGCACTGGGGTACAGACAAAACAGTTCTGTGTTCTTTCAACAAGCAGAGCTGAACTACTATCTGTTTTTGTTCCTCAGAATGATTCCAGTTAAGGGAAGAGCCACAAGCTTGGGAGGAGAAGCTTTTCAGAGAGAAAAAATCAGCCCTGGCTAAATCTGTATCCCATCTCCTCAAAGCTTGCTTACTGCCAGCTCCCTAATTTATGTAAACTGGTCGTCAGAGCTGAATTAAAACCTACAATTAGCAATCCAGGAGGGCATGGCTGTAATTCAGACAGATGTGCCACTTAAAAATATTTACATAAAGCTTGCAGGATAACCAGCACTCCCAGAGGGAGCCATCAAGCAAGCCTCCTGGCACACCAGCACAGCCCAGCCAGGGAAAACCTCTCCTGAAGCTGGTTTTGGGGTGATGTCCACCAACCCGGCTCAGCTGCCCTCATCTGCAGAGCACAACCATGGGTTGGATTTACAAACTGCTGCAACCACAGCTGTGGCTCTTGGGATCAAAAAGTCTGAAGATCTAATGAGGCTGTCAAGAGCCTGAATGGTTTCTGACCCCTATACTCAGAGGCGATGGGAGCACATGTTCTGGAGCCACTGTGAGTTGGTTTGAAGCTGTTTAGAAAAGCTCAAAACCATCTTAACAGACCAGGAAAGCCTTGTTGCTTGCTGCACCATAAGTAAATACCCTCCCTGCACAGAATGATTAGGACTTTCTGAGCTTAAAGTCCAGGAAGTAGTTCAGGGCATCGAGAGCAGCTCTGCTCTGCTTTTTCCCTCCACCACTGCCCTGGTTATGGATAATCACCATTTTCCATCTTTCCAGTTGCAGAACTTTGCATTTAGTGTAAAGAAATTTCAGCCTGGAGAATACAAATGACATTTTGAAGATATTTTAGAATCCCAGACTGGTTTGGGTTGGAAGGGACCTCAAAGCCCTCCCAGTCCCACTCCAGACATCAGCAAGGACATCCTCCACCAACCCAGGGTACCCAAAGCCCCATCCAACCTGTCCTTGAGCCCTTCCAGGGATCCAGGGGCAGGCTCAGCTTTTCTGGGCACCCTGGGCCAGGGCCTCCTTCCTCCCTGGGAAGGATTTCTTTCTAATGTCTAATGCAAATTTACCATCTTTCAGTTTATCTTTCTGATACTCTCATCACATACAGTATTTCATTCTCCCTTGCTGGTAGCCAACACCTCCTCTGGCACTGAAACATCTTCCAAAATGATTGCAAAAGCCCATGTATTTATGGGAATGCCCAGAATATTCACAGCAACAGATGAAAGAAGGCTGAGTACCAGATTCACATACAGAAAAAGAAGAGTGGTTGCCTCATTTCCTTTCTATTCTATCCATGGCTTGCTCAAATTTTTCCAAATTTGAATATATTTTCACTCTAAAATGGAAGTGACTTACACCAAGCTTGGTTCATCTGCTGGCCTTGGTGGCTGGAATATTCCAGCAACGGGTTTGCTTTGTTTCAGCACAATAGAAGTTGAAAAAAAATACTGCAGACAAATTTTATTATTGCAGCTTTTATATGGGACATGAAAGTGCACTAGTTTAATACAAAGTCATTACTGCAGTTAAAACCATTAAGTTAATTAATATGGACATTTATTACTACCAATAAAAGATAATATCAGGGGATTTATAGAAACAATATATCTGTATATTCTTCCTTCTAAAGTCTCCATGAAGACAGGACTTTCAGTGGGGCGGAATATATTGTAATGGCACCTGTTCCTGGGGCTTGCACTAGAGGTAGGTCAAGGGGAACACTTGTGGAAGAGTCGTTAAGATAACCCTGTCCCTGAGAGCACCAGGGCTCACGAAGTTTATAATTAATTAATGCAGAAGAACTTCTTCACAGTAAGGGTGAGGGAGCCCTGGGACAGGCTGCCCAGGGGGTGTGGAGTCTCCTTCTCTGGAGAGATTCCAGCCCCGTCTGGACACCAACCTGTGTGACCTGTCCTAGGGACCCTTCTTTGGCAGGGGGTTGGACCCGATGGGCTCTGGAGGTCCCTTCCAACCCCTACAGTTCTGTGAATCTGTGAATCCGTGTAATTATAATCCCCAGAAGGAAGCAGAAAGTCCCCAGATCCTGCCTAAGCTTTGAGTGGTGGAGAGGGAGTTGTTGGTGTCACCTCTTCCTTGGATGGGGACAACCCCTCCACTACCAAATGCGGGGACAGTGTCAGCTCCTGCCCGTAGACAGAAAGAGACTTCTGCACTCTGTTTTTTTCAGGCAGAGAAAAGTCAGGAAAACCTCATCTTTCACCCCTACCACCTCCCTGGGTCTTTGGAGCTGGAAAACCTCAAGTTGTCCCTGACCGCTCTTGGTCATTTCCTTGTACTGATGCCGGATAACAGTTGGGAGACGTGGTAATTTAATAAAGCTTTGCAAATGTAGACAACTGCAGAATGTGATAGAGGGGCTGTATCAATCATGGTAATGACAGACATTAGCAGAATGCCAAGTGTTTTGGTCTCGACAGATCTGTCACCGGTTTGCAGGCGGCAGTTGTAAGTACAGGTCTGTGCAACGGCCGCTCTAATTTAGTGCTGTCTGCAAAGCTGTCATTTCAAGAGAAGATTTATTGGGCTGATACATGTGATTTATGTCAGACGGCTTCAGCTTTGCTAGCTTCTGTGCGACAATAGTAGTTAACAAGCAATTAAAATCTTTGGTCCGTTGTGCTGGAAGCCAGGGGATAGTTCCCCAGAGCGATCATTTAGCATTATCCCCTCTTAAAAAAAATCCTCATTTTGGAAGCTGTGGGGGAATTTCAGCAACTGCCCTCCCTGGCACAGGTAGTTTCTTCCTCTCGTTAAAATGGTGTGAATCTGTTCTTGGGGAGTGTACTTTTCATTCCAATTTTCTCTAGCTCCACTTGTTCCATGGTTATGCTGTGGAAGTCTCTAGGTGATGAGAAACACCTGTCACTTACATGTCTGCTCCTACATGCATGCAGCACTGGGGTTGTGGTCTGCAGGCAGTGGGAAGCATCATTAGATATAATGTCCCAAACAAACATTACCTTGCCTTGTGCACGTACGTTTGCTGTGATCCTCTCCGGCAGAGAAGCTTCTCCAGGACCCCTGTCCCTGGTTTCTTTCCAATCCCGCAAGCTGGAGGACATCACCTCTTGGTGATGTCTACACTCCCAAACTGCTGCTGCATTATGGGGTTGGACCCGATGATCTCTTGAGGTCCCTTCCAACCCCTGTGATTCTGTGATTACCCACCCTGGGAGCAACCAGGACAAAACCTGGGGTATGAACAATAAATACGCCGGAGCAAAGAATGAATTTGGGTGGCTGGTTTCAGGCAGCATCTCCTCCAGCTGCACTCGTGCACCTGCTGCCGTCATCCCAACGCCGCGGTCCATCCTTCCCGCGGCTGTGGCTGTCAGGAGCTGCAGATGCTGATGAGCAGTAACAACCCTTTCCGCTGCCTCCGAACCCCACGTCAGGGCAAGGAGCCGAAGTCCAACTGCTCCGACTGAAGTGCGGCCAGCCGAGCTGTGTGAGCCCCTCTGCGTGCTCCCCTGAACCAAGCTCTTTTAAATCGGACAGGACTTTGGAGATAATTAGCCTCATTGCATATACACAACAGCTCTCCCATGAATGATGCAGGCTTAATTACTAGTGACAGGGCTGGGTTTTTTTTCCTCCTTCTGTTACAACGGCGAGTGACTGTACATACACACCTCAGTGGGCATTTTCACCCTGGAATGTGGCAGTCCTTTTGCCCCCTTTCTTTTTGTGGCCTTTGAGATGATACTTGAGAGAGAAGATTATTTTTATTTATTTCTTTTTGCATTATGAAATGGGTACAGGAGGCTGCACCAGAATTCTCTGTGTGTAAATGTGTTCTCTCCAATAACTAGCACACCTTTTCCCTTTGTTTTAGGTGCAAACTTCAGTTCATTTTAGAAATAATCTATTTGTGTTTCTGTACTTTTAAGCCTGTTAAAATCACTGGGAAATTTTACAGGTGAGCGGCTGCCCAGTGCAGGAAGCACCCCTCAGGGAACACTGCATCTCGCTGCTTCACCGGTAACTGGAGCTCTCATACATTTTCCAATGGTTTGTCCTGCAGGGACAGTGTTTATATGTCACAGGTGAATATTTGGTGCTTAGAAACCAGCAAAGCCTTTCCCCTAAACTTTCTTCCTGCTGTTAGTCACTCATGGTCTGCATGGAGAGAGCCTTGATGCGGGGAAGGTACTACTAGAGGGCAAAGTCCAGCGAGGGACTTAGCTCAGATTTTTGGCTCCAGCTCAGCTTTACTCATATTCAGCCAGGCTTTTCTGGGATTTACAATTTCCTTGGCTGATTTTGCTGACCTCCCCCCAACCCCCCACCACCCCCACCCCCCCCCCACGGCTTCCTTCCCCCCTGCCCCAACAAGTCAGGAAAACTCTGGAGCATCATCTAAGGAGGCATGGGGACGGGAGGTTGCACTTTGGTATGAGGTCAGTAGAACAGATCTACTTCAGCTCCTCTGAAATATTGAATTGCTTCCTCCTTTTCAAGGGAAAAAAACAACTATTTCCACCCTTTTGTCTCATCTTTTTTTTTTTTTTTTTTTAAACCATGGAGCAGAACTGCCTGCTCCTTTGCACCAGGACCTGGGTGTGAAGACCCAAGTTAAGTCCAGAATTGCAGTCAGCGTGCCAACAGAGTCTGCGGCACTGAGCTGTGCAGCCTGTCTCACACATCAGGCTGGGAACAGGGCATGTTTGCTTAAAGCAAAGCAAAAAAACCCACCCAAACCCACAAACCTTAAGGAACTCAACAAACCCCCTGGAAAAACTGAGCAAAGGTGATCTGAACTGACATTGAGAATTGTTTGATTTACAATAACAGGGAGATAATATTTTGCTAAGCCTCTCTGTAATACAATGTGTGTCATTTTAAATTTCCCATTACACTGAGCAATCTAATAAATAAATGCCCTGGCTGCAATAAACATGAATCATTCAGTGTAGAGAAGCGCTCAGCAGCCCTGTAACACATATCTTCTTCCTAATGGTCTTTGGAAGTCACCGATTAATTTGACTTTCAGCTGACTGGCTCTGAAGCAGAGGAGCCTGGCTACTGCCAGACAAGTGCCTGCAAGATGCTGGGTCAAACTCTGCAGAGATTTAGTGACAAATCAGATTTACAAATTGGGGATGTGCCGCTCTGTAAAGGATACGGCTCAAGCCTGGTGATTAGCAAGTACGTGGTCAAATAGAATTGGCTACTGGGGGGTTTCAGGGTTTTTTCAGTGCTAGAAAGCAAAAGCAGTTGTTTAACATGCTGAAGTGATGAAAGACACCTTCTGAGAACAAGGAAGAAGTTCATGTTATTCATCCCCTAATTTCTGCTGTTAATCTTCCACCGGATTATGTGCATGTGAAGGTATTTCAGCTATCTCTTGCCCTCATGCCAGTATTTGTTAGAATTTGGGATGGAATTTAATATGAGTAATGTTAGGAGAAACAGGTCAGGGTTTCAGATTAACACTAATAACCATAATGAGAACAGATGCTTATATCCATCTGGAATGCAGATTTAATATGTTAAATTCATAGCTCAGCCCATGAAATGCAATCATCAGATGTTTACTGGTCCCAATTTAATGAGCGATTTTGGATTAAACAGGGGCCAAACAACAGGCCACCAATCTATATTAAATCTCTGCAAAATGAAAATTGCAAAGATTTACTTAGGGTCATTACACAAGAAAATTTAATCACAACCTCATCCATAATGTCACATCGTCATCAGACTGATAATTGAAATGCCATGTGAGGGATTATGAATAACCCTCTGTTTATGAAGATAGCTTTCTGATTATCTCTGTGTCCTGTGGGTAACATAAAATATGATTTGTATTAATGTACATAGCCTTTGCCTAAAAGAAACCCAGTGGGGACCTGCAGAAGAAGTCTGATTTTTTTTTTACCTTGGCTATTACTGACAGGAGATGTTATTAAGTAACATTATTGCCAGGATTTTAAAGCCTCACAGTAAGGTGAAGTGCTGAATACAGACTCACACTGTCTTCCACACCATCACAGGGCGACGCAGCTTGCAATATCCCTGCAGCTGTGTGGGTGCTATAAAGTATTCTGCACAGGGTTTTGGTAAGCAAACATTGATTTGCCTAGAATCAATATTAATTTTTCAGACTCTATGTTCTCTGGGGCAAGAAATGTATCTTCCAGTATTTGCTAAGCACTTCACAGGTTTGGGAGGTAAGAAGAGCACGCTTTTGATCTTGGCATGTTACAAAATATTAAATTCTTGGATATCTCACAATTACATAATTGTGTGTTGTACCAGATTTTACAAAAGCCAACAAATAGCCAAAATTCTGATAACATTTGGGTTGGAACCTCCATCTAAATATTTATAGAGTGTGTGCTGAGGGATTCTGATCCAGCCTGAAGGTGGATGCTGGGATGACATACTCCAGGAACCATGCAAACAAGCAACAGGCTCCTCCGGAGGACCAGTGTAAGTGCTGCCAACATCCATGTGTTGCTACCACCCTTTGCTTCCAGATTTACACCTCCTTCATTGTTTAGCTCATGCCTAAGTGATCCAGATGGTCAGGAGGTCACCGACCTCCCCGCTGGCCCTGGGAAAGTCACCTGCTCCCTGCGAGATGGTACCAAGAAGCCAGCGCCTGTGGGTGCAGGAGATGACCCAAGACACTGCTAGCAGAACCAGTATATGCCCCACATAGAGGATGGGGTCTCTCATTTTCTGGCCCACAGATGGGGTCTCGATTTGAGCAACTAAACTAAGCATCTCCCTGCAGGAATGAGGATGAACTGAGCAGATCATCTCCAAAAATGTGACCTCCTCCTCCTCCTCCAGGTCGCCCGAGCTCAGTGTGAACATCTCACACACCCTGGGGATTCAGTTCCATTTGGGGCAAGAGCAGAAGGCAAGGGGGAATGTGTTCACCTGCTCGGGGAAAACTGCTTTCTATGACTCCTCATTGTCAGTGCTGCAAAACTGATCACATGCGATGTGCTTTAATTGCCCTGCATATGAATTAATTATCTCCTTTGTCAGAGAACAATTAAGTGGCAAGCTCAGGAACAAGAAAAGCCAAGGCAGAATAAAAATCTGAGTCCCCTGCCTGTCAGGCAGAAGGCAGCAGTCCTTGACACGAGCATCTCAAGCATCCCTCATCCGAGCTGGAGAGCGGTACCCATGGCGGGGCATCCAGACAGTTGGGTCTGTTGCTGCAGCCCCGAGCAAAGGTTTGGATCAACACCCCACATCACATCACAGTTACCCAAATTTTAAACAGCTTTAGACACACACATGCCCACATGGAGAGAGCTAAACTGCAGCGGATCTCAGCTCGGAGCTTAACAGGCTCTGAAAAACTTTTGCATTGACTTTCAAGCTTCTGCTGGGAACAACATTCCTCACCATGAATCACTCGTTTCCAAGCAAACCTGCACTCCTCTTTGACTGCAGCAGCGTCAGGCAACCCCACCTGGAAGGAGCCAGATTTTTAACCAGCAATTATGTAGGAGGTAGAAAAAAGCTGCACACCTTTCTGGGGAAGGTTAAACCTGGGAAAAGGCTGATGCTGAGTGCTGGATGTGTAACCCTGAGGGCTGATACAGTGTCTGTGGCTGAGGGTTCACAGGGGGGAAAAAAAAGCTGCTGTGTATTTAAACACATAGATCTGGAGTAAATAAGTATAACTCATAACTGGGGGAAGCAGCGGAGCAGCCTGAGGGAAACACAGAGGTACATCAGTACTGCTGCCGGTGGGCACGGTTTATACACCGGTTTGGCTGAGGTCAGAAGGTACAGTGATAAAGGCCCAGAGACAAATGGATGTTGCAAGTTGCAGCTACAGAGCTTGTGGGCAAACACAGGCTGAAGTTCTTGCCCTGAGATGAATAGAAGGGAGCAGGTCCTGGAACAGGAAGGAGGTGGTTGCTCTGCCCCGACACTTGGCTCAGGACAGAGGGAGCACAGATGGACTCTTTTCTAGCTGGCCAGCCCCCATCAGTGATAGGACCCCAGATCCCATGAGTGACCGGACCCCAGCTTTCATTATTCATACAAGTAGCACAGATAATCACAGGCTGCCCAAGGGGGTGTGGAGTCTCCTCTGGAGATATTCCAGACCTGTCTGGGCACGGACCTGTGTGATCTGTCCTAGGGTCCCTGCTTTGGCAGGGGGTTGGACCCGATGATCTCTGGAGGTCCCTTCCAACCCTTACAATTCTGTGAATAAAGCTATTAAAACCAAGACATCCGCAGAGAATGGGGAGCCATACGCCATGCATAACATACATCAGAGCGTGCACCAGCACTGATTCATAACCAATGCAATTAAATGCAGATAAATAGGTAAGGCATATCTCTACATGGATCGAGGTGAGAGAGGATGTTATTTTAGAAGGAGCCTTTTCTGGCTGTCCAACCATTGGAAAACCAAGGATCAAATCCCATGGGGGGAATTTTACCCAGTATGCAAATAACCAACGTGATCACAGGAGACAAAGTGCACTAAAAGGCTAATAACAGGGTGGGGTCCTTTTCTTATTTATACATAAATGATAATGCCCCTCGCACTCAAGCACAGGGTGATTTCCATCTCTGGGTGCGGGCAGAGTACACAGATGGGGAAACCCACAGACAGTGGCACTGGTCTGAAAACTTTGCTTCAACATACACTTCTTGAAGGGGAAAGCTGCTGCCACGAGGTGAGGTGGTCTTCAGAATTATCTGAAAGATCACTCCAGCCCTTAAAAAGGAACACGTTTCCCACAAAAGCCACAAAATATTCCCTGAGCCTCCTTTACAGGCTGTTTAATCCCTTATTGGCCAATAGCATTTTTATGGGGACTAGCATGAACGAACGGATGGGGTAATCTCCTCAGTGCCTAAGGGTTTGAGCTTGTCATGCCCCCAAGTGCTGAAAGATGAGCAATTGAGGGAATTTTTGCTACTGAAGGTGCATGGCCCAGACTCTGTCTTGACTCTGGAGAGAGATGCAGCCGGGATGTTTGAGGTAGATATCTGTAGGTGCCAGGTTGGACATGACTCATGCTTTCACCTGGGAGCTGTTTGGTCCTTGCTGTCCTCTGCAGCTGATGTGATTCCATCAGGGATCACTGACAGATGATGGCATATCTAGGGGCACATTTAATGGCACCCTGAAACGCTGCTTCCCAGCTATTCCCTGCTGCCATTATCGAACAAGGTCCCCTATTTCCCAAGGTGTGCATGACCAGGGTGATGCGTACCCAACACACAAGGGTTCTGCAAGCCATCTTCCCACGCTCACGTGCAAGAATCAGGCAAGGGCACAGTTACAGTCACTTTCTCAGGATCTGTGTGCTTAACAGGCTTAGCCAGCGTTACAGCTCCCAGGCACCTTCTCTCCTGAGGGCTGATCCATATAAGCATCTAAGAGCATCGTATCGCTGCCAGGCGATGGTTTGCTCCACTGACAGATGTCCCTGTGCGATATTTAAACTCTGAGGTTCTAATCCTGCAATTACCCATTAGGGAGGTGATTATACATGGACCAACACAGCAAACCTGGGTGGAGATTGACGGCTTTCATTAGTCCCTTTCTCTTTTCCAGACCCAGGATACCTTACTGATTTTCTCTAGACATACGGTGCTGGAGTGGATTCAGCTTTGCGGTGATGACAGGATGCTATCTGCTCCTCTTTCATTGAACAGTTGGGCTGGGTGTTGCTTTCCTTATTACCGAGGGGGAAAAAAATAATGAGTCATTATTAATGGCTGCTGGCATGTGGGCAGAGTTCAAAGGTGTTGGGTGAGGGCCAAGTTACACACATGCCCTTGGCTGCGTGGACACAGACGTGCTTTCGTGTGGGGGTCTCCCTGCAGCTACGGGAGATGTGGATGTAAATGCAAATGCTGCGATGGGGACAAAGCTCTCCCGTGTGTAGTGGGGCTGGTGGGGCAGAACGCTTTAGTGAACCCCATTCTGTAAAAGTACTCAGCTGAAGGTGACAGCAGCCACAAAATGGAGGTGTTAAAGAGAACTGACGCATCAGATAAACTCCAGCTGTCGCCTCCAGTCAGCGCCTCTTCTCTTTCCCCTGTCTGGCCCTCTTCTCTTGGCTAATATCCCTAATGATTAAGATTGAAAACATTTCTTTTTTCTTCTTTTCCTTTCAGCCTCAAAGGCTTTGTTTTTCTTCCTTCTTTCTCCAAGAAGAGGCAACTGAAGTCCAGGAAAAGACAGCAGTGCACTGCTTGACCCGTTTTTCTCTAGAAAGCCTGTAAGACACCTTTTGGATGCTTTTCTGTATCCTCCAGGTAACCCCTGCTCCAGACCCTGCGCTCAGTACTTTTCTTTCTCTCTTTCAACCTCTGTTGAAGAGATCAGGTGTAAAGCTTTTATTTTTCTTGCTGCAAACAGTAGAGATTACATAGTAGTAGACTCTTTTTCAAATGTTTTCATAGGGTGATTTACTCACAGCTTAACCCCAGCCAGGGGAAAACTGAATATGTTTGCACAGACAATCATCAGGGAGCTAAAGGATGCTGCAGAAGCAGATGCTGCTAGTTGAGGATGCAAACACACTACCCACCAACTTGGGGCTAAAACTAATGTTCCCCAGTGGGTAATGAAGATTGCTGTGTGGTTCTTCTGAGCTGAAATGAAAAGATTTGTTTGAGATTCCTCCCAGGTACTCAATTTTTTGCATGGTGGATACTAAAAGCATCCCTGGCTCAGCTAGCAGTGCCGATAAGGTCATGTGTCCCCCAGGTCTCGCAGCGGGGCAAGGCAGCACTCCTTGCCAATACACAACCCTGCTGGGATTGATCTCCCTCCATGCAGAGGTAAAGCACCTTCTGGGACATTCATTTTTGCTTCAACAAGCCCAGGGTATACAAGATCATGGGATTCAAATGAACAAACATTCATTGTTCCCCTGGAAAACTGGCCAAACGTGTAAATGCACCTTCATCAACAGATACATGGACACTCTGATCAACCTATCATTATACCTCAGGATGTTGTTTTGTGCAAAGGAATGAAAAAAAAATCCACTTTAAAATGAATTTCTACTCTTGTCTCAGGAGCGCTGTGCAAAATTACCCAATGGTGAAGAGTGTCACTTACTAAAGTGTTAATCTATCCAAGTGAAATGGTAGATAATTAAATGTAAATAATCTACAGGATTTTGCTGTTAATAGTTCTCCATCAGTTAGAAATCTCACAGAGAGATTGAAGCAACAAGGAAATGTTGTAGAACCGATCCCTTGATGTTGTTTTTATCCAGTAGTGGCTATTTTGAAAATATGCTCTGATTATTTACATGAACAACACACAGAGAAGAGTTAAAAGTGGCACATTATCTTTCCAATGACATATTTAGCCAGTTATTCAGGCTATAATGAAGCTGTGTAATGAAGTCAATGTCCTTGAAAGTTCTTCATCAATTTTTTTCTCATCTGTCAGCATATCCACTTGCCGACACAATATTAATTAAACACAACATTTCCTGGAGTGTTGAAGTGAAGTCCCATCACTGATAATGAACAGGTTTAGGAGAGTCACATCCCAACAAAATTACTTTTTAAACCAGCCTTATTAAGCAGAAAATTAGACCTAAATCACCCTACAACATCCTCATTAAAAGCCACTGATCCTTGGCTGCTTCTATGTTCTAACATCTTTAATTAGCAAACTGCTAGTCTATCTGCCACGATAAATGCTATTAATCTTACCTTTCATTTGCTTTCTCTTAACCTATCGTTTGCCCACTTCAGGGAGACACAGGCTGCCACCAGAATTCATTTTATTCTGCCTAATGTCCTTGTAAGGATGAAAAATGTGGAAGTCATGGGTTAAACGTGATGGCTCTCCCTACCCTCACTCCATCACTGAACTTCAGGATCCATAGACACTTTGGATGGCAGACTTGCTGCACTTGAAGGGAAATTAAGAGTGTTTTCCAGTAGATACATATGGAAAGCTGTTGTCAAGCCACAGTGCAACTGTGGATCAGTGACATAAACCTGGGAAGAGTTACAGATGTCAGCTGAAAAATATTCTGGGTGTCTGAGAAGGCTCCATCCAGGGAAAAGAAATGCTTTAAAAGCACAATTGCATTTTAGAGTTATAGCCACTAAATCTACAAGCTTCAAGCAGCCTTTGCAAAGTGCAGCAGCTTCACAGCTTCCTCACTGTTTGTGCACAGAAGCTCCAGAATATATCAGGACAAATAACAGACTGCATTAGGCCACTTTCACATTACATTAACCAGATGTAAGCATAGAATGCGGTGCTGTGTTGTATGTTTCAGAAACGCATTACTATTTGCTGTGTTCCCAGGAACAAAATGCCATCTTGTGTGTGCTGTGCCTTTTTTCCACTTGATAGCCATGGAATTGGCACTTTCAACTAGGTCTGTGCTGGCTGATTCCTGCACCGTGCCTGTGCATCATCTTCTTACACCAAATAACATCATAGCATCATCTTGTTCAGCTCACACCTCCCGGGCAGCAGAGAAGTACAAATTTGACCTCACCCACTTAAATATCTCGTGTGATAAATTCAGTTCAAGCTATGCAGCAGGTCTTTTCAACAGGCCCCTGAAAGAGGCTCTGACCTGGATTAACATCACATCTCCTGGTCACAGACACTGTCCACAACCTTCAATTTTAAAGAGCTTGACTTTGAGGTTTGTCAGCATAATTTACTCCATTCACCCCCATTAATTTATCTCTTCCATTGTTATTATCCCATATTATTTAGTGACCATGCTTGCTTCCCACAGATATAAACACTTTCCCTTGGCAGCTTTAGTCAAAGCTGCTTTTAATTTCACATTGCCTTGGGTTATTCTGACTGCTGACGGGCTGCTCCTTCTTGGGGCTGGGTTATTCCGCTAGGAAACTGCAGCCTTTCCAGCTCCTATTTCAAGTCCTGATCCTAGCACAAGGCTGCAAGGCAGGGCTTTCTCTCACTGTCTTTGTGTGTCAGAAAAACGGGCGTCTATTCTCAGCTACCTGTGCAGCTTCTGCAGGCAACGGCAGAGGATGAGCATCCCCAGAAGGAGACTTGTCCACCGATTGCACAGTGACATGAGTTACCCTTGGGAGACCCTTATCTATTATCCTTCAGTACGGAGACAGCCCGAGCTTAATTAGTTGTCTGACTTTTAGATGGTGAGTTAGGTACAATAATCCAACTCCCTGTGATTATTTCTTTTTCAGGCTGGAGAGGATGAGTCACGATTCGTATGCAAGAATCGTGCTCGTGAAGCTGTGCTTTTCTAATAAAACCCTTCTCTCACCCCCAATATGTTTCCATTATCTTGCCATCAGGAAATAATTTTTTCTCCTCCACACGAAGACACATGACATGCTCATTTACTTGCACCATGCAAAACCAGATTAACTACTCCATAAATTACTTAAAAGATTTTCCCAGAGAAAATGAAGAGGAAAGACTTGTAATTTCCTCTTCTCAGCTCCTGAATGAATGAAGACACTCTGTCTGCTCCGTGCATGACTAGAACCTAGAAATCAAGAGCACTGAATTGTGATGACCAAGTTCATGTGGATGGAGGGTCTCCACTCTATCCCAAGATATTCATGTTTTTATCTCAAAATTAATGACCATGGTGGTTTGGGTTGGGTTTTATATATATATATATATATATTTGGGTTACACTCTCCCTCCCCACGGCTCTGAATTTGGGGTATGCTGATAATGAATTTTAACAGTTGCATCAAATGAAACCCTCAACTTGGCGCAAAACCACGTCTGAATGGAATTGGAGATCAGAATTTTGGTCTAACTCAAATAGAGCATTCCAGGAGAGCATCTGGAATTAGGTGGTGAATGAATCATAAGCTGGTGTAGTAAACAGATTGAAAGTCAGGAGAGAGTCAGAGGATTTGTGACCAAAAAATATCAGCCTTTTCCATGATTGGACTGGTTATGGGGTGTCCCTGTCCGAGCAGATACACCTCACATCACTATCAGGCTGAGCTGCTTTCTGCTGGTCAAATCCCAATGAAGCCCCAACCTGCAGCCCCTTGTAGGAGCTTTTAGAAGTTTTTTAGATATTGAAACGCAAAAGATGAGCATTACTACCACTGCAGGACCTGAGGGGAGTTACACTCCTGTGAAACTTACCTGCCACATTCAGCAAATGAACAGAGACCTTTTCATCTTCTGTGCCTTACCGGGTCACCTGGGTCATCTCCTTTCCACCAGAGCACGTCTCATGGCATCTCCTAGCAGACTCTATACTGCTGCTGCGGAGGTGAAAACAGTTCTTTCATTTCAGACAACTAAAACCGTTAAAAGGGTTTCAGGGAGCAGAAACGTGTGTGTGTGTTGTCTGCAACGCTGGTGCCACACAGGAGATCTTGGGAAGGTGCAGAGAATAGAAATGAAGTGCTGAAATTCACCTGCCCAAATAGCGCTGATCACAAAAAGAGGATTTCACAAGACTGGTGCTCGTCTCGTTTGAAAGTGAGGAAGGTCCCTGAAGTTCCCAGAGTGGTACTGCTGAAAAATTAGGGTAAGAAACAGATTAGCTCCAGGGATGAAAAACCAGAGGCTGGGTGTCAAACGGAGAGGGGAATGAGAGCAGTGTAGGTATCAGTGCCTCAGGATGAGCGAGAGCAAACCGGGACTGGCTCAAAACCAAAGGCTAGGCTAAAGTCAGGATGTGACTACATGAATAAAAAAATGCCACTTAGAAGTGCCTGTTTTCCTTGTAAAAAGGAAAACAAAGAGTTGTGCAGCCAGCACTAGCATCTCCTCCTCCCACTGCAGATCAGTCCGGTTTCCTGGGGCTAGCAGCTTTGTGCAGGACCCTCTCTGAGGCAGGAGCCCGTGGCTCCAACAGTGACAGAGATGCCGAGAAAGCAGCAAAGGACAGCCCTGCGATGACACTTCATGTTAGACACTGGTGCTTTCACAGACAGAGCCAGGATCTTGGCTGGAGTCTTTGCCATCCCCCCTGTTTCAGGGCAAGAAGCAAAGAGCATTGAGACAGGAGCCCAGCGAACCAGAACGCTGTGTTTTGCAGCGAGGGCATGTTTCTTTAGCAAAGCATTTCATAAACTCTGGCCCAGATTCTCCCCTATGACTCCACTGCGCTCAGTGCAAGATGAGGATTGGAGAACAAAGGTGGCTTGAAGCCACCTTTATGCTTCTCCGCTCCGGAAGCAGCTGGGGACTGGCTGGTCCCTGGGGTAGGTTCAAGTCGCCTCAGGCCAGAGTCATGGCAGAAGATTGCTAGAAAATAGCCAAGACGTAGCTACACCTCCTTTTCCATTGGCTGTCTCTGCTCCAGAAGGAACCAGGAGGTGACTTGGGTGACACCACTGCCACAATAGCAGTTCAATCTTCTTGGGGACCCCAAGCGTGCGGGGAGAGAGAGAAAATGTCAGCGCAGATGCTGCCGAGGAGGCAGTGCAACGTGGGGCTTATTTAGGAGAGCAGCAAGCTAAGATCATCTGAATTCAAATATGTGAGCCACTCACTCGAGTCAGTGTGTGTCCACGGGCAAACGCCTTGATCTGTTCTGTGCCTCAGGGCAAGGCAACTGGAAAAGGAAGTCAAAAGCAACAGAATTGCACTTAAAATGATCAGGTGCTGCTTCCAGATTTGGTTTAACTCTAAAAACGATGAATATCTACAGACATGCACGCTTAGCATGGTCAAGAGTTAATTTTTGCATGCATTTTAAGAGACACTATTCTCCCTGCAGGCTGGGTCAGCATCCCACCAAGGGCAGCAAATCTGCGAGAATGAGAACTTCAACAAGCACCCTGGTCCTGACAAGTACATACAAGAGTGCGAAAAGGAAAGGAAAATCTCCTGCCCAACATGGGGGTTTGGTTGGGCTTTTGATGAAATAAAAACATAAGAGGGACCCCCAAGATCTGCAAAAGGACAGAAACATTTGAGAAAAGCTGTTCTTTGCTGCACTGCTTACACCCCAAAAGGAGTATTGGTGAGCAAGCACCTGAGTGGGAAGCCAAGTCACACTTGGAATAAACTTGTCTATGTTGTACAATCTCCCAGTACCAAGATTATTCTATACAATGTCACATTCGATTGCAGAAAGGACTGTTAGGAGTAACGGAGCCCCTGTAACTAAAGTGTTTTCTGCCCTCAAATCTCCCAGCAAACTGACTGAGGGAAAAAGCCAAGAGAAAAAAAAGCCTGTTAGAACTAAACCGGTATTTTCTTGGACATCAGAAAGGATGTAAAACCACCCCAGAGGTCTCGGAGGCAGCAGCCTTTTTAACATTTTGCAAGAGATTTTCATCTTTTCCCCCTACAGCCTCAGCTCTGCTGTAAACACACAGAGCACCCACCACGGCTGTCAGCGGCGCAGTTTGCTCCGCACTGAAGCTGCCGGGAGATAAAGAATACTTAAGGTAACATGATTCTCAGATTGGTGGCGTGAAGATTTCTTCCTGACATCTCTGTGAGGAGCACAGTGCATGACATTTACTTTTAGCAAATCAATAAACCCAGGATGCACGCTCTTGGAAGCCGGTAAAAGCAAAGGTGATGCTGGTCCGTCGGCGTTCTTCCCGCAAAGCTGCCGAGGGCAGAATAGGAAACCAACACCCTGTCCTCTCTCAAGCCATCCCTTCATTTTTTTTAAAGGGCAAAATAAATGGATGAAAAATGTTCCTCATGGGTTTGTCAGGCTGGACAGGTCAAAGCAAATTTTCAGGAGACCAGTGGGCTTTATGCAAAGAGATTTTCTGAGCTTGAGTGAAGTGTGTTGTATGAAGTTTCATGAAAACACAATAAAAGCACTCAAATAAAGCCACCGACAATTGGTAGAAAAAAAGACACATTGGGTAAATAAATTACAGAAATATTCATTCAAGCAGGCACGCAGGTGCAATGTATGTGAAGGAATTAATAAACATACATCACACACATGGATTTTACACAGATAAAACACACCTACACATACAACCAGCTCTGTTCCCATAACCTAATTTTGAAAGTTTGGTGGGTTTGGTGGGTTTTTTTCCCTTCAATAGACTGCTTGAAGGCAAACACAAGCACAATAAATTCTTTGCTGGTATTACAGAAGAGGAAACATTACTAGAGAGCGTAGAAAAGTTCAGCCCTAGTAAATCCTGATGAACACCATTACTGTGATTACTGTTTGTGCAAAGATATGCCTGCCTCATTGTCATTTCTTATATTACATCAAGCAAAGGCTGGTGGGGACCTAGTACTGCTGTCGCCCAACTGAATGTGACCTTTTTTGGGTGACCGCGTTGCGGTGGGGGTTTTCCTCCTCCTCTGGGAAAGCGTGAATTAAAAAAAAAAGCACAGAGCCCAGGATGCAACGTCAGGGTTTAATCAGTGCAGGAATCAAATAGATGAGCTTTTTGCTTTTAAATGTCAGCACGGCAACTTCCCTGTCATTCACAGGGGGAAAAGGGAAGGGGCTAAACATCTTGGGCTGTGGCAAGTTTTAAGCCCTATAATGATGGCGATAAAAATCTATAATGTCAGTTGCCTTGTGGCAATCAACAAACATTTCACATTATGCTTGCATCTTAAGGTTTGCGGCCAAACCCCAGCTTTGCCTCCCTCTCATTAAAATAACGAATGCAGTCCGAATGGATCTGCAATGATTCACTGTACGTCACACCAAATCACAACGCTTTTTGGAGCCAACTGACTATGGCCTCATTACTTTAGACAAAAGTGGGCTTGGAGGAAAAACTGGGGTGGTTTTTATTTATGTCTCTTTTTTTTTGTGCAGCCATGTTTTTCCCTTTGAAATACTTAAGGCAAGAGAGCCGATAGTTTTTTTCCCCCCATCGGTAGCTGAGGAAGGTTGGGTTCTATTCATAGCACAATTCCATATCAATACACATAAACACACAAATATTAGTGCTAGAATGGGGAAACAGAAATTAGGCAAATGCAAATGGCATTAACTAGACATTGCTAAGCACATGAATCACTGATGAAAGGCTTAAACCAAAATGAGCTGTTAAAATATATATATATTTATATTATTTAACTGTTTCACTAGGTCAGGGAGTCTGAAAGCCAGCATGTTTTCCCTCCGCTGCTGTGTGAGACCCTACATACTCGTAGCTTGTCTTCTGCAAGCCTTTGTTCTGCAAATCTCAGTACCTTAAGTGCAACAAAAAATACATGAAATAACCAAACACCACTTTTTTTTTGTCTGACAGCTTGGCTGAATCTCTCTAAAACTAATTTATTTTAACACGAATACTTAATTCGTTTGGCCTTAAAGAAATCTTGAGGCATGCTCAAAACTGTTCAGCATTTCAGAAGAAAACCTTGACTCAGATTTTACTATTGTTAAATTAAGTCTAAAAATATTTTTTTTAAATTACCTGCACCACTTAAAAACTATGTGTACTTATATGTACAAATAGAAATGAGATTGAGGTAACACGTAAAAGAATTAATGTGAATTTTGACAATGAAAAAGATCATATGAAACCAATGGTGAAAATTATACTTTGAAGCATCTGAATAAATGGCAAAATTCTCTCATATATTCTTTATTTTCATAATTGTTTCTATTTTCTCTTATGCACATATGCTTTATTGTAAAGAGAAAATACTTTATATTAAGCTATTTTTTCTGCAAAAAAAGATGCAAGCCTATTTCTAACTTGATGGCAAAAATCTTTTGTTATACACCCATTAGGTGTTTTGCATTTCAGGTAGGAGAAAAACTGCCTGAGAAGCATTCATGGAATGGCTGATTGAAATGTTATAAATCCCTGAATTTTTCATCTTCCTTTAAACAGAATGCCAAAGGGGATTAAAGACTAAAGACATATCACAAACAAATTTACATTATTAAAATTACTGTAATCAAGAGTCTTTTCTAGCCTTAATCAGGATTAGCAAAACCAAAAACCTCCCCAACTTTTGTACTGCACAATACTAATCAAAATTCTAGTGAAAGACAGAGTAAAAGCAGTTCTGAAAATTAATAATATTGCTTGGTGTATTCTCATTTGCTTTAAAAGTATTTTCACCTATGTGAGATCAGAGCAGTGATTTCTCTGCTGATAATCCACACGGCAGGCAACAAGCACTGGAAAGAATCAATTTCAGTGACGCTGCAAAGTCCGACCTCTTAATTTCAGGAGCACATCCAGGAAACACACTTGTTGGAACATATGCTGTAGAAGCAGGAGGGGAAAGTGCAGTGTGGAATGCTTGGTTTTGGTTTCCTAAACTGTAAATGAAATAATCAGAATCATGGAAAACTCCACCCAAAGCCTGCCGTACAGGAGAACCCAACCTTGCAGGGGACACACTACGACTCTGCCTGCTGAGCTTCAATAAGCAGGTTTGGTCTGAAGAAGCGTGAAAGCTTTGAAGCAAGGTCTTTATCCACCGTGCCCTATGCTTTACAGTTATGCTACAAGGCTAATACAGTAAAGGGATAAAGCTTGTACAGATTTTTCAGGTCCTCTAGAGCCTCTTAAATATAACAGCTTTCAGTTGGTTTCGAAACCACCGCTGTGCTCCGGAGCATCAGACCCCATCTTACTGTCACTATGCCACCAGTTAGTAAATCATCAGCAAGATTGGACCCTACATTCCACCCTTGTAAAATGTCACCTACTATTTTAAAATTGGAATTATGGAAGTGCCTATGCAAAGAGCTATCCCAAAACATGATCTGAGACCAGTATTACTTCCTGAAGTCTCAAAACAAGCTCAGCAATGCAGAAACACTCACAGATTGTGACAGTGTGCCAGGAAGTCAGCTACACAGGCTAAAGAAAAGCTACATGAGCCTCACTGCTTCTTCCTAGGAATTCCAAATGATTTCACTTTTTGCTGGTATCTGAAGTAGGCAGCTGCCTTCAGGGGCCTCCGTCTTCCAACCTGTTGCTTCCCTGTATTTGGTTAAGTAAGATTAACCTCAAAAGCTCAGGACTGCTAGTGTTAGAAGCAGTGCAAACTGACAGCAGTTTCCAACTCCCTATAGTAAGGTTACACCAGTTAGTAAAACATTAGTTAGTGACTGGAATTACACACTTCAAGCAACAGCGAGTGGAGCAGCATCTTCTCCTGGCATCTCTTCCTAGTGCCACCTCATGCTGGTTGTTCTGGAAGTTTAAAGAAAAACTAAATAGGGGTAGAAAACAATATATTATCTTTAATTAAAAGTTGGCATTATGTTTTCTTCAAAGTATGGACATACCAGGATAACGAGTACATTAGAACACATGATCTGTATTTCAGTTCCACCCGAGCATTACACCATAAGTCCTTGGAAAAAAATAACAGGCATTGTAACAAGTACATTTGAGCAGAAAACCCCCCAGATCCTCAGCATTTTGAAGTCCTCCCTTCTTATTCTCTGAAACACCAACTTGAAGCAGACACTTAAAACCTTGCATGGTACACAGAGTAAGTTTGGGATTTTTTTTTTTATATGCCAGAAAAGGGGAAAAACAAATGACAAGTTACAGGATCTCACCCCAGGATAACCATGCGTATCCGCAAGGTTAGCACCAATGCTTCACACACACAAACGCAACGATCAGATGTTAGTTTATCCCCTCCCAACGAAAAGCATCTTTCCAGCTGTATTAGGCATTCACTTGGGAGCATTTTTAGCAGCAGCTCAGCACAAAGAGTAAATCACACCAAAATAGATGCCTCCCTGTAGTGGCAAACGCCGAGGGCTCCCTACGGCTTTCAACTCTGAGAAAATTCTACCGGTCTGTGGCGGCTGTAAGCTCTGCACAGGGCTGAACTTCCAGGTGAAATGAGAAGTCAGTCAACTCTGCTTTTGTTTAATGTTGTTTGTTGCAGGAAAAGTTATGATAGGACTTTTTACTTCTGAATTAAAACCCTCTCTAAGGTAAAATTTAATAACAATTTACATGTTCCTCTAATATTACTTCGAAAAGTTTTACATGTGTTCTCTTAATACCTAGCTTTTAGCACTATTTCAGTACGCAAGCTTGCTACTTTTTCTATTAAAGTTTTCTTTAATGAAGGTTTTACCTTTTGTATTTAAAATTCCATGTTTAGCTTCTGAGACCGTTCAACCCAAAGTGGGGGTCGCAAAAATCTTCTGAGTATATCAAGGACTCTCAGAACAGATTTTTTGGGGATTCTAGGTGGATAAAGTAATGTAAGCAAGCTTTTAAACTCATGTAAGTTATACTAAAAATAAACAATCACTGTACTAAAAATCATTGTCACAGAAATAGCTTGTCTCTAAGACTAGAAAGACTTTTTTTAGGTTCTGAAATTAGTAAGCCTCTTTTTTTGCCCATAATTATTTGAAAAAGAAGCAATTATAATTCCATTATTTTTAGCATAAGTCTTTAACCAAACGAAACTCATGCTTGGAATTAAACTGCTATGCATTTTAGTCTCCAACTATTTTAGTTTTTGGTGAAAAATGAGCAGTTAATCTAATCTCCATTAAATAGTCTCAACTCCTCAATCTTCTATAGTTTTAACCAGAAGTAATAACCATTTACCTAAAAATCATAGCTCTCCATTAAACTGACCTCTTTTTCAAAATATTATCTAGCAAAAAATCAGTCTGCAAAACTTTAAGCGGTCTTTGCTGATCTGCAGTTTCTAGCCATTTTTGCTTCAGCAGTGGTTTTGGCCAGCTTTTGCTTCAGCAGATGCCTTTTAAGAGTATTGTCAAGATTTTTTTTTTAATGAAAAAAGGTACAACAGATAAAACTGTTCTGTAAAACTTTCTGTAAAAAAAAAAAAAAGATATAAAAATGGAAGTGAGCAGGAACTAGTTTTAAACATGTCTTCCTGGACAGGGGCTTAATCACACACTTCGTTTTCCAAACACAAAAAGTCTCTTGGAAATATATTAATTAAAATTAAGTGCCATAGACAAGCGGCTGTAGAGGGATGGCAGTCCTTTTCAAATTAGCATAACACTAGCGACAGGCATGGAAATTGGTTTAATAACCCTAAATAGTTACACCCC
Organism: Hypotaenidia okinawae; assembly: GCA_027925045.1. NCBI lineage: Eukaryota > Metazoa > Chordata > Aves > Gruiformes > Rallidae > Hypotaenidia > Hypotaenidia okinawae. Next base: position 13,975,753 of record BSDF01000016.1, read on the forward strand.
ACTCCTAACACAAATGGCCATGGACAGCTCCAGCCCCTCAGGCTGCGACTGTACCAGTTTATGTGGTTGCTCTGACACTGGGTGGGTATTCCAATCCAAACAGAAATCACTGAATGCACCTCAATTATTATTATATAATGAGTAGTGAAGCATACAAGGCACCAAAGCGTTAAACACCATAAACCAGAAAACCAGAGCAAAACAACACAAGCAACATCCAAAGTTTAGCCAGTGAGGGACTTGGTAACTTGTACTAACACGGTCAACACTTGGCAAGATATTATTACTTAGGTCATGGTTTTAAGTGCCCCAAACCCCACACATAGGTCTAGGGTCAAGCTGTAGACACAACAGAAAACCAAAGTAAAGGGATAAGCTGAGCCTTTAAGCGATTTCCTTCCCTGACATGTTTTACATGGGTGCCCTCAGAGCTAAGCTTAATGCTACAATAACCCCTTCCAAACCCCACTCTCAGGGCACAGTGCTGTCCAGCAAGTGTTAAAATATACGAGCTAAATCTCCACCTACTTAACTCTAAACGTCAGGCATTAACAGCACTTTTTTTGTGTGCTCACGATTCATGGAGAAAAAACAAATCCCTGCTGATAAGGAGATGAATGTCCACAAGCTTTTCCCAAGTAATTCCAATCATTCAGCTAACTTCACAACGCTGCTCCTCTGCAAAGGATCACCGCATCCGTCTCCGCTCTACCTTACTTCAGCAGGGGTTTTGCTTTGACTGCCAGCTGGTTTTAGAGACATGTAGGACAGAGAAAGTGGTTATTCATGTCTTTTATTTATTATAAATACATATAAATATGTTAAGTGACCTTTTGCTTTGTTTATCATGATGAGCAATGACTTTGGAAAATCATCTAGCAAACTTAACCAAGCTGAGAAACAGGCAAAAAGCATTAGCATACAATCACATGTTCCCCTCAGTTCAAGAATGGGTTAGCTTTGTGGTTTGTTTTTTTTTTTTAAGAGCAACAAAAGCATCTTATTTTGGAGCATCTATCTTTTTTTCAAGAGCACTGAACTTCCCCTCTCCCAGGAGCTGGCCAAACGACACTTTCATTTGGATTCATGGGTGCAGTCCAACCCCAGCTGGCTACACAGGACATCCCCCTCCACAATTCTGAAACATTGCATAGTTTAACAGCTCGATTTTGCACACACCCCACCCCCCTTTAAGCTGTTTTTAACACAGGTTTATCACGCCAGAGAAGATTCACTGAGGTTTCCATTTCCAGATCTCTCTCCCTCCCTGTTTTTGTCTAGTTAAGAACTGCTCAAAGGCTTTGTAGATCAGAGCAAGCACAAAAGCAACATAATGCTCACAGTCCACAAACAGTCTGGGAAGGAAATAACTCTACAGATAAAGCTGGATGTGTGTGTGTAGGTAACTAAACAAGTTGAAAGTGGGTGTTTTGGGGGTCCATGTAAACTGGCACGTATTTCCAAATGGGGTGTAGGGAGGGGAGAGTTTAAGAGAAGCAAATGAAAAGAAAACCCAGACTTAACTGATGGTAGGAAGGCAGGGCTGATGGCAGTGGAAAGAAAAGTGCACAGAAAAATAAAAAAAAAACAACAAACCAACCCAAAAAGCCCAAAGAAGCCAGAAGTCAAGGCTTGTCATTACAGTGTTTGCAGAGGGCAGCTCCTGTGAAGGCAGTGCATTTCTCGGGGCAGCCGGGCAAAGCCGCGCCGCCGAAGGGGTACACGGCCGACTGTCCGAAGGGGTTGAGGGTGGCGGGCAGCGGGGTGCTCAGCGTCTGGCCCTGGTTCAGGTAGGCCACCAGCCGCCGCATCTCCTCCAGGGCCTGGGCCTGCATGAGGATGTAGTTCTTGGCCAGGAGCAGGGTGGCGATTTTGGAGAGTTTCCGCACCGAGGGGCTGTGGGCGTAGGGGATGACGGAGCGCAGCCCGTCCAAGGCGTCGTTCAGGTCGTGCATCCTCCGCCGCTCCCGCGCGTTGATGCTGAGGCGCAGCGAGCGCTGCTCCTTGGGCTTCTTGCCCAGGGCTCCCCCCTTCAGCTTGCCCTCTCGCTCGAAGGCCGCGCCGCCCTTCTCCCCGGCTTCGAAGCCGTCCTCCTCGTCGCCGCTCTGCTCGCCGCTGCTCTCCGCCGACTTGCCCAGCGCCCCGGGATGGAAGTCCGCCCCGCCGCCTCCCGGGTAGCTCCCCCGCGGGCCCTCGCCGCCACCGCGCACCGCTCCGTAGGCGAAAGCCGACGGGCCGTAGCCCGGGGCCAGCGCTAGGTACGCCTCGCCGCCCAGGGACTTGAGCTCGGCCATCACCTCGGCGGGGAAGGGGGGCGGGGAGGGGGAAAGCCGCGCTCCGCCGCCGCCGCTGCCTCGGCGCTGAAAACGAAGCGGCCCCGCCGCTCCGCTCCGCGCTGGGGGCGGGCAGTAAGCGTGGCGCTCGCCCCGCCGCCCCTTATATCGCGGAGAGGGGCCCGCTGGGATTCCCCCGCCGCCCAATCAGAGGGGCCGCGGCAGCTTGAAGGGGGTACGGGGCGGTGGGTAGCGCCTGCGGCAGCGGGTGGGTAGGGGTAAGGAGCCTGGGGATGGCCCGCCCCTCCCCTTCGCCTCTCCTCCAGGACCAGACCCCCTCTCTCCTACGCTTGCCACCGCGGTCCCACGGCGCCCCGGTTTTTCGGGGTGACAAGGTGCGCCTGGTGGAGTGGTCCCGGGGTCCGACGGCGGCGACAGTCATCCCTCAGTGGGCACTGGGGGACGGGAGCGTCATCTGTGGGCAAGCCTGCCTCAGGAGCGGCTGGGCAAGCCGGCTGTGAGGAGCGGAGCCCCCGTGGTACTCCCAGAACTTGTGTCTGCTGGCTGGGATGAGGCAGCGGAGGAGAAGCTGCCAGGCATGAGCGGCGCAGCGACGAAGGGGCTTAATTGAAGCCGGCCCTGGGCGCTGGTAGGGCGCGGAAGGGCTCATGGCTCCATAGCCAGCTCGCAGTGCCGAGCTCTTTGGAGAGGGTAGAGCGGGTTCAGCCCTTGAAGGTGCCTGCGGTGAGCTCCGGCCCGCGGTTCCGCGTGGAGGGGCTGTAAACAGGGGGAGTTCCCCTCTGAAATTAACGAGGGGGTTGTGCTGATGCTTCAGGCTGCCTCTGCGTCGGGTGGCAGATTGATTAGGGAACCAGATTGGGGTGATTAGGGAACCGCGCTATTTTCTAGAGACTTTTCCCCCAGGGAAAGCAGGAGGAGTGAGGACTCTCTCCTTCCCTGCCCAGACGTGGGACCACAAATCACTCGTGGTACATGTTGTGATGGGAGGCAAAGGCATATAAGGTCTTGACAGCTGCGAGCATGGTTTGCTGATCAGGTCTTTTTGATTTAGGTGGGGATGGCAGAGGAGGCATGTATTGTACTGAGAGATTTCCAAGGCAAAGGCCCCGTCTGTGTCTGTTTTCTTCAGAGGCTCGCTTCATTCCTCCCTTCCACGTGCCAAAACCAGGACTTTGATCCTCAGTGACTCAGCCCAGCTCTGAAGGAACTCTCTGTCCTTCCCAGTTGTGCGTACCAGTAATTGAGTGCTGACCTCGGAAAGGAAACAAACCGTTCTGCTTCAAGGCCAGCGGTGTGTGAGAGCTCATTGCTCTGGGGAATCCAAACTGTGAAGTGTCAGGCCCAAAGAGAGATCTCAAGGAGAATCCAAGGCAGCCACTGGCAAAGGTGGGAGCTGCATAGAGAAGGATAATTAGAGTGCTTTGTCTAATATTCCTGTATTGAGATGATAGTGAGGCCCTGATCTTTGATTGCACCAGAAAGAGGTCCCAGTTGTGTTTATTTCTAGGCTTCCAAATCTGCTTTGTGGTACTTTTTTGGCACAAAGATAGTGTAAGGACTGAACAGACTTTCTCCAGGCATGACATGTGCCACGTCCAGGCCCCTCAAGTGTCTGCTTAGAAAGGTGGGATGAATCCTGTGCAGTGACAAACAGATGTAAGCAGGCAGATACTGCCTACAGGCAGGTGCAACCAGTTGATGCAGATACACCTGGTAGGTTATTTGCTGTAGTAAATAGCTTGGGTGTTAAGGTGTCATGAGGCTTTTTCCAGAATGTGTTTTGTTTTTATCAGGCTCTCTACAAAGTGTAGTTAGCTTGTCCTCTTCCCATCACCTCCCTTTAGGCAGTGCACTAACGTGAAATGACGAGCTTGTCTCTCTTCCTTCTCCACATCAGAGTCAAGAGTGCTGAGATCTGCAGTGACACATGCACCCTCACCCATGGTTGCAGAGCTGCTGCCTAGAAGGAGGCTGTTCCCTTCCTCTGTGAATGTAAGTGTTGCATTTCCATGTTCCCAAGTCATGGAGCACAGAAAGCTATTGGCTGTCCAAGGCTGGTCACTAGAGTGGGCACAAGGTTTGACCATCATTCTTTTCACTGATCTTATCTCACCTCTGGTGCCTGAATATGTTACAGTATTTTTGTGTTTTCCTATCCTTATTGGGCTTACCAGACTGATCACTGATTTTAGACACTTAATTGTTTTATGAGAATTGGACCACTTAACTATTCCTGGGACAGATCACCCTCTACATTCACAGTGACTGTCAAACACTTTCAAGCATATCTCCAGAATCAGTCCCACATTCCCAAGTGATAACAAGACAAACAGAGAGAGGTGCTAGAAAATTATCTCTGGCATAAATCATTCCCATGAGAAAGATGTGCAGGGATTGTTAAAAGTAGCATTGTCCCCTGCTAGAAATGATCTAGCTTTTTTGTCATGTGTTGAGATCTTGCAGTGGGAAGGACTAGCAATGTAACAACACTTCAGGAGTTCTGGTTGTAAAGGCATATTACAAATACTGCTGCCTTTCTAAGTATGTCATCTAACAAGGCTAATGCCAGGAGAAGCAATGGGCTGAAAATTAGAAGTAAAGACTTTTCACACAGGCTCTCCAGTGATGATAAACAGGTGATGTCTTAAGGGTTATTGTTTCAAAACTGAAGGGCAGCTTGTGATATATATCAGCTATAAGAGAGCAGAAGGATTTGCTGCTTTATGTCTAATTCCAAACACACAGCTGAGAGGAATCATTTGCAGCCTGTATGAATGTGAATTCAAATCAGTTTTAATGTGCTACCAAAAAATGCACACAGAAGAATTTGGTTTGGACTTCTCCCTCAAATTTCAGCTGTGAAGATGCATCTTTGAAGATACTCAACCTGATTTCTCACTGAAAGCTGAGAAACAGGAGCATCTGGTTTGGATTTTGGACTAGAATAACAAAAAAGGAAAGAAAATAAGCAGGAGTGACTCTCATGGAAGAACGTGGCAGAAAAATAAAAGCTCTTCCAAGTGCTTTGGGGAAAAAATGGATGTATGCAATAGGAAATAAATTTATCAGTTGCTGTAGAGTATTTACCAGCTTTAAAGTGGGATTTTTTCTTCTGCTGTTTTACATATTCAGAACTTGGTATGAGTGTTTAATAATTAACAGCAGACTATTTTCACTGGAATTATAATAGCTGTTGTAACTATAAGTTCCTCAAGGAAAGACCCATGCCTTTATCAAGACTTTTTCAAGCCATGAACAATTTATAAGTAATAGGCAGGGTGAATGGTTTGATTACTTCATCCTCTACATCTGATTTCATGAATTCAAGGGATTTCTGTTAGCTGGACAAGGCAGAACTGCCCACAATGAGAAACTGTTGCTACTTTACTGCCTACAGGGACCAAACCATGAGCAGCACAGGCTGCCAGGGCTGCACTGAACATCGTTTGCTGCTGGGGCTATTTCAGGACTACAGCTCCCAGCTCCAGCTTGGAGACTGCTCTTATCCTTCTAGGTGAAGAAAAAAAGTGAATTTGGAGGATGAAGCACCTGTTGCTGCAGGAAGAGCTTGAATACAGTTTATTTCAGTTTTGATGCGAAGAAAAGGAGAAAAGGATTAAAGGAATGGAATATTTTCTTTATTCTTAGTTTTAAAGCCACCCACCTGAATCAAACAATGCATCTTACTGTGTCGGTGCCTGTTGTCTGAATGTCTAGAGCCTGGCCTAAGCCCTGAAGAACCTTTACTCAGAGCTACGAGTTACCTATCACACGTAGAGAAAAGTCCTCAGGGACCTATTATCAAAGATTAGTTGCAAAGGCTGCCACACTAAATTAAAAAGCTTAGTTTGTTTGGCTGGATAACAGCATTTTTGACTGAGGGACCAGTTCACAAATGTGGGTTTTTCCCACCAGGAAGGAGGGGAGGGGGCACCCATGAGAAACGCCTCTCCAACGCCCTCAGCCACATTTGGGTACCAGAAGTAGAGCAAACCCAAATGTCTTGAAAAGATAGGAAGGGGAAAGGTTTAAGAGAGACCAATATCATACCAGAGTGTTAGGGTTTTCGTTGGGACGGGGGTCTGGCAGGCTCCCCCGAGGCCGGTGCCCTGCCCGGCTGCGGGACCGGCAGTCCCATGCTGACACCTAGCGACCGCCGGCACCCACCTCCCCATGGCAGCCCGGCACGGGGAGGGAGGCAAGGGGCAAAAAGTAGCTAAAAATCCGAAGGAACCCCAAAAAGCCAACACAGTAAGACCCGGGAGCGCTTACGGGTCTCGGGTTGTAATCCCACGGGATGAATTTTGGATACCTGTCCTGTAAACGCATCCCTGTACCTGGTGGCAGCTGTCACTGCAGCAAGCCTGGCAGTCTTTGGACCTTTTTTCCAGACAAACACCAAGGAGGGTGGGAAGTGAAGAGATGTTTGAGCATCCGAACGTGTGAATGGATCATCTTCTGCTGAGTAAAAATGGTCGTAGGACAAGTGGGGTTACTCCACTGAAAGTTCAACTGGGACTGCTGGAAATACTGGGTGAATACTTCTTCCCATCAGGTGTAGTATGGAAAATCATCATGCAGAAAGAGCACAAGCTGTGGCATTGCTCTGCTGGTTCCGGTTAATTGGCAGTGGTGGGTTGGTAGAGGACAGCAACTCGAGGCAGGGAGAAGTGGGCAGGGCTCAGTCTGGCAGTCATGTGGCCAAACACATATTTAGGTCCGGACTAGCTAGAGGTCACAACTGCTGCCTGGAAGCCTGACAGGCTTGTAAGAAGAACTGGAGCTGCTGAAGTGTTAGTGCTTCTGCTGACTTCTTGTCACACAGCTGAGGTTCTCCTCTCAAAAGAATCCCTGAGTGATGCAGGAACACACTGTTTTTATTTTAGGGAAGGAAGATCTTTTGGCTAAGGCACAGAACTTTGTGGATATAGCACCTCTGTTCTCAGCCCTAGCTGGAGCTCGCTCAGGTACTAAAAAGGAGTTTGATTCTGATTACAAAACTCTCCTGAGAAGTTAAGAGGAGATATAGTCCCTGCTTCTGACCCTCCCTGCCACAGTGGCTACACTAGTTATATATTCAGGGTGATGTGAAAGGCAGTGAAAGCTCCCTCCCTTTACCCTCTGATCCTGCAAAGACCACCGCAGTTCCTACAGATTATAAGAGCACCCCAAAGAGTTTCAGCATGACAAAATACTATCGTGTTGCTCTTCAGACACAAGTGATGATGAAGCAAGGCTTCCATCAGTAGTTGTCCCTTCAGGGACCTAGCAGGGCACTTTCCAACAGGGAAGGAGGAGATCCGTGTGCAACTTTGAAGGTTATTATGAAGCAGTTTATTCAAAGTAAGAGTTTAACAAGTACGAGCCAGTGGGACAAGTTTCGCTGTGGTTGTCAGTCCGTCATACTTTTTGCCCTTCACTAGGTGGCAGCAAGAAGACAGGCATCAGGACCTGCAGGACTGGTTCGTGGTTTGGTGTGTTTTGGTTGTTACAAATACAGCAAGCGGAGAGTTTTCAGCTGTTTTCCTGCCTGGATGGATTTCTTTAGCTGGAGCCCTCAACCACCAAAGCAACCACCAGCAAGTGTGTCAAAAGCACTGGCAGAGGGGCCTGGGACATCTCCCTTCAGCCAGGAGAAGAGACTCGAGGGAGCTACGGACTTGGGTGAGTATTTTAGCACGGAAGGAGAGATTCTGTGGTCTGCAGTTCCCTCTGCTGGCAAAGTCTCTTCTTGCATCAGCCTGGCTCAGAGGCAGCCCGGGCACCGCTCGAGTCAGCAGCCCTGCGCTAAGGCGAACAGGCGGAGCTGGGGGGTGGGTTAAACGGAGCAGACAGCATGGGGAGGGGGGACAGGGCCTCACTGAGGTAGCCTGGGATGTTCTGCCTGGACAAAGGGTCACAGTAGCCCCTGAGCCTCATAAGAGCAAGGGAGGATTAATTGCTGTTTTCCATCTAGCTCCAGTTTAAGCTTGCAGATGGGATATTGAATGTTGAAGCTGAATATACAGTTCTTGCATCTCCCAAGTCCCAGATGCCTTCTCCTATTCCTTCTTCCCAGTCTCCCGAGACTACCAGCCCTTTAGCACTAGGACAAAGTTCTTTATGGCAGCCAGCAATGCACAAGCAGTCCTCAGCTCTGGCTACACCCTCCACAAGCTTGCTGAACAGCTGTCATCTGTGCTTCTGCTAAGGGAAGGGTTGTACTCAGATATCCACTGAGTCCTGCACAGACAGGAGAAGTCATATATATTTTCAGGGACTGCTTGAGTACCCTTCTTCAGAGCTACAGCCCAGAACATGAAACCTACTGAAGAGAAGAGAGTGACAAGGACCCCAGCAGTCCCTTCAGAGTACAAGCAGAAACGTTGCCTGCCTTCACCAAAGTGAGAACAAATGCTAAACACAGCCCCTTTCTAAGCTGAAAGAAAAGCTCAGCACCTGCCTCCCTCTGTTCTTCACAACTTTCTTACATAAAAGTCATGGAGCAAGGCCAGCTGGGATCCCTTTTCATGGCAAAGCAAAGGAGATAGCCCTTCTGTGGTCCTCTCCTGGCACAGGGGCCTGCGTGACACCAGCACATAGGTGGTTGGTTTGCCAAGAAGGAGATGTTGATGGAAGCAGTGGGATACAGAAGGAAGGGGAGGGCTGACTGTTCCGAACTGAATGACTGGGCAGTCATGGTGTGGCTAATGGGATGTCAGCATGAATGTGAGTACATGGTCAGGTTGGTGCAGGCTGGCAACAATGGGCTTTGGTTTCTGTGCTCAAGTGTAATAACAAGTTCCTGATGTCAAATCATCAAGTCTTAGAGGCATTAGGGAAGGTGCAGGGGATTCTTCTGCTAACTGACTTTCTAACACACGGGCTTCTCCTATCAAGTATTCCTGCTTGGCTCTTCCCCCACAACTGACCCATGCATTAGAGAAAGTGATGCTTGAGAGCTCTGGATGTGACAGATGGCCTGGAAGAAAAACTGAAATGGAAAGGTGTTCCAGTGTGGGTCAGGGCTGACGGTGGATGCAGGATGTGTCACGGTTCATGGCAATGGTTTCTATCAGAAGAGTTTTAGAATAGGGATTAGGGTTCAGAATAAGGTCTAGACTTCTATCCTGAAGACAAATGTTGTGTTCTCTGTCCTGCCTTTCAGGAGGTTTCTGCTTCTCTAGGTGCTTTCAGTTTCCTCTTGCAACGTGAATATCCCAGCCTAACGAGTGTGGGAAAACTTGGCTGTTCTAATAAGACAGGGGAGCAGTCGAAAATGGATTAAGAAGGGATTGAATGTGTCTTGTGAGAGCTTGACTATTGATTTCTAACCCTCCCATTCTGATGTTATTGCAGAAATGATTTTCTTCTGCACCATGCAGAGATTAAATATTAATAAATAGAAAATTAAAAAAAAAAGGGAGGGAGGAAGACCAGATCCCAAGACATCCCACTGCACAATTAAAAAGCAAATGAAGGATTTCTAGAATGAAAAACTTTGTTTCCTCAAGTTTTCTTCAACCTGGAATAAAAACATAAGCGGTTTTGATGAGATCATTTGCAATATTTCTATTTAGTCTTTTGTAGCATAGGTATATGAGTTTGAGCCACATCCCATCACAGTAGGTGGAGTAGAATGAAAAAAAAATGGAGATTTACTTAGATCCCATTCACCAGTGACCCATTTACTCACTGATGATGAAGTAAGGGGGGAAGATGCAGGTCTACTCTGGCTTCACTTACACTGCATCCTGCAGTCATACTCAGTTCCATTAGGTTTCTATTTATTATTTAACACAGGAGATGGAGGACAAGGCACACTGAGATGATTTTTATGTCCTAGACATTTCATTTGCACAAACACTGCACAAGCTGCTACTTCCCATGAACTCTGGTTCCCAAGTGAAACCCACATCCTTGGGTCTCTGAAGTGGGAGAGGAGCAGCCAGGGAGGGTTTGCAGGCAGACTGGGACTCCTCATGTGCACAGGCTTTGCAAGGGAATCCGCTCCTCCCTCTGTAGCAGGATACACATGAGGAATGCAAAAGCAAGTTTGGAGGCATTTAAAATGGAAGACTGTTCCTTTTTAAGGGAGTTGTTAGCATGAGAAGGGGGCTTGCTAGGGTCTTATCCAAAGGCTGCAGAAGAGTATATGTGTCTGCCACCCTTCGGTCATGTTGCCTCCCAAGGTTGGTACGTTTTCCAGCAAATTCAGAGCAAAATTAGTGAGTGGAGAGAACAGAGGAAAGAAGAGAAAATAGCTCTAGGGTCCCCTGAGCATAACCACAGGCAGATTTGGCCCACTGCTTTTCTCCACATCCATCTTCATCAGTCAGTGGTGTTGCTGGCTGATTTCCATTCTAATCCAATAGCTCCCAAGCTGCTTAAGATGTACGGTCAGTGTTTTATGTCCCAAAGAGGCCCTTGTTGGACAGACAGATGGACACACCTCATCTGTTCCCGTCTCTATTCATCTTCCTTTTTATGATCTCCCTTGAATTTAGTGGCTGTGGCTGGTTGTGGCTTTGCTGCTGACAGCTCTTCATGGCCTTAATGCTCAGCCATCTGAAATAAGCCTGTTGCCTTTGGATCTTGTCTGTGTGGTACTCATTTCATTAGGGTGCTGTAAGCCTGTTGTTTGTTTCCTCAAGCAAGCTGAAAGGTGACACTTTCAAGTTAGCTGGGCAAGCCTGTGGAGAGAGATCCCTTACTTGGATAGCAGAAGTGCTGACCACTGGTAGAGGAGGGGGGAAATTGTTTCTCTGGATTTAAGGGAATTTGCTAGACAAATTTGTGCCAAATGGAAACCTGTCCCTGGGCTTCAGATTGTGCTGTATGGCTGAGCAGATGGGGCTCCGGTCCCCGGTCTTTTGCCAATTCATTATGTGAGTGAGGTGGCCCATGTCCTTGAAATTCCTGGAGTCAGGAGACTAAAGGCTTGTGAAACCCTGGTTATAAGGAGCCAGAGCTTCTGCAGCCCAACAAGTGACGGCCTGTCAGCAGAGCTGGAGGATCTACTTGTGTGCACTCCCAGTCTCGTCTGAAAATAAAACACCCCAAATTGGAGAGTGGTCCAAGAATGCTTATACAGACAGTTATTAGGGATCTGCTGATGGGTGGTAACCCTGTAAGCCATGGTAGATCCATTGCTTTCTGTTATGCCTCATGCTCTCAGCTGCTTTCTGTGCTTCAGTTCCTTGGCTTAACAGCAGCAGCTGCATTTGCAGTCCTGGGGCCTGAGGAGATCATACACAAATGACTGTAAGGCACTGGTATTGTAGGCAGTGCTAGAGTCCCATACACCTTCTCCAGCGTCACCTGGTAAGATGATACAGAAGAGAAAGAAGTGAGGAAATGCCCATCCTGGGTGTACAAAAAGAGCATGTGCAGATTATCCAGCACTTCACACCTAGGTTTAGAAGCAACATACGGCATTATTTGGCAGACAGGAGGCAATATTTAGTGACTACCCGAGCTATATATAATGGAATTATGGAGGGTGTGAGAAAGCAGCACCTCCTCCCATCTGCCCCCTTAAGGGATGCAAATGCTTTGCTATAACACTGTTCCCTGAGAGCTGGAACTTTAGCAAATAAGGGACTTTATTAAGTTGTTAATAAGATTTCATTTTCTCACTAATGCTGCGGTGCTACATTATTAATTTAAAACTGTATTTAGCCTGACATGCTAAAGTGCTAGGCCTCATTATTAATGCATAAACCCATGCCTCTGTTGTTTAATTAAACACCATGATTATGAAGTTCTGATGTGGTTTAATGATAGCAGGCTGGAGTGGCTGTACATTCCTGTGCTTGGATCTCCCCCGTTCCCCCCTCCTGCTACTTTCTCCTTTCATTTCCCTTTAAAAGCACAAATGCAGTTGTTGTTCTGCTGAATAAACACCACATGACAAATGATGTTGATCTTTCCAAGGTGACATAGAATTGCATTTTTATTTTCCTAAGCTTAGCTTCTTATTGACCAGAGATTTCTATCCTCCATTTTTTAATGGCTCTGAAGGTAACTAACTGGTTGTGTTTCCCTAGAAGGCAATGTAATCCTTGATCCCAATAAAGTAAACAGGAATTTCCAACTGATTTCAACAGGGCAGAATTTCACCCACTGGCAAAAAGAGACCTAGAGAAGAAGCCTAGACCACTGTTGTGTATGTGTGTTTAAACAGGGTTGTTTCTAAACAGTTATAATCTTGGAGATGGAGCTTGGTCAAGGGAAGATGATGTTGTATTGAATCATGTAAGAATGAAATGGATTTGGAGCAGTGTAATAAACCCTGTGGACATTTCCGTGTTTCAGTTTCCTCACCAGCATCCTTCTGCTTTGGGCTCAAGTGTTTTGGAGTCATTGTTTCACTCAGCCCATAATTTATTGTATTCTCCTTGGGCTCCTTTGCAGGACCAAGACTTTTGGGGTATTTATAAGACTTCCTGCTGTGTGTCTCCTTTCTCCCCTCAACATTTGGCTTCATAATCTTATTCCTCCTTGTTCCTTGTGAGGATTCTTTCTGAACAGCAGCATACCCAACTTGGCTTGCGCAGCCTCTTACTTTATTGGCTAGGAGTAAAATTAAACATATTCTTATGTACTTTCCTGCTTAATAAGGATTTATGCAGATCAGCGCTCTGTGCCTTTGTTTCTCTCCATACCCCCTGCCTGCTTGTCTGTTCAAACAGGAAGTTCTTGGCTTTGGAGGCTGCCATTTCCCAAACTTTGGGGTCCTCTCTCTATTTTGACGGCAAGGGGGAGTTTGCTGTGGTCTTTACTGGAACCAGAATTTTATCCCCAGTGTTTTTTCAGCCAAGGCAGACACTGATCTGGTTAGAGGAGAAGGACAAGTCGCGTGACCACATCGGGGTGGAGGAGCACTCATCATTCTGGCCATTTCCAGCAGGATGGGTAAAATCCCTCCCTAGTGCCAGCCAGGTGAATTCACAACTGAGAACTACTGCTTTGCTCAGCAGATCCCAAGTTCTGGTTTTAAATAGCCATTTTTTTTTTTTTGAAATACACCTTTGATTCTCTTCCTTGTATCTCTCAAAGAAGAAAATTATTCATTATAATCAGCCTTCTTTTGCATTCTTGCACTGGAAAGGAGTGCACAGATCTGTTCTCTCCATGTGCGAATACAACAGAAATGTTACCAAGCTTAATTTCCTTTAGTAGATTATTTTTTAAAGTATGTGTTCAGCAAAATAACCTTTCTCTAACAAAGAGATGACCTTTTTGCATTTATGTAGTGCTTGTTGCTAGGATTTAGATCTTTGCTGAAAGCTGTTATTTCTCTTAAGTACAGGAGAAAGTGCATTTTCACCTCGATTTGGGTAAACTGTCATTTTCTACTGTTCACTGCTTTTCTCACCATGGAATAATAATTTGAGGTTCAGTGGGTTTTTTGAGAGAATGAATTCCAGGAGTGTGGTGGGGCCTGGGAAGTCCTCCACGTTTGTTAGTGGGGGAGAAAAGGAAGAGGAGGGCGAAGGCTTCTGAAATATTTAAGTCTTCTGAGTACTGCAGTTGCTCAGCTTCTGCCATCAAATCATATTCAATTTAGGAGGGTCATGCAGGTATTTTATAATCATACACAAAAATCAGTCGGTGGGTAGCTGAGAAGCTATACATGCATGCATAATATATTATTTTTTGGTGGTAGCTCTAGCATCCATGGGAAGCCACTTTAGGTAGATTTAAGAGGACTCTGTCCAACCGTGATGCTGATGAATAACAGAAATAATCTAATATTACTCTTTGTATAGCTGTGTTACCAGTGCTACTACAAGTTGTACCCTTAATATGTGATGCAGCAGGCTGCAACAGAGGGAAAGGGAGCATTAGGAGGGTGTATGGAGCTCATGAGACTCAGAGATCAGAATCCCACTCTTCCTTGAACTGTTTCCTGTGCTAGGTTTTGTAGGTAGTGACAGACTAAAAGAAACTGCAAAGAGCAACTTGACTAGTTATGCCCCTTTTCTCTGCAAATTGAGCCTGGGAAAAGCCCTCAATTCCCTTAGTTCTGGAAGTGGCCTAGGAAAAAGGCCCAGAGGCTTCCAATCTGTGCAAGCTGCAGACTCCCAACTAGGAACAGGCAAATTAAAAATGCCCTCTAAGAATATTCACACTTTTCTTGGTCAAAATTGCTCTTCAAACGCTTCCTAAGTTGGATGTACTGTTTGCCAGTATTTCAGGAAGGGGAAGGCAGTATTTTAAGCATTTATCGGTCATGTAAAATAATTGCACTGAATGTATTGCTGGGGAATGGCACAAAATTGCACCGCTCAGTGCAGTGTGCTGCGTGCTGTGGTTTGCAAAAGGTCAGCCAGGCCAGCCAAGTTCAGGGGAATAGTCCCCCTTTACATCCCCTTTCTTTGTCTCACGTGCACTTAGAAGAGAGGGAACGATCGACAGTTTCATTGCAATTGAAACAACTAAAATTAAGTAAGTCCAAATCCCTCCTGTCCAAGAGACCATGAATTCAGCTGGATCAGAAGCCCTTGGTTAAGCAGCCCCTGAAAGTCTATCAGAAGTTTATTAGTATGGTAATTTATCTGGGTAAGCGCATAAAGATGCTAATTGAAATGGGGGCTTTTTTTTTTAATGCCTTATTTTTTAAAAGCAGGAAGGTTGGGGATTTTCTAGGAAGAAAAGTAGAATTGTCACTTGTGTTTCATCGTGTCATGATGTTACAATTTCATTATTTTCCTACGCTTCATTTACATTTTTTTTTTCTTTATTTTAAATGCAAAGAACAAAGAACTTGATACTCCAAAGATTTGGGGCTCGTGCCACGTCTGGTTCTGGTCTTGATGCATGGAGATAGATTGAATTAATCAAACTTCTTCACACTGCTATTTAATCGGGTTTACAATTAGCTGAGGGCTGCAGGTCTCCCGGGCCTATCAGCTTTGCAAGCAGAAGCTGTAATACAGCAGCTCTGCAGCCACACACTGGGAGTGCCTTACAGACCAGATTGTCATAATGTGGCATGAAATTAAAGCGTGATGTTACTTGACAACAGAATTTCAATTTCTCCCTCCCCCCTTTTTTCTCTTTAACAAAGTCTCTACCTAGAGATAGGCCTCCCTGTTGAGTCGCACCCACCTGCTCTAAGCTACACAGCTGCCTTCAAAAGAGTTTCTGATACTATTAAACCAATCTGTGTTCCATTACAGTCATTCTGATATTCTTCCCTGTCTGCTTTCAATGGCAGATTATTTTGCTGTGAGGAGCTAATAAGCATACAGCTCTTAACTTGTTTCAATTCTTACTCAAATGTATTGATTTCGTTTCTCCCTCTCTTCTCACAACACAGAGGGCTTTTTGCTGGCGCCCATGCTCCCCCAAACTGCCTGCAGAGTAAAGTCAAGCCTCCTCAAACCCACTTGCATTCACATGAAAAAAATACCTCAGAGGAGTGGAGAGCCAGAGCTGTTTTTTCCTTCCATCACCCCTCCTTGAGAAGCAGTGTGGACACACAGTTAGAATCATAGAATGGCATGGGTTGGAAGGGACCCCAAGGATCACAGAGCTCCAACCCCCTGCCACAGGCAGGGCCACCAACCTCCAGGCCTGGAGCTACACAAGGTTGCCCAGGGCCCCAGCCAACGTGGCCTTGAACACCCCCAGGGATGGGGCATCCACCCCCTCTCTGGGCAGCCTGTTCCAGCCCCTCACCACTCTCTCTGTAAAGAACTTCCCCCTAAGATCCAGTTTAAATCTTCCTTCCTTTAGCTTCACTCCATCCCCCTTGTCCTTCCATTATCTACCCTTTTAACAAGCTGATTCCCCTCCTGTTTCTCTGCTCCCTTCAGGGACTGGGAGGCTGCAATGAGGTCCCCCCTGCAGCCTTCTCTTCTCCAGGCTGAACAAGTCCAGCTCCCTCAGCCTCTCTTCGTAGGGGAGCTGCTCCAGCCCTCTGATCATCTTCATGGCTCCCCTGAACCCTCTCCAACAGTCCCACATCTTTCTTGTATTGGGAACCCCAGCTCTGGACACAGGACTCCAGCTGGAGCCTCATGAGGGCAGAGTAGAGAGGGACAATCACCTCCCTGTCCCTGCTGCCACCCCTCTTCTGATGGAGAGTTAGGAAATAGGATTTATAATTCCCCCTCCCACAAGCAAGTCAAGATCTTGCAAACACCACCACCACCACAAGTTAATTATCTGTGTGTTGATGATTTCGTGTTGTTCAGGAAAGCTGTGATAGGAAAAGAATTGTTGGAAAAAAGTTTGAGTTGAAAAGAAGAATGTAATGAACCTGGAAGGGCTGGCTGGAAAGAGGTGAGGATCAGGTCAAGCTGGTAATGGAGGATGTTATTCCCTCGTTGAACTGACCCCAAGTCACCTTAGAAACTGATGGGTAGATGATGATGTATTCCCTGCAGCTACAAAGGAGAGGGTTGGGCAGGTGTTCCTGCTGATGAGATTTGACTGTGGGATAAGCTCTGAAGATACAACACTTGAAGGTGCTGGAGTTACGCTGGACAAGGAGAATCACACCCTAGGTTGAGAAGCCTGGCCAAGTGGCATGCATGGGGATCCACCTCTGGTCCTGCTGAAGGGGATGAGTGAGGCTCCTGCAGGTCTTGCCTTTGATGACCCAGTTTGGTTTCTGTGGACCACGCTTGCTGGTTCCTATACACCTGGAAGGCATCAGACCCACTGGTGGCCTGGCCCTTCAATTTGCAACAATGGATCCTGCTCATTAGTTCTGTGCATTTTTGCACCTCCAAATTAAAAAATATCTTTAAGTTCCATTCCTTTTGATATCAGACACTGAATCAACAACCAAATTGTATCCACAGAACACCCATGGATGGGTGAAAGAGGTGAGATTCATGTAAAACAGACATAATTATGCCTTCTACATTCACTTTAGCTGTATCTGCTGACTGGAATAGCACAGAGTGACAATTCTGAGAGTTATTTGGACATATTTAACCTGAGTAGCCTCCATTTAGCTATCAAACTTGGGAGCAAAATGAGCTTTGCTTATAAAAAAAATCCAAACTCTGTAAACTTCTCACCACACCCCTCGCTCTCCATTCTTTCTTCCTTCCTGCATGGTGCTGAGCATCTCCCAAGGATTAAGCAATTATTCAGAAAATTGACTCTGCTCCCATTGAAGGTGATTACATTCCCCCATGCTGAAACCCACAAAAGCACAATCAGGTACACAAACAAGGTAGTTTTAAGCATTTGCATGTTACCCAGGTTGGCTTGCAAACACCTGTAATTTTCCTAGCTGATAGCAACTGTTCATGGGCATAGGGGGTAAGGAAAAAAATCAGCGAACTTTAACAAGCAAAATAAAAACAGAGCATTTCTCTGACTGAGAAAAATCAAGCTTAATGAACTGAGATGAAATAATTTCCTCAATTTGCTCGGACATTTTAAATGAAAAGCAAAGTGTAACCTCTGCTTGCAAATTACTGTAAACATTTCACTCGCTCTCTAATTTGTGGTAAAAGGGAAGAAAGGCTGGACTATGGAATACTAATCCAAGATCACTCCTGGGAAGTCAGACTCTTTGTTTCCCCTATTTTTTCAGGGGCTAGACTGTTTAGGACTTTATGGAATCGTTTGTGTGTGTGTATGTGTGCACATATATATATATATATATGAATATATATGAATATTTATGAAGAGCTTGCTAGTGACAGACCAGGCTGGCCCTGCAGGCCCAAAGGAATTAATGTAAATTCCAGTCAACCATGAAAACCCACTAGAATTGAACTGTATTTCAGCATGGTGGATAAAGCACATCAAAGAGCAGAATTTCTATAAGATAATTACACACAATGAAACTCTAATCACAGAAACACTGTGGATATTGCTGATAAAGCGTAATAAATCTTTTATGACTATGCCTCATTCTGCTGAATCAGCTTTCTGTTTCTATTGCACTAAACTCCAGATTCTTGCCCTTATTTATATGTTTACAATTTTTAAAAACACATCAACTGACAATTTATCGTGGCTTCTGTGAGAGGTTTGAGCTTCCTTAGTTTGTTGTTGTTGCACTTGTTGAACTACAGTTAGATTAACAACAGAAAAATATTTGTCTCTCCTGTCTGGCAAGTCTGCAGAAGGAAATTGTCTATAAGCTCAGCACCCACCTTTCTGTTGTATTTTAAGAAATTGGAATAATTTCAGTGTTGACAGTTCATGGTGTTCAAAATTCAGCCTCCTTCCCTCGTACTCTATAGCACCACGAATTCATCTCTCAGACTCACAGAATGGGTGAGGTGGCAGAGACCTCAGGAGATTAGCTAGTCCAACCCCCTGCTCAAGCTGGGCCACTGAGTCTTCAGGACCACGTCCACTCACATTTTGAATGTCTCTAAGGATGGAGACTCCACGACACCTCTGAGTACCTGGGTCCCATACTTCACCCTCACAGGAGAATTTCTTTCCATATATTAGAACAGAAATCCCTGTGCTTGAATTTGTGCCTCTCATCCTCTCAGTGGGCACTCTGAGGAGAGTCTGGCTCTTTCCCACCTTCCCACAGGTGCTGTCCCCTTATACACAGGTGTAAACACGGGGAGCGAGCAAGCCCTAGCACAGCATGAGCCCTGAGCAGCAGTGACCTGTGCCAGGGATTAGGGCTGATGCTGCTAACACCCCATTCCTACAGCAGCGGGGGAACTGGAAATGCAGAGTCTGTGGTCACCAACTGCTTCTCCACTGTTCTGGGGGGTCTCCTTGTGTCTCGCTGTGATCTCACTCATATATCAAATCATCGTCTGAACACTGGCAGACACATTTATGGAAGGTGTCTTTGCTATTCCTTAATGAAGAAGCAAAAGTTTGCCTTCTTCATGTGAGCTTTGCCCTTCATTTGTCTTTCTGGCATATGGGCAGCAGAAGGTCTCTGCTTCTGACAGAGTGAAAGAATTTTACATATGGTTTAATTACAGTAAATTATCAGCAAAGGGAAGAGTTTGCAAGGGGACAGCTGAATCCCACTCATGGGTTCAGTGAACGTCTGCCCAGCATCTCAGCGCTCTGCCATGTTTCACAGTGACACTTTGCTCCACCCCAGAGAGCAACTGTTCTGAGAAAAGTCCATCCCTTGGTGTCTCTGTGGAGAAAGGTGCTGGAAACCTTTCTCGAAATGACAGCACGGGGAACGGCTGGCTTCTCAGCCTGTAGTCTCAACTTTGTGCTCTGGCAGGAGCATGGAGAGGAATTTGACAACGGGATCAATATTTCCTAACTCCAGATCCATATCCTCTTCTAATTTCAGAACTTGGAGACTAATGTCCTCTCTGGCTGTTGTCTTCATTAAGTCTACGTCAAGTTTGAGGATGAACTGATACATTCTCTGTCAAGCACCTAGATATTCTCTCCCACATCTGTTGTGCTCTCCTGATCCCTTTGACAGATGCATGTTACTTGAATTATACTTCAGGCTTTCTGCAGCCCTTGTGAGTGCACCGTAACTTCAGAGCCTTATTTATATTAGTAGCATCACCCTGGTTGTCACCCAATGGGAAGTGCTTTTGTATGCAATCCCCCAAGCAGACATGAAAGACCATGTCAGGACAATGGAGGGTTGCAGAAGATGTTCTTCCTTTGCCTGATTTACATCATACCTTTGAAAGCGTGTCCCTCCTGTGACAGTCTGAAGCGAATAAACAAAGTTCCTGGGGAAATGGTATGCAGTGTTCAAACACTTTGCTGAACTTTAATGTTCTGTAAGTTGTAAGGAAATGACTACAAAAGCCTTGGAAGAGCAAAGGAGGAGAGTTAGCTCAAGGCAAGGTGATATTCCCTCATTAAAATCTATTTGTGCAAAGTTAAGACGTCAAAGAAATTTCACTTGTTCCAAGAGGGTATGAAAGCCCATGTTATTAGTGATCAGAAGGGACTTGGGAGTCCTATTTGCCAAAGAGGAGGGTGTAGTGAAAGAAAGGAAAAGTGAAAATATGTATTTGAGCATTTAACGTTATCTGAGAAGAATAATGAATTCAACTGCCTTAAAACAACTTTTGCTACCTGAGTGTGGATCATAGAGAATATTTTGAAGGAAAAAAAGTCTTCAAAATGTGAGCTGAGATTCTGCATGCAGTGTTTTTGAGTCATGCTCCTGCACCCAGACACCCACAGTCCACTTACAAGGGCAACCAACCTTGTATTACCTCTCCCATTTTCACAGAGGGTAAATGAGGCTGGTTAAAGACCAGATTATCAATTCTTAGATTATCCAGATGTATGCTTGTGTGGATGGTGTGCACCCCAGAACCTTGGTATCGCAGGCAGGGTGAGAATGAGATATTTAGCATAAAGACTGGCAATTCTTTTCGTATTTTTATAGCACAGTTACAACATTGGAGTTTTGCCATTGCCAATTGCCACCCCATTGATGGCATCAGGGGGTTTTACAACCCAAGCATCAAACACTCCACAGATGCAAAACGTTTTGTGGTTGTTGGGGGATTGGCCCTTTAGAGGCAGGGGTTTTTGCACAATCACTGTTTGCATCTGTGTTCAAAGATGCCTGAGCTAAGTTGTGGTAAAGAGTGCCATGTGGTCACCCTGGCCTTAACTGTTCATGAGTAGAGGGGGAATGAATCTGGGCCTTCGATTCTACACTTCGTGGTGTGTTAGCCATCTGCAACTGTAGTGGAACTACTAGTGTGAAGCACTGAGAATCCTGTCTCTCGGAAAAGCAGCTCTGGCTGCTGGTGGGGCATGCAAGTGAGCCAGACTGCAAAATTTAGCAGCATTTCTGGGCACCATGTGCCAGCAGTGACCCTTTTCTGTTCCTCTGTCCAAGTGCCATACTCCTCTCCGCAGGATTCGTGGTGGGACCTGCTTGGGAAACTGAGCCTCAGCTCCAGGGAGAGCAGCCGTGTTGCAGTGGGGAGGGGGTGGCAGCAGGGGAGATTACAGGGGCACACAGAGAAATAGAGTTAGGGTAGCAAAGCTTATGAGCCTCCAACAGCCTTGCCAGAGACTTGTTTGGTCCGCGAGTGGTAACTGCTGAGGACAGTTCTCACCACATGTGTTTCTCCTCTTTCCCTGAGAAATCAGCAGAAATCTCCTCTCTCTGCCTAAGCTGGTCTGTCCGTCTGTTTTGATGGCTTCTTTTATCACCAGCAGCCATGTGAAGAATGAGCACATTAAAAGGTAAGGCTCTCTTTTTGTGCTGATAGTGGACGAGGCCCTCCCCCAGTTGTGCATTAATGCAGGGTGGCGACGTGGCCCCAGCCTGATTGCATTTGCTAATGTTAATCACCGAGGGGCCAGGCGAGGTGAATAAGTGAACTATATTTTATTCAGTTTGACAGAAGGAGGAGTTGAATGGAAATGATTTTTATCTCTGGTTATGGCCAACCTAAATTAATGCTACCTCTGGTGCTGAGAGGCTCAGGAGAGCAGATGTCTGTATTTTATATGCTCTCCTTGGTGGGGGTACCAAGCCCATGTGTCAGACCGTGTGTTAACTCCAGGACAAAGCTGACCCGTGTCCCTGGTTGCATGGACTGGGCAGCCTGGGAGATGAAGTTGTAGGGAGTGAATTTGCGGTTTGTTTCACCTGCTTGAAACAAAAACAGGTCACCAGAGCTGAACTTCAAGTGCTGGAGGAGTGGATGGCAGGTCCTTTACCATGACATATACAGAGGGAAAGTGAGGAGGAAAAATACCCTTAGCAACTCTTCATCAAAACATTTATTAATTGCTGGGCACCAGTGGTGGTTACTGTCCTGCCAAGAGCATAGACCTCTGTAACCATAGCTCTGTGTTGTTTTTATCTGAGGAAGATGCTGGGGCTCCACACTCCCAGACCAGGTGAATGAGGTTGCGTGTTGGGCTGTTCCCCAGGCTCACCCCAACCTTGCAATCTAAGTTATACTGAAAGCTTTCAAGGTTTAAATAGTGGGTAAAACATTGCAAGTGATAGATTTTGCTGCTGCTGTGCCTGGGTGGGAGAGAGGTAGCCAGAACCCTGACAAGGACCCTTGTCTCTAACCTCCCTCCTGGGGAGCAGTGGCTCCCTGCCAGTGGGCTCCAGGCTGTTGCTTGCCCAAGGGCTCTACAGGGACTGGCAGGAGAATGGCCAAGGCCCAGCATTACCCAGGCACCAGAAAACCTTTGCTGCCTTGCATCTTGCACTTTTATTCTTGGGAAAGCGTCTTGCATTTGTACCTTGCATTTGCTGCTTGGAAAAGGCACACTGTGCTAATGATAGCTGGGTGAAAACAGAGCAGTCACTGGGAAGAGAGAGGATGGAAGAGGCTTAATGAAATCTGCCCAGCAAATGAAAGAGAGATGGGAAGGAGAGCGAACGGGGAAGCAAATGTGATAATTGGCAGAGTGTGGTAAGCAGTGCCACCCACACCGCTATGGGTGGGATGTTGGGAGCTAAGGCAAGAGGCACTGCAAGCACATTTCCATTTCTTTATTCTCTGTACCCTGCTCCTCTTCTCATTTCAAGGTCTGATCAAGTCTGACTATTGTCACCCCTTTTTGCTGTAAAGACACCTATTAATGTTGACAGTTTAGGTGGCTGGGGGATGTGGTATTAGTACTGACAAATGCTGGTAATTTGCAAGCAATGTTTTCCCTCTAGCACCAGTGGGAAATCACCTAACCTTTGCCAATAATTCTCAACATAACTCACAAAACCTCATCTTCTATCATTACGAGGAGCGGCATTTCTGAAAATTATCAGCTGCTTCTTGAATCCATCCATGCTAGACTATACAGAGGAGGTGATATTAATCAGTGTGTGAGGCCCACTGTAGTATTAAGGATTCTCTTACAAGATCTTTTTACCATATGCTCTCTGATATTAAGCTTACTTGATTATGCTTTCAGATCTTTTTTTTCCAACCTGTCACATCACTTGGCTTTAACTATTTTTTAGCTGTTGTTATTTTATATATATATAATTTTTTTTTTAACCATAATTTGCTTAACATCTCTGTGGAGAGCACTTGTGTATGTTTATGCTTTAAACCAACACCAATTAATCAATAGCTGGTGGACTGTAATTGCCACACATCTGAAGGCAGCAGCGGGGACAGGGAGCTGAGAATCTGGCCTGCCGTTCGTACACCGAAGCACAAGCAACAGATTTTCAGAAGTACTGAGCTTAGAGCAGCTTCTTTGGAGAATACATTGAGCCGTTGGCTAGTTAAGTCTTTGGCAAATCTTGCCTTAATTTTTCAACCCAGAATATCCAAAGAAATGACACTGAGAGGAAATATCCTGGCCCTTGTGCTGAGCAGAGGAACCTTCTGAGTTCAAACACAGCCTGATCTTATTTTGCAGAAGCTGTAGCCAAACAATGCTGATAGCAACTGTCTTTAAAGTGAAATTAAAATGTAATGAGGGTGGGAGGCAGGGACAAGCTAGCGTGGACCATCTGAGCTGTTGCGATTCTAGAATTCATCAGTGCGGCTGAAAGCGGAGAGCGGCTGTTGTGTTATTGATGCAGGGGGAGAGCGCGGTTATTGCATTATTGACATACAGTAGGTGGAGAAAGATTACCATGTTAGCAGTGGTACAAGAAGCGAGATTATCCAAATGCAATAAGCCATTGTTACAGCAATGACATTTTTCCACACCTCCCCCCACCCCCCTTCACCCCCTTCTTATCCCGTCCTTTCCACCTCCCGCCTGCATAATATTAAAGGTCAGTAATATCCAGACAGATGGTTGGGAGGGTTTGCAGAGAGGGGCTGCTTTCTTTGGTCATTTTTCTGAAATGGTGATTGTGCTCAGGAAAAAAAGGAAGCATTTGGGTTTTCCGACTGGGATTAACTTATCTGAATGCTATACTAGGCAAGAGAGAATTTGGGTTAGGAGATTGTCCCTTTCACTGACATCTGTGCTACTCTTATGACAGCTCTGAGAGGCAAAGCAGCATCCTAGGCACTGGAAAAACCAGGGGATACATGTCACTGGGCTTTGGCTCTTTATTTAATAAATAACTTTACTGAATGGGTTTTTTTTCTGTGAGAAAGGGGCAGTAAACTTTTTGAGGAGGGTCTCTGCACCCCGTTGATCCTCAAAGGACTCTGATCCCTCATTGAGAGAGCATTTATTTCTCAGGCTCACCTTTTCATTCCTACATGAAACCTGTCTTCTCTTATATCTCAGTTCCCTGGATTTAGTTCTGTCTTCATCTGGAATTGCTTGTTTGCTCTGAGAGCAGGCTTCCTAATACTAAACCATAATTGAGTAAAATCGTTACCCACTGCAGAGCAAGTGGCTCACTGGGTAAAATATCCTCCCTTAGAAAATGCATCAAGCTGTGTTCATGGGTCAGATCTGCAGCTCAGACAAGTTCATGTCAAGAATCCCCATCGATGGCCGTGAGTTTTGGAGCTGGCCTGAAGTGATCAGCTCATATCCTCTTGGATTTAATTGGGTTACAGGGGTGACTTCTGATCCCTGATCCCCAGGGAAAGAGCCACAAAGATTGCCATGTCTGCAGTAATCTCATCTGTCCATGGTTGCAGCCATGGAGAGAAGAATGGCTGCTTAATCAGACGCACAATCTGAAAATGTCACATTATTATTTATGAAGTGTTTAATAATCACAGCACAATCATTGGATGCACTGAGGTGGAAAACGAAAATGTATTTTTTTTTCAAATAATATATTAGAATTCTGTTATTTTGGGAGGGGGAAAAAAAAAGAAACCCAAAGTAAATTATTTCTTTTAATTTGAAGAATACAGTTTGTGCTAGTCTTGCAACAATGCCTCATTTGTGTGTGGATCAGGAGTCACATGCAGCTGGCGCCGTCCTGAATTTAGCAGCTGGGGTCAGCTAGATGTGCCCTTCTGCTGTCCGTGTGCGTCCCTCACTTGCTGTTGTGACACACTGCAAAGTTTGTTCAGCTCTGAGCGTTGCAGCCCAGGCACTGGGTTGTCCCTGAGAAGCAGCACACCAAGAAGTCCAAACCTGGCAGTGCCTGTGAACGCTCACAATGATCTGCAGCTTTTAGATAGCTTTTAGATAAAGCAGTAATATAATGGTATTTTCAGCTGGGAGAGAGAAACAGCTCTGCCATAAAAAACCACTTACTTAACTATCCCAGGGGTGGCTGGAGAGCAAACTTCATTTGGATAGATGTGGGTCTGGGAGCTGGGCTGGTGCAGGGAACATTTCTGCTGTGGACACGTATTTGCATGATGCTGGAGAGCGTGACTTGTCTCAGGGAAGGCAAGCAGGCACTGTGCTTACTGAGGGAGGAAAAGGAATATATAGTGTTTCTTTTCAGACACAAATTAATCTGAGAATATGAATTGGTGTGATTTGTAATTATTAGACATGCATGTCAGCTTTTGCCTGTATGTTTCACTTAATATCTTTTCCATCTTTCTGTCTTTCCCTTTGTGACCAGGGATGTATTTTGTAGAAGATCTTAAGCTTAAAAATACAAACTCTTATCCCCTCACTGTTTTGCATCCTTTCTTTCCAGACTGGCCTTTTCTTTACTGATCTCTTGCTGCATTTTCGTGTTTTCAGATCACAACCCTGATTTGGAGTCAGGTCCTCTGAAGGGCTGAGCTGCTCCGTGTCCTGCTGCAGGGGAAGGGAGCTCAGAGCACATCACCCCTCCATGGCTGGTGCCTTTTGCTGCCTCCTAGTTTGTGTGCCAGCATGATCAGCAACCCAACAGAGCCAAGGAAATCGCTGAATCCAGGCATGTAGTGCTGCTCCGGAATTTGTGCTCCCTCTGTTGGCTGCCTGGCTCTGGAGCAATGGAGTTAAAAAATAAGTGTTATTAGGTTATGTCAGGCAGAAACTATTTCTGTACTTCTAATTGCCTGGTGACCAGCAAGCCGATTTTGGAGGGCACTATCAAAATAGAGGGCCTATTGCTTCAACAGTTTGACTGCCCAACTGCCTCTGAACTTGCTGTGTTGTGACTAAGTCAGGGAATCAGACCTTGATTAATTTAAATGTGGAGTATGTGTCTATGTGAAAGAAATAGCGTGAAGCTGAGGTCTGTGGGCTCATGCATGTACATCCGAGCATCTTCAGGGACACCCCAGCACATCCCTGGGGTGAAGAGCCATCATGGTGCATGGCAGCCAGGCACATTCCTGGAGCCCTGGGACAGGCTGCCCAGGGGGTGTGGAGTCTCCTTCTCTGGAGAGATTCCAGCCCCATCTGGACGCCGCCCTGTGCAATATGAGCTGGGGAGCTGCTTTGGCAGGGGGTTGGACCCCATGAGCTCTCGAGGTCCCTTCCAACCCCTACGATTCTGTGATTCTATGATCCCTAACTTTTTAATCCATGCTTTGGGCCTGGTTGCAAAAGTCTTGTGCTTGGTATGTGCCTCTGTCAGCTCATCAGCACCTTGCTTCCATAGACACTTGAGGCAGAAACAGGTCTGGCTCTCTCCTGCTGCTCTCCTCCACACCCACCCCACGGACATAAGCGATGGCATGGAGAGGAAGACAACACAGCCCCGTACAGACATGTGTTCCACATAGCTTCCCATGTATCATATCATCTCTGCCGATTAATGCAGTGCAATCAACAGTTTAATATGTTACTACTAAATACGTTAATTATATTATTCCTTTCTGACACTGCAATCACTAGATTTTTTTATGCTTTGATGCTGAATCTAGTAAAACTTTAAATGAGAGTAATTAAATAATTAGCTGTAATATGTGACAAGCCAACAAAACGATTGCTGTTTTATTATTTTGCGGTGACATCGCTGCTTCTGTTTGTGTTCAGGCAGGCCTTGCACGGGAGTACACAGGCAGAAATAGCATCTTACTCCAGAACCAGAGATCTCAGCCAGAGTCAATTTTGACCAGGGAAAGTCATCTGTATTGTTTTGAGCTCTAACAGTATCTCTCCATGTTTTCCAGACTTTTGTTTCTTTGTCTTTGAGATATACTTCATCACCCCTTTCTCCTTAAGAGTTATTTCTACTCTTTTCCAAAGCTCTACTGTCCCTAATGGCTTTTCCCTCTCCATTTAACCTTACACTTCAGTGCACTTGTTTAGGCTTTTATCTTTGGTTCAGGGCTCTGGCTGTTCTCTGCATGCCTTTTTTTTTTTTTTTTAATTTAATATATATTAGCTGCCCAACACACCCCTGTGACAAGTGGAAAAAGAAATCCCCCCTTTTCTGCCTGAGGAGCTCCTGCTGGGGAAAAAGGCTTGGGTGAGGTTTCACAATGGAGCACTGGCAACCTGAAATGTATAAAACTGGACAGCCCTGCCAGAGAGATAGATCTGTCAGTGCTGCATTGTGGTATGCTCAGAAATCAAATAGCAGTTAGAGATGAGCAGGCAAAGGTTGTCAGCACAGACTTGGGCTCCTCTTCTCTTTCATTTTGCTGCTTTGCCTCTTTTCCCACTCCCTCTGGTTCTCCCTCGTTCTCCTGCTTATTCATGCGACCACTTGTGCCTGAGCAGCACGTGAAGTGCTTGGGGAATCACTGGTTGCAGCAAAGTGCTGCCAACTAGATTTTGTAACTCTTTTGGAGATGATTGAGGTTTTTAAGTTGACATCTGAGCAAGGTCCTGTTATTGGGGATGTCAAGTTTCAATGGAGCCTTTGTTTGTTTGTTTTAATGCCAGCTGTTTCCTTACAGGGTGATGCCAAGAGGAAATCCTGTTCTTGTACATTATTCAGGACCCTTTAGGTGAGAAAGGGGGTGCGTCCCTGGCCCCTCTGCAGCGTTTTGGCACTGTGAACCACGACCAGAGGCAAAATGGGAGTATCCTCATTTCCCAGCTCCCTCCCATGATGGTGGGTAAAGGCTCTGGAGCTGTGTCCAAAAGCCCTTTGACTTGTGTTTTTCCAGCAAAGCGCCCCTCATGCAATCCTCTGGCACATGGACATTGGAATTGTGGGACACAGGGGGACATGGCCAGCCTCTTTTCAGTGTCTGTGGGGACAGGAAAAGGGGCAATGGCCTCAAGTTGGAGCACAGGGAGCTCCACACCAATATGTAGAAGAACTTCTTCATGGTGAGGGTGACAGAGCCCTGGGACAGGCTGCCCAGGGGGTGTGGAGTCTCCTCTGGAGATATTCAAGACCTGTCTGGGCGCCTATCTGTGTGACCTGTCCTAGGGACCCTGCTTTGGCAGGGGGTTGGACCCGATGAGCTCTGGAGGTGCCTTCTCACCCCTACAATTCTCTGTGATCTCACTGTGATTAAAACCCGCAGCCGGTGGCTGCACAGAAGCAGGACCCAGGGTGGGGGTACCCTCCCAAACGACAGGTTTCATCCCTCCTGCACGACAGGTTCTGTCCCTCCTGCACACGTTCTCCTGTTCTCAGCAGCTCTTCCAAAAGCTCAGAGCTGCAGTGATGTGTTTTACAGCCCCACAGAGTGTGAGGAGAAGTGACAAGATTTTCCTATAAATATGACTCTAATCACACAAATGTGCAAAGCCCTGAGGAGGGATCCAGGTGAATTTCACACTCTCTGATAGGTTTTTGTTGTTGTTTCATTTTCTTGGGGTTTTTTTTCCCTCTGCTAATTTTTTACATCGCTGCAAGTTCTCAGCTGCACCTTACCTTTTATTTTTTCTCCTAGACAGCTTAGGCTACATCCCCAGAAACAGGTAAAAGGATCTAAATTAAATACTTCACAGCAATGCAGCACTTGACAGCCTTGAATTGACTATTAATCCTCACACCCTCTCTCTTGGCCAGCAATGTAAAAACAAGCTGTCTCTTCTAAAATAGGTAGAAAACAGAGCAAAAAAGTCAAGTTAACTTTGGTTCTCTGGTAGCACTCTAGTGGGCTTAGTCAAGGGTTAATTTAGCATAGGGAGATTCTGTTTGTAGAAAAGAAGGCTCCAGTTTTCCTCCCATCCCAACCGTGCCTTTATTTGGTGGGTACCAATCCGGTAATGACACCCGTACCCCTGATGGAACATAAAACCACTGAGCCTTTTGCTGTTGCTATTTTTCTAGCAACATGAACACTATACACATTCCTCACGCTGCATCTCAAGCACTTTACATCATATGTACATCTCTGGCATCACTGGTCCCTGAGATGCTGCTTGCTGGTAAGCTTGATGGGATAGGAATTTTGTTAGCTTCCCTGGGGAAAATCCATTCTCTTGTTTGTTTTAACTGCTTGTTTTAATCTTAAAAAGGAGCAGTGGGGAGTAACCTTGCAAGGTAAGAAGGATATTTAAGAATAAAAGAAAGAACAGGAGAGTCATTCTCAAGCAGGAGATTTTTTTTTCCACAAGAAACACTATTTTAAAACATTAGAAATGTGAATCCAGACACTCAAGTGGATTTTTGGCAAAATTAGTGGAAACCCCAGACCAAAAGGGTGACTAAGGCACTTTGCTGCTAACTCCGTAGGTATTTCGCAGCAGAAGTTGGGTATCATTGCAGGAAGAGGTCTGTAAAGTAACTTACACCAGGTGGAAGTTTGATGAGCTCTAACTTAAATAGGTGCCTTTTAAGGCATGTTACAATAGCTCTGCTTTTCAGCCCATTATAGAGCAGCCTGCGTGCCAACCGGTGGGATCTATTGTCCGTCACCTCCGGTGCTATTTATATGGGTAATTTAATTTAACACCAGCAGGAGGCTTCCAAATAACTCTCCCCAGCATGGGAAGAACAATAACCTCTAGTGCATATTCACACAATATTTTTGACCTGCGGGGCTGACTACATTTGGGAGGGGACGTGCGTTGTTCTGTTCAGAGAACTGAAGGAGGATAATGCCTCTACCCTCTTTCTGGTTTATTTAAGGCATTTCTTAATGCTCCTTTCTCAGAGCTGGGTCTCCAGGGCTCATCCTGTCCCTGCCATTCCTTTCTCCTAGCCCTTGCCTTTGCTATATTGTAATAAACTGCACAAATCCTTTATGACAGAGGATTTTATGCTGGACCTTTATTTTTGAACCAATACACAAATCCAGTTTCAATGACAGCCCTATAAACAATTGTAGTGACCCAGGAGCAGTCTGTGGGGCTCTTAGGGGATGGGGACATGGGAAACTCGGAACCGCATTCTTAGCCTTGCTGTGCCAGCCTGTGTTTTGGGTGATGGTGTCTCTTGTTTTGGCTATCGTGACATTAAACCTCGATGGAAAAGCAACTGCAACTGCCAGTTTCACTGAGGTTATAACCCACCCATCGCAATATGGTGTATGTCTGCGTAGAGTGAGGATTTATAGGCTTGTGGAAAGATGCCACATGCTTACTAGCCAGTGAATAGAAATAAGAGAGTACTAATTAGGTCTGTGATGTTGGCAGATGGATCCATGTGTCAGGAAAAGAAAGCACGGTGGTATACAGAAATCCAGCCATCTTTCAAGTGTGTTCATCAATATATGTAGCCTGGGAAGAAGAGTTATTCCACGTTTGAAGAACACAGCACAGATTTCGGCGCCAGGCTCCTATGAAAGATGCAACCTTCCGAACCGAGCTGTTTCTGAATACATCATGTAACTTATCTCACAGTGCAGCTGTCCTGTGAGATTCCAAATGTCACTAAGTTTGGGGAGATTTCTGAAGGGAAATGTGCTCTGTATTTCTTTGGCTGCCTTTATTAATCGAACTGGAAAGGGAGCAAGTGGATACAAATGGTTCCGTTTGGCACACAGGATGCACCGATTCAGGTATTTCATCCTGCAGGTATTATTAGCTGGAGTGGAAGTTTCCCAAGCTGGGTACCAGTTTTATTTAGTGCCCTCTCATGTCTGGGGGAAGCTGGTGGCCTTGTCTGCCAATCTGGTAGCCCTGGGGACTGCATAATGCTCTGACCTTGCCTGCCGGTGTTCGTCCTTGCCCTACATTTCCCCACAGCACTAAACACTCCTTTATTTTGGCTCCCCCCAAAACAGGCCGACAACAAGAGCTATTTGGCAGCTTCAGTTCCCACTCCCTGCCCCTGACCTGTGCATATCAGACCCCAGTCCTTTGCTGCATCGACTGCGTCACACGAAAACACGATGCTCTGTTGCATCCTGCCAGATGCTGCTGCCCATTATACTCTGCAGTAACTGAGCCCTGGCAGATCCTGGAGGCGTTCTCACCCCTCACTCAGGGTGCTGATCACTGAAAAAAACCACGCTCAGCTTTTTTGGGAGCTGCATTTAATTATCACACTCAATTAGCCACTTCCCCCACCCCCACACTTTATTTATAATTTTTTTTCCCCCATGAGTCACGAAAAGGTTGTAGCCAAAAGCTTCAGAAATGACAGATGATTCACAGATAACCCCCTCTCCTGCTCTGTACTCCTGAGAACTTTGGAAACCAGAAAGCAAAGTAATTTTTGGACTAAAGCAACTGCTCATGCTGGGGCTGTATAGCAATAAATTACCCTTCGTCTTCCCTCCAGTGGCTCTGGCACCCGTGTGTTATGATTAATATAGGCGTTGCAGGTAATAATAAGCACACTGGAACGTTTCCATGAGCCAAAGGCTACTGGGGGCCACCTCATGGGCTGGAACGAAGGCCTGTGGGGAAAACGCAGGCATTGCAATTTCATAGGATGCATGAAGAGCTGGCTCTAAAGGAAGACACATCTCCTTCCTTTGGGAGGAGACCCCAGAAAGGCAATGCTTTATTTTCTGAAAGACTTTCCTTCCTACTTAAGTTCTTGAGCTGTTAGAGAAAATAGGAACATTTGGGCTCTACCAGTGTAATAGCTAATAACAGCCTCACGGTTTACTTATCTTCACACAAACCCTTTAATATACCCAGTCATTTTCTAACAGATGGAATCAGGTATGGAGGAAACCTAAGCAGCTGGCCCAAGGTCATGCGGGGAGGCTGTGGCAGAGCCAGGGCTGAGACCAAGTCTGCAGATCCTGAGCCAGATCCCCAGCGACTGCACGACGTCCTCACCCAGCCAGCAACGGGACATTACACGTTGAGAGCCACGCCGTGTCCTGGACTATCCTCAGCCTTATCTGCTGACAGGGTACATCTCAAATTGCTGCTGAGGGCTAAGGCTGATCTGCCCTGATGGATGCTGCAGGCAGATCCAGGGCTGGGAGCTCAGTAAGAACAAGAGGGTCTCAGCATCTCTCTGATCTGGCCTTGTGCAGCAGCATCTATGCTGGGAAGAGCTGAAGGAGCCGGTCATCTTTCAGCATGTGTATACAACCTGCCTCCTGCATGCAGCTGGAGAGGTTCAGCCCAGCGCCACAGGCTCTCCTCCACCTATTACTGAGCCCACCTTGCTCAGACTTATGATGGAAACACTTTGTGAAGGGGATGGCCTCCCTTGGGCTCCGCAGCACCTCCTCTGGGAGCCCCAAGACCCAGGGTATGACATTTGCAAATCCATGGGGTTATTTTAAAGAGGGATTTTTCCTTTTTAAAAGAAAAAAAAAAACCCAAACACTTCAGTGAAACAGATGCTGGAGTTGTTCCTTAATCTAGAAGGTAACTGCTAATTAGTTTTGTATACTGGATAAGCCCTGGCTCCACATGGCATATTTTGTGTCAGCAAAGGATCCCTATCAGGGACTTTATCTGTTTGCTGTCCTCCCCCGGTGTTCAAGGCAGAGACGGAGTTTCCATCACCAGCTCTGCCTTTCCTCCCTTATCACGTCTCTCTTAAAAATCAAATCATGTATCCCACGTGCCTGAAATGGGGTGTTTGGAGGAGGGAACCAACCCCTTTCCCCCCAGCCCCGCTCACCTGATTGCCACGAAGGCTGAGTGCCTTCTGGGGGAGGGGATTTAAGGTGGGGGGTGGGGGTCCATGTGTGCGTCGTCACGGCTGCACTGTAGGGTTTTTTCCCTTTTAGCAGGGCCCCTCTGCCGCATGGGGACTGCACATGTGTGGGGGTGCGTGGCCCATTTGAAGTCATCTTCATAAATATTCAATTCCCCTCGACGCAACGGGCAACACAGCAAAGCAGCCCCTCATGGTCTTGCATGCCAATAATTTGCAGATTAGAACTCCGCCAATGTGCATCTCCACAATGGGCCCTGCCTTATCTGGAATGGGCCTGTGGAACTATTGTGGTGATAATCTGGGGATTAAGAGACTTTAATAAAAAGCTTTGACATGACAGGTCATAGCCACTCTGGAAAAAGGAAAAAAAAAATCAAATCTGTTACTCCCGAATGGCTTAATCCTGTGTGAGCTGGAATCCTCACTCTCCAAGGGTGCCAGGGGGATTCAGAGCGCTCAGCACCTTGCTCCAGGATTTTGTGGTCCCCTAGGACAAGCTAATTGCCTTCGGAGTTTGCTGTTCTCTGTGTGCCCTGTATAGACAACCTGGGAGGACTCCGATGCCTTTCTGGAGCTCTTTTTGAAACCCACCTTAACCCTTGTCTGTGGATGCTCCATGCTGCATCCACCCTGAGATGGCTGTGATGTTGGCCACAGCAACACCCAGCCGTGGTCCTCTCTCTGCTCCTTGTGCCTTTTGGGGAGGACTCCCGGTTCAGCTGCGCTCCCAGACCCCACACCAAGCGTACACCCCTGAACATTAATTACACTTCGGTTCCTTGCCCAAATACATCGCTGCAGCAGTCCTCATCCAGCACTTGTCTCTAAACAAATTGTTAATATTTTAAGTGTCTTTC
The DNA here is from genome assembly GCA_027925045.1 of Hypotaenidia okinawae. Classification (NCBI taxonomy): domain Eukaryota; kingdom Metazoa; phylum Chordata; class Aves; order Gruiformes; family Rallidae; genus Hypotaenidia; species Hypotaenidia okinawae. The sequence goes on from BSDF01000016.1 coordinate 14,009,568, forward strand.
ATGAGCCTGAGTCTAATTAATTAAAGGTTTATGAAAAACAATTAGGTTTTGATAGGGATCACCTTCTCTTGAGTCCCATGTCTGCATGGAAAAAAGAGAGGGGTTAGAAAGGCTCAGGTTGAAATTTAGAACTGCAGTGAATAAGAGAATACACAAATCCCACATGGATTGGGGAAATTAGGACATTTGGTGCCAGATTGTCTGACTAATTAGATTTCTATCAAGTCCTGAGGGACTGGCTGATGCAGCATTTTAATTTAAAGCTGCAGCAGCAGCAGCTTTCCCCCTTCCTCACATGTCCTTTATTGAACTGTCTGCGTTTCCAATGCTCAACTGCTTTCCCTTCTATTGCTGCACCTCTGCAAGGATCAAACATTGTTCTGCATGCTGCAGCTTCTCACTGTTGTGTTTCCTTTGAATGGGAAAACAACTCCCACTGTCTGCAAAGGGCTTTTCCCATGACATGAAGCATGGCATCCCTCGACAGGCACGTGGGGACACACCACTGTGGGAAGAAGCTGAGGTACCTCAGTGCTACCCAGTGCACCAGCTTTGCAATTGAGAGCCTCTCCAAAAAACTGGCACGTTGCACAGGAAAGCAGACCAAAGAAAACAGCCCACCTCACTGTAGAGTCCTGCTGCTCTCTGAACCTGCTGTGTCAATAGCTTACTGGGCATCCGGAGCTTTGCTTCTCAGCTGAAATGCTGCCAGTTTCTTGGAGTTAAGTTCATTTCCATCCCGAACCTCCTGAAATTAAGATCAATGCTTAAACGGCTGCTCCCTGCAGGGAGAATAGAATGGCACCTCTTTCAATTATATTAATTTAAATTATGGTGATGCAATTCTGCATCCGGATACAGGCTGGAGAACAGAGCAGGAACAAGTCTGAGATCCCTGTCGCTGAACTATATTGCTAGTTTGGGCACCTAGAGCAGGACTCCTAACTTTTAAGTTCCTGAAGTTACTGAAGGAGCTGAACTCTGGCTTAATGTGAATGGATTCAGAACAGAAGGACTGTCAGATTCCTGCATAGTAGGCACCAAAATTTTATGTTAATTGCCCCAAAATTAGTTAGCATTACTGAAATAGAGTAAGTGGAGTTTTTTTAAGCCACTTCTTACTTGACAGAACAAGATTGCAAATATACCTGTGCCCTATTTAATGAAAAATTATTATGCTATTATTGCTATTTTATATGATGGATACATAATTAACAGGGTCCATAGAATCATTTCTTCTCCCATTTTGCTCTACTTCTTGCAGATTATTTTATCAAAAAAAAAAAGATAATGGAATTATATCTTATGCTTCAATGAAACTGAAAACTATTATTCCTCTCTATAACCAAACCCAGCAAAGTCAACCATTCCAGTGAATATTAAACACAAAAAGTACATTTCAGATGGATTATGAATCTGCTGCTAAGTCTTTAACTCATTGCTTTGTGAAGAGAAGTTCAGCAGTGGAGGGAGCTGAATTGAAATGATAGCCTCTAAAGACGTTGCATTTCCCAGCTCTCATTGATTGAAAGCAGGCCTATAACATTATTGAAATGGTTTCACTTAACCTCCTTTTCCTGTTATTATTTTGTTATGCTTTTTGGGGAAGGTCATATAATACTTATTTACTCCTGCCAGTGATCCCTAGATGCCTAAAACGGTTTAACCCCACTGTGTTTCAGCCAGATGCAGGACACAGAAGGCAACAGGAGCCTGGCCAGGACCAACGTCCCTGTTTGTGGCCGGATCATTTCAATTTACAGTATATGTGTTAAAGAGGGAAAAGGCCAGCTATTACTGTAAAAGCATTAAGAGCCCGAGTGATGGGTGAGATCCCACTAAACCAGGTAATAAAGAAACACAGAACAAAAAGGACATTTCTAGTCCCTGAGTTGCTGGGCTTTGAAAGGTACCATAAGCATCACGGTAAGAGCAAATGAGTTTGAGCTCCTGTGAAAGTACAGCTCTTGTTCAGGGCCCTGAGAGGGATCTAGGGGCTCTTGAAAAGGTAAAGATACTCATTTCTCTCACCCAGATTTGTAGGCCCATAAAGTGCTCCTACAATTTTGTGCTGGTGCTTTTTCACCCTTGAAATTTCGGAACAGATAGAAAATGCAGAGTGACAATTATAAAACACACTTTCAGGGAGCTGCTTCTGGGGAGAGATGACTTTTTTCCTCACTTGCTCCCCTCCTGGTTCTCTCTCTGCCTAACAGAGAAATATAACACTTTTCCAACATATTTGTATTAATTAGAAATTAATTTTCTTTCTTCTCCTTATCCTTCCACTGAAAGAAAAAAACAGGACAAGCCACCATTTTCATAGACTGACAGAACCCCAGACTGGTTTGGATGGGAAGGGACCTCAGAGCTCCCCCAGTGCCCCCCTTGCCATGTGCAGAGACACACCCCACCATCCCAGGATTCCCAAAGCCCCATCCAACCTGGCCTTGAACCCTGCCAGGGATCCAAGGGCAGCCCCAGCTTCTCTGGGCATCCTGTGCCAGGGCCTCCCCACCCTCACAGGGGAGGATTTCTTCCCAACATATAACATAAATCTCTCTTCCTTCAGCTGAAGGACATTGCCCCTTGTCCTATCACTCCCTGCCCTTGTCACCAGCCCCTCTCCAGCTTTCCTGGAGCCCCTTTAGGTACTGGAAGGTGCTAAAAGGTGACAGCTAGGTCCACATCTTCACTGCTCCATAACTCGCTCTCATCCCTCGGAGAGAACACACATGATTTACTTTAACATAGGAACCTAAATCACTTAGAAGTCAGACCTTGTTTCTAGCAGTTACGTGTGTTCTGCTCTGTAGTAAAGAATAGATGGTACAGGGGGGATATTTTCAAAAGAAAGTTTAAAAAAAAGCTGGAAAATTACGTTTGTGCTTCAGACACAAAAATGTAATGAACTACCATGTGGCTCTGCCCAGCCCGATGCTGATGGAAACCTTGTCAGTGATTTAAGTCCATGGGCCCTTGACCAGCTACCTCCAGTCAACACGTCTCACTTGCCTGGGAAGTGAAGGGAAATCTATTTTGTTTGTAATAAAGCTGATTATCATAGATAAATGTATCTAATTAGTCTCATTTGCTGACACACAAGCCTTTAATTGCAAGTTGAATAATTAGACATATCTGCATATGCAAATGAATAGGGTTATACTATGTCACTCTTAACATGATTTCTCTGGAGACAAATAGCTCTCTATATTTCAGGAGAGAATATGATATATTAATTTACGTAGACAAATAACTTTATTTAGAACGAGCCGCTCTCATGTTTGTTTATATAAAGCAATAAGAGAAGAAATAGAAGAGATTTTATGTGGAAGGAAACAGCTGGAAGATACTAATTTATGAGGGGAAAATCCTTGCAAACCGTAATGCTTCTGTGCTATGAGTGATGGGAGCAGGAGAGTTCCCCAAGCAGAGACATCCCATCAGGGCTGGACATCCCCGCGCAGTGGGGTCGGGAGCGCCTGGGAACGTGGCCACAGCCTCGCTGGAACCACTGCTCCCATGCCTTTTGCTCCTGCACACCCGACCACGCCAACCACCTTCCTTCTCACTGGCATTTCTGCATCCACCCCCCCCCCCTTCTCCCCGCTGGAGGATACATGACGTGATGCTGAAACTGTTTGGCCTGTTGTTTTCCAACCAGATGGCCGCTGCAGCACGAGCAATGGTCTGCAATTTTGGGCGGGTGCATGCCGGGATACGTAGCCCTCCTCCGTCTGGATGTGAGGTGAATCCTAATCAGGCAGCGGGAAGGGGGGTGGCTGGTGGCAGGCACCCCGCTTTGGGTGAGGGGGACGGGGCAGCCCCAACAGCAGCACATGAGCCACTTTTCCATTGGGTTCCCAGCGCTCTGAGCGGGAGCAGGACACCGCGGATGTGGCAGGAGTGGAAATCCCAGGCCGGTTACTGGGGGGGGGGGGGCTTGGCAAAGCCTCACGGGGGATGCGCAGCAGGGAATAAAGCACTTGGAGCGGTGAAAACCCCCATCTCTGCCGGTAATAGCCCCGGCCGGCCCGGGTCGAAGGTAATACCTAATACGGGATGAAAATCCGCTCCTAACGCCGTCTTCTGCCCAAATAAAGAGCTAAACCATAATAACCGCAGACAGACCTCTGCCCGCCCCCCCGCCCCTGCAGCAGCCGTATCCCCCGGCGGCGCGGGCCGTGCCTGTCGCTGTCCCGCCGCGGCGGAGCGGCCCAGCGGCCCGGCCCTGCCTGTGCGGGGCTTTACCCCGGTCCCGCGGCGGCTCTGCAGGGGCTCCAAAAGAGCCCGGCAGCCGGACGTCCCCAGCGGAGCCGGGTTCGGCTCCTCCGGTCCCCCGTCCCTCCCTCCCGGGGCCGCTGCCTCCCCCGCCGTTGCCGCGGCAACCGCGGCCCGGGCCGGCTGCAGGGGGCGGGCGGCGCCGGCAGGGGGCAGCACGGGCACGGGCCTGCCCGGGCGGGGGCGGGATGGGTGAGTGGGGGGGCGGCGCAGGGTGGGCGCAGGCAGCACGCAGGCAGGGTGCAGGCAGGGTGCGGGCTGTGCACACGCTGGGTGTAGGGTGGGTGCAGGCAGGGTGCAAGCAGGGTGTAGGATAGGTACAGAATGGATGCAGGCTGTGTGTAGGCTGGATGCAGTGCAGGCAGGGTGCAAGCAGCATGCAGGACACCCACCTGTCACAGCAGAGCCCATCCCTCAGCATCCCTTCCTGGCTGCCCTGCACAGGGAATCATCATTCCAGGGCCTGAAGTCAGACACCCGCATCCCGCTCCTGTCAGTGAAACTGGGTGGTGTTTTGCCCCTCAGCAGGAGCAGTCCTATGTCTCTGCATGCCATGGTCATGGCAGTGGAAGGACGGTCATTTGGGGCTGGCTGGCAATGGTGTTATCCATGCAGCAAAGCAGCTGTTATGGAGAGCATTCCCATTCAGACCTCATATGCCTATGAGGAAGCCTAAATCATCTTCAGGATTTCTAAAACAAGCCTGATTCGTTGGCTTGGCAGGATCCAATGATGCAACCTGCTTCTCATCATTTCTTATCTTTCTCTTCCATCCTCATTTCGAACTTTTAATTCAAGCATAATAGCGTTAATTTAGGTTTAGAGGCATCCATTATGAGACAGCTCGGGAAGCTCACAGAAGGATAGGTGTTCCCCTGGTCTGTCCCTCAGCCCAGCTAAGGGAACAGTCACATCTGCTGTCAGCCCGACTCAGATGTGAAATAGCTGTGAGTTACCTAAAGATGTCCATGGATGCTGGTTAACTCACACTTTACTACTACTAAGGAAAATTGCAGTAAAACTCTGTGGTCTTAGTACAGACTGGTACAACACCCTTAATGCTCTAGAGACAGCATTTCTTTAATCTGACTCATATATGAGATAAGAGAAAGGTAGGAAAAATGGCTGATAAGGCACCCAGGCTCTGTGGTAGGTTTGCTATGGGAATAGCTGGGTGTTCTCACTAAGGTGCTGTGTTATGCCACAAAGTTTTAGAATTCTTCTGCCCAAAAAAATCTCCCTGAACCCTTAAAGACATGTGTAGTGTGCTGGTGCTGCGGGGGTTAATGATGAGAGAGGGTGGAATCTGCATAAGGCTGATTTGGGGGAAAAAATAGTGAAATAGATCTTCACTGAAATCAGGGCTGAGCAGGATTTGGTGAGTGGCATCTCGGAAGGGAAACCTGCCCTAGATATGAACCACAGCATTGTGTAAGGGGCATCTTGCTGGAAGCCAGCAAGGCCTCCAAATCACACCAGAAACCTCCTTCTGTGAGATTGGGGGTATTCACTGCTTCCTGGCTCAGTGTTTTTGGCTATTCCCCTATGCCCCTGCCTGCAGTCAGGGTGCAGGAGGGTGATGGGTGGCCATCAGGGCTGCTCACAGGTGCCAGTGCCCAGTTCTGGTCACTGTAGTGTCACAGCGTGACCTTGCATGGAGCCACTCACTCCAAGGCTATATCAAAGCTGCATTAATTTGCCTCAGTGATCAGCTCAAGATGAGCCTCTCCCCACATCATCTTCATCATTATTATTATTAAATATTTCTACCCAGCAGTATCTGGGCACTGCAGCCAGCCCCTGTCTGTTCTGTGCAAGCAAACCCTCTCGCTGCTGCAACGAGTTCTTCCCATAAAAGCAGTTCCACGTATCAGATCCCTTCCCTTGCTCCAGAAACTCTTTCCCTCAGGGGAGGATGTGTGCTGGAAACCACCCTGTGTTTCTGCGCCCAGATTTGGGGGAGGAGAGGGGTGTCTCAAAGTGCTCCAGCTCCCACCAAGCCCTGTTGCAGCATCCTTCCAGCAGTGACACCCCGATGGCACATTCCTCCGTGGACCTTTGAGCTAATGCGATTATTTAGGTGCACGTCTGTAGCTCTTGGTGGGACAGCTTGGTCCCGTGCATGTTTCCAATGACAGCGTGACTCCTTACAGGCTTTCCCCTGTGTGTGTGGCTGTGTAGATGTATTTCTGCACACAGGCACCCAAACACAGTATCTTTTGGAAAGGCGATAGCACAGTGTCACGGCGCTTTGCTAAAACCCATCGAGTTGTCATTGCTGTTAATGCCTTCTTAATCCCAGGGACTTGGTAAAGAGGGATCAGACAGCATCCTTAGCTTTGGAAAAGCTGTGGGGCCCTTTTCCCTAATTTGTGGGTTTATTCTTCCTACCCAGGAGCAGCATTTTAAGGCAGGTTGTGGCTCAGCATCACCCTTTTTATCCTCTCTAACAGTTTCTTTGCCTCGTGACAACACAGAGCTTTCACGGCACAAACAAGTCCAAGGAATAGATGAATTTCCTCAGCTATGAAATAAATAGAGCAGATGATTGAATAAAGTTTCATGTGCCCGCCTGGTTCAGCAACTCTATCTTGCTATATCACATATCCTACTTTCTGGTCTCACAACTCTCTTACCCAGGTCTGCAACCTCCCCAACAGGGCGATGCTGTTGGGTTCCCTCTGCCATTGAAAACCTGACCTTCCTACTAAGGGCCAAATGCTGCTCTCAATTCCCTGGGTTAATCTGGAGTAAATCCCTGGGATTAACTGGATTTAACCCTGTGCTGGCTGAGTGGCTGAGGGCAACCCTGGCTGGTGGCATTGCCCAGGGTGTGCCAGGATCCAGATCCTCAACAGGACCTGTGGGTTGGGTACAGGGATGTTCCCAAGAAGGACCAATAAACCATCCCACATTCGGTGGGCAACAGCAAGTCAGCTGCCGCCTGGTGAAAAGCTGGAGCAGATCCATCCGAAATCCCACAGAGTCTTCCCTGCTTTTTCTGCCCTCCTGGGATGTGGGCACTGTGTTTTGCGTGGTGAAATATCCAGGCCCTTTGGCTGAATCCGGCTGAAAAGCCCACGAGAGGAAGATGCCTCAGCAGTGGTTGTTCCACCTGCCTAATGTAAACCAGGGGAGGTTCTGCCTCCACAGGACCCAGGTGCCCCAAAATCTCATCCTTAGCCCTGTCTCTGATCCTCCCCAAACCCTTTTCAGTCCTATTATCACCTGAGGGTGCCGTGGCTCAGGCTGGGTGCTGCAGGATTGAGGTCCTGCCAGCCTTGGATAGGTGCCATGGCTGGGGAAAGAGGGGTCTCTCGCCCTCCGCCCTGTGCTCACCCTGTCATGTTGCTTCCTTCCCACTTGCATCTCTGACACTGCCCCGTGAGCGGGTGGGATGGGCACAGTCCCCTTTTGCTCTCCCTGCATGGAATTGCTGAAGCAGCGCCCACCTCACTCCCAAACCCCCTCTGTGTCCACAGACAGCCCTCTTCCCCACTCCGCCACCAGCTGCCTCGCGCAGGAGAGATGGAAAAAGAGAGCAGCAAACCCCAAAGATGTGTCATTGTGCTAAGTGCTTTCAAACCTTGCAGGATGTCACTGTGTCACAATTTCAGTTCATTAGGCGGCGCAGGGAAGATGCTGTGACATCAAAGCACTCCTTTTCCCTATAGAAACGGGAGCAGCTCTTTTGATCTCAGCCCCCAGTATCCCCCCCAGATTAATATTTACTTGTACAACCCAAACCCATGGGGACCCCGTGCTTGATTCCGCCATATGTTCTGGGGCGGTTTTCGTTGCTTCCCTGGTTTTCTCTGGGAGGTGGTTTGTCGGCGGGGGGAGGAGTAAGCAGTAATGTTTATATGTTTATTTATCTCCACGCTACCCTCTGCTCCTCAGGCGCAGCAGGGGAGGGCACCCAACCTATTTCATGTCAACCAGACACTTTGAAGCTTGCCACAATCAAATGCTTTTATTTTGGGGGAACCCAGCCAGCTGTTTGCTGGCTTCCTGCTTTATGTTGATTCAAGGAGATAATCTCCCAGGCCCCACATGCTTAATCTGTGAGCTGCTAATGTTGCATGAGATATCAAAATGGTCCCTTTTTGCCCCCGGACCACGGGGGTATTTATAGCTTAGTGCTGAGGTGTATGGCACCGCGCTCGTTTGCAGAGGGTACACATGTGTGGCTAATACCACAAACTGCTGGTGACATGAGGGGGGAAACTGTGACTCTAATTTAGTGCCAAAAGGTGACTGTGTGCTTCATGTTGTGGGGATATTCTAATATAGTTTGGTTCCTACTAAGTTAGGATGTCCAAAAGCAAGGCACGAGAGCAACGGGTGCTCCCTGAGCTACCCAAGTGCAGGGCAGGAACTTGGGATGGGGAAAAACTCGGCACAAGAGTGAAGCCCCAGCCAAATTCTGTGAAGGGCGAGAAGAGGGACCATGTCTCGCAGCCAATTAGAGTGGGATGCAGCTCTCACGGTGTTAGCAGCTCACAAAATGGAGCAAGAATGAATTCAATTCGGAGGCATCTAATTCCATGAGAGACTCTCTAAGAATAATTCCACTGCAGATGCTTAAAGTGCTTTCAACATGAAAAGCAGGAAAGCCAGAGAAGATGATAGAAAATGACTACTGGATTTATACCTTCCCCTCCTTCTTTTAAGCCCTGCACGTCCCGTGCGTGTCCTGGCATGAAAGCTGAAGCAAACCCTGGTACAAACAGAACAGTTCCTTCGATGCTTTTATTGCCCTGAAAGAAAATGCTGGTCACTGGCAGCGAATATAGCCACCTGTGAGTTCTGGACTCACAGGGACCAGTCTGGGGTGTGTGTGTGTGTGTGTGTGTGTGTGAAATCTATGGGGTTTTAAAATGAAATATCTTAGTAACATTTGCAGTGCTGCTTACAGAGTGAAAAAAAGGCAATATTTAAATGGCGTGCTCTGGATATCAGTCATTCACACCATCCTGGGGAGCTCTAGGTGATACTTCTGTGCCCTAAGTGGTGTTTGGGAAGGCAGATCTCGAAAGCCCTGACACGGAGACTGTCACTAATAAGAACACACGAGCACTATTCTCTCTCTCTATCTTTTTTTTTTTTTACTGCATTTTTTCCTTCCTGCTGTTTAGGGGGTTTAAACAGCCTTGATTTTCTGTGGCTGACAACACACCCCATATGCTATTTATCTTGTCAGAACTCTCTCCCTCTGCCCTCAGCTCCCATTTTGTTCTCATTAATAGTGATTATGAAAAATGGGGCTAAATACTTACTTTCATATAATTTATCCAAATGTTGAACTGCGTAATTGGAGAAGCTAAGACATTATCCCTTCAGATTCTGTCAAGACTCAATTTCTGCATTTGATTTAATTTTTAGACTCATGACCCATAACAGTACATATATTTATTGCCTTTATGGTGGCTTGACTGAACAATATATCTATCAGTCAGGCGCAGGAAGCTGCATATTATTTATAAGAATTTAAATAGCCAGTGTTTTTTAAGAATGCTTGTCCTTAGCATGCAGTTATTAACACAGGGCCCCTCGATACAACAAAATTGAAAGTCAGCTGGAAGGAATGCCCTTATAATGAAGATATTTAATAACTGGCATCAGGCTCTGATTTTCCTTTCAGCGACAGACGTGACGCATGAGATGAGGCAGGGGAGCGCTGCAGAAACCTCGCCTGCCCCTTCCAGGGCCTGATCCAGCTGCTTCTCCCCCAACCCCGCAAGCCTCCTTCCACTTGCCAGTAAGAATTGCTCATAAAAAGCACCACTGCACAGCACATAAAACTTGCTCCTGCCTTTTTTCAGCTCCCGCCCAGAGATGTGCACACACAGCATTCGCCTGGTGCTGCCGCGCAGCGGTTTCGTGCATCCCTCTCCCCAGCTCTAATCCATCATTTCTGTGCCTATTTTTCACAAAATAAACCCACTTTTTGCACGGCAAAAGTGTCTGCAGGACTGTCATATGGATTGTCAACACACGACTTGAATGGAAACCCAGTCTGCCCTGGCTTGCTGGGGTAAGAGCAACCAGCAAGGAGCAGCCAGCTGAGTAACAAAGCACCACAGAAACTCAAACCCACCGTTGCATCCTCGTTGCTGACAATACCACCCCACTTCCCAAATCAACACTGACACAGTGTTGAAATTGTTAATAAAACAAGTAATCAAGCTGCTAATATCTGCAAGCACCATTTTGGAAAAAAAAAAAGATAATAGAGCAACCATCAGGGAGTATAGTTAATGTATAAAACAATTACTGTAGTCAGATGCTTAAATAAGAGCCATAGTGGTAACAAATGCGTGACTGTACAGAGGAGCAGTTTACAGTGCATGTGATATTTTATTTGCCATGGCAGAAGGGGAAGGAATAACTTCAGGGTGATGCTGAGGCATCTGCATCACCAAATTCTCTCCGGCAGCCTTTTCCCTTGGCATGAAGCCCGCTAGCGCACACGTGTGCGTACACACACACACACACACACACGTGTGTATGCAGAGAGTTTTAACTCACTGCTATTTGTTGTAGAAACTAATAGAATTATTTACTTCATGTCAGCAGTTGTCTTCCTTTTAAATACAGGCACAGCAATTGGTCAGGAGAGCTTTCTTTTGCGTAGACCTTTGAAACAAAAGCTTCCCAGTGCCATTTTTGATAAGGATCTGGCCACTAATCTTTTATTTTGAGGCCAGCCCTGAGACTTGGGCATGACTCTTCCCTCCTTGTGAGACTCTTACAGGGAACAATAAGAATATTGATTTAATTTTTTTTTTTAGACTTGTAATACCGCAGTGATTCCCCCTTCCTCCCCTCCCTCCTCCCCCCGCCTTATTTTTCTCTAGCATTTGATGGGGTTTGACCAGCTTTAATTGCTCCAAATCTCTCCTATTTTCTGCTGTAACCTGCTCTCTGCAGCACGGGCAGCAGTTGGTACTTCTCATCGTCTCTTTAATCCAAATTCCTTTGCTGTGCATCTTCCTCTGTGAGGAGCAAAAATGTGCCTGGAGAACCCCCAAGCACAGAGGAAAATACATGAAGAAGATAAAGAAAGGAGGTAGCTGGGGCGTCCTGCTTAAATATCCCCGGAGCAGCGTGTTTGCTGGGAGAGGGTTGCTAAGAAGGAGTTTTGCTGGGTTTAGTTTGAGGCTGAATGTAAAAGTGGAAGTACCTAAAATGGCTTAACTGAAGCGCCTTGGGTTAGGTCAGAAAGATTCCTGTCTCTGCAGCCATTCAACCTGATGGGGAGAAAGGAGAAGTATTGCCCCTGCTCCTTGTTTTTATTAAACCTCACCTTTTCAAATCCCAAATTTCTATTCATTAGATACTTTTCCCCGTAGTGCAATCAGCTCAGTTTTTTAATATGTGCAAGATATTTTTGTTGTTTCACTGCCTTTAATTTCAAAAAAGTTTCCCAAAAAAGTCAAAATTCAAAATACAGTATCAGCTTCAATAACCACATTATCTCTCTAGTTTTGATTTTATTGCATATTCTGCATATTCATAGAACTCAAAGCCAGCAAAACTACTCTATACATCCCCTTAAAAAAATGGAAACAGTGATCTACTGTGCAGTTCCTTCTGGTTGTGCTATAGACTGAGCAATGACAATAACTATACTTGGAGTTTTTTGGCATTTTGCATTAAAACTTGGATTAGTATTCTTTCAAATGATGACTACTTTCAGCCCAAAGTTTAAGCACAAATAATAGACTCGTCTCTCAGAAGAAGATCAATGAAAAACAGAAAGATCCTTCCAATAACTAACTATTTTCAGAGCCTGGTGCTCACGCACTTGCTGGGCATTTTCCCTGCCTGGCAGGATTTGCAAAGGGCCATGTGCTCCTTCCCATCGACTTCCATGAACTTTGCAGTTATCCATCCCTTCAGTGCTCTCCTGTTCCTGTGGGAAATATCTGTAACACTGGAAATCCTGAGGTTAACTAGCTACAAATGGTATTCAGTTATTAAAAGCATCGGCCGGTCTTGAGGCTAAGTAACAAAGCAGGGTTTCTTGTCCAGGAGATCCAGGGCTTTGCCTGGGAAAACACACTCAGCTGAATGCAAACGGTTCCCTCCATTCCTGGGCAGCATCACCAGCTCCACTTTGATGGCACCAGTGATGCAGGAGACCTCAGCCCCTCATCCCAGTGTCCTTCATCACAGTGGCTGGCACGTTGCTATTATTAGGGTTTTTTATTTTTTTTAAATTATATCACTTGTCTTTTTTATGGTCAGACAGTCAACTGTCAGCATCAATTAGGGGAGTTAATATTGACGTCCTCTTAAAAGAGGTTTAAATATTAAAGCGAAGAGGGACTCGCTCCGGGCTCCATCTCTTTGTGGTGTTCGTCAATAAAACCTGAACTCACAAAACAGTTGTCACAGCGATTTCTTGTGTCTGGTGCTGACACGATGCCCGGGCAGCAAATGTTGCTGGGATTTTTCAAATGAGCAAACCGCACTTATTAATTATGCTAATAATTACGACTCAAGATAGCTGCTCTGAGGAAGACAATAGCTGGAACTCGCTCCTTCTAAGAGGGGTAGTAGAGGAGCCGTCGCCTTTGTGGTATTCAGAGAGAGGCTCTACGCAGGAAAAAAATAATCTGCTTCCACTTCTTGGGAAGCAGCCGTTCACACACATCAACCAGAAACCTCAACATGCATATCTTTATTTTAACCACCATGCCATTTATTGATTTCCCCCCTGCAATTACACAGTGCTGTATTTATTTGTGCCGGTGCTCTGCTGTGCCATATATTAAACCTCCCTTCCTCCAGCGCTGGCTCTTTAGAAAAATGCTTCTGATTTCCCCTCAGAGTATGAGGTCAATAGGCCATAACTTATGATTTTGAACCTATAGCCAGGCCTAATTTATGGATCGTTTCTGGTTTCTGGTGTTTAACTGTTTCTGGGAGAGGGTTTCATCAGGGAGACGGAGCGGATCCACTGTGCACAGCTGAGATCCAGGTTTGCGGGGTGAGAGACGTGGGGGCTGTAGTAAAGCACAGCGCAGTGCTATAGGTAATTCAGACCTGTGCTGCTATAAATTATGTAGAGTTCTCCTGAAAGATGTTTGTATTTCCCAATATAGCTCTAGATGACCTCACTAAAGCGGGGGAAATATTAGGAGAAAGTCAGTTCTTATGTATGAGAAATTAATTTTCATTTGCTTAAGCGCAGGATGAGTTTGGTTCTCAAATTTTGTTTATCGGACTAATATTGACCAGCTATGGATTTGCTTTTCTCACTAACAACTTTGGCCCTGCTTGCAGTGGACGGAAGGTTAAGGTTTTACAGTACAGTATGTAAATGTTTAAAGAAAATTAAATAAATAAAATCTGATCTCCAGCAAGATCGCAGCTTGCACTGCCCGGGCGCAGGTGCAGATCTCTCTCATGGTGGGCTGTGCAGTGTGGTGCACAGGATGAGCACAGGGGTTGTTGAGCCAGGGTCCCCTTACTGCGTGAGCGGCTGCCGCAGCTCAAACCGGCTCGGGGTGATCAGGAACAGGCCGATCCCCCCATTTTGGCAGATTTTGGACCAGAAGCAGAGAAATAAATCTCTGTGGAGGCCGTGGGGACAGCACAGGCTGCCTGTGTGGAAGAAAGCATCTGAAGCTGGCCGGGACAGGGGCTGTGGTATGCTGCGTGCATCAGTTCCTTTTTGACTTAACTGCCTTGGCAGCTCTTGGGAGCGATCCCCTTGTGCTTTACATCACCAAAACCATCTGCTACAGTTGTGCCTTGGATCGCCTAGTCCTCTAGAGGCAGCAGGGAGAAAAAAGGCAAAGTGAAAGTCTTCCACGGCAAGAAGGAAAAAAAAATTATAAAGAAAAAAATGAAATTAACCCATTCAATCCTGAGCGACGTTTTTGCCACCCCAACCCGGGTCAAATAGAGTTCAGGTTGGACCCATCCTTCAGCTCACCGGTGGAATGGGGTGCCCAGTGGTTAGCCAGGTGCCTGGAGGGTCTGTTGGCCATGTCAGGGCACAAATAAGTGGCAGTGCCCAAAGGTGCGGATGAGGTTTGGGTATGACCTGGTGCTAGGCGCTATCATCGTCAGTGCTGCAGCGTCAGGCCGTGTCAGCATGGAGCTTGCCATGATGCCCTTCTGTTCTGTGGGCACACCCAGGCACCACGTGAGACGGCAGGAAACCCAGCAAGCAGAATGCCATGGGAAAACTGCAAGAGTGAGGACTGAGCTGCTCCTCCCTCCCTGTCGTATGGGCTGCCTGCGATGCTGCAGGGGCCAAGCACACGTGCAATGAGTACGTGAGTGCTCATGCCCGCTTCCAGCAGGCTCTGACCCTTTCAGGACCTAGGCACCATGGGATGGGTTGGAGATGAACCCGCAGCCTTTAGTTCTGGATTTATGGCTGCTACTGATCCTAAGCTAACCTTTTGCCATTACAGTGTCTGAATGCAACTTTGGGGATTAATAAACGGGAAAAGTCAGGACCTTAACTGTCAGGAATATAGTAGATGTGCCTGGCACTAAAACCAACAGCCATAAACCATGGAAGAATCCACTTGAGCTACAGAAAAACCATCTACCTGGTGCAGAGGGTTAACAGCATCGAGCCAACTGCTAAGATACCGCAGCCATTGCTACAGGCTCCGTCGGGCAGCATCTGCATGGCAGGATCCCAAGGAGTTAAAATGAAGCAAACCTCCTCGTGCATTTTATGTCACAACTCCCCCTTTTTCGTCTGTGTGTGTGTGTGACCAAGCCAAGTTCTTTTTTAGCTCTACCCTTTTGAAAACTGCTGGTTACAGATAAATTAAAATGCCAGAACTGAAATTGCCCACGTTAGCCCCTAAGGGAGCCTGCACTGTCATCTTTCATTAGATGCTGATAGACCAAAAGCCCAAGGCAAAGTGAAAGCTGGTTCCTAAGAAAGGGCTCAGAGCCAGGAGCTGCATCTCTCTGCTGTAATCTTGCATCTCTGTCCTTTTAAGTTTAAGCTGAGCAATGCTTTCTTGGACATGTCTGTTTTCATACTGCAAATTTCAGTCTTAAAATCAACAGCAAATATGAACAGGGTATTCCACAGAGTCCTAACTTGTCAAGACAAGCCAATGCATTTTCTTGGAGCAATCTGATGGGTTTGTCTGGTGTCAGCCCTTACGTCCTCCAGCGCAGATGATATGTTTGGATGGTTTAATAAAGAGCTGTTTAGAAATGTGACTGTTATTCTTTCTTTTTTTTTTTTTAAATAAAAAAAGATAAATAAAAAAAATAGAGTCACATAATCTTTCAGCCACAAAGGCAGGATTTTCCCCACCCCTCTTCCATCATTTTGAAGGAGGGATGGTGGCTTGGTGGGTTTGTGAAGCACGACACAGAGGTGAAATGGTCTAGTCTAAGGGAAAAAAAAAAGGTCTAAAATTATGCTTGCACAAGGAGCTTAATAAACCATAAAGGCCAGTGGCTTTCCAGCATCCTTTCACTATGTGTTTGAATTAGAGATGCGCTCGCTTTGATTTAGAATAATGGTTCTAGTCCTTGGTGTGTGTAGGCACTGGGTTTCCTCTGGGAGGAGCAGAAGCCCAAATCCTCACAGCAGCTCGAACTGCATTTTGCTGTTCTGCCCAAAGGGTAAAAACTTCCTTGTGCACCCAGGAATGGGTGAGGAAGAAGGAGCTCAGACATCACTCCTGTGTCACCTTATCCCTACCAAAATCCTGCCAAAGGAAATTGAGCTGGAAAACTCTCTGGTTATTGTAACCTCCGGATGGACAGCCACCAGGAAGTTCAGTAGCAGGTGGCTGAACATGGTATTTTTTAAGGCACGCAGAAGTGTTGAAAGCTTGGAGAAGCCAGCCCAGTTAGTTTCTCTCATCTGTCGCTTTAGGCAGTGAAATAATTTACTCCATTTCCATCCACCTTCTTCAATTTATTTGTATTGAGTTGTGATGGGGAAAGGGACTGTCTTCGATGTCTCTTACTTTCCTGGAGTCAGCAAAGCTTTAGCTTTCAGACCATTATATCTCTGTGCTCCTAATCTCAGTGGTTTTTGTCCTAGCTGCTCCCGAATTAACTTTTATTCTGTGTGTACAACACAAAGCAAACAACTGCACAGCAAAGCCCAGCGCGCTTTTCTCTGCGGCCAGCAGGACGGCTTCACGGTGTGACACCCCAATTGACTGAGTGTATGAAACCCTAACACAAAGTAAAGAAAACTCAAGGATATATTGTTCCAAAAGGTATTGGGCAAAGCCGTGGGGAATTAATGTTCCTTGCGCTACAACTCCAGAGGAGGCAGTAATAATGAGCTGCACTTAGCACAAGTAAATACCTGCGGTAACTCCACGTCGGTGCCCAGGGCTCCGGCTGCTGTGCTCTGTCAGCCACCGTGGGCTGGACACCTCCAGATGATGGAGCAAGGGGAAGCATATTGACTTTAGTTTTGGGGAGTTCCTGCTGTATCTGAGTGCTTCATCGGAAGGCATTGTGGAAGGGGTGGGATGAGGGGCCTTAGCAAGGACAAACTCTCTTGTGATGCAGTAACTCAGCATTTCAACTATAGATTCTACAACTCCCTGGGAAGGAGGTTGTGGTGAGCTGGAGGTCAGCTTCTTCTCACAGATAACCAGTGACAGGACAAGAGGGGATGGCTGCAAGTTACTCCAGGATAAGATCAGGTTAGAAATGAGGAGAAATTTCTCCTCAGAAAGAGTGGTTGGGCATTGGAACAGGCTGCCCAGGGCAGTGGTGGAGTCACCGTCCCTTGGGGTGTTCAAGGAAAGGTTGAATGAGGTACTTAAGGACATGTTTTAGTAAGTAGTGTAGGTGATAGGGGGATGGTTAGACTAGCTGATCTTGGAGGTCTTTTCCAACCTTAATGACTCTGTGATTCTATGATTTTATTATTTTCTTTCACTGCATCCCAAGTCTTTCTTCAGACATGCAATGGGGAAGGTACTTCCATGGTCTTCACTGAAGAGCACTGCCACTGCCCTGCCCTCCCAATTTCACTCCCTCTCACTTTTTAAATAAATTGATGCTCCCATGCCATAGATGAAGTTTCACCTATTCTGCCTGTGGCCAGAGGCTACTCATTTGTGATAAAGCAGAGATTCACTCTCACGTGTGTGACCCATCTAAGCAAAATGGGAAGAGTGAAAAGAAGCAGATCAGACTTGGGCTCTTACTTTGCTCTCACACCTCTGCACCCTGCAGATAATTTTTGGAGACTGTTATTCATCTGAAGGGGTGCCAAAAGGTGTGCACACACCCAGAGAGTCCTTGTGATGACCAGTGAGGGTGCAGCTGCGTCTCCTTGTCTGGCTTTTCCAGCCCTCTGACATCCACAGTACATGGAAAGAACATGCAAAAATCCCAACCAAAACTCCAACTCTTTCTAAAAAGAGCCTGGGAGCAGCCATCAAGCAGCAATGGTGCCTGGCAGGGTACAAACTGAGGTGGGTTCTCCCACCAGTATGCAGAGACGGGTGCCCTAAAGAAGCTGCTTTGGCCGCAGAGCAAAGGTTGTGGCAGCAGAAGCTGTGGGATTGCAAGAAGGGTGAATTTGGTGTAAAACCAGAAACTCCATTTAGTTTCCTGACTCACAAAAGAGGATAATCACCCTCCCTTTACATGGGTATCATGCCGTTTAATTAGTAAATGATTAATTTGTTAATGATTTCCCTGGCATGGAAAGCACTGCTGAACAGCTTCTTTTCTCAGCCATGTAAATGTGCAGCAGAAGGGAGGTACATCTGCACCTTCTCAGGGCCGTGTTTGGTTACTCCCCCTTCCTCTGTGTCTCTGCCCTGCTCTATTCACTCGGTAGATGCAGTGGGTGATACACAGATCTGGGTTCCCATTCCTGCAGCACCTCTGCATTAGAGCATGAAAGATTTCTGGGAGGCTGAGCCACACCATGGCTCTGGGAAACAAAGAGAGGAAAGATGTTTTCTTAGAGCTGGGCGATTGCTGGGAACTGTGTATCAGCTCTCTTGGCACCCACTGGTGCACCTTACCCAAAGCCACCTGCAGAAGATAGGCATTTGCATGGCAAAGGTAAACATAAACCATATCATCCTGCTCTATAAACACTCAAATACCTCAAATTCTGTTCTCCTCACTGTTTCAGCAAATAAGATTATTGGTGGAAGGAGAAGGAAGCAGAAATGAATTGCAGCCTCGCTTAAGAGAAGGGAGAGAGACCCATTTAAGCCAATTTCTCCAATCAAGAAGAAAGGCTGTTTGAAAAACAGATCAAAACAAGCCCAGTTTCCTTGCAACACGAGTTGACTAGAATGGCATTTTCCATAAAAAGGGACTTTGAGGAGCCTGAGGCTGATTCCTCAGGGCAGTTTCTGCCTCAGGTAGTGGTAGCTCAATGCTGCAGCATTCCCATCCCCTGGTCTGGCTGTTTCTCCACCTTCCTCTGGTTTCCATGGGGTTAGTTTGCTACAGAGACAGATGAAAAGCTCCAGAAAGGTTTCCCTTTTCCTGACCTTGCTCCAAAGCGTCTTTGACCAAGATGAATCTGCTCTCTGGCCTCTGGGAGCATCCCAGGTTTCAGGCAGCTCGGTGGTAGCAGAGATACAGCTCACACCTATCTTCTGATACGGGTCCTGCCCTTTTAATTCTTGTGAGCAGCTTATCTGCCTTCCCTTATCTCAGTCCTTTCCTTCTTGAAGATGCCCTTCGCACCCTAACCTTCCCGCCATCCGTTTCCCCAATCCAGCTAAACGTCCCTGGGGAGGGGCTGCCCCTTTTATAGCTTCTCCCTGAAGCCACACGACTCCCAGGCAAGTGCTTTTTTTAGGGCTCTTGACTTTAAAAAGCTGCAGTTTTGGAGTGGTGGAGTGTAACTCTGACATCAGCATTGTGGCACTGGAAAAAAAACCTGCTGCAAGTGTGAGCAGAGCTGTGCCCCTTGCATCTTGAGTGGCTTCCTATTCCTTAGGAAAGCTGAACACACAAATACACTGTGCAAAAGCCATGTATTCAGCTCTCTGCAAGCTGGTGAGATTGGCTTAAAAATAATGAGGTTTAAAAATAGAGTGAAATACATTTTGGGCAACTTTCATCTTCTCCTTGGTTTTGGAGTGGTTTTCAGTTTGGCTCTGGGGACCACTTCAATCCCATTTCCAAGTTCTTCTCCGTACCCTCGAGGGCCAGACATCTACTTGAAGAAATCAAATCAAATCCGAGATTGCCAGAAACCCCACAAAAAGACTGATGGTTTTTAAACCAAACAAAATCTTCACTCCAAATGAAAGCCCAGTCCAGCCTGACAACAAAAATCATAAGTTGGCAGTGCAGCCCTCCTAGCGAGGCATCCTTGCTGATTAGCGCTGCTGCCTCATTAACATGCATACTGTAATCTCATTTGCTCCAGGATTGCTTTGATGTTAATTCCAGCGTTTTGGTGCAGTGTGGTACTGCACTTTGTGTTTCCAGGCTAGCATCCCTCTCTCCTGCAGCCCAAAGCCTTTTCCTTCTCTCGAGCCTACCCTTGCTGCAGCCACTGAAGGACTGGCCACCTTCACCCTCTCAGCCTGGGGCTCTGCCCCTCTACCTTGCAGCCTGTCCCTGTACCGGTTCTGGTCTGCTTTCCATAGAATATTATGTCATTTTTCAACCATCCTTTCCTATATTTTTTTCCAACCTATGTGCACCTTTTTCCCAAGCCCCATGACTCCTAGGTAGGATGTTCAGCATTGAAGGTTGTCTAATTTTCGGATGAAGGAACGAAACCTCAACCCATCCTGCCCTGGGGGTTTGCTGTATGGCTCCTGAGCAAACCAGCTCAGCCCTGCTCCTGCAGCCCTGCCAGCCTGTGCTGCTCCCTTCACCGGGATGGTGGGGATGGAGTAGCACGGACAGACAGACAGTGTCCTCACAAGCGTGCTGGATGAGCCTGGTGTTTCCAACCACCCTCACTGTCCCTCATGGAGAGGAGAAGGTCTGCAGGATGTCCAGTCAGAGCTCTGACCCAGCTGCTGTCTGCCTGACAGCCTGGCAGAAACATGCCCGCTGCCTGTGCAGCTGCACCCAGCCGCGGGGGCACAGCGGCCAGATGGGTCAGTGCCCATGGCCTTGGGTGCTGGGGTGCTGGGCAAGGGCTTTACATCCTTAGGAACAGCACACGCTGTGCTTCCAGAGCACGCTGTGCTCAGTGTGTGTGTGCACAGCAGTGCACGTGCATTGTCCCCAGGTGCTCCCCAGGACCGTGTGCCCCGAATGCCTTGCACCCCTGGGAAAAACTAGCCCCCTTCCTCCTGGGTGGCCTCACGCTGGAGCATGAGAAATCAGCACAGGAAGCCACCGAGTGCACACAGGGTAGTAAATCGCATTTACTCCAATGAGAAAATAAATGCAACGGCTCAGCATGGACAAGGGCATGAGGCAGATGTCCAGCGAGGCGGGGGAAGAAGTTTAATGCATGTCATTACTGGGAGCTGAGTTATCGAGAGAGCCAGATGTGCGGTCGGGGTCAGCTGGGGCTGGGGATGCCGTAAAGGGGTTTTGTTCAAAGCGAGATGGGGACTTCACCTCCCCACAGAATCAATCATTTGCACACTTCTCAGACACGGCTTCCAGATATCCTGGGCGTTTACGATCACGAGGGCTCAGAGCTGCCTCCAAACACGGCTAGGCCAGAGAAGCTAGTCTGCTTTATTGTCTGGGAGATCAATGACTTTAATAATTAGCATCTTACTTACACATGTTTTCTATACTCAATTTGAATCTTAATTAGAGATGGAGAGGGGGATTTAGTGACTGTGATGTAGCACAATGCCGTGAGTCTCTCCTGCCTGCTCAGAGGCCCTTGGTGGGGCCCGTGACAAACCCACCATCGTGTTGAGAACCTCACCTGCTGCCACTCTCTGGGGACCACTCAGTCCCTCCAGGGAGGACACCAGTGCTGGAGGGTCCCAGAGCCCAGGCACAGGCACACCCACAGCCCCAGATCACAGGTCCAGCCTGCAGAGGTCAGGCTGACCAAAGGGTGACAGACCACAGATGCTCACCTGATGTGTGTCCCCAGCTCGTGGGTGCCCCATGTCACCAACGCCTTCTGCTACAGGGAAGTGTGGTCAGCCCTGGGGACACCTCTCCTTGCCAGACAGGTTGCAAGGGGCACAGAGGTGCGGCTGAGGCTCAGGATGCCATTTAGACCCAGCACTGCCTGAGGTGCTGTGCGTATCTGCCGCAATTTAGGGACCTAGAAAGGGACGGCGGGGCTGTCAGTGCAGGCAGGCAGCTTTAAATCGCTCAGCCTACCTACATGTCTTTACACAGGGCCAGGCATTAAAAAAATGCGAAGCATTTGAAGCCCACCATTTTAATTAAACTGATTTAACATCCGAGCTTGCGAGGGGACGGGGCTGGCAAACACAAAGGAGCTGCACAATCACTTTGGCTCCATTGTTGACGGGCTTTTGCTCTCTGTTTGTACAATAACCTATTGAACTTTTCCAGACTGTAATTCAATACAGAATAGATCCTTGCAGGAGGCTTTTTTGGCAGGGAGCACTGAAGGCCTTGAATCAATTTCACTTTTCCAGCGTGGCTGTTTAATGTATTGATACCAGCTGGAAAAAAAAAAAAAGGAGAAAAATAAAAAGGAATCAATGTTACTTTTATTTGTCCTGAGCTGAAGCCTTTTGGGTCCATTCTTTGTGACACTGATACCATGCAGCGTGTGGCTATTGTCCCACCTTTGCCAGGAAAAGCAAAGGCTGTTAATGTGAAACAAGGCCGGTTTTTTTACCTCAGTAATACTTCCTGGGTTTGCAAAGGCTTAAAACCTTTTATAGGAAGAGAAAAGTCCAGCCATCGCAGTGTTGCATGGCTTAGCTGGTTGTTCTAGTGATAGTGAGACAATACCACGTAATGCCCAGGACCCTGGGTGTGCAGCCAAGGCGATGCTCAGGATCAGGCATCGCTCCATCGCTCCACGCCTGGAGCTGAGCACAGCATTGCTCAGGTCCTGAGGACATGGAAAAGCCCTGTCTGGAGTGACATTGTGCTCAGCTCCAGGTGTGTGCCGGCAGCACAGCCGCATCCAGCCCTAGGAGTGGCCGGTGCTGCATCACCATCCTCGTCCTACACACCATGGGCAGTGCCACAGGTACATCTGTGCAGCCTCAGAGCCAGCTCAAGAGGAGCAAAAGCATCATCACGGCTGTTGCTGAGCCTGGGGTGGGCTCGGTGGCATGGTGCAGCCCAACACGGCCCTTCCACGGGGGAGGATGAGGAGTGGGAAGGAGCTGGGGGATGCCCACAGTTTGGGTAACACTGCAGGAGAGCACAGGCTCTGGAGCAGAGAATGCGTGCAGCGCACCAGAAGCACTCCCAAAAGACAAGGCTGTTAATTGTTACTTAAGCAATCAAGCTGTTTCCAGATTGCCCGGGGTGAAGCAGCGGCAATGGAAGGTGTCTTACTGCCAGAGTGAGAAGTGGCATCATCGGGGTCCCTCTTTGCTGGGAAACTTTTGCTGGGAGTGTGAATGAAAGCTGTGGGCTGCCCTGGGGCCGCTGGTGAAACTGAAGCACCTGGGAGAGAAACCAGAGAAAGCAGCAGAAAGAGAGCACAGGAAGGGGAAAAAATCCCTCTTACTTTGGAACAAGCTCCCAGCCAAGTTCAGGGAGGAGGAATGGGATGGGTCAGACCCAGCCTGGGCTCCCAGACATCCCTGCTGAGCCGTTGTGCCTTTTCTAGCCCTGGAAAAGGGCCTTGCACTACTTGCACCCCTCCCAGTCCTTCCCCAGCCAGAAACTGGGGAAGGTCTGGCCTCCATCCTATGTGATATATATGTACTTGAGCCAGTATAACACCATGCATCTGAACACACATATGGAGAGACAGCGGATGTGCTTGGTGACAACTGCTGGTTTCCCTGGGAAAAGGAAAGGATGGATTTCACAAACCCACCAGTGATACAAAAGCACGTATCCTGCT
This sequence comes from Hypotaenidia okinawae, assembly GCA_027925045.1. Lineage (NCBI taxonomy): Eukaryota > Metazoa > Chordata > Aves > Gruiformes > Rallidae > Hypotaenidia > Hypotaenidia okinawae. The sequence continues at coordinate 14,032,798 of BSDF01000016.1, forward strand.
GACTTACACCCAGAGAGTATCTTCCCGTTAGGGTTTGCCCCAAATGAAGAGGAGACTGATGCTGCAGCAGTTAATTACAGGAAACAGGATGGTTGTTTTGAATGGAGTTTGACTTGCTGAAGAGCTGCTCTGAAGATTTAGTCTTGAGTTTAAAAGCAGCTGATTGAGGGCCAGACAGAGCTTCACGCCCTGCTGTTTCCCAGGGCAGAGAAGGGGTAAAACATGTGCTTAAAAAAAAATAATATATATATATATATATATTATATGTATGCATTACAGGGTGTCTGTGCCTCTCTAGCTGATTAGAAATCCAAGACATCCGATCTTACTGTAGCGACTCCTGCCAAAGGGAACTGGGAAACAAAGTCACTGCTTATAATTAGGTGCTGCACTGTAAATCTAATCTTCATTTAGAGCAATTTCTGGAAGACAAAGAAAAAAAATCTACCTGACGAGGTGTTGGTGAACCATAAGATATCCCTACAAAACAAAGCTCCACGTCTCAAAACTTGGCTGGGAAAGGGAAATAAATGCCAGGGAAGAGGTCGGTGAGGTGGTGGGCACCTTGCAGGAGCCATCCCCGGGCAGGGTGGGGCTGGTGGGGATTAAATGCCCCAGAGCATCGCCCATCCATGCAGCCCCCTCCCCACTGCACATGTGATGTGCGCCTGACCCTCAGCATCCCCTTACTCCCTTCCCCACAACCCCCCTTATAAATCAGAGCAGAATTAATTCAGGCGCCGCGTTTTATTTGATAAACGTCAAAATATGTAAATACAGGGCTCTCTTCCTACAGTCGCTAAAACAAATGGAAAACACATTTATTAGCATAGAGATGAGTTTAATCAAATCAGCGGCGAGTACAAATTAGCCACAGGAAACGTAATGAGCTGGGAATTAATTAGCAGCATAATGGTAATAACTTTGCCTGCTGATTACCTTGCGGCCATGGCTCTCCCCCAGGGCTTTCCATGGGTTCTCCAACAGCTGATCTTTTCTGTTGCAGGAGCCCCTGAACTGGAACAGCATGGCTGACAGCTCCGGTGCAACAGACTGGAGGAGGGGAGGGAGATGGAGTGAGGGAGGGAGAAAAAGGAAAAGCCATGTGAGAGATCCACTGCTGTTACCTTCCCAAAGCCACGCACCTCTTTCTTTACCTATTGCTCTCCTGTGCTGCCAGGCTGAGTGTTCCCCTGACCCTGTGCGGCTCTGGTGTGGTGCTGCATGGGGATGCTGCCCTCACGGGCGGTGGGTTGGGGGGGATATCTGGGTCGCCTTTGCCAAGTGAATATTCCCTGTTTGCCCAGGCACACGGCACATTTTAGAGCCCCAACGGGAGCCATCCTGCAGCCCGGGGTTATTCCAGCACTTTCAGCTGCAAGGGGGTGATGCTGGGTCTGTCATGTCCAGAAATAAATATCCAGGCGGTTTGGGAAAGGGGCTGAAGTTGCCTTGGGAAGGGCAGGAGCAGGTTGACCCCCGGAGACTCAGCTGGCTTTTTTGAGGAGCCGATGTTGCATGAGAAAGGGACAGTTGGTGCTCCAGGGGCTTTGTAAAGTACTGGGCTTGTAAATTAACTGTTTGACACCAACAGTGATGGAGAACAGCGGGGGGCAGGGGCTGGATGGAGGCAAGGGGCAGTTTCTCTTCTTGATTTATTTGTATTCCTTCTGCAGCGCCTCTCCTCCTAACACCTGAGCAGTCCAAAATAACTCGTGCAGAGCCTTCCAGTGCCGGAGCTAAAAGCACTTCATAAGCCTTAATGAATCAAGCTGTGCAACAGCCCTGTGAGGAATTATTATTCCCAATGGTGTAGGAGGGCTGAGGGAAAAACGCTCACGTTTGGGGGCCTCCATTTAGATGCTCCAGTCCATCCTCGTGCACCTCCATGCAGCAGCCTCCCGTTCAAGGGACCAAGTCAAAACTTGAGAAGGTAAAAAAAAAATCCCAAAGTAAAGCTACAAAATATAAGCCATGCCATGAATTGAGGTGCTTTAGTAGGGATTTGGTTGGGGGGGTGTGGAATTAACTGAGCGTAATTCGAAGTGATTTCTGGAAATTGTATGGATGCTGAAAAGTAGGAGCACTGTTCCCAGGTCTCTGGTACCTGCAGAATTTCCTTTTAGCTTGGGATGCTCCACTTCAGCCTGCATAAATGCTCCAGGAACTGGAGGGAGGACAATAAAGCAAAGATCTAACCCTGACAAGGATGTGGGGATTTTTTTTCCCCAGTGGAATCAGTTTGGATTTGTGCATTCCTCAGTCCCCTGGGCTACCAGTGGTACCTAATAATTCAGGCAGGTGAATTCAAGATGTTATGCAAAGCATACTGCTCCGACCACCCCAAACCATGCCTCAGCTATGCCAATTGCTTGGGCCATCAAAGTTTGGGCAGACGTTTGATTGGAACTGTCAAGAGCTGGTGGGATGAAACTGATGCAGATGAGGGAGTCAGCACTTTAAAAAACATCTCAGTTTTGGATGAGAAGGGGCAGAGGTTCTTTCATTTACTGGTGACAAAAGATAGGCAGGATTTTCACACTTTACAGAGCACGTCTGTGCTAACAGGAGGGTACCTGCACTTCAGGGTTTACCTCCAGGAGGCTTCAGAGATACAAGGGTTTCTCTCAACAGTGAAATGAACTTAGACCAAAATGAAGGCTTTCTCTTGTCCTTAAACATAAAGAAGATTCACATCCAGCTCTGATCTTCGAAGCTGAGACTAGGTGTTCCTGTTTAGAGATCTTAGTAAACTCCATATCTGACCTTTGGGTGTGAAAATAAGCATGTAGGCATATAAATTCCTGCATAGATACCCAAGGTAAAGTTTTCCAAAGTCCTCAGTATTGCCCTCACTGTGTTTTTCCAGGCATTTCTGGGGTATTCACTATTGCCTTTAATTCAAGCTATGTCGGGTCATTGATCCAGCATCTCCCTAACCAATTTGATCAAACCCTCCAACATCAGCAGCACTGACATCGACTCCTTGCCTCTGCAGCAGAAGAACTTGACATCTTGACAGTTGTCCCTGAAAAACCTCACAAGTTCCTCCAAAACCTGGAGTCAGAGGAGAGGAAACGAGTTCTGCTTTCAGGCAGGGACTGAAATTATTTCAAGTCCCAAAATGTGGCAATAAATTGCCAGGGAAGGTTTTGGCACTGGGTGAACTTTTATGGGAGCGTTTGCTCCTTCTGGAGAAGCAGAGCTAAGACAGAGCAACTATTTAGAGCCCACTCTGCAAGGGACGTGGGAGAGGGATGTTTGCAGGGCTTCTGTCAGCATTTTTGCTAAAGTCTTCCTTCCAGGAGGCAGCATGGGCTGCCCTTGGCTGGGCTCGAGACCTCCTGCTGCTTGCTTGGTTTGTACCCAATGCTGAAGGCTATCCAAAACCAATGGGTGCCATGGGCTGTGCACTAGCTATCATCTACTCTCAAAGGCCATCTCTGAGATACTCCTCTATGGAGATCTCATCCTGCAGAGTCCGGGCATCAAGGGCCTGACCTCAGATGAAAGTTATGTGGCTCCTGTTGAAGACTCTTAGTTTTTTACTCCTTTCATATGCCTGGGTTATTTTTTTTTTTTCAAGGGAGCTTGTGCAAGTTGACACAATAGATTAAACCGTGAGGAGTAGTTGAAGAATCCTGTATTTTATTATCATGGAAAAATATTATCTCACCCAGAGGAAAATGGGAGAACCCAAGGTCACCCAGTATGCCTAGAGCTGAGCCTGAATAGGAGGTCTAAGTTGCTGGCTCGTGCTCCAGCCTCCCGTGCAGCCCGTGCTTCATTCTGAAGGCAGAGGGGTTTTATTCTTCAAAGTGCCACTTTCCTTTGCTACCTGCAGACAAATAGGTTGCTCTAAGATGCACGCCATGAGCTGATTTTCGATTCATGAGAGCCTGAACCAACACTGATCATATGAGAATCGACAGCGATCATAAAATATGAAAGGTTTTTAAGAAGGACTCTATATCATAGTGAGGTCTGCAGCAGGCTTTCTTCTTCAGAGCTAGAGGGGCCAAATCCAACCAAGGTTTCTTAATGAAAATGTGGATGTGAAAGCAGTAAGAGCAGGATTCACCCCTGTATATCCAAAGCTACCTAGTTCTGCAGAAGCTTTTAGGAAATCTACCCCTTTAAGCATAAACACAAGACAATTTTGTTCTCATGCAATTTTCTTGCCAATGCTTTTTCTTAAAAAATCTGTACGGCTGTCATATAAAATATGCCTGGGTTTGTTCTAATTTAGATTACGCATATTTGTCCTCAGTGAATGATTGATTAAGTGCTCTGATCTTGACTGCTATGTTAGCAGCAGGGTATCTGTGCAAGAGGATTGGAAACCTCATTGGATAAATGGTAGAGATGAAATCTTAGCTGTTATGGATCTGGTTTTCTTTTTCACAGCCAAGGCAAATGCTGTCTTCTTTGCAATAACAAACATGCTTTGTAATGCGTTCCAGGACAGTGTTGAGCCTGACTTTGTTTCTTCATGGAGGGGCTTTAAGCTGTCATAATACCATGGCACCAAACTCTTCATGTCACAGATAGCGCTGCAAAGTGGGTATCTCTGAGTTCACTAGATCAGTTGTGATTTACACTAATGTAACTGAAAACAAAATGTGTCTCACTGACATCTGTGGAGCTGCTCTGATAAAACCAGCATAGAAGGAAAAACAGGGGGTGGGGGGAGAGGGAAAGATATCTCTGTGCAACCGAGCTCATTCAAAACATCAAGCATGGTTTAACAGGACTGCCCAAAATGGAAAACCTCCTTCAGGGGTTAGTTACCCTGTCAATCTCACTTTAACATCACTGAACCTGAGCTTTCTGTGAATATATTGGTACCCATGGGAGCCGGTGGATATCTTCTTGCTTATTTGTGTACTCTTATGTCCCGTACTTCTTACAGGAAATGATGTCAAGCAGTGTTTTGCCATCCTCTCATTTGTTTGTGTTTATGAGCTAGAACTGACACAACTAACAGTACCTGAAAACACTACTGACTTTAAAAAATGTGGTTTGCTTTTCTTTTGTACATCCTAATTTTTACCATCGCTCCATTGCATTGTCTGTGGAGCACGGTGTGGCTGGGAAGGTGTGGTAACAGACCCTGCAATGCTCTAAAGAAAGAAGGCTTTTATTTTTTTCTTTCTTTCCACCTTTTCTCTTTCTGAAGCTTTTCTCTGACCTTCTTGGAGGTGTAGAGAAAGCTTTCAAGACCATCAGAATAAATGGGCTGTTTACTGTGATGCTTGCAGCCTTGGAAAAAGGCAAAAAAAAAAAAAAGAGATAAAAGAATAAAGAAAAGAAAATCCCTATACCTGCTGTCTTCCAAAAGGAGACAGATGAGGGGTGAGCTCGAGAGAAAAACATTCCAAAATCTGCGCATGAGGCTGTCACAGGAAAGCAGAGTAAAGCAGAGAGAAGCTAAACAAAAAGGTAGTGACTCCAGGGGTGGCGGCAGGACTCAGCACCCTCCTTCTTCTCAGGGGCTTCAATGCTCAGAAAATAAAGAAAAAGAAGGCAGTTTGCAGAAATACCCAACCAAGGAGATGTGTCTTGGAGAAAAGTCTGTTCTGGCTTTGTTTCCCATGATTAGGTTATTGTGTTTGCTATTGTCTGCACTGATTTGTTCACACATATCAGTGTACACAGACCCTATGACCAGGGGCAGGATCTCAGGTAACTTCTGATGAGATCTCCAGACTCTGTCACCAAAACATGAGCCCTTTCCCGAGGAAAACCATGGCCTGTAGCCACATGTGGAAGTGCTAAGCTGTGTTAATGATGCTGTGTTATCATCAGGCTCTAATGCTGCCTTGAATGGATGTCACTACTGTGTATGTTCCTGCAGATCAGTTGGTAATTACACTTGGATCCAAAGTAATTACCTTGAGACCTGCACTCTGGTTTAGAAGACAGAAATAACCATGCACTCGCCTAGTCCCACACGTAGCACTTGTGATATAATTTAATAGCCAGCTACTAACATGAAAGTAAAGAGGCATTCCTCTTATATTTATGCCCTTTTAAATTAAACATCGGTGTTTTTTCCTATGAAAGGAGCAGGGGCCAGCATGCCACCGGTCTTCTTTTTCCCACTCAAGCACCCTCCTCTTCTCTTGACAAAATGAAATACTCTGAAGCAAAATAAATATTTATAAGCTCCTCCTGGTGTGCGATTGTTTTGACAACACAACTCCAGCAGGTCTTGCTTTGGCTTTACTCTCTGCCCTATTTAAATTTCAGGCAGGGAAAAACCAGCCCTCAGAAGGCTGGAGGAAGATGAGGCATTTGGATGGACCTTGAGGTCCCTAGGTGGGGAGCGGATGGACCAACCATCCCTTTTTGAGGTTTTCTAGGTCACATCTGCCTTTCCAACCTCTGAACATAAAACACCTGGACAGCTGTAGCACCACATTAAGCACCTTTTCTGCTGAGGACCTTAAAGGCGAGGCGGACTGGGGCTCAGAGCCCACCTACAAAAGGGGGCCCTCACCATGGTTCTGTTTCCTAATTGTCTGTTAACAAAGCATGCAGCTTTTCTTTGTGCAGAATTTACTTCTTCTGCATTTCCAAATAAGCCAGTGCTTTTGCAAATAGTCTTCTTCCTTCAGGGTGAGCAGATTATTTTGGTCGGGAAAAGAAAGAGTCTACTGTGATCTCTTTCTTTTGGCAATGTCTGGGTAATCATTGCTCATAATAATGCCATCCCAGATGTTGAAACATCTCCTGTATTAATTTTACCCAGAAGATAATTTCCCTTAGAAATCATGTGCAAATCCCCTGTTCTAATTTAAGAATTAATTCAGTGCACTAAATCTTAGCACTTCATCCTAGAAATGTTTTGCAGTGTCTGTTAACCCTTTCCAACAACAAAAACAAGCAGCCCAAATTGGAGATTTACAGATTTCTCTAAGCCTGTCTCTTGTGCCAAGCTCTGTTTGAGTCTGGTACACAACATTTTGAAATGAGGGTCCCCTTTGACACCTAAAGCCTACCTGCTTGAATGATTTCCTTCTCCTCAGGGAATCACAAATATAAATTCATGTGTTGCTACAAATACTGAGAGCAAAGGCACCGGTGGTCCCTGAGACCCCCACACCAATGGTGCCTGGGATTGTCATCTCACCCTCCATCAGGGTTTTGGTGGATGCACACACAAGTAGAACCCCATACATTTGATGGGCTTTCTTCTGTGTCTAATGGAAATGACATCAAACTCCAGACTTGACACTTTCCTGCCCTTTCAAGTTGTGACAATCTTAATGTATCACAGCCTTTACACCAAAAGTCTTGGACCATCAGTGAAAACAATAAAGAAAATAAAGCAGCCAAATCCATGACTTTCATCCCAGCTATGTGAGCACAGTCTACCACACCTTCTGCAGAGCAGGATGCTCCAAAAGGCAGGACTCCTCTGTACTAGGGTACCCCTGCTTCACTTTTGTTGTCTTATTTCTAGTGGCATTTGGAGTACAAAAGGATTCCAGGTATCAGTAGACTTAAGCTAAACCAAACCATGCAAGGGTTTGGTCTTTGGGTTCTTGTGCCTGCACAGCTTGGAAATGCACAGACCCATATTAGTGAGGTCATACCACCAACAATGGAGTGTACATGCAGGGTGCCAGAGGACCACAGGATTCTTTCAGATGGACCTTTTGTGTATAATGTTTCCTCATTCCTACCATAACAACACGAGTTTGTTATGTCTCAGAGGTAGTATCTAGCTAGGTGCTTCATGCAAGGAAATACAGCAGTGTGCATTTTAGATTTCAGTGAGGTTCCTGCTGGGGATTCTTGTGTTTGCACAAGAGGTATCTCGTGCAGAGCAGAGGGCAGGTCAAGGGCCTTCTCCAAAGAGGATTCATTCAGAATCAGGTTTGATAATTCTCATAAGATGTTAATATGTGATTAGTGTCAGGCCAGGCCAGCAGTTCCACTACCTCCTCATAAACGCTCAGACGCTGTGCAGAGGCCATGCAGCAGCTCAGCCTCAGAGGAGAAGGATGATGCAATTCCCAAAAGGAAACAAAGCAGAAAAGACAGCACTGTTCATAGTGGGTCAAATCCCATTTTGCTTTTTCAGAGTGCTCTGCTGTTAACAGCAAGCCTTGGTCACCTGAGTGGAAATGCTCAGAGAGGTAAGGCAGTAAATCGTTCTATAAAGTGCGTACATGTCTCCCAAGCTGATCGTCAGACTGAACGCTACCCTGGCATGAAATGGCACAAACCCAAGGAAACTTTTCTGATTTGCACAGCCAGGACTGCACATAGCTCCCAAAGTCAGGAAAAAAATTGGAAGTTATCTGTCCCATCCCACCCCACTGGATTGAGGATCCTGTGCCAGGTGTCTCCACATCCCCCGAGAAGATCAGGTCTGATGTCCTGTGAGAAGCTGAGAGCATCTACTGCGGGGAGCAAAATCAGTTACACCTTTCTCCTCTACTCAAAAGAAGTATTCTGCTTGATGACCCCCTTGCTGGGCACTGTACTAGTCCCCTTTGCTGCTGTTTAGACTTCATGTATATTTTTCATCTCTCATTTCAATAGAAAGAATGATATTGCTGTTTCCTTCTGGTCCTTAAGTAAGGGAGACTGTGTTTATGCTACCATGAAATTCAGCACACCCAGGACTGCAGGATGGATCTGCTGGTCGAGCAACTCTTTCCCGTTGCTTGTGCATTGGCTGTTGCTCCTCCTCACAACTTGCTTGGGGGTTCCACTCCTTGAATGCAAAGCTCTTGGGTCAGGACAAATGCGAAGTGCATCACATAGAGTGTGACACACTGTGAGTCCCAGCAATGAGTGCATGGTGGGCTACATCCATCAACAGTGTGAAAAGGTTGTTCCTTTATCTCAGCATTGCTGCTGGAATTTCTATGGAAAACCCTGGGTTTGTGGCATTGCTGGCTATTTACAGTGAAATATTGGAGATGCTTCTGTTTGTTACATATTGAGATTTAATGAGTTAAAATCACAGCTTTGTTCTAATTTTGAGTAGTGGGGATTTAGCTCCCTGTCACCGGTGTTCCTGGACCTTGACCATTCCCTGCAGTCAGAGACCAGTCTCAGCAAGGAAACTGCTTTCACATGGGGAGCAGTTTAGTTCCGTTCCTCCAACTCCCCATTTGGGGGTCCCCCTTCACAAGACACCCACAACCAAACCGGGTCCACATGCATCTCTGCCACCCTGCCCACCCGCATCCCTGCAGCGCCAAGAGCAGAGCCCAGTGCAACTCATCTCTGCTGTGATGGGGATATGCAGATTTCTCTTTGTGCTATAATCTTTCTTTATTTTGTTATCTCCAGGCAGCACTCCTTAGCCTTGACATTAAAGCACCCATCCTATATCTGCATCACTGGGCATTTTATATTTATCTGCCAAACCTTTGTCTCTTGCCGCGCTGCAGCTATGATGTTAATGACGTTCCTATTTTCAGCCACAGAGGCGGCTGTCATTTAGGTTTTGTCAAGGAAATGACAAAAAGACCCAGTATCAAATCTGAAATATTTAGAAAGCCTTTCTCCAAAAAAAAAACCCCAACAACCAACAACCCCACTCAGAACTTGAAATATTGTCCTGATGGGAAAGCTAACTGTAGTTTTCCACAAACCTCCAGCCCTAATTTTCTGCAGCATCTCATGATCTCGATCCCAAAAAGGAACAGTTTGTGGTGTCTGAGGCCCTGATCCTGCCACGAAACATGTGCTGGCTGGTTCTGCGGGGGTTTTTCCTCTCTTCAGAGAGAGAGGGAGACATCGTTTAGTGTTATTTAGTGAATTGTCACAAGCCAGGCAAAGAGACAGCTATTCTCACCCAACCCACTGATCTTTCTAGAAGACTTTATATATCATTTGTTTTGCTTTGCTGCTCTCCTGAGCTATAGGATACTACGTTCTCATTCAGGTTGTTTCGTATTCAGATCCTAAAGCATCTTGTCAAGGAGAGGAATTTTATTTCTAGCCATGTTGTGCAGCTCAGATCAACATGCTAAAGTCTTGGTCTCAGCAATAGCTTCCCAAACATGTATGAGGTGGGAAGCTCATATGTGGATAAGTTGATAGAATCAAGATACAAGGGGGCAGGAGGTCACTGTTGGTTTGGCGGCCTGCAAAAGGTACTGGTATCTGCTGGAGATGGGAGCAGAAGTCCTGTGCAGCCTGTTGGTAACAGTAAGGAGGAAAATAACACAGCAGAAAATGATTCCCACTGTCAAACCAAAGCAGAGCAGAGGTTGAATAACTCCATCTAGCTTTGCCTGTACTCTAATGAGCATTGTAAAGTCAGCTGGCAGGCAAAGGGGGAAAGAAGAGCCACAGGAAGAGGCTGGTGCAGTGATGACTTCTGGGATTCAATGTCTGTACTCAGAGAGAGTTGGGCTGAGAGTCCATGGGGGTCTTTGTCACTGTCTCATTGCAACCCCCAGCAAGACTGAGCATCCCTCGCTGTGGACACCCACTCATGGCAAATCATTCCCAGGACCCACCTCCCAGCTCAGGGTTTTAGCTGAAGACAGTGAGTGTTTGCACAGTGGAGGATTTTCTTTTCTCCCTCTTCATCTCCCCTCCCCTGGGGGAAAAAAATTGGGTTTAAAGACTGCTCTTGTTTGATAACTTCCTTTAACTATCAGCTAAATAATACATGAACACTGATCCACCATGCTGACTGATGACTCCCTCTGCTGACCCTGTTTTATTTTTATTGCTTGGCTCGGGCCAGTTCCTTCAAGTCCTGAATCATCAGAACAGAGACCTTGAGGTATTCCAGCCAAATCAATCCCTGGCCCATTGACATATTGCTTTACCTAACCAACCATACAACTTCGCTTTTCCCTGATAATTTCTCAATTAATTGCTTTTCAGCTCTCATTCGTTACAAGGTCAGGCTGTGACTGGGCTTGTACATTCCCATCTCTGATAAACTCTCTTGGCCCCCTAATCAGCTACGACTGGGATTCTAGTTCCATTAACTTATTCATCATGTAGACATTTTCATCTTGGGGAGCTTGACTTTTGATTGTATCAGTAGGATCTTCAATTATTTAAGAAGACTTAAAATTCCCTTTTTACCTAAAAGGAAAATGCGTTTTGAGCACTGAAAATTGATCATATTGGACCAGTGTCTTCTGGATGTCTGCATGTGCAAGCTCATGTTAAACAACACATGCATGGTGTGAGCACAGGAATTTGCTGCTGCTGAACATGTGTGTGCATGGGGTCGACTATATTAAGGTATCAGATATAGGGGAATGACAGTATGCTGATGACTAGTGGCTTACTAATGCTAAATCACGCCTGAGATTCTGTTCCATGATGTCAAACATTGATTCAGTGTCCGTGGGAAGTTATGCAAATGCCAGAGCTCCTCTATGAGATCTGAAACTGGAATCTCTAGCAAAGGAAAAGTAGCAAAAGAAAAGCTTGCCCTCTCCTAGCAAAAGAACTTTTCAGAAAATCTTGAAGCTAGCTGCTCCAGAAGGGGAGTGCATTTTGAACATGCCCCCAGAGACAGCAGGTCTCTCTTGTAGGACCCTTTTCAGCTTTGGTGCGAGCTGGGAGCCAAATCCTTCTCTTCTGCTGCAACCTTCTGTCTGAGTCTGTGCTTCATCTCTGCAGCAGCTGGTCCAGTCCAAGGCAACAATCCACTAGCACTGCTTCCTACAAAATTAATCTTTCAACAGAAGCAGCAGACTCTGTTGCACAATGAAATGCCCTCCATCATCCCAGCTCTTCTCAGCCCTCCTCATCCCAACCAACTCCTAAGAGTCTGCAAGCTTCTCCCATTAGGAAAACTTAACAAGCTGGCATCTGCTGGGAAATGGTATATTCCTCAATGGGGCAATGGGACCGGGGAGGTGCCGTCTTGCTCTTTGTCTCAGGCTCTGTGGAAGCCAGCTGACTGAAAACCACCTTCCCAGGATGGTGTCAGGGGACCCTTTGAGATTATCTGAGCGCTTCAGGCTCTGAAGAATATCCATAGAGAGAGGTCAAACTGTATTGACAGACTCTCCAGGAAGAAAAGCTAGTTTAATCTTGGCAAGACAAGACTGGCTGCATATTTAAAAGGAGCCTCTCCTTCCAGGAAATATGTGCTCAGGTCTCAGTTTCCTTTCTGCAAAATGCAGGTGACAGCTTTTAACACTCATGATTTCATTGCAGACCGCAGAATTATGGATTTTTCTTGTGCAGCTCTATGCTCACACCTTTGAGTGTAAATTTTCAGCACTTGCTCAGAAAGAAAATCCCACATTATCACTGAGAAGGGCTTAAAAAAGATTAAAAGCACAGAAAACTGAAAAAACCCCTCAGCAACAGGCAGTGCTTTATGATGAAGGAAAGCGCAATGACAACAGTATGAACTCTGGAGTGTTGCTTTTCTTGCTTCCCCCCACCTCAAACTTTAATAACTTCCCCATCCCACTGGAAAACCTCTGTCCTGCATGCCCTTTCTGGATGCAATGGCATGAGGGGCCTTTCCAAGGTCTCTGTTGCTCCCTGCAAATTATGTACCAGAAGGCACCAACACTTTGGAGGACGTGAAGAAACGTACAGTTCTCTCTCCGCCTGTTGCTAGGATTCACAGCTATACCCCACCACTTTCCAGGGCTTTGGCTCCTATTTTGGCTGTAGGAAAAAAGAAAGGTAACCTTGTTGCTTCCAGGCTCCCTGCATCAGGCTTAAGTAGCGCCAGTGCCAACCCTTTCAGTATTGCTACAGTCGGATATAAAAACTTAATGCATGATAGTGCCTTGAATCTCACATTCTTCTGAGAAAGGTGAGTCCCCAGTAGTAAATGAAATATTAAACGTTATTAAATATGAAACAGCTAAACCTGGATTCCATTAAAATGAATCTTTCATAGTTCTCCTGGTTGGTTTGTTGGGGTTTTTTTTCCCTTCTTTTCCGCCTTTTTTTTTTTTCCTCCCAGGGAGTACAGTGATCTCATGAGCTTTTATGTGTCCTTTTAAAGACAGAAAAATCACAGGTAATTTAAGCCTATTCTATTCAGATTTATTTTAGCTGGAAAACAAATCAAGGCTGTGAAACTCTCTCATGGTTGCATCTATCCCACTGAACTATTCAGCAGTCTATATCAAAGGCTCACCTAAAGACACCCCTGTAATGCCTGCTGACATGTGCCACCTATTTAGAACTCTTGTATCCAGTTATATACTCTACTTTCATTTAGAATGGCTTTAATCTTCCACCATACACTAAAAAAAAATACCCTCCTCTTTTCATATTATGTAGGGTACATTTAAAGCTGGTTTTGTTGCTCCTGCAGGTTCCCTGGGAATAAAACAGTAACTAAAGTGAGTGCTGACGTGTGAGCTGGCACCTGGGTGTCCTGAGGACTATCTGCAAGTAAAACATAAAGTTCTGTGGAGCTGCACTTAGTCTGGGGTAGGCTGATCATGTGAACATGACAGAGGTTATGACTGCACAGACAGCACAGGCAATCAACAGGGTAAGCTGTTATTCAATATTGTTGCTATACTTTGTGGCTGTATTACTTTCACCTCAAAATTCATAAATATTTGGGCATCTGTGTGTGATGGCTGACTCTCTGGTGCTAAAACAAAGACAAAGGTGTACAGTTCTCATTAGATGTATTTTATGTCCCTGCATTCAGAGCTTAAGCCCTCTCTTTTAGCTGCTGTGTTTGGACAGGACTGATGGAATTCTTTAAAGAGGATGGGAAAAAGAGAACCTGGCCTCACTAAGAGGGTCCCAGAGCTCGGGTCTGTGTGAGAGCACTCTCTCACTCTGGACTGTGAGGATTGCTGAGGAAAGCTGGGTCTGGTGAGAGGTCACATTTCCAGCCTACACCTTATTTCTTGACTCTTCAGGCTGCTGCAGCACGGTCTCCAAAACATGCATGAAATAGTTCATCAATCTACAGACATGCTTTTGGACTGGGAGGCAGTATCTACTAACAAAGACAAGCTAAAATGGCAAAGAAAGTATAAATCCATTAATTATTCATGACTGCTGTTCCATTTTGTGCAAAAAGCCTTCTACCTTGCTTTCCATTTTGCTTTCCTTAGGTCAGTTCTGAGGCTCAGCAAGGCAGGAGATGTAAATGGACTCTTCGCTGCAGGAGCCTGTGCTTGTGACTCCACCAGTCCATTCTTGCCCAGCTGGGTTTCCCATCTCCCCCTCCAGAAACTGAGCAAAATGAGGAGGGGTGGGTTGGGGGGAAGTGCCAGTTTGGCAGCAAAGTAGGAGAATCCATACTCTTCCAGTTCAGGTTTTTGTATCATTTCACAGATTCCTTAAAAAAAAAACCCAAAAAAAAAAAAAAGGAAAAAAAGACCAAATTTTACAGTGTTGTTCCCTGTGTCTAAATCCCAGTGTTTTCTTTTCAGCGTGTTTCTACTTCAGCTAAGATGACAAGAGCATCCCACCAGCCACGGCCTTCTCACAGCCTGACCAGAAGCATACGCTCTTGGTCTGTTTTTGTAAGGGCCTCTGATTCCTACTTCTGGCCTGACACCCTTGGGATGGAGAGGAACGAATCCCAGTGTTATTATTTATTTATTTTAATGGACTGCCCGTTGGCCAGCTCACATTTTCACCACAAAGATTCCAAATTGCCTTAGAGCAACAGAAAATATGTTGCAAAGCGCCATGAAGCTTAGACACGAACATGTCAAATAAGTGATCCACATGAGAGTAGATGGACGTGACATTTAGTAATCATCTTCCTTGGACAAAATGGGGCATTGCTGTCACTTTAAGTAAATCTCAGTCAAATTTTTGGCATTTTACCATAGGGGAAGCAGGAGGCATAATAGTAAATTTCTCTTAAAAAATATAAAAGATCAACCTTGGGAAAAAAAGAAAAAGAACAGTTGCCACAATTTAAGGTGTAATACCTCATCCTAGCCTGGCCATCCGTTTACTTGCTGCTGATATCAATATGTCACCCCTAATGTTTACTGATGTTCACTTTATAAATGAATTTTCCTAGCTGTCAGAATATCTGTCACCAGCATCTCTTCCCCCTCTTTGCCTCTCACCCCCTTTAATAAAGATTAATATCTTTGAGGTTAAGTAGAAAGATCAGATACTACGTAAATGACACCATAGGTCTGATATTTAAACAAGATGAACATGTAATTGCTGAGATTATGTGAGCAAATTGGGTGATTCCCAGCCTAAATGAACACAGTTGGCTTTTGCAGGGTCAGTTAATGTAAGTGCACGTTCAAATGAATTGTATATTGTGCAGGCATTTGGGCTTCTGAAAGTTCACCCATTGAAGATGTTCAAAGCAAAAATCAGTGAGTTTAGATTCTACACCTTCTTGCAAGTACTAATATGTTTAAAAGAACACGTAGAATGGGGATTCTATGAAAACATGGCACATTGGTTTTCCATATTTATAGTCCACAAGTGACTTCTATATTAAACAGTTTCAGTCTATGAGTCCAAACAAGATTTTTCAACCTGTCATTCCTGCGGCTCAACCTTGTATATGAAATGCTAAAAATGTTCTGTCTGCTTTGTACATCTTCCTTGACAAACACCTGGAGTAATGACTCCAGAATGAAAATTTATCTGGCAATTTTATGGATGAAGCACAAAGCAGTTATTTTGGGTTTGCAGTGCTGAGAGTAGCGAACACATATTTTGCTTTTGAATTGCAAGATGTGACTTGGAAGACGCAGTGGAATAGATGATGGGCTCTTCACATAAGCTATGCTCCAAGTGATTCAAGTAAGGATTGCCTGACCAAGAACTGCAGGATAGGACCAAAACCTATGGAACAAACCCTGTAAGATCAGATTGAAACAGCTGCTGTAGAAGCCAAATGTAGACTTATTTTTCTGACCACTTTCCTGTTGTATACATAGGATGGTCTTGTGGTTAAGAGTGGGAGATATGGGGCTTGTAGTCCAACTTAGACAGTTTCCTGCAGACCTCCCAGGCTGGCTACACAGATCCTATCTAATAAAAGATGTAAACACCTCAAAAAGGACTTCAGTCCTACTTCCCGACCTATTAACCTGAAATCCTTTACTTTTTAACACTCCAGCTTCAGATGTTAGTGCTCTCTGATACCTACGGCATTAACTGAGTATCCTCAGGGTCCAGACATTTTTGACATGTCTGAACCACTCAGTGTGCAGTTCGTCCCTCTGCCCCACTGGGAACTTGCAGACAGAGGCTCCCCCACTCTTCCAGACACCATCCACTGGGATTTCTCTGAACGTGGTGAAGACCAGAGTGCTCAAGATCCAGGTCCTGCCACTGCCCAGTAGGACCAAGAGCCACATCCCTGCACATGACACAGTACCTCCTTCTCTAGGTTGGCAGGCATTTTGAACAGGTACAGGTGCATGGGGAGTGGAGATCTGGCTTCTCTCCATCCTGCCTGCTCAAGAAGCATCCCTAGAAGTGGAGAAAAACCTACAGACTCATTGGATCAGGAATGGAGCACAAAAGGTGTCGTGGCTTTGATGAAAATGTTTCTTTAGAAGTGGAGCATTCCGTTCTGTTTTGTGCTTTATCCAGAGGCAGCTTGACATACATTTGTTAGATTTACCCCTTAAACTCTACGAGTAAAATCCTCTCCCCAGTGTCAAAGGCGACATCCCCATCAGTGCCCTTACTACAGCCTCCTCTTTGAGCAGGTACACTTTGCTGTGCTGTGAAGACCAACTCAGTGATAACTGCAGTTTCCTGCCTCTGCAGGGATGGGGCTGTTCGAGTGGCAGATCTCACATAAAGGGCATTGATGGTGTTCTTCAGTATCACACAAAAACCCTTCCAAATATTAGCAAGCTGCAAAAAAATATAGTAGGTACCAAAAGCTGATTCCTGAAGTGAGAATGTCATACATAATTTCTTTCCAGTGCACCAGCAAAACTATTGTGCTCAGACGATGACTCTGAAACTGCCTTTTGTTGTATTTTGTATGAAGTAGGATTTTATATCTGCAAAACCTACCTGGTGATTTTATTTCCAGGAACTAGATTATTTAACAATAAAAGCAAAGACTCTCCAATCAGTATTTTAGCAATTGTATTATGAAGAAAAAGAAACACATCTAAACATTCTGTGAGTATTACAATACGTCCTAAAATCAACTGAGTTCTGATTCACACAGATTGATATTTGCAGTATTTTATGGTATGGCACAGGTTTTCCTATGCATACAGTTGTTTCTTTCAAGTATAACTAACTTGCTGCTTCGTGGGATCTGAGACTAGTAAACCACAAAGAAATTTTACACTGCAGACTGCAGCAAGCAGAGGTCTCTCTAGCGAAGGCATTATTGTACAAAATGATGGATGTGCATATTTATTTTCTCTGTGACTTCCATGTCAGGTTTGTCATATTTCCTCAAATTACTAGTTAAACCAAGGTTTTGTGTTTTGTTTTGGTTTTGTTTCTGCTGAAGCCTGCAGGCTCAACATACCTTATAAAAATCAAGCTGTAATTTATCTGCTCCATAGATCATGTGTAACAATAATCACTCTGGAGTCTGCGCTGGGTTCTGATGCCTGGCTTTGTTGGAAGAGATGTATGAAGTGAACAAAAAGCTTCCTGATTTTCATACTCTGTAATAAACCTGAAATATGGAGAGAAGTGAAACACGTATTTAAATTAAACCGTGGAATTATGACAAAGAAGGAGTACAGAGAAATACACGCGCACCCAGACACATATTATGCAATGACACAGTGTTATTTCTCTTACCAGATGGACCTCTACAAGTTATGTATACTATATGTCGCTTACATATAGCAATAGAACTAGCAAAACAATTTTTATCCTGAACTTGGCCTCCTCAGAAGGGTGCATATGTTAACTTGTATTTCGCAGGGACAAAAAACCTTTGCCAACAGAAAAACGTGTGGACCCCCAAATGGGTTAATACTCACAGGCGCTACCCGCAATTGGGAAGTGATAGTTCACACTAAATTCACTGCTCAGTGTTAATGCCTGTTTCACATACATATGGGTAATTTCAGAAAGGCAACGAACAAACTTCAGAATTTTTTTGTAGATATTTGAAGAAAAAAATAAAAGGGGAGTGATAAAATTCTTAGATGAGTAAACTAACTGTATGCAAATGCAAAACTTGCTGAAGATTGTAGTAGTTTACATTCCACCCCCCTCCCCATGCCCACATCCACCCATGTGAGGGTAGGAGATAATACCTTGAAATATTTTATATTGCTCTGGGTGGGCAGTTGGTCCACAGCTGAGTTGCCTTTTGCAAGGCACCGCTCTCCCTGTTCTGTTTATCTTGAGACAAAAAGAATACACGATTCGTCTTGCAGGTGTTAGGAAAGCACCTTCCCATCTGGAGATGCAAACCAGGCGCTAGACACTGTGCAGAGGCGCTTGCCAGGGCTCTGCGAGTCCTTTGTCACCGCACGGGTTAATGAGCACTGAAGTGCTGTCACCACCGGCCCCCCAGGAAGCCAAGCACTGGGTAAAGATTTCTGGTCTGCTGGCCATAGGAACACAGCGCTGCAGCAGGGCCCTGGCATTAAGGGCAGATTGTGATTTTAAAATGACTTGGTTCTCTGCAACGTGCTTAGTCGGAGCAGCAGCACCCTGCTCACTGTGGGAGGGGTGCCTCCTCCGCTCCCCAGCTACAGCCTGGGACCACAGGGATAAAACACATCTTGGGATGCGCTTTCCGCAAGACTGAGGTCTGTTCAGTCTGCAGCCTGAGTTACAGGGCAAATCCGGCGCTGCCTCTAGCTCCCCAAAGTCTCTCTTGCCTTTTGTTTTTTGTTTTTTTTTATTAAAAATAAACTACATTGCAGTGGCAGCATCATTAAGAGATCCAACAGAAGCCTGGAAGAAGAGATTAGCACATACCAGAGTGACAGGGCTGCTAGGAAGGGGAAAAAATAGACAACATCAGTGCAATGTACCATTAAAAGTATGGAGTGACAGATGACAGTTGGTCTGTGATGGGGTGATTCAGCTAAATGGTAAACAGAAGGGCGAATTCTGATCTCGCTTATGCCAACATAAACCTTGGGTTGCAGAGGAGCTGCTTCACGTCTTTAGTACCGGAGTCGAGCCCATAAAAGCTGTGACTCAGCCAGATAATCTCTGACAACTGTTAGCGCCGTGGTAAATATGGCAACGTGGCAGGCTGGAAAAAGAGGCTAAAAAAGTTTCACTTCCACACTTCCAAATGAAATGTTTCAGGGCTTTTTTTTTTTTCCTTCAAAACATTTAAAGTCTTGATAGTACTAATAGAGGTGGTAAAAAATATCTAGGTAAAATATATATATTTTTTTTTTTTTTTCTCAGGTTGGATGAAATATTTTGATTAAGGCCAAATTAAGGAGATTGCTGAGCCAGTGAGTTGGGAAGTCAGGTATTCCCACAACTCCTGTCTCTCCGGATCAGGATGGGACCTGATGGACACTTTACATCAAGAATACTGGCAATGCAATGGACAGGCACTCACATCTTCATGAGATGGAGGATGAAAGCTTTTTAAAAGGAGATATTTGCTTAGAAAATTGTCAGTGTTTCATTTTGCCTCAAAGAAAGGATCCCATAGAAAACATATGTTACCCTCTCTGTGTGGGCAGGCGTGCAAACACTAACGCGGGACCTAACAAGCTGCAAATTAGAGCTGAAGTCTTATTGCAGCCAAGGCTAAAACTCTCCCATCCTGCCTGCTGAGGCTTCCTCTCAATAAGGCTGTCCTCTCTCCGATTTTAGCACTCAGATATCTGAATCTCAAAGGGATGGATTTGGCTTGTCCTGCCTTCTGGACTGCCTGAGACACCTTGTCCCTTCATCCATCGGCATCATCTGGCACTGTGTTGTTTGTGTTCAGCAGGTAACAACCTAACAAACAATTAATACCAACGTTAATGACCATGTGTCATCATGTTTTGTGAATTAAAAAAACAAATTCCTTTTTTTTCTGCCTGTGGTCTAACTTTGTGAGGTGTTGGTACCCCTGCTTCAGTTCACACCGTGCCTGGTTTCACCAGCAAGCTACTGCAGTATCTGCAGAACTAAAAATAAGCCATTTCTCATAGAAAATGCTGTATCTTTCACATTTTAGCTGGTCCAAAAGGCAGCTGTGCAAAGAGCTATGAAGATCTAAAGTTTGGAAAAATTTGGGATGCCCACCTGCAACTTCATTCTCCTTGGTGGGAAAGGTGGCGAGAAGGGGGAGTTCTGTGGGGAAGCTGCAGTGGGACCTCCAGCTCCTGAGCCCAGCCAAAAGGGGACCAGGGGCAGTGTGTGTTTGTACCCACACATGCTGCTCTCCAAAGGCCTTAGGAAATTTAGGATCGCTCCGATCCATCTAAGGATCTGGGGAAAGGTTTTTGTATTAAGTGGAATGAGTTTCTCATGTGAGCCCAGCTCAAGGTTGCGGTGAAAATGGGTCTAGGAAATAAAG
This sequence comes from Hypotaenidia okinawae, assembly GCA_027925045.1. NCBI lineage: Eukaryota > Metazoa > Chordata > Aves > Gruiformes > Rallidae > Hypotaenidia > Hypotaenidia okinawae. The sequence goes on from BSDF01000016.1 coordinate 14,053,208, forward strand.
CCACGCAGATCTATTCACCTCATATGAAAGGCTCCAAAAGCATATGTGGGTTGTGGAATTACTCTTTGCTGAGGTGGGGATCCAGATTTCATTACTTTTTACTTCTTGTGTCACTACGACATACACAAGCAGATTATTCCCCAGCTACAAAAACAGTTTAGTGAGCTGACGCAGTTGAAAGAACAAAACAGGCAACAGTTCAACATTCTCAGTTAAGATAATTATGTTAATATTAATGGATATTAATTTCTGTTTATTTTACAAATATTGTATTAGGAAACTAGCTTTCAAATTCACACCTCACCAAATGCTTTTCAACAGTGATTTGTTTCATTAATTTTATCAGCTGCATATTCTGTGATTCCTTATTTTTTTTTATAGCACATTCTTTGCTGGGAGAGATTAAGCCGTGATAGAGCATCCTAGAAGTCTGTGCAGAGGAACTGAGCTAATAAATGCCAGTGTGTAGGATACCCACCACTCTCAATTTCTCAGTTTCCAGTGTAGTTGGGACACACAGAATGGTTTCAGTTGGAAGAGACCTCCAAGATCATAAAGTCAAACATAATAAATTTCCTATTTTTTTCATTTTTAGTTTAAAGAAGCCTTGAAAAATGTCAGTGCACATTTTTCTCCCTGTTTTAACATACATACAAGTCCTCGACATTCAAATGTTAGAGGATGTGTGCTATGGGTTAGGCAATAAACTCTGTGGTATTATTTTTCAAATACCTATGAAAATAACAGTTTAGAGCCAACGTCTTAGTCAAATATTCAGTGCAGAATTATTTTTCAGCTGAATTCAGCACCCACCTTTTCTGAGTTTCTCACTATCATAAAATGCTAATGATGAGTGGAAATGAAAATATTAAAAATGTAAGCAAGCCTTTAGGTGCCATCATCAGACAGCTGTGTAGGACATTGAACCTCCTGGGTGATAAACCCTTCCCCAGAAGGAGCGTGCAAAGGGATGGAGGTCTGGAGAAACTTGTTCCAGGTAAGGACAAGCCCTTTGTGGGGGTTTCTGAGGCTGGAAGAGCCCCCTTAAGTAGAACGCCATGTGGCTGTTAATCTGCTCTTCCCTGTCAGTTTGCTGTGAATGCTTCTGCTGGATGCAGAATTCATCTGCTAAAAACTGGAGATGGAGCTAAAATTCAGGTCTTGTGATCAAACCTCTTTGTACTGTGCTGACTCTCGTTTCTGGCGAGCACCGCCGGCTATGAATCAGTGTGGGAATGTCAGCAGTGGAACATTACAATAAGAGATGGGTGCAGTTACATTTTCTCCCCTCCTCCCAGCTTGCTGGGCCAAATTTCTTTCTCCCTCCACATGTAACTCAGAACCAATGAATTTGATATAGAAAAAAAAGTTTACTAGACCCTAACTCACCCCTTGGCTTGCTTAAACCAAGCGATGCTGTTGAGTTAACCCAGCACACACCTCACTTTACCTTCATCTCTTTACCCAGAGCAGACAGGGAATCCTATTTTTCATATTTCCTTCCCTGGACCTTGGCCAGCTGAACACAGGTCAAATATGTCAAGCTGGGTCTACACTACAGGAAAAAAAATGATCTGCTTTTCAACCTTTTCCTCCAGCAGAGTGACAATATAATTCATGTTTATATCCCTGCCTTTGCCACCGTCCTGCTATTTGACCTTGGGGAAGTCACTTTATCTTTTTGGACCTTCATTTCTCCTCCAGCTCATTTCTTTTGTATTTAGACTAGCACGGGGAGATAATAGACTTAATACCTATGGGGCAAAGCGTGGCCGTGTGTTTGAGTTGCTGCTAACATAACGCATCCATCCCCTGGACTTGAGGTCCTGGGCTGAAGTTAAGGAAGGTAATATCACCACAAATATTCCAAGCTGTGGGATAAATGTAAAGCGACGTCCTGTCTCCATGCATGCACACACACCGTGTGCTTTCAGTATTCCTTGTATGTTTAAGATGACTCAGAAGAATTTGTTCCCGACCACCCAAATTAGCTGGCAGCCTCTTCTGTGCCCACCAATTCTGCTGTGCAGCAGGGAAAGCAAAGCGCTTGCTCCGTGCTGCACTCTGATTGAATTTGTTCAGATTAGACTGGGAGCTGAGCAAACTTGAAATGCCTTCATTTGAGTGAAGCTCCCGTTTTCATGGAGATGTTTGGCTGTCTTCAGATCTAATTTCAGGATCCAAACACTCCAATTTCCCCATAAGAAAGTGTTCAAACACTGCTTGACTGCTATTCTTCTCCCTTGCTGCGGAGCTGGGAACTCATTGTGTGTGATGAGGATTCATTATAAAGTTGACAATTTGCCCCTTCCCTTCAAAACTCAGCAGAGCCTCGTTCCTTTCAGCCCACATCAACTCTCATCCGAAATCTTCCCTGCTGCTCTTAAGAAACCTAAAATATCCAAACTGCAGGATTAAACCCAGCCTCACCCCCTCCAAACAAACAAACAAATAACAATAGAGGGAAAAAATGATCTCTAGGGTAAGGAGATGAACGTAAAGAGCTTATATGTTAATCATTATCAGGAAAAAAAAATCCCAACTGCACATCCCACCCTGAAGTCAGAAGGAAAGAAAGGGAGAGATCAAGGGAGGGTGCAGACATTGGGGGAAGAGGCAAGAGCAGGAAACACCAAGTGCTGCTGCCGAGCGTATTGCTTGTCTGCTCCATGCCAGCACCATCAGAGCCCTGTCCAGACTGGTTAACTGGTTTATTCAACTTTTAAAGTCCTGGCAATTCCCTCAGCATGTCCCCTGGGTTCCTGCTCGCCCACACACACGCACACGGGCAGAGGGCACCCACCCGCGGGTCCCCCCATCACACTGCGCTCTGCCCTGCAGAGACACCGTCAGAGGGGCTGGGAGGGAGGGAGGGAGCGAGGGAGGACAGACTAAACCGAACAAGCCCCCCAGCTTCTCCTTTGAAGTCCGTGATCTCCTTTATAGCCATCACTTACTCACACATTCGTTTCTCCCCACCATGGCTATTTGCAAACTAAAAGCAAATGGTTTTAATGATTATTATTTATTTTTTTGGGTATCCCCGGTCTGGAAGGAGTTAAAGTAATTATCTCCTCGGATGTCCACAGCAGCACCACATCCCCGCTGTGCTCTATCAGAGCTGCTGGGGCAGTGTCAGCGATGACTTCACCTCCGTGCATTGCAGCATCGCGCAGTGCCCAACTGCTGGAGTTTGCTAATTTGTGTGTTTTCACTCGAGGCCTGCTGATTCAATCATTTTAAAGATGCCCATTTCTTCCAAGCCAGGGATTTTATGACTCTAAGGATTAGAAGCTGTTATCCCAACAAACCCTGGAGCTCTATATATTCTGATTTTATGGTAAGCTTCACTAATAAACTGTTTAAAACATATGCTAATTGTGTTTATTGTATTCTTTAATTATCATATGTATCATTAAAGATGTACTATCCCGTTTGGAATCCTAATACCTAATGCCCTCCTTTTTTTTTTTTTCTTTTTTTTGGTGTGTATATCATTGCACAGTACTGCATTACTTTGGGGGGTAAAAAAAGAGAGAGAGAGGAAAGAGAGATATATATTTTAACAAGGAAGCCTATTTTCAATTTTCATTGTTTATTTAAAAGTAGAATCTTTGAATTTAATTTGAAACCTCTTTCCTGAAGAAAGGCAGGCAGGGAATGACATAACAAAACATGGCATTCTGTCTCTGTGCATTTTATTCCTTAATTTATTTTTTAAACATGCCTCCCTATAGTCTATTATGCTTAGTTTTCTGTTTTCAGACTGCTCAAAATGATAATTTGCACAGCCAAGATGGGTTACAAAAGATCAGAATAATTGTCCCCTTCATTTTTGTTAGAGCTCATTATTCTTATCATACATACACACACTCATATACACACTCCAGCACGTGCATAATAAATAAGTGCATTATGTATATGTGCTCACACCCCTGTATACATATGTATATTCACACTTATTCTTGTGCCAATTTTTTTTCCCAATTAATTAAGAGTTGTTTTTTTCCAAAAAAAAAAGAGATACCAGTCGTCCTGGTCATGTGAGTTGTTTTCACTATTTTAAAGACTGATCTGGATCCTGAATGCAGTTTTATCCTGCTGCTTTAAAATTAGGGTTTCCCCCTGCATAATAAAATCCTCACGTTTAGCCCTCACGATATATTCCTCTCTGCTGACCTGCTCCCAACAGCAGAAACATCGTCTCCCAGCCCTGTTCACTATTGATTGCACAACCTGCCATGTTTCCACTGTTTGCTCTTTGGATTTGATTATTTTCTTTCTTTTGTTTTATTTCCTTTTTTTCCTATCTGGGAAAATGAATTGCCATTAACATTGGGGCATTTTGCTCACTGCTTAAAACCAAACCAGCAGCAAAACCCAATCTTAAGCGAGCCAAGGAAAAGGGATGCGGGGAGAGAGACGCATGTGCAGTGAGATCAGCCCTCGGTCATCAATATTGCAGATAAGAATAATAAATATGTGCAAAAACATGGGCACACACGTTTATCACAGGCTTCTCCTTCCTTTCCGCTGGGTCGTGCATGCTCATGCACTTCCAACCTAGACCTTTGAAGTTCTTTTTTCCCCTCACATTTGAGGGACATCTTGGGAAAAATATGAATATCCCAACAGGGTTATGTTTTGATGCAAAAGAAAGAAACAATTGGGCTATTTCACTGCTGGTGTAGTAGGGAATTGGCTCTCAGGAATGTATCAATCAGACTTTTTGTTTTTTAAGTTGGTGAAGATGCTAGGGAGCTGCTTTGGCAGGGGGTTGGACCTGATGATCTCTCGAGGTCCCTTCCAACCCCTGTGATTCTGTGATTCTGTTTCCTTTAGGTACCAGATGCTAACGTCACATCATGAATGAAACCTCTTCTGCAGATTGAATTATGTCATTTGCATTCACTCATTCAAAAGAACACTGAAAAGCAGCGATGCTGCTATGTGTTAAAGTAAAAAAAAATCATTTTTCCAGGCAAAGTGTCTGCTTGGGTATCCAAGCCATGATAAAGCAGTGGGACTTGGATTCTGACAGGTGTCTTTAACATCCATGTTAAATTTAAGTATATGATTAGGCCAAAAATGATTAACAAAATAATATCATTTCAACATCAGTAATGGCAACCAACAGCCTACAGCATCCTCATCACATAATGCAGAACACGATGGTGAGTCAGATTCCCTTTAAAGGGGTGCTGGGTGAATTTGGAATAACCTGCCTGCATATGTGTGGTTGCTTCTCACTTGCTGGGATCGCTGGGAAGTCATTAATTGTCTGGTTTGCCTTTTTGGAGATGGAGCCGGTGTGTGGCTGTTGGTGTGACAGCCCAGCCACAGGTGTACCCCACACTGCGGGGAGACACATTGGCTTGTATCATGTCAAAATAAACCTCTTGCCATTCGAGATGTCTCAGCCGTGTGCAGGCCAAGGCTGATTTTGCCCTGGTTTCTGTAGGTTTAATATTGGACCCCAGCACGTGGGGTTTTGGTGTGTCACAGGGGGTGGGGGTGGAGAGAGCGCATCCCCCCTGCCTGCACCACCCCAGCCAAGTCTGCCCTTGCTGCAGCCCCTGGAAATGATCATTGTGCACAGCCCCAAACAAATTAAAGCATTGCCCTCTCTCCCTATTATATTAATGGATTTTATGCTACTTTTTAAATTACCCTGTTTTCAAACATGAATACGTTTGAATGTCAAACTCTAGTGCCCAAATATAAATGTCAAGACCTCTGTACATCTCTGGCTTGTAGGAACTAATTTAATCATCTCAGTGAAGCGATTTCAGTTCAGACAATCACTTTGTTCGAGTGGAAGGGTTATGAAGAGGGTGCACAGTCACAGGAGAGTGCTTACACACGATGTAGGGCCGTGATTTTTTATAAAAAGAAATCCAAGATGGGCATCTTTCCTGAGTGGAAATTCCCAGCCCCTTCCAGGCTGGTGGAGACCGGGGTGATTGCACCTCGGGCTCAGAAAAACAATGTGTGGCATCAAGGCATATTGTATTACATTTATTGAGAAAAAAATGAGAGGAAAAGTGATGGGGTTTTTTTTTTTCTCTACTACTACTGGAGAAAAAAGAACAATCCTCTGAAATACAGGATGCCTGGTGACCATGCACTGCTTGTCTCCCCGAGTGGTAATCACACTGGCTCTGCACATAGATAAAGCCAACGTGGGAGCAAAACCAGCTCCAATTTCACATACAGATTGTGGTCCACCTCCTAAAATTCAGCATAGACAGTTACATTCCTCCTTTTTACATACCACATTTAAAAAAACGTAAAGACAGTACAGGCAACATTTTTTTCCAAGGGACAACTCCTAAATGGGACTGGAAGAAGGAGCTTATTCTCTACCCTCAGCAATCATGTTACTCAATCACAACCTGTGTCTTCCATCTGTCTTACAAGCAAGGAAAGTTCCTCTTAAATATCTGGGAGAGTTCAGATTGACTCCAAGCCACTGCTGTGCACAAACACTCACTGGAGTCATCAGCAGGAGAGTAATGCAGCATCCCACCTCCTTCCTGGGGTTTCAGGAGGATCAGAGGGGTGAAGTAGCATTGTGAGAGAAAGAGGAGAAAGAGAAGGGTAGATAGAGCCTGGAGGCTGGCCATGGGGAATTGGATCACAGGGGTGACTGCAGGGATGGTTGGGGACAGTAGATTGCGTAAATGAAGGACAAACATGGATCCAAGCAGTTCATGTGTGGGGGACATTTAAGTGTCCTTTCCCTGAGTGTGCCATCGCCTCCCAAACCCAGCCCAGCACAGTTTGCATGGGAGCCAATCCAGTTCCTGATGAAGTCTCTGGGAATAAGTGTGGATTTGGCTCTCACGGCACTCTCCTGTCTTTAATTTTAAACTCTGAGCTCTAATTCTGTCTCCTCAACCATCAGGATTAAAAAGTTAGACCTAAACCAAATTTGCTAGTGTTTCAAGGGCCCCCAAACCAAACAAACTAAAAGAATAATCAGAAGTGCAATCCATTTTGGAGAGCTTTGGTGAAAGAGGCTTAATTTCTTGGATTACTTGTTACAATTAGATGCAGTATAGATGATACCAAATTATATTAATAGCTCTAACATTTTGTAAGTGTTAGTATGAAAACTGCCCAGCCTTGATAATGAAAACATGCGCAAGCGAGCTTTGTAAAACAATCAAAAATCAATCTGACGTGTCAAGCTGAACATATCAATGAGACAGTTTGCAGTCAGAGGGTTTGCTCATGAAGTGCTGTCAACAGTCAACGCTACACTTGTCTGATCCGTCCAGATCCGCCAAGTGGAAAGATTTCTCTCTCCTTTTTTTTTTTTTTTTCTTTTTTAAACCCAATAGAAGAGAAAGGAAAAACAGGAAAATGTAAGCCACAGTAATTCATCTCAAGTATCCTGAAGGACAATTAGTAACAAAGGCTAGCGGTGGTAAGCCTGCTCTTTGGTGTGGTTTGGAGATCCGGGGCTGTAATTATTGAGCCATCCTGCTGAATAGCACAATCAATGCTTGACGGCTGCATGGCAGAGCGCCGGTGCGACGGTCTTGAGCTCTTGTGTAAATGAAACGTCAGGCTGGGGAAAAGGGGACCATTGTGTTTACCGGCGCTTTGATTAGCTGTTAGTGAACAATGAATTTTCAATCGGCCAAATACATTTTAATGGTGTTGTTGGGTTTTTTTTTTCTTAATAGGAGGTTCGGGTGATAGGAAGGGAGGAGAAATGCCCCGGTGAGGAAGATGAATTTCCCCCACGTCGCCGTGCAGGTGTGAGGGACTGGTGTGCGTGCATCCCAGCCCTGCTCCCCAGTGGAAAGGGTCTTCCCAGACAGAGATCGGTCCTCAATGCTGGCAGAGCTGTGCTGGAGCAGCCGCCTGGGATCAATGCTGTGGGGCCACAGCACAGCCCTGCCAGGCTTTTGCACCCAACTACACATCTGTTTTGCTCATAGGTCCTCAATCCTCCCTGCTCTTAATCCCTTGAGCACAGCTCTTCTCTATTTGTAACGTCAGGCTTTCTCCCTTCCCTTCTTCCACAGTATTTTCACCCTTTTCCCCCATTTTTCTCAAAAATTAGCTTCTCCACTGCAGCATCAGGTTCCAGATTTTCAGCCTTCCCTTTAAACTCCTGCCCAACTTTTCATGAACACATTGCTGTCATCTTTTACTTTTGTCTTTTACAGCAGAAATATTTATTAAACTGTTCTACAATCCCCTCCTGTAGCCTCACTTCTCCCTTCAGTTTCCCCAGTGCTGCTCCTTATATTGCAAAAGCATCCCTTCCTCCTGGTGCCGAAAGGCCCTGAGCATTCAAGCTCAAGCCAAGGATGCTCCAAGAGGGCTCATGAGCGTGTGCCCAGAGATCAGGGACTTCGCCAGAGTTTTGGTTTTATTCAAAGGTATTTGCTAATCCCATTTTATCACTGGATGCAAATGTTCCAGGCTTGGACTGTGTGGGGGAGGGACAGGGAAACCCAGTGGTCTGGTTTCCAGCCCCATGCCAGAAGAGCAAACCCACTCTGCCAATGTAGATACTAAGATTCACCTTTTGCCTGTGAGCAGAGCACGAACATGCATCCTTTTGAAAGAGGATGAGGAATATCAAGGTAAATCAATGCCTGCAGAACACACCTTACTTGTGCAAGCTGACTCAGCCAATGGAGCAGCCCTGGGTGTGCAAAGCCCGGTGAAGACAAGTGACAACAGGAATAGTCACATGTTTTGGGAATGCATTTGCTTTCTTCACTCAGACCTGATGCAAACACACTTTTGCAGCCAACCTGTTCAGCATTAATCCCCCCGTAACGCATGCCCTACCCAGACCCCACCAACGCAGTAGCTGGTACATAAGATGCCAGACTTCTGCCATCCAGATCTGATAAAGACTTTAGTCCTGTGTTTACTCTTCCAGCCCCAGAAACTGCTCAGCCGTTAAGCAAAGCAACGCTGGGACATCTGTAAACTGCTCGGGGCAGGCACCGTGCCTTCCCCGTAAATCACAACACACCTCCTCAGTGGAAGGTAAACTCTGCAGATGTAATTGATTAGTAACTATCAGCTAATTACAGGGTAATCACATGATTATTTTTGCTTTGCAAACTGAATAGTTGTCATGAGATTGAATAATTGTGCGGGGCAATTTTACACACAAGCACATACTAATGCTGAGTAAAACCAGATTATCTAAAGTCTGTACACAGCAGGTAGGATTATGTTATTTCTATCCCTGTGTAAGTCCAGTGTGCACATCATTGCATCGTGGGCTTATGAAAGGATGTTTGGATCCTATACTCGAAAGTAGAACTGAAAGATAAGAAATCACTCTACTGGCATTACAAGAATTAAATGCAAACTCAAAAATCTTTGGCAAGGCAGCATCTTTGCCAGCACAGAGGGAAAATGTGATGCTCCTGCCCCACAGAGGAAGTAGGAGGGTTTGGAAGGAGACAAGGAGAAGTGGAGGCACGAACACACCACAGGAGCTGGTGCCAGTTAACCCAGGAACTTGTTTGCCTGCAGCCCAGGCAGCCACACAGTTGCACCTGCAATCAAGTGCAAACATTTCGCTCTCCTCCCAAAGCCCGGTCACAAAACATAGATGCAATGGTTGGAATAACCCATCCCTTTGTAGCTTATTAAAATTTTGGTGTTGGTAGGAAAGTCAATCAAATCCCAGCAACGCAACCCAAATATTTTCACAGATGGATTGAACATTGTACCAGTAAGCAATTTGAAGAAATTATTTTCTCTGCTGGCAGTTTGAAGCAAAAGGCACTGTAGCTCCTGAATATCTTTTTCCTAGAGAAGACGATTAAACATTTCAGGCCATTTTCAATGCCACTGATTCGGATTAATCAAATATCCAAGAGATGGGGTTAAAGCTCTCTGTGGGCTCTCAGTATTGTGGCATCAACCCTGTGGCATAAATCCTCACAAGAAAGAGGTCTGTATTTTCTGAGTTTAAGAGAAGGAAGAATGCTTCCCCTGCCAGGGAATCCTGAAGCTTCCTACATCTCAGGATTCCTGCGAAAAACACTGGAACTACTAAAATAGGACTGACTGGGGAAAAAAAACCCCACACTTCAGTGATTTGGAAAAAATAATATAGAGAACCAACATATGTCTGAATTTAAAAAATGCTTCTGTTAAATTAAGTTAGGCATTAGAAGACACATTTCTGTATGAGCCAAGAGCTAGCAGAGCGTACATGGGAATATTTTTAGGTTATATCCAGGAAATGTTAATACAAGAAACAAACACCATAAGCACATTCATGAATGTACAGGAGGATGGTTCAGATCCTTAGCTGATGGAACTAAGGCTCCATTGTTTGTGGCAATGGAGATATAGGGATTTACCCTAGCCAAGGCTACACCTCGGTCTGTGGAAATAGTATTGATGCCAAGTGGCCACCAGGCACTGACCGGGAAGGAAGGAAGCCAGAGCCGGGAGATTTTTGTCTCTTTGTGTTTCTTCAGGAAAAGAAAACAACCCAAAGGAAATATAAGTAGAACATATCTGTAAGGCCACACTGCTGTCAGAGGGCTTGGGTACAAGAAAAACAACACGAGCTTCACTCTTGCATTGTAATGTCCTCAGAAGCTGACATCAGAGGCTCAGCCCAAGGCCTCAAATGAACTAAAAAATGTTTCTATGCAGGGGAAAAAATCTCTCAGAACAAGTTACATTGGTTTTACATGGAGCCATACATACCCACAGCCTGATTTAAAGAAGATAAAAACAAGGGGAAAAAAACAATTCTTTGCTAGCAGGAATATTTTTTTTCTCCCAGATGATAATCTGTTGGTAATGTTGCATCTGAAATTAATTTTGAGTGAAGCTGAAAGCTCATACACAGTCACTGACCTGAATTTGGAAGAACAGAGACACCTCTCCATGGTTTTCAAGATGCCCCCTGCTACTCCCACACCATGTGTTTCAGCGTGCCCCTGTGCAGATTTTTTTAGTGCCAAGTATAGAATTTTCTAACTGGAAAATTTATGTATCATGCAAACTCTTTCTTTAGTATCTCTGGATTTGAAAATCTCAGTGATTAAACTAAGTACCACACTAGAAGTAGAAGGGAAAGGTTGAAAGCTGTAGTGAGGGGAAAAAAAAAAAGGAAAAATCAGGGTCACCTGGTTTCAGTCAGACAAAAGCCACATTTCAAAAAATGTACCCTGTAATTTAGTCAAAATGGAAAGGACAGGAAAAAGGTCAATATTGTTTTAAATGAGACTAACAGCTTCCTTTATGTAATGGGTGAACTCCAGTGTGTTTCCGGATGATTGGCAATTTAGCTGCTTGGGGAAAAAAAAAAGGTTAAACTTATCAGCACACAAAAGTGACAGCAATTTATTTCTGTCACTTTCCTACAAATTAACCTATTTTAAGGTGTTCTGAACCTCATCAGCAAGCCCAGGTGTGGTTGGGAATGAGGGTCACCACCAGGTCCATGTGCATGGAGGGGAATGTAGCAGCAGCCTTGGCCGGCAGCAGCCACGCAAAGGAGCTCTGGGGGTGGGAGATGAATCCAAGGAGGAGAGGGCTTATATTTGCAGAAAGGAAAATAAATATTCCACGCTTCCTCAGATGAGCAAAGTTCAGTCAGCCCAAACTCTAATCTGGACCCCGAGGTCTGACGCTCTGCAAGCTGTAAGGTGTAAGGGATGGATGCTCCAGGAGTATCAGCTCACTCACATTTAAGGATCTGGATCCTGCACTGAATGACCCCCAGCTTTCAAACCCTGAAATCTACACAAAGAATATGGACAAGCAGAGAAAAGCACGTTGCTAACCCTGTCCCCTCACACACCTTCTCTCATCTAGTTCAGAAACCTTGTCAAAGATGTTCGTGTATCTGGGTTCTTAGACTGCAATCCCCAGAGACAGCATGGAGAACACACCCTTTTCTGCAGCTGCGACATCTGTCTGCCCTGCTGTCTGTCTGTCTGTGGTGTTGAATGAGTGCTTATAGCTTTACAGACCCACAGAAGGTTGGGTGCCATCAGTGGCGACAGTCTCAAGCAGGGGAGGGGGAAGCACAGCTCCTGTATGTGCCCAAGCAGGGTGGTTTCCCATCATCATATTTTTTTACAGGGCAGCTATTGATCAGCACCATTGATTTTTCCCATGAGGATGGTGTGGCTTTAAGCTGCATCCTTCACTGGTGGGGTGTCTCAGTGGGTAGACAAAGTGGTACTGAGGAGGGGACGGAGAAGAGATAGTCAGCAGTTTGGGAAAGGCTCCTGGCATTGTGGTTGCATGGAAACAGGCTGGGAATGCTGGAGAAATGGTACGGATGGAGACAAGGAGGGGCTGAGCTGGAGGACACGCTCAAAGCCATCTCCAAGTCTCCAAGAGCCCCTTAGAAGCAAAGTTCCCCACTGTGGGGGGAGAAAAAAGCCAGAGCAGAAAAGTAACACATTTTTTCATCAGTTTATAAGAGAGACATGGGCTTCTACAAGAGACACCAGCTTAAATGAGACCTTTGGCATTAACATTTTCAAACAACAGTTGGTCTTTCCTTTCCATGCTAATTACAGCCTTTCTGAAAGACCAGGGCAGGGCTTCCTGTCACCCCGTGTGTACCAGGGCTGGGCAAGGCTCTCTCACACAGCACTCTGCAATTTCAACAGAAAATAGCGTAATTAATTTAAACATAATAGCTACAATTTTCAAGAGGACCAACATGAAAGGCTAGTGGATTGAGGCTCCCGTACCATTTGTGGCCAGAAGTTTCCATGGTCTAGATGCTGAGAAGCACGGTAGTACCCATCTCCATGGTGAGGTGCTCTGAAAATCAGGTATTTTTACCTGGTGCTGCCTCTCCAATGGAACATTCACAGCTTTGATTTAAATCACTCAGTCTCACAGCTGATAATGCTTTTAACTGAAGCAGTGGTTTCCCCTTTAAAACACACCTGGTAGATGAAGCAGCATCTTTCAATATCTGGATATTTTCTTTTAGTGTTGATTTTAACTACAAGGATGCTTGACTGGCTGCTCTATACCATAACAAAGCTCTTAACGATTGTTCCAGATAAATCCACAGGTGAATCTGCCAGTGAGTTAATCAGCAAAAGACGCTTGACACAGTGATATTTTGATCTTTGGGATTTCTGTGAACACTTATGGGCCCTTTTTCCGTTTCTCTGGCCAATAAAAACATCACCATCAGTGGGTCCCTTTTATACCCAGATTAGTCTACAACTAAATACTACTGCCTGATAGCAAAACGCTGACCTCAAAATAACAGCAAAGACAGGACGTCTGTAAAACTTACAGGAGCACAATTTCAATTCAGACCATTAAAATATTCCCACTACTTCTTCTTGATCCTTAATGCTCATTTTCTTTCTGAAATACCTGGTTTCACCTGCTATAGACGCCATTGCCTCTGCCCTCACCTCTTGGCATATAACTCTTACTCTCGTGATTACTCCCATAGATGACCAAGAAAAAAACCCAAAAATATGAGTTATTTGCAAGCAGCAGGGAGAGGCTTTAAAATTAATCTTTTTTTTAGATGTAATTTGTTATCTTTGAATAAAAGTGGCAGTCACAACAAGAAAAACATGAGATGTAGGCAACATCAGGAGGAACAGGCTGTAGTTTTCAAGCAAAGTTTTCAGGGTCAGGTAAAGTGCCTCGTGTAGGTAGCTGGAAAAGGCTGGTTTAGGGAGAAAATTGATGGCTGAGTTTTCCTTTGCTCCTTTTCACCCTCTGGTAGGAGATAGTCGGGTGGCAGTTGCCGTTAGCAAAACATTTAACTTCCCGAGGCCTTTAATAACGGCTTTCAGGGATCCTAGAAATGCTAAGAGGGCCAATTTTGCAGTCTAGGGTATTTGAATCAGTAGCTTTTCATATTGCAGTTGAGGCATAAATAGCCATTGTATCTGCTGAAATTATTTTGATCAACTTATGTATTCACCAAGTGGTGTCACTACCACCGTTCTCGCCATCGCAGTGCTGGAGGAGCTAAGATTCGAGGAACTTGACAGGATAATTAAGTATGAAAGCAGACTGGATTTAGCAGGACCCCAGTGAGTCAACAATCCTGATTGTTTCATCATCTTGGCTTTGTGCTGTTCATATCTTATCAGATTAGATAACAATCTGGTACAGCTATGAGTTGAATTACCATGTTGAACTGCACAGTTAGACCACATGAAAAACATCAATACACATTTAAATAATCCCATTTTCAAACTCAGATAAGAAATGGCCAACCTCTACAAATCAAAGACATATCCTCAGGCTAAAATAAAGAGTGGTCTGATTACCTATTCAGTTATATCAAAGTGCAACAATCAAATGCTATCGCCAATATAACGCAGCGAGTCTTATAGCAGAGCAGCAATGGGACTGCCTCGCGAGAGCAAATTTCAGAGTGAAAATTCTCTACCGGTGATTTTCAAAGGTGAGGAAAGGATTTAGTCAGGTGGGTCCCACAGAAATGAAGTCTTGTGGTGTCTGAGCCTCACCGTCCTCCAGCTTCCTCCTTTCAGCACTCACAAGGCTGCTGCTCTCAGCCTCTGGTGCAGAAGCTTGGAAGGCCTCGAGGCAGCAGGTCGCCCCTTTTCTAACCTCTCCCTTGCCCTTCCTGGACACAGGAGTCTCTGTTACCGGCCCATGGACATAGGAACTTTGGTTCCTCCTGCCCTGTCTTCCCAAAATGGCTTACGGTCTCACAGAAGTCCTCTCTTCCATCGGGAGAGTTCCCACCCTCTCCCCACTGCCACCTGCAGATGCCAGTGGTAGATGTGACCTGGGAGGTGGCCAGGCCACGGTACCTGCATGAGCTTCGCTGGCAGCATCTCTGAGGAAGGGGTGGTAGGTGAGAGGATTAAAGGATCTGGCCAATCTGTAAAGGCACATAGATGCTCTGACATCCCGGGTAGCATGTGAAGGAGCCATGGAGACTTCCCCTTGGAGACTTCTCACTCTTCCCTTTTTTTCCTTCTTGTTCACAACAACATTGTGGGAAAGGATCAGAGTTTCTATTTGCATGAAGGTAAATTTTCACAAGTTGGCCTGTCTTTCAAAGGTTCTCTTTAAAAGGGTCACTCTCTCTTTTTTTTTCCTTATTCTCTGTCTCAAAATTTTAAAACACAAAGCTCCCCCACTTTGATCTCATGATCTCCTGTTTCCTATTCCCAGTAGTGTCCTCTCTTTAACAGGGGAAGGAGGACTTTGGCTGTGATGTTGCAACAGATTCACACAGCTGGGAAATGCATTAATGGCAATGAAATTATTTCTGATTTGTTCTGAGTAGAGAAGAGAGTTAAGACCGGAGAAGTTATGTTTGAGATGAATACAGTGACAGTCTCTACCTGACACTGCATGAAAGCTGGGCAAACAAGCATCTGCATTGTTGTTGTTGAAGAAGAATCCTATTGTTGGGAATGAATATTGAACTAAATAAAAAATTAATTTGGAATCAATTTCCTTTAAGTACTCAGGCATTCCTTTCCCTTCCTTCTCCTTTCCCCACCCTTTGCACATTATCCTCTGATCTTTTATGCAGCTATTTGCAAACTAACCATTAGTTGTCAGTCTCCAGCCATGCACCGTGGAGCTGGCAGCCAAAGGATCCCGGCAGCTGCTCCCAGAGCAACCTGGCTCCCACGCAGCCGCCGTGTGACCCACCGGAGCAGGGGACCACTGCCATTAATAAAGGATACCTGGAAATAACTGAGTAACAGTCCAAAAACTGAGTGACTCTCTTCCCGCTCCAGCCCAAAAGCAGCTGGCTGATGTGCAACACAACAGATAAGCTGATTTTCAGCTGCGACACTGAAACCTGTCATGATATTGCCAGGGTGGAGGGAACGGCATGTGCTGAAGCAGCATTGTGCTAGGGAAGCTTTTCACAGAATCAGAGTTGTAGGGGGTGGAAGGGACCTCCAGAGCTCATCGGCTCCAACCCCCTGCCAAAGCAGGGTCCCTAGGACAAGTTGCACAGGTTGGCATCCAGACAAGTCTTGAATATCTCCAGAGAAGGAGATTCCACACACCCCTGGGCAGCCTGTCCCAGGGCTCCCTCACCCTCACCATGAAGAAGTTCTTCCACATATTGGTGCGGAACTTCCTGTGCTCCAACTTGAAACCATCACCCCTTGTCCTGTCCCCACAGACCCTTTTGTGCTTTAGTTTTCATCAGCAGAAAGCAGAAAGAGTTGGGGAAGGAGCAGGCCATTAACTTTTATTTCAGACATTTGA
Source organism: Hypotaenidia okinawae (assembly GCA_027925045.1). NCBI lineage: Eukaryota > Metazoa > Chordata > Aves > Gruiformes > Rallidae > Hypotaenidia > Hypotaenidia okinawae. The sequence goes on from BSDF01000016.1 coordinate 14,069,432, forward strand.
TCAATCATTTTCAAAGTTTCCTTGGTTGAAAATTATTTTTGATCACGACATTCTGAGAGAAAACAGTGAAGGAGCTTATATTTCCCATAGAAATTTAGATTTCAGTAAAACAGCCCATTGCATTTTATGTATTATTCTAAACTGGAGAACTTGTCTGGGTTGGTTCAGAAGTTCTTTGGCTGGAGAACAGGTCCCACAGCAAAGAGTATATGCAAATTCCCAGAATAAATGGAAGCTGCTTTGCCAATGTGTGTCATCCTGTACTCGGCATTGGTAAGGCCACACCTTGAGTACTGTGTCCACTTCTGGGCTCCTCACCATAAGAAGGACATTGAGGTCTTTGAAATAGTCCAGAGAAAGGCAACCAGGCTGAGGAAGGGGCTGGAGGGCAAATCCTCTGAGGAGCAGCTGAGGGAGCTGGGGGTGTTAAGCCTGGAGAAGAGGAGGCTGAGGGGAGACCTTATCACCACCTACACTGACCTGACAGGAGGGTGCAGAGAGGTGGGTGATGGTCTCTGCAGCCAGGGGACAGGAGATGGGACAAGGGGCAATGGGCTCAAGCTGTGCCAGGGCAGGGTCAGATTAGATATTAGAAAAAAAATTTTACTGAAAGAGTTGTTGGGGCCTGGAACAGGCTGCCCAGGGAGGGGGTTGAGCCACCATCCCTGGATGTGTTTAAAAAAGGGTAGATGAGGTACTTAGAGATATGGTTTAGCTTAGGATGGGAATGGTTGGACTTGATGATATTTAAGGATCTTTTCCAACCTTGTGATTCTGTGGTCCTCACACTGAAATGACCACTCTGCAAGATGCAGGTGGGGATGGTAAAAATACAGGCTGTGGATATTCTGGGCACCCATCTTGAAAAAGAGCTTGCTGTAGACTAATAGGAAAGGAAAGTGTCTGGCCGAAAATACCTTTGGTGTGCTGATACTAGAAGAAGATGTGTGAATAAACCATAACTTGATCTGTTAAACTGTTATCTGTTCATGGCTTATATACCCTTCAGGATATGGTTCATCTGACCAGGAATGGTCAGAGAACAATTTCCCTCAAGGGGCACAGTGTAAGCTTTGAAAATAATTGATTTTTTGAATGGTGGCCAAATTGCAGGGATGTGTGCATCTGTACTTCGTTTTGGGTCAAATGGAGCATGTTGTTCAATCCAAAGCAAAATGTCTCTTTTCTAAATCTTCCTTTAAAAGAAAATTTAGCCTGAGCTGAAAAGAAAATACAAGTTTGAAACTTTGGAAGTATGTCATTTAGGAAATCTAAAAAAATAAAGATAAATATCCTATTTCAGTGTTTTCACCTTTTCTAGTTAAAATCATTTATGAACTCAAGCCATATTTAGTGAACTGCTTGGATTAATGTTGAATCCAATTTTTAGCACCTTAAATCATCCACACAGGGCATTCTCTGGGACAGTCAGTTTTGATGGTGAGTGGAGAAAAACCCGGATCAGAGAGTTGTGATCAGGGATGGTGGTATTTTGAACCCACCAGTCTTGCAAGGACAGAGGAGGAGAAATTCAGCTCTTGGTTCCACGTAACTCAGAGGGTCTCCCCTGCAATGCTTCCAGAGCACGTGAACTCCCAGCCCTTCATTCTCGTTTCTTTTATGGTTGTTGGCACCATAAAGCAACATTTTCTCTTACATTTTTCCTAGCACCCTTATGTGATGCAGGTGCAACGTCAAGAGATCAGTCAACCCCTCTGTTATTGGTTTTCTCCCCTCAGCTTCCATGGGTGCCCCCGATCAAGGCGTTGGCCCTGGGAGATGATGCAGAAGAGAGAACCCTCAGAGATTTGCAGGCTGGGATTTGGGATGATCTTAAGGGTGTTTTTCTGTGATTCCAAGTTGGAGAACAGAGCTGTGCAGCTCCTTTAGACTGTCAGACATCATTATATCCCCCAGGACTCCTGCGTACTAAGGTTAGAGAGACGTTTCCAAAACAAGGGGCAAGATACCAAGGAGATGATTATGGATGGGAAACAGAGATTTTTTAATTTTTTTTTTTCATTTTAAAAATGTATTGATAGATACATTGATGAGCTAAACTGACAAGCTGTGCTTGAGAAAGGAGTAATTGCATCTTTAATAATATTAAACCTGACACCTGCCTTGGCCGATAACACGCAGTCCTGACACTACTTAGCTAACAATTAGGACACATGAAAAGGATGAAGGGGAAAACAGTATTAAACTGAATCTGCATTTTAAAGAATGTAAAAATAAAAAGAAAGACTGTTAATTGTCTAACACTCTGTTAATTCAATCAGGCATGCAATTTAAAAATAGCTTTGCTTTTTCACTGAAAGAGGAATTAATTACGATTTCTTCTTGAATCCCATATAGGAGAAAAAATATTTAGGACAGCCATGGTGCTCTTAGAAAGGCTGTTTATTAATAAAAGCAGAAAACCCCAATGCTAATTGGTATCATAAGCACAATTAGAAGAGATGTTGTCCTCCATGTGAAAAAGAACAGAGAGCTACATAGCTGAAGGATATTATTGCAAACTGATAAACTGTTCAAAGGTACGTGTAAAAAAAGGGGGCTTCTCTTTAATGGTAAAATGCCATGTTATCTTGTTTAAATGGCACAACTTTGCAAAAGGCGACATAACATTTCAACCTTTTAAAATGTCAGTATTAAGAAACACATATCACAAATAGCTCCTTTATACACTTCTCTTTTTTTAGCTTTTCCCTCTGTTTTGGTTTTGATTTTGTGGTTTTGGGTTTTGGGGTTGTTTTTTTTTTTTCCTGAAGGGCTTATGTAGAACTTGGAATTTCAAAGGAAAGAAAGGAAGGAAACAGCAAAGATGGTTCAAGGTGATCTTGAGTCTCGCGAAACGCAAATAGAGTGAGAGGCAAATTTGGCTTTGCAGGGTTTCTTCCTCTCTGCATGCATGTTTGTCTGTGTTTTAAATCAAACCCACATCCATCCTGCCAGCTGGGTATATATTGTCTCTAACGCTGAGGGTCTGAGACGGGAGGTCCTCGCTTTGCTGAGCTCTTCCCCCTCTAATGACAGAGGGTGCAATGCAGACCTATGTGAAGGTGCCAGGAGGTTGGGTTTATTTATTTCTTTCTTGGAAGGGCACCTTAATCATCACCACCAGGCTGCTTACCCCTCTACAACACCCTCCTGGTCGTCCCCCCTTTTTTTTTATCTTCACAGTCACACGTAGGTTTCTTCAGGGAAATAAATCTGTGGCTCAGTGTAACAAGAGAAAATTATTTTTTCTCAGTTTGCTGCCTGAACACGGTGAAACATTTTATGATCATCTGTTTCTAGCAACAGTGATGACAAAAAACAATGGGGGAAAGAAGAGAGACAGTAAAAATCCTGCACACAAGTGTTAGAAGCTGGCTGGCTGCAAAGCCTCCCTGTCACTGCCAAAGATAGGCAGAAGAAGTTGTCAGGGATTATCCAGAAGCAGGTTGACTTCACGGCTGGCAGCAGGATATCCTATTCTTGATTCCAAGATTCGGTCCTGCTGCCTAGTGACCAAAAGCTCTAACAGATCTCTTAAAACACCTTTTTTGGTGGAGATCCTTCTGCCATCTACCCAGGAGCTTTGCAGTTGATTTCTGTGGGGTCACAACTGTTCTTTGACTGCAGATGTCTTGCTGGAGTAGGATTAAAAAGTAAAAAAGAGGTGGGAACTGCTCCATCCTTTGACTTTCTAGGGGAAAATAAGCTTAGTCTGAGCTGCCATGCTTGGTTCTACACCAGTCTGGCTGGACAAACTCCGATTTCAATCCTGCATGTTGAGCAGCACCGTATGTGCTCTTCACTCACAGAAAACAAAGAGGACAAACCCAAGAACCCCAAACCAGGACGGTTTTGATATAGTCACATCTGGAATATGCCACAAATGATCAACATGTATATCCAAATCTATGTGTGTGCATCCGTGCATATACATACAGCCATATATATGTATACATATCTCTACATGTTATATACACACACTGACACACAGGTATACATGTACACATACATATACATACTCAGTTCCCTAATTTAAAGCTAATGTTAAACGGGGTGTCCAAGAACACAAACGACAGCAACTTAGCCTGATTTGTGGGGGTTTTGCTATATGCCATTGCACTTCTATCAAGCAATCAGTGACATTGAACATATCCAACATAAGCATATGCATTTATCTGTCCATATAGAGCATGTTATAGCTATACATATAAATGGATTATTTACAAAGCATTCTCAAAATGCAGTGACAGTTCATCATCCTGAAGGTGCAGTAGTTTGGTTAAAATGACACCGTCGAGCCCCTAGGGTCTTTTTTTAATAAATATATTTTTGGCTTCTGCCTTCTGGAAATCTGCACCAGGCTTTGAAACTCCTGAAAAATTGATTTGCTTTTTTATTGCTGCTTAGCCTACACTACAGGCTGGACATATTTTCTTCTTTTAATTGAATCTGCCCGTTACACTACACAAGTGCCAGGACATCAATTTAATATCTAGATTTTTTTGTAAGCTTTCAAACACAAAAAAAACCCCTTATTTAATATGGTTGGATGTTTCTATTTTGCTCCTCGGAGTTTTGATTTGTATATTAGCATTACAGTAGCTGTCCAAGTTGTGTGATATTCCTTGGGAGAAAAAGATATAACACACTAGAGGAATTTTTTTTGCTGCTGCTGCTGCTGCTTTCCCGCTGTAGCTTATCTCCTTAACAAAGACAGGACTACAGTGGGCTTCACAATCTGAGTAAAAAACACTTTAGCTGAGAGACACACCAATGGGTAAGAACTGAGGGAAGATAAACATCCCCACATCAAGAGACACTGTGCTGCATGAAAGCAGCGCAGCGAGGAGGGATGTGCAAAGCCTCCTGAGAGCAGCAAGGGAGTCTCCAGCACCAAAGTGGGGTTCTGCCCTTTGCCACCGTGATAATCATCACAGGGACAGGTGTAAAAGTTAAAATCATGCTTGAAAAAAATAATAAAAATCCAAACCAGCATCCTAACAACAAACCAGAGAGCCCAAAAAGTTCCTGATCCTGCCTATGGAACAAGGCTGGGAGCAGTGGAGTTGCTTGTTTGCAAGCTACCATGGGCAAACAGAGGCTGGGATGAACATGGGAGGTAAGGAGCAAGAGCTTCTTAGTTACATCACAAGCAGGTTTCAGCTGGGTTTGAGGCAGTGATTACATCCCTCACGCCTTCAAGACCCCAAAGTAACGTGGACAGTCCTGGTAATGGCGAGGATCAAGACTGGGCAGCTGCACCTGTTCTAGGTTGGCTGAAAAACTTCACCAACTTGAATGAACTAAACCTCTCAATGAACTTCTCAGGAAAGGCAGAAACAAGCAGTATGAGGTGAATGAATGGAGCTGAAGTTGCTGGCTACAATGATTTCCTGTTGTGTAATAGATGTAGGTGCTTCCCTGTAAATCCCTTATGCCACAAGCGTGCTGGAAGGGTGCAAAGCAAAACTTACACTGCTCATAGCCTGGCTGAATCTAGAATATTACCAGGGCAAAGAAGATTGACGTGCTCAGAGTTAGACCAGCACAAGCTTCTCTGGTGCTCAGAGAGGCTCCTAGTCCTAATTCTGGAGTCCTCCTGAATCCAGTCCTTTATTACTCACTAAATTATTGTTTCAGGGTTTCATCCATCATCTGTTGCAGAGGAGCAGGACAGTCCCCCACAGAAGCTGTGCTGCCCCACACTGCCCCTTCACAGGCCGCGCTGCACAAGGCGCTGAGGTTGCCACCTGTGTTTAGGGCAAAGAACCCAATATTCAGAAACTTTGTTCAAGAGATTTTGGCTTTGTCCTGCTGTCATACAACCCACTAAATAAATATATAGCACTGGGGCAAATAGAGAAATTAATTGATAGAGCTTGAGACCATGTGTAATTATCTAAGGGAGCTGTACATGGGTGCAATTGGTATGAAGTGAGAATTCCTTGTGCATTACTTTGATGTAAACCCTTTTCCCCACTGGATGAGAAAAAAATCTCAGCTTCAGCCAACTATCTTCTTCCAAACTCAGAACAAAGTGGGGTCTCATTGGTCCCAGAGAGAGGAAAGAAAAAACAAAAGACACCCTAAATGAATCTCAGAAATAAAAACAAGTGCCAGTGTTGTTCCAACAAGGTTGTACCATGTGCCAGTGATATTCCTGGGCAAGGAGGGGGCAGCCCTGGGGCAAGTGCTATTCATTATTATTGATGAATATTCTCAGGAGAAACAGAGGATGTTGCTTAATGGCTTGATCTAAAATGCCATCAGAGAAGAGGGGGGAAATAGTGAAAGATACCCAAAAGCTAAGGAATCTTCTGAGCTGTGGCTTGTCTTTTAATTACCCATGCTGCAAGGGAGGAACACACAAAGAAGATGGCTTCAGTGGAAGTCCTTTGAGATGAAGTCCTTTTACTAAGGCACTCTGCTTGCTAAAGCTGTAATAATGTTACCTGGAGGTTAGCTTTTTTTATTAGGACTCAGAGTCACGAGAACATTTAACACATGCTTGTGCATCTAATTTGCCTTGCAACTGGCTTGCCTACCTGTGCCAGCTGGGGAGGTGGAGGGAGGAGCTGAAATACTTGTGCAAGGAATAAGCAGGTTTTTAGAGACAACCAGAAAAAAGATGGGAAAAAGATCCAGCTCCAGCATGGAATAGATATTGGGCAGAGAGGATGATCAGAGAAGCTTTGGGGAAGGCAATGCCTATGGCCAACAGACCCACAGGCATGGACATGCTGCTCCTGTGCTCCTGTGCATGGGTTTTTTCTCTAAGTCCTGTGGAGGACAGGGAGAGCAGAGCCAGTTGATACTGTACCTTAAAAGCTGGTCAGGCAGGTTCAGAGGTGCCCAGTGGTACCTTCTGATCTGCTGCCTGCCCTCCAAAATCATTCAAACAGTGCATCCAGTAGCAAGAGAAATCCTGAGGTATCTGCAGCCCTCAAGACACCCTCTGCAACATCTCTGTACAATGCTTCCTCAGTGCATCTCTGATGGCTGCGCAGACCTGCAAGCTCTGGGGACCAGGAATTCCCCCATCACAGATTCCCACATCTCTTTGCCCTGAGTGGTCACCCAGGAAGTGCCCTGTGTCCTGCTGGGGAGCGATGGGCTCCTGGGGGACCTCATGGTGGGCACCAGGGATGTTCTGCCACCTGTATGCAGGGATCCCAAGCTCTGCGTACCCACGAAACCCCTCCCCAGATGCCAACAGAGGACCACACCAGCCAGCTGGCAGGAGAGGAGAGCAGCAAGCAAAGCAGGCAGAGGAACCATTAGGAAAATATCTCTGGCATGAAGCCTGGCAAGAGTGTGGTGCCAGCTCATGGGGGAAGCTGCAGGGAGGAGGGGATGCAAGGATGCTGCCCGGACTGGCCCTGAGGGTCTGGGTGACAGCAGAGTCCCCAGCATCATCCTTGATTTGGCTACCAGCTCCATTTATTCCTGTGGAAGCTGATGTCCAGGCTACAGAGAAACAGCTCTTTAGGCTTTAGGGGATTCTGCAGCAATGAACAGGAGTGAGAAGAGATGTGAGCTCAGGATTTTGAGGTGGGTGCAGGGATGGAGCTTGCAGGCCACAGGCCACAGGACAGACAAAGAGCCATCTCCCCGCACTGAGAAATGTGGGGAGACACAAGATTAGCTATACCAGACACTAGAAGTTAACATTCTACAGGGTGATGGTAACCAAATGTCCCAGGCTGGACCATCTCCTGCCTGCAGCTGTACGGATTCGCTCTGCTCACACCACCCCATCCAACCCCTTGCTCTGGCAGCAGCAGGGAAAAATCCTGTGCCTGGTTCTCTACACGCTCACAGCTCATCTCCCCCCACTGGTTTGGTTACATGCAGCACATTCCCAAAGACGACGATTTTAATTTCAATAAACTCCCTGCAAAATAGATCAGCGCTAAGGAGGGGAGCAGCCACAGGAAGTGAGTTTAACTGCTTGGCTGCAGAATATTAATAGGATAGAAGGTTATTAGAATAATTTTTCACCGTTTATTAGAATAATTTTTCATCATGAATAATAAATTAATAGAATAATTTAGTACCGCTACCCCACTGTTTGAAAGGGCATTTTATTTAAAAGTAGCTTGAAAAGTGGCGGTCTGGGAGGTGGGATGGGGAGTGGACCCAGGGCAGAGAAGTTGTGGCAAGGCTGCAGCACACGGGGACTCTCCGCTTGCCTTTATTCCCCTGGACTTGGGTGACCTCCTTCTCACCAGCACTGAGCCCGCTGCTGCTGATGGCACCACAAGGACCTTGCTTGGGGTGGGAGGGATGGCTGGGACCCCGCAAACTCAGGCCTCCTCCTGCCCAGCGGCACATCACCATGAGTCCTCCACAGCTCCACATCACCATGCATCCTCCACAGCTCCACATCCCAGTGTAAAGCCCAGCTTTCCTCCCAGCTGCCTGTGGAAGCAGCCCCATCCACTCCCAGGTACTTTTACGTAGCTTTAACCCTTTCCTTCCCTAGTTGCTGTGGGACATCGGTGCACATAGTAGTAGTATTGTGCAAGCCAAGAGGTCTCTCTCTCTCTCTCTCTTTTTTTTATTTGCATCTGTGCAGAAGATAATCATTCCTCAGAAGGCTATTCACACCACAAAAGCACAATGACATTATTCTCTCCCCCTCTCTCTCTCTCTTTCTACTGTTTTACTCTACAACTGACAATTAATGTTAGAAAGAACATGAAATGGAGGAGAAATTACAGCAATTTATCAACTGAAATTATAGGTGTAGACACATGTCAGCAGTGGAAACAGTTTCTATCAAAATTAAAGTATTTAGAGATTTTCCTCAAATTTCAAATTATGCAAATCCCATTTTTGTGATACGCTGGTACTGTAGCTTTAATTGCAGGATTACCAGCAAGCTGCAAACTGCACTTGTAACCAGGATTCAGCTCCCTTCTCTAGCACATCTTATTACTGCAACAAAGTTCCCATCTCTTTAACAAATTAAATATGTTTTGCTGAGCAGGCAGCGGTTTTCTTGGTTTCAATCTGTCAGGAAGGACCCTGCTGTTTGCAGAGGTTACTTGACAGCTGGATGAACAGACAGGTTTGAGTCCAAACACGGATTCAAATGCATATTTATATATAAAACATATTTATACAACAACATCACAGGAACAGCTTGTGCTGCTGAAGTTTCTACAAGTCCCTTTACGACAAGGACACCGTAACCAACAATGGAGAAGGAAGCTGGATTTCAGCCACTTTCTCCAGGGCTTTCTGGAGGAGCTAAAGCTGCTGTGTGACCCCTGGGTGATCACGGATGCTTTCATGAGGAGGGAGCTTGCTTTTCCCCCAGAAATAACCAGCGTGGCTGGAAAGCCCCGTGCCAGCAAGCCTAACATAGGGTGCTCCTGAAAAGCTGTTTGATCACTGCCAGCCTAATTAGAAGGCACAATATTCAGGATGTTATTTCTCTCCCTTCCCCCATTTTATGTTCCTCTGATGTTGCAAAAGGAGCCAAGGATGAAGCAGTAACTAGGAAAGGCATTTGCATGGTAGGGAGTGTCTGGATACTGCAGGGCCAAGGAGGGGAGATTTGATGTGCTGCACTGGAGCTTGAGACACCCCTTCGCTGTGCAGCCCACTGGGATGTTGGGGTTCCATTCACACCCTCCATAGAGCCAGAATGAAGCAGAGGAGATGGGAGGAGAGGAGAACATGTTTCATGTCCAGAGGAGAAGCAAGGAAAACTCTCTGTGTATCTGCTCTGCAATGCCAGGTGTTGCAGGAGAAGGAAAGAAAACATCATTTTTTCAACTTGCCTCGCGGAAGAAGAATGGGGTTATACTCTGCTGCATCTGCCAAGTCACGGGACAGCTCCAGGGCCCTGACACCTGGCATACCTGTACATCCCAATATTTAACCTCACTGGTCCCTTAGGATAGAACCAAGTGCAAAGTTCTAGCATCAAGCTGTGGCTTTTAAGCATTTTGCAATAATGCTCTTCAATGCAACAACATCTCCAAGGATGTTCAGTGTATCGGTGTTGAGTCACCATCCTACAGGCACTGAGGCCTTTCTCAGACCCAACTGGAGACCTATGAGGCCTGGCTGTAGAAGACTGCATGGAACTGGTAGAAATCACAGCAGGACTATGAACTCCATGTACAGAGGTGTGAAGTTTACTTCTCAGAGTAAACTCGGCCGACTTGGGTTAGATTTTTCATGCTCTTAGCTTGTTCACCTGCTGACTGGAAGAGTGAGAGATAAACTACCATTTAATTGGCCTTCCTTGAACATTCTGCTGACAACAAATGAAATCAATCTCGAAGCGAAGTAAAAGGGTGGCACAAGCATCTGAGGGGCATCAAGTATTACCCCAGTCCTGATAACAAGGGCTGCAGTGCAATGTGGGGGCTGCACCCAGCCGTGGCTGTGTTATCACACCCATCCAGCCCTGGCAGCACCTGGGTCTGCCATCAGGCTTGTGTTTTGCAAGGCCAGTGATACCCCGACTGCTTCTGAAAGCCCCTCGTACCCTGGCTTATCACAGGGGTAGCTACCTCACGGTAACCCATGAGCTCAGGCTGGTGGGTTTCCCTAACTGATGGGTTTCTTTTCATATTTTTTAATATGGCCAGCCCAAGACACAACCAGATGCCTGGGATCTATTTGCATATGCCAGGCAATGTAAGGCTCCTGACAGTCACTGTATCCAACTTCAATAACCATGATATGCTCCATCTGCTGACGCCCCAGCATAACAACAGTGGGGAGCTGTACTGCCAGAGGCACTATCCTTTAGCAGCTGAATGGCTGAACAGCTGGTAAATCATCGAAGGACACTTTTCAGAGAATAGCAGGGTTGTTGGCCCCACTTCTCGCAGCACATGCGTCGTGGAGCGGAGGAGCCATGTAGGTAATGACGAGTTATAGGGGCAGCCTCGGGGACAGCGCTTGCGTACCCGGCGCCCCAAGTAGATATGAGCTGAAGAGAAGCTGGTTGATGTAAAAGGAACAGTCAAACTGGAAAAATAAGTTGTCTGTGGGAGACTGGGCATTAAGACAAGGTAGAATTTGGCCTTTTTAGGGGTCCAGTGACGTTGCTCCCTGTCTATCAGTAATCCTCACTGCTGCTGTTTGTAGAAACAGAGACAGTGTTCAAGCTGAGCACCCAGGAACAGGCAGAGGCTGGAAACAGCCTTGTTGCTCAGTGCAGGGGTGCTGAACACCACCCAGCTGCGCCCCCTCGACAGGCAGCTCCCAGCAGCATACCGGGGCAGGTCATTTGGATGTATATTTTGCCATGCAGGGAGGAATGGAGATCCCTGATCCAGCTGCACAAGGATGGCAGCGGTGGCTGCTGGATGGCATGGTGGAAGCGGGATGCTGGGGGATGCTCAGCATGGTGTCACCCTCCTCTTTCCTGACAGAGGGAGAGAGATGCAGACACAGGAATGCTGAGTCGTGTGTGTTGAAGAGAAAAGCTGGTGGTTTTCCTGTGGCTTGGGGTGGGAGCTGGAGGGAAGGCTGCGCATTGGTCTCACCTGAAATTGTAAAAGGAATGGGGAATGGGAAGGAGAAGGGGAAGAGGAAGGGAAGGGATAAGAAAGGAAAAGTAAGGAAAAAAGAAGGGAAAAGAAAGAAAAGAACAATCATTGGGAGAAGGGGGAAAACCAGAATTGATTCAAGCGGGGTTCTTTTTTTTTTTTTTTTTTTTCCAAAATAATTCAGCGATTCTCATTCAGCTGGTGCTTTTCTTAAAGACCAAAGAGCCTATATGATAAGCATATTTTACAAATTAGGTAGCGATTTATCCCGCTTTTGTTTTAATGATTGAAATGAATGATGTCGTGCCGCTTGCTGCTGCTGCTGCATTCAGCGCCTGCTGTTCTTGGGAGCTGAAGACACCGAGAAATTTGCATACTTAATGCCGGGAACTGGCACAGACTAAATAGCTTCTTTTCTTTCCTCTGTGTTTGTAGATTTACTGTAGTGCTGGGTTTAATCAAAGGCTTTTTAAAGCCGTCCGTGTGCCGTTTCACAATGCTGAACTTGCATGTGACAAAGGCAGCTATTTATTACTTATCAGCTTTATGGCAAGTACCACAGGCTACTCTAATTAAAGGTATAGGGGCTGCATACCCCTGCAGGAAAAGGCACCGGCCGGTTAACATTTCTAATCCCTAATCAAGGCATGGCATGGATTAATTTTTTGCTGTTGTGCTTCTGGTTAAATATTCAACAATAAGGTTAGGGTTAGGGAGGGAGCTAAGCTGAGAAGGTCCCTCTGGATGGGATGGGGAGTTCCAAGTGCAGGAGATGAGCTCTCCATGTGGAAGCAGAACTTCATTCACTGAAGCAGAACTGGTTGGGACATCGTCATCTTCATGACGTGCCACCAAAACAGGATGGATCATTTAAAAAAATGTTCCATGGACATAAATACATGTGGGACAGCTTTCCTGTGGGCTTCCCTGCTTGTTTCTTCTGTGCACATGAGAGAGCAGAGAGTGCTGTCGTACTCCATCATTTGATTTGGGGTTGAGTGGATCATCAAGCAGAAGATGCAGAGTAAAAAGCTCTTCTTGACAAGGAGCTTCAGCCTTGTGTCTTTTATGGCTGACACCACCCCCTCCAGAGATCAGGTCATGACCCAGAAGACTAATTTATTACGAAAATCCATCCACCCCAAATCTAAGACACCTTCTTACAATAGCTAAGTTTTGATTTGAAAACTAATATTTTGATACTATCCTATATCTCCAAAAGCCAGCCCTAAATTCTTTTTTTTTTTTTCTTCTTTTTTTGTTCCACCAGAGACAAAAATAAGTGCTGAACTTTGGAAGATGCTCACTGAATGGGAATACTGTATCATGGACAGCTCTGCATTCAAATCAGTGCCCACCAAACCCCACAAGAATAGCTACGCCGACTGTCGTGCAAGCAGGATTGCCCCTTATTTACTATCAGCAAATTTAGGGCTCCCTTTGAAGTCAGTAATAAATTTCCACTGGCAAATTATTATTATTTTGAACAGCAAGAAAACACATTTTCCTCTCTAAATATTTTCCAACTTAAAAGAGACAAAACACAGTGCAGGGGAGAGTAAACAGAATTAATGTCTGGTCGGGGTTGGTCCTTAAAGAGGCAAACTTCTTAAAAAAAAAAATTGCCAAAAATTGCCCCCTCCCCCCAACATCTGCTGGGAGCACTTGGAGATAACTGGCAGCTTGAACAATAACTCCGAGGACTGGCGTCCTCGAACAATGGGAGTGGGACGAGAGCAGCCCTCGCTGTGGCATCGTTTCCAGGCCTTCTGCACATGCAATTGGTTAACAGGAATAAAGATCAAGTTGGACCAATAACACTATAATTTGGAAACAAATATATTGATTACAAGAGAGTCCCACTGGAATGAATGGGCCTGCTTGCAACGCGCGGTTATTATTCTGCGTGCGTAGGGATTACAGAATGTGGTCTTCTGTGGGTCTGAATTGATCAGCATCATATTATCATCTTGCAAACGCAGTGTTATCATCCTGCAGCAACGTGTACCCATGTGCTGTGGCCCATACAGACAAGGCAGGATGCAGTGATGCCCAGCCTGAAGGACCACTCATGTGGTCCTTTGCTACGGCTGCAAATTCATAGAATCACAGAATCACAGGGGCTGGAAGGGACCTCGAGAGCTCATGGGGTCCAACCCCCTGCCAAAGCAGCTCCACAGCTCATATTGCACAGGTCGGTGTCCAGACAGGGCTGGAATCTCTCCAGAGAAGGAGACTCCACACCCCCTGGGCAGCCTGTCCCAGGGCTCCCTCACCCTCACTGGGGAAAAGTTCTTCCCCATGTTGGTGTGGAACTCCCTGTGCTCCAACTTGCAGCCATTGCCCCTTGTCCTGTCCCCACAGACACTGAAAAGGGGCTGGCCAATTCCCCCTGCACCCCATACTTAAGATATTTGTAAACATTAATAAGGTCCCCCCTTAGTCTTCTTTTCACAAGACTGAACGGCCCCAGCTCACTCAGCCTTTCCTCATAGGGGAGATGCTCCAGGCCCTTAATCATCTTTGTTACCTCCTCTGGATTCTCTCCAGGAGATCCCTGTCTTTTTTATATCAGGGAGCCCAGAACTGGACACAATATTCCCTGTACTTCTGAACTTCCCTCACAGGGAGGTTATCTTTCTTCTAAAGTGATTGTTTGATAAACAAAATGAAAAACTGGCCATGAAATATTTAGGAGAAAGGATAGTATTAAAATATCTGGATTTGCCAAAATCTCTACACCTATTTATAAGGTTTTGTAGCACAATAAAACTGTATCCCTGTAGCAAAGTTAAATTGCAAAATTGCAATTTTCTTTTCTAAACAATTTTCCCTGCTCTTTAATCCCTTTAATTTTTGGCAGCATTAGAGACAGGATCAGGCCAAACCAAAGTTTTTACCAACTCTAAACCAAGCCTGTTTCACAGGTCTGCAATGTTCATTTCAGGCTAGGAATCACCATGCAAAAAGTCGCATTTTTTTTCCCTATCGTGTAGGTGACAGCCTGATACAGACCCTTTGGGGAAAACATATGCAACAGCACGATGCTGATCAAACTAACAGGGTGGGGGAAAAAATTAGCAAGACCACAGATTTGCTGAGAGGGTTTTGCATTCCGTCCACTCTGCTCGAAACCACAGACAGAGGCTCTAATGGCCTTCTTGGGTCTCATCAGGCACCGGCAGCTGTTACTTCAGCTAGTGCTAGTGCTAGCCTAAAGGGAAAGAGACACTTACTTTTGGTTTGTGGTGGCTGTTCTGCAGCTTCATCGGCCTGATTGATGTGCTGATTTGCATATGTTCACCCACAAATGCTGTGAATTGTGCTTTTCCCTGTACCAGTGCTGTTAGTGCTGGCTGTCGGAGCAGCGATCTGTGATGTGCTGTGCCACATCACAGAATCACAAAATCATAGGGGTTGGAAGGGACCTCAAGAGCTCATCGGGTCCAACCCCCTGCCAAAGCAGCTCCCCAGCTCATATTGCACAGGGCGGTGTCCAGACAGGGCTGGAATCTCTCCAGAGAAGGAGACCCCACACCCCCTGGGCAGCCTGTCCCAGGGCTCCCTCACCCTCACTGGGGAAAAGTTCTTCCCCATGTTGGTGTGGAACTCCCTGTGCTCCAACTTGCAGCCATTGCCCCTTGTCCTGTCCCCACAGACACTGAAAAGGGGCTGGCCATTTCCTCCTGCATCCCATGCTTAAGATATTTATAAACGTTAATAAGGTCCCCCCTTAGTCTTCTTTTCACAAGACTGAACAGTCCCAGCTCACTCAGCCTTTCCTCATAGGGGAGATGCTCCAGGCCCTTAATCATCAAGATTAAGATCAACATCTAGACATGTTTGTCTTGCATCTCTCTTGAATGGTAGGTGTGTTATCAGGCCAGCCTTAAAGCGTTGGGGTGCTCCCTCCCATCCACACCTGGTGATAATACTCCATAGGCAGGAAAAGATAGATGGTAGCATGGCTGGGAGGGGTTTTTCCTAGCAAAAGGAGTGCCCTGACATTTCACATCTCTTGCTGCAGAGGATACTACCAGCACATCAGTTGCAGGCCAAAAGTGGTGGTATCTGTGTGCTGTAGAAGCTGGTTCTATAGAGCTCCAGTTATGAGAATGATAATGCTGGTTCATAAAAAAAACAATCAGCAAATATTCTGTGAACACAGAATTGTATTTATCAATCAGTTTCTTGACTTCTGACATTTCTGCAAGAAGCCTAGATATTATCTTCACTCCAGGCACAGTGCAAACCTCCAAACATATCTGCAGGCCCATGACACCTTAAAAGAGACAATTAAATTCCCTGGGCAATCACAAAAGTGATGAGCTATACTGGAACGGATGGGAGGTTGTTTGTTATATTCACTGTAGCACATGCCCTCCTGGTGAATGTCATCGCACCTCAGCTTGTGTTGGACCACTCTTGGACCCACTTCTCTCCTTTGGCAGAGGAAAGCATTCAGACCCCAGCCACAGAGTCCCTTCTGCTCTTTTTCCTTTAGGTGTGGCAGACAGGATAGAAACTTGGCTCTGTAATCGATTTCATTCCATTTTATTACTCTCAGCTCTTCCAGAGTATTACAAACTCTCAGGAGACCTTTTAAGACATCTGCTGATGCTTCACTTATAAATCAAATTTCCCCTTGCTGGATACTTTGCTGGGTCCCATTTCCCTCCTGAGCTGTGGGAGAGAACTCCTGCTGAGCCCAGCCTGGGAGCAACACTCTGAGGTCACCTCCTCCTTTTTGATGTCTGTCCCCCCAAAAATGTAAGGGGGTATTTTCCCAGTGTGAGCTCAAGTTTTACTGGTGAAATTTTTTTTAACAAGATGCTTTATCACCCCTTCTCCCCAGATGGAGATTGCAACAGGTAAACCCAGCGTTTTGCTCCTATATCTGGATCTGGAAAAGGTTTTTTTCAAGGTGTGCTGTGTCAAGTGGAGTTAACACCTCTTCACCCTCCTGACCAATGAGGCTGTGTCAGGTAGTGCCTGGGAATGTGGGCACGTTTGAGTCAGGGGAAGGTTACTGGGAAAGAAGATATTTCCAACTGACTTTTTTTCTTGAATTGAAATTAAGAGCTGAAAAGATTTATTACAGTGGCATACTCATGCTGCTATATTTAAGGTGATGTCAGTGTTCTCAGGATAAGCCTTCTTACACGCTGAGGATTAAAACTGAACCGTAATAAAGTACTCAGAGCTGAAACCTGTCCTCAAATGTTTCCTGCTTGAAGTATTAATTTTATTTTATTAAACTAAAAATAAAATTAATTCAAGAGTTTTGTGAATTTGGAGATGAGAACAAGGAGGAATTCTGCCCATAGATTTGTCCCTGCTGATTGCCAGCAAAGTCAAGAGACCAGCACGGAGATGCTGCTGCTGAGGTAGAAACATGTGCCTGTTTTTCTTAGTTTCATCAGAAAGGGCTGTTCCTGAAGGTGTCCCTTTGAAGAGTTGTAATATCAAACTCTCCCAAAAGTGTGCTCCAGGTGGCAGCTTGGTCTGAAGAGGAGGGAAGACCATGAGGATGGTCAGGAGTGATGTAATACCACCAGAAGACTGTCCTCTCTGAGGCTATGACCCCAAAATCTGGAATTCAGGGTGACCACAGAGCAGAAAGACAGTATGTATGCAACATTGTGTAATACATAGCCTGAAAACGTGAAATTGTATTTACCTGAACAATCTTAATTTAGTTCCTTTGGACATATATATACCTGGTTATATGGTCTGTAAGCTAAATGCTTGTGTGCTCTTTTTTTTTTTTACCAAAGGATCCATGTGTGCTCCTTTAAAGAGCACCTATTCAATATTTTATTTCCAGTAAACTACTCAAACACTGTTCTGGAGGCAATGACTAATTTCCTTTTAAGCTTCTCTATGCCATTCATCAGTCTAGCATTAATTTAGAAGAAGGGTGACATTATTGCTACTTTACAGGAGGAAAGTGCTGAGTCACAAACAGAAAGTTCACCAAAACCGCCCTGATTTGCAGCACTCAATTTTTGATGATGTGGAACTGGAATGCCCAAGGATGCTTCTCCTGTTAGGCTGTCTGGATGCAACTGGGGGAGCTTAGCACCCCTCTAAGACCAGAGTGGTACCCTAATGTGAGCAGCGTTAATGGGTCCAGAAATGTTAGTGCATCGTGTAGGAACTCTGTGAGGGAGGTAGAAATGGGTGTATCATCCAGGGCTGGAGAGACAACTGTCTTAAATCCAGGACTACCTTAGTAGTTGCTTTTATTGGTAATTTATAGTTTGGCCTGAAATTTCATGGGTGTGAATTCTGGAAATCTTTGAGTAATACAGATCAGAGCTTTCTGAAGGGAAAAATCAAACAGGGTTTTTTTTCCCCTATTAAAAAATGAACAGCAATCTGCTCTGTTCCATTTTGGACTATCACAGGGGGATGCGGGAGGATTTTATGCTGGGAATATGCCTTTTGCCTCTTGAAGTTCCCACAGGAATCTGTTCAAATTTGGCTGTGCTGAATGCATTTGTGAAATTACTATATGCACATGCTCAGTAGAGACTTTTTCTGATTTTTAGCAGCTAAAATCTCTGGAGAATCACCTGAGTAGCTTGGAACTGTGCCATAACCACAGGCTGATCATACTCCAGCCTAGGACGTCACCGTGAAATGCAGGATGGGTGGGTTCTTTCAAGGAGGGGAGACTTCAGCCCTGTGGGTAAACATGTGGATGGCACAAAACAGTTATCATTATTCCTTCAGAACCCACAGACACCATCAATAGATACTGAACCAAAGTCCTTACAACTGTCTTTGCAAGTCAAGCAAATTCAATAGGAGGTGGAGCCACCAGACTGCCTGCAGTACATTTTAAAAGATGCTGCTCTCTGCACGTCCTGTGGTTGGAGGAGGGTTGTTGTGTGTGTTGTTGGGGCGATCACTGCTCCAACTTTCCACCTCCAAAGCAGGAACCATCCCAGACAACCTTTCCTCCCTGCCTTTCAGCTGGCTTTCCAAATTATATGTGAGAATTTGGAGCAAGGAAAAGATGTGCTTCCTCAGGGACAGGGAAAGCATTTTCTTTTGCATGCCACAGCCCTAAATGTGTCAACACATGGTCAGATCAGCGAAGGCGAATTTTACCTGGTTGTGGCCACAGGGAGATAAAAGCAGCAATGCTGCTAAACAGAATTAGCTACTTATTTGTATGACATTTAATTGTGCTGAATAGAGGTCAATGAGTTCTCACAGTCTTACTGTTTGTGTTGGGAAAAAGAGAAGCAGCAGTGGCTCTTCTCCCCACCTCTAAGATATCTCACCCTCTTATTCTATAGCCAGTTATTCTCAACTACTTTTTAGTAACCCACTTCATAGACAGTTCTTACCAAGAACCCAAAAGGAAATGATGCTTTAAACCCTCCTCCTCTTCCACGACAATGAAGACAGAGAGCAGACTGTACACAACCACAGAAGGCAATGAAGCAACAACTTTGTCCAAGAAAGGTAACCAGAGGAGTTTGATAGGTTTTCCCCAGGTCGCTGGGGTTTGCCCACATGCCCTTGTTGGATGATGTACCCTGCATGGCCTGCTTGGTCCTGTGTCTCATGTCTCATAGTATGCTGCAGAGCATCTATGCTATAACAATGTTTAAATAACATGGAGTTTGTTGAGAGTCACTAGTATCACCTTGCACCTTCATGTGCACACCCAGCTACGTGCTCCAGTCTCAGCACACACCAGTTTGTGGTGAGGAACAGGAGAGGTTATGTCCCAGCAAACTCTGCAAAAATCCATTTGCTGCAGATGCAGATCCTGCCTGCTCTTCAGACCCCATGCAAGTGTCGGGGCACAAAGGTCTGAGGGTGTAAAACCCCACATCTCACCTTGCAGGACTTGGAGGAGCTACATGGACTCAACACCCAGCGCACACAAATCAAAGCACATCAAACCTCTCTGTGGGTACCCTCAGTCAGAACGATTCAGATACTGAGAACTGAAAGCCTCCATACCAGGGTTTCACCTGGTTTTACCAGACTTCTACCTGATAATCTTCTTGGTTATGCTTGGCCCAACAAGCCCAAAGTTGGCACCAACCTTGCACATCCCCTGCCTGCCCCCCGCTGCACGCCTGGCTTTGTCTGCCACTTCGGCCTTCCCCCACAGGCCTGTGAGGCTCAGGCAGTACGGCAGAAGTAGCAACACTTCCCTCAGCCAGCCTTGCCTGTACATCTCCTCTGGGCTTTTTATAACCCTGTACTACAGCAGCTATTCTCACTGAGCTGCTCTGTGGGATAATGTGCACAGGCGAACATTGTTACGTGCAAACAAAAATACTGGAGATGCTGACAGATGGAGGAATCACACCGTTTTGCAGGAAGGAAGGGCAGGATGGGAGCAGGAATATCAGAATGAGTCTTGCTGTTTACATATAACAAGCTACAGCTATATTTGGATACGCTGCTGCATTCACAACCTTCCCAATTGCCAGGCTTTCAAATACACACATTACCACCAGAAGTGCTCTTGCTTAAGTGCTCCCATCTCCAGGATTTCCTTTGAAGTATCTGACTGAAGTAATGTAAAGTGCATTTCAATTGGCAGTGAATGCAGGTTAAATGGTAACAGCACAACAGATCCAGTGTTTGTTCCCTGGGCTTTTTCTTTTACCAGTTTCTCTTTTTAAGAGAGTCTGTTACTTACTGTAACACTGCATTCAGGCACCTTCAGTCTATTAAGCCTCTCTCCTGACCCTCTATACAGCTGCTTGAGGATGCTGTGAGCTGTATCGGTACTGCTTTAGTACACAAAAAAGTGAGTAAATGCACCGCTGAGTGCCCAGGCTGAGCAGTAAGCGGTGGCTAAACTCACTTTAGAAATCTGTGCACTTGCATGTATCCTTGGTCACACCAACCAAGCTGGACAGAGACTGAACCAATAACCAATTCCTTTGTATCTCTTTGGCTTTGTGCGCCACCTCCCATACAAGTTGATAGAACATCAACTATGTAACTGTTGAATAGAATACTTTTCCAATCCATTGGATTGGCTGAAGAACATATATTATGCTAGTGAAGTCTGTACTGAGCAATGAGACATCCCCACCTGCCCATGACAGACACTCCCCACCTTAGATCGCTGAGCCAGTGCTGCAGCATGGCTCTTTGGAAAGCAAGCAGAAATGCAGAGCTGGGAAAGGGCTTAACCTAAGTCCCTAGCATTATCCAAGAGGTGTCTTACCCGATCTGGTCCTGAGAAGGATCTTGCTTATCAGAAAGAGGAACAACCCGCTACAAAACCTGGGACTGAAGAGTCCTGGCTATTAACTGGGCTAATTTTGTGTCAGAGAAAGGACTGCTGATACACTATCCAGGCATGCTTGGGGTAGAGGACATGGATCAGCTGAAAAGGCACACAGATTCAGGTTTTCTAGCCTTGATTTGGCCAGAATTAACCTTTTTAGAAAAGTAGTAATATGTCAAATATGTCTTTCCCAGGTGTGTGCTTTGTGCTGTAGGTTACATCCCCCTTTCCCTTTTGTACCACAGCACTGGGCTGAGTGCCTCTGAAGGTAAGAGGCGTTACCTAGTTATCACATCCTGAAACTGCTGTGTAGTACAGTCATGATGAAGCGTTCCCAGCACCCCACCTGATCTGCAACTGTGCATATGTCTCTGAAAGAGAGAGAGATTTACATTTAACTGCTGCAGTTCACTTGCATGTGCTTCATACATAGAAGCTCAAGAGGATTTCCTTCTTTTTTTTTTTTTTCCTTCTTAGAGCTGCAAGCCATTTGTTGCAGATTCATTTCTTTGGAGTTGAGAAAGGGGAACAAAAAGGAACGCTCTGCTAGGGATTTGCTGAACTGAAAACCTTACATCTGAGTATCTTCCAGATCTGGATGTTGGGAGCTTCTTACAAGTTCTTCATGGCTTCTCTGAACCTCCACCCATGATAGATGTTTAACATGCTGTAATGCATATTACCCTGTAATGACTTTGGTGGAGCCATTACAATGAGTTACACCAGTGACAGATTGATACTTAAGTCAGTATATGTTTGCATAATATCTGTCTACGTTCTCACATAGCCCCCCATTACCATCGCGTCGGCGCACATACAGCATAATGACAGCAGAGCGCCGTGAGACTGGTGGGTTCAGCCCCACTCCCTGTCACATATTGCCATGGTACCCAGAACTGAATCACTGACTATGTTTAAACAGGCGGACATTAATTTATAGAGTAAATCATTATGAAATGGAGGAAATAAGTGACTATCATTGGCACTGATTTGATCTAATGGAGCCGCACACTAAATCGCCAAGATTCTCCCTCCCCCACTTTTTCTCTT
Organism: Hypotaenidia okinawae; assembly: GCA_027925045.1. Taxonomy (NCBI): domain Eukaryota; kingdom Metazoa; phylum Chordata; class Aves; order Gruiformes; family Rallidae; genus Hypotaenidia; species Hypotaenidia okinawae. The sequence goes on from BSDF01000016.1 coordinate 14,091,281, forward strand.
AAAGGACAGAAACAAATAAAAATTTAAACCTTTGTTTGACCTACCTTCAGCATACCAGGCACAGGGTTTGCTGATTATGTACAAATTTACTTTGCCTCCTCCTCCTCCTGCTTCTCAGGCCAGGGAACAGGATCTTTTCCTTTTGGTTCCAGTAGAGACTCGGTAACCTGAAAACTGAAGGAAGACACATTTATTGCTCTCTCTTAAACTGTCCTTTCCCTTTCTTATCTGGAAGAAGGCAGCTTTTGGTTCACTCAAGTGGAAGTCGGCTGTCCATTTCCTGATGGCAGCGAGGAGCAGGCTCCCATCTGGTTGATGCAGATGCCACTGTTTTGACTTTATCCAGGTGGTCACCCAGCAAACCCTGTTGTGCCTAATTATTTAAGAGGGTTGTGAAACACTAGGTGATTTTATATACCATATGTGCTAGAAAACATAAGCATGAAGATGCTGTGACTTAATGATGTGGCAACTTCAGCTCTGAATCTTCCGTGTTTTACGGCTTAAACCTCACCTTTTGCTTTACTGTAATGCACTTTGTAGCATTTAGCATGAAAGAAAAGCAAGCAGAATTGAAGATGGGGAGGTTATCGGCAGCGGTTACAGAGCCATCCTCCATCCTCTATCGAGATAAAGCACTTGACTCAATTTTAGAACATCCATCCTTGTGGGGAGAGGGCGGGAGGAGAGGGGGGAAAGAGCCTGTCCTTTAAATGGGATTTCAGGATTTGGAGTTCAGAGACTTCCTTCATGGTGTTAGAGCAAATCACAGACCTTCTTCTTCAGAGCAAAACAACAACACACCAGGTCTCCTGCTCTCTGGTTACTAATTTATTTATTTTGAATGCACGTAGTTTGTTGCTTTGACTTCTCAAACAATGGGAAGGTACAAGGAGGGAAGGATAACAAATTGCATTCCCTCCTTTTTGCCATCACAGGAAACCTTGAGGGACTGTTCAGCAAGCTAGAGCTCTTATCTGCCTTTGGGCGATCTCATTATCAAACCTTCATTTTGCTCCCCAGCAGGAGAGATGGCCTGCAATGTATGATAACCTCTACTTATGAAACTCACACTCCAGAAATCTCTGATAATAGGCCAGCTAAAACGGAAAACCAAAGAGCAGGCAGTAGGTTTTCAGTCACCAATAAAGTCTATACACACACATGCACAGGCAGGCACCAAGACACCCTTATGTTTATTTACATTTCTTTGCCTCAGTCCGACTCTGAGGGCACCTCCCAGAACTTAAACCACAAATCTAATACGACGAACATCTTCCAGCATAATTTGAATAATATTTTCAAATAAGCCTGTGCAATATTGGAGCCTGTGTCCCATCTACAGAGAGGTCAGTGAAATCTGTGGGAATTATAACCTATCTAACCTGCTCAGGTGTTTTTTATAAATTTCATTAAACACTTATTTAACGACTGTTGAAAATATGAGCTGTAGGAACAGAAACAGTTCCTGGTGGTACAGAGAAAAGGAGAAGAGGAATAAGGAAAACTAAGTTCCTAAATCACTTAGGCACTTTGATGGTATTTATTTTCAATTCCTCTCCTCTTGCTAACTCTCCTGTGAGCAGACTTTCCCTCGGTGGTTTAACTGTTTGCCCACACCAGTGTCATTTGTGGTGCCATCCCTCCAATTCATCCTTGCAGCCACACAACCCTCCAATTTCTTCACCCTTCATGTCTGTATGTAGCTCAGGAATAAACGGGGTTTTCAGCACTCAAGGCCCACTTGTGAACCATGATTCCTCCCATTTCCACCCCACAAAGAGAATTACTGCTGTCCCCTCCAGAAGTGAGTGACTACCTCCCTCCACACAGCCAGATGTCACCAGCACGGCTCAGGGCTATGCTGTCCTGAATATCAGCCTTCTGCAAAGTGTTCTAACCCAAGGGCTGGAAAATAGCACTGGAAGGCCAAGAGATGGAGAAGGGGGATGGGCAAAGGATTTGGGGAGTTCAGCTAAAAACTCCAGGACTCACATCCATTCTGCCCAGTTTATGCTACATACCCTGCAAACCACTGTGCCGGGCAGAGTGACCCAGCCTACAGCTGGCCATAAGGATGCAATCCCAACATACTCCCAAGATCAGGGCTTCTCCAGTAACTTCCCATTCCAGTTTAGGAAGGTGAAGTGCTGGGTCATGTAGCAAGGATGAAGACGACCTTTTGAGCACAGAAAGATCTCCAGAAGGACTCCCTTGAATGCACAGACCCATTAATCCATCCACTCCCACTTGGGTTACAGCCACTTCCTCACTCCATGGGCCCCCACCAAACATAGCTGCTCTGCCATGGACAGGCTACGGTGTTCTCCTACAGGCAGGGGATTAGGCCATGCAGCCTCTCACCCCTGAGCCACTCACGTCCCCATCACTCTGCCATGCCAGAATTTCTTTAACACAACCTGAAAAACATGGCAATCCAGGTGGTGAACTTAATTCTTATCTCCTTTTTTTGTACCACTGGGAGACATTGTAGAGCAAAAAGAAAATGGTGTGAAAAGGTGAAACACCTGGAAGCATAAAAAAACCCTTTCCCCTCATTTTTTGTTTCCATTTTCCTATCAGTAAAAAAGGTTAGTGATGGCCAGTTGGTCTCCCTTGCTAGTGGGGTGACGCAAAAATGTATTCACAATTGTAAAATCTCCCTAGGCATAACATGCTGCTGAAAAGATGATAACGCTTTTAATTATATTTTAATATATTTTATGGATTGTGTTTTTAATACCTTAAAAAGTAATCAGCCTGAAAAATCCCAGCTAGTGAGGAAATAAATGCAGAGGACCAAAATATTAAGATATGAAAAGATTTTTCTTATTAAAGGCTAAAATGGGCCTTGTTTTTAAATTCCCATTAAACAGGAACACGTATTAGAAAATAATCATTAAAAAACACAGCAAGACACCTAGTTACCTGAATGGACCTCACTGGGACAGGTTGTCCTTGATGGACAAAAGAGTAAAAGTGATAGGGTTCCCCCACCAGTTTTCTGCATCAGATCCTAGATATGGAGAAAGGCTCATCCAGGGTGGTTATCCAAACAGGCAGATGCAGAGAGGGAGAAAGGAGTTTTCCTGACATTGAGGGTCCCACCACAGGGTGAGGTTGCCCATCCTCACAGTGGGAATGGATGCACTCTCGCTTCCTCCTTCCTCCTTATGTAGAGGCTGTAGCACTATAGTTGAGCTCACTGCCACCATATGCACCCAAAAACTGAGGAGGCACCAGGTCTCACATAGTCTTCAGCACCAAAATGATCTTCTTTCTTGCTAGTTTAGTGGTTTTCAGTGCCTATAGTTATTAATCTAGTACTTTCCAGAAGCACCACAACCCTTCTAAACAGCACAGAAGATGAAGTTTGGGTTTTCTTTAGTGGAAGGAGGAGCAACTCGCTCACTGCTAAAATGGCCAGGGTTGAAATTAGCTCTGTCTGGACGGACCCTGCAACACTCCACCTGAAAACAAGGGTATTATCAGTAAAGCCAAGCCTACTCCAAATGAACACTCAGAGATCTTTTCTTTAGAAATGGGTGAGGATACTGGTGAAATTCAAAGCACTCTGCTTTTAACAGAGGCGCCTGAGCTCTTCTCAGGTGCTCTTTTGCCAACGACAAAAAAAAAAAATCTGAGCCCTAAAAACAACTTCTCAAGGCAGCAGATCTCCCCTGCTCCTGACATCCTCCACTTTGCCTTTCATGCCAACGTGTCGGCTGGATTCCGGGGAGCTGGAAGGAGACAGAGCTCATGCTCGTTCTCCTCTCCCATGCTAAGGGCAGGTAATTATCTCTGCATTCCTGGAGGAATGTTACAATAAATATGGCTGTCATTTTTCATTACTGCATAGTGAACAAAGGGAACAAAGAGAACAAAAGAAAGTGTGGCTTTGCTAACCTGGGCTTGCGTGTGCTTGTATAGATGTAAGACATAAGTAGAGGGGGAGAGTTTATTGCTATTATTTATTGTGGATATACCAATCTGAGTGAATGTCTCAAAATTTACCAGTTTTTTTAACTAATTAAAAATCAGTCACTGGGAAAATCCTTTCCTCCTACTTGCTGTCCTACCATAAGAGTTGTTGGCTTAAAATGGAAATTATTTAAAAGGCAGGAAATGCAATCATGTCTCCCTAACATCTACTCCACAAAGCACAAGTATTCTCTTCCTCATTATTCTAGTGCCTAGATTCCTGAATTTATCTTGATGCCCATTATCTTACCACACTGGAAATATATGGCAAAGGAATTTGGTACATAAAAGGGCTTAGAGAATGTGTGTGTATGCCAGCTTCTTCCCTCCATCGTCACCTCTGACACCTCTGTTTCAATGTAGGCAAGATAAATTTAAAAATGGCCAATAGCCCTAAGCACTGAGAATATTTAATCCAAGGTGCAGCCAGCTCAGAGTCCATTGCTATGCCTGTGCACTTTTTGCATGGTTCCTAGGTGTTTTTACTGACTAGCTGAACAGACACTTTGATTTGCCAAACTGTTATTAGAGGAAAAAAAAATTAGAAGGTTCTCAGTGTTCACACTGACTGCAAAATTATCTCCTGAGTTGCAGAAAGAACAGTTTGCACTCATCTGTCTGAAGTCTGGCAGCAAATGGAAAATTACGGTGTAAGCAGAATTTCCCCTGGCAACTGTCTATGTATGAAACATCAAACTCTGGAAAGGGCTGAAAACCACACAGGTCACAATAGTTACTCTTGTATGAAGGATCCCAGAGCAGAGCCTTGCCTTCCCCTTGCTCTGATAACAGAACTCTGAAACTTTGCTGGGATCTAATAGTGACAAATTCGCTTCTGCTGCATTCCAAATCCTACACTCAGTCTTCCAGGATGTTTTCTACAGCTTTTGCAAATCCCTTTCCTTTTGCTTCTCAGCTCTTGATGGGTATGGCTGTTCTGCCACTTTGACTACCTCCTCCACCACCCCAAGGCTCTGGTGCCTGATGGCCTCTGCTGCAGCAACACTGGTTTGCTGCCAAGATCCAACTTACAGAGACACAGGCAACAGCTGTTTGCTAAGGTCTGCAAACAGACACACTTTGAAACCCCTCTCCCCACACCTGTCCTATAAGGTCGCACAGCGTCAGACTCCCCAAGCAACTCCTACCTTTAACTACTCTCCAGAAGCCTGCAGCTGTCAAGCTGTTGCCTGTTCCTCTGCAATTTCAGGACCAATGTACTGAAAATCAGTAATGCAATACATATTAATACATATATTAATATATATGTAATATATATGTATTAATATATATTAATACACATATATTACTGTTTTTCAGTAAATATAAATACATATATATGTATATGGGACCATATTCAGCCACTATATATATAGTGCTGACTTTGGAGAAGCAGCTCGCCCACCCCAGAAGATGCTGTTTTCCAGCAGTGTGGAAAATCTGCACCTGCTGGCATGGGGCAAGTTGGGTTCTCTCCCAGGACAAAGACTGTGCAGACACATGAGGTCATGGGGCTGATACTCTGCTGCAAGAAGGCTTCGTGATGGACATTTCTAGACTGTACACAAAGGTGCAGACACATCCATGCTAGGTCCTCAGCTGCCTTAGATGTGGTAGCACAAAGTTCAGTGATGTAACTGGATTAATTCTTGTTGGTTAGAATCAGAGAAACAGAGAATCATCTTGGTTGGAAGAGACACTTAAAATCACTGAGTCCAACCACACATAACCCTGCCCACCCCACCTCTAGACCATGTCCCCAAGCGCTTCATCCACACACCCTTTAAATCTCTCCATGGATGGTGACTCCACCACCTCCTTGGGCAGCCTGTCCCAATGCCTCACAGCCCTTTCAGTAAAGTAATTCTTCCTGATATCTAACTTAAATCTCCCCTGGTGCAATTTTAAGCCATTTCCTCTCATCCTATCACTTGTCACCTGAGAAGAGACCAACCCCAACATCTCTGCAACCACCTTGCAGGTAGTTAGGTCCATCTTCAAGGAAGGGAAGCACTAAAGTTGTGTAAAGCAACTTGCAAGCCCACCTCTGTCAGAAGTGCAGGAAGCAAGTAACTGGAAATTGGTGAAAAACATTTTCTGAAGTGAAGAACATTGATGAAAAATGAAATATTTCTGATTATCACTCTCTCCTCTTAGCTGGTCTCAACCTGTTTGCTCTAACAGGCACCTTCTTGTCAGTAGCCACAATGACATCAATTGAGTGGGAGTGCAAAGCATCAACATTACTTGTGAGAACAATTCAGTTAGGGAAGGTTGCTCTGCTGGTAATATTAGAATCAAAACATTCAAATTCAATTTACACTGTGAATGCTGAACAGCGCATTAAGCAAATCAGTTCCAGTGGCTCTGAGATGTTCTTGTTTAAAGAAGATCAGAAACAAAATTTCAAATCCTGTACCACATCTAAATGTTGGAGCTGAAGCACTAAAACATTCTCCATTGATATTCTTAATTTTCTGCATTTAACACAGACGATTGGTCTCATCCTGATGCCCCGTGGTCCTTGGGGGACTGCTGTGGTTCTTCACAGAGGAACTACCAAGTTTACTATGTGGTTGGAAGGAAGACATTTTAAGGATGCTAGTGTTATTTCTTTTCTCCCAAGTATTCTCCTGTCCTAAGATCATCCACAAGATAATACACAATAGATTTTCCAGCAAGTCTGCTGTTTCACCCACAGATCTAGGCCCAGATTTCCAAGGAACTGTGAGTTTCCAAAGTTGCAGATAGCTATTGCAAGGATTTCTGTAGAGCTTTAAGCAAGTTTGGTACCTAACTACGGCAGGTCACGCTGATGCCAACCTGTCCCATCAGGACCTGGCGGTGTTCCCCTCTCTCTGCCTTGAGTCCTTCAGCAGAGCAAAGAGTCAGTGCAAGACATGTGCAGAACAACACTTCCCATGACAGACCTGAGCTTGAGAGGAAGTCTCAGGATGTTCCTGGGCTCAGTCCTAAAGCCTGGCCCATGATCTCCAGGGGTTTCCTCATACTGCAGCAAGGTATGTCTGTGTATATATACATATATATACACACACATATATATTTATATATATATATATATATATATACTACTCCCAGGTAGGGCTAATTAGCTCTCGTTGAGCACCACATTAGCACACGTATACATATATACACACAAAATACTGCACATAACTAGACAGGCTGGAGATGTGGATGAGAACAAACCCATACAGTGAGACATCGATTGGATTGTAATTTTATAGCTGAAAACATCTCTTTCTGAAAACTTGAGGAGATGGAAGGAAAGCCCCCAAACAGAGCTGTGGAGTCAGCAGTGCTGGCGGCAGCACAGCCAGCCCCGGAGCCAGCAGCACTGTGGTGTCCCCGCGGTGCTGTGCGCTCCCAGGTAGGGCTAATTAGCTCTCGTTGAGCACCACATTAGCACGGCAACGCAGACCTGGGGACTCGCACTCACTTTCCTGCATACCCCGGCTTGCTTGGAGCTACACTGTGCCACTTGCAAATGTTTTAAGATTCATTAACCTCCCTCTGCACTCCCCAACTAGAGAGACAATATATCAGGACAGGAAACCTGCAGCAGCAGCGAGACAGACAGGATGATAATTTCTCACCCATTCTCCTTTCCTCTGCTCTAACACACTCCAGATAATCACACCCGAAGCTAGATCAGACAGGGACAAAATTAACTGGAACTGGAACTCGGTCCTCACACATTTCTTGCTTGTATCTACACAAGGCACTGCGACCCTTCCCCATCTGTCACCTTGTCGGTACGTCAGCCCGACTGCCGAACAGCCCAACTTCCCCACATTGTGCAAGCCTATTCTACTGTTAAACTAAAAGGATACTGAGGCATTAAGAGTAAGTTATATCCATGCTGCTCTCCGCTGTGGGGTGCACAAGCCTGCACATGCAGAAGGGACATAGGCACTTGCACATCTGGTGCTGTGTGTATTCCCATCCGGGCACAGGAATTCAAGGTGTGTTTTCCCCATGTCTCTCTTTCCAAACATCAGGAAGTCAATACCTACAATTTGACCGTCTCTGCAGCGCTATTAATCACTTACTTATGTCTTAAGGTATGGGAAATATTCTTGAGAAAATCAGCACAGTAATGAATTCTGTATTTGCCTCTATTATTTTCATAAATGATCTTTTGAAAACTAGTTTTCTTTGGTCAAAATACAACCTCCTCAATTTTGTGAAGGTTACTGGGCATTATACTGGTCTACTACACTTTGCTGGACCTGAATTAATAGTGACTAGTTTGACACATATTACTTAGTTTACCTGGGTAGGGTATTACTTTCTTATCTAACTACATTAATTGATTCTACATCACTTAATAGCTCAATAGCTTATCAGGTTACTTCACTCACTAGACAAGCTAAATGTCTGGAGGCAATTAGAGTGTCATTCTCCGTAATAACAAGTTTCTTTGAGAAGTTGCTGATGAGGTTCTTTATTACACAGATTATAAAATGTATCTTCATACTCTTATAAATATAGGTACAAATTGAAATTACTTACCAGGAGTCCCACTTCCCTAGCAACCAGGCAGGTTTTAGGCTCATTTTAGGGATGGCTGCTATATCCCCTTCCTCCCCCTTCCCCAGTGCTCTCTCCTGCCTCCCTCGTGATCTGTGTCCAATTTTCTGTCACTCAGAGGTGATCTACAACCACGGAGAATCTGTCACCACGTCCCTTGCAGTTTGCCACTCTCAATGTTCAGTTCATTTCGAGGATGTTACCTCCGGGGCACCAGGGCTCAACATCACGGTTTAATTATGGCTGCTCTTCTCCTTGGCTGCCACTTACATGATAAGTGCAAAGCTGGAGAGGAGCTCTTCCCTTTCACATTTCCATACGACAGCTGTGCTGTACGGGACGTTACACACAAATCCCCAGTCTTGCCCCAGCAGAAGATCTGAATGACCTGCACTGCCTCCTCCCTAGCCCTCCCACTGCAGCTTTTGGCTTTAACTTAGTTCCCTGGTTCATTTCTCACCTATGTATCTGAAAAACATCTTTAATCCTGGGCATCACAGCACCTCGGATGGAGACCTCTCTCCATGCATCTCCAAATACAGTCTGGCGCCCAGCAGAAACCTGAACACATTTTGTTTACTACAGCATGGATTCAATCAGTAATAAATCTTTCCTTCCATTTATTAAATGAAGTAATATATTAATCTTTAATAAATTAAAATTAAGTGGAAGATCATTAAATTAACTTCTTAAACGGAGTTGTATCTGGGAAAGATTGTATCTGGGTTGTATCTGGGAAAGAGCCCAAACCAAACATCACTGATACCCACTTCCATGCAGCCCCTGACCTATCTGCACTCCACAGAGTCTAAACCAATGTCTTCCTATCCCAAACCATTGTCCCACTTTTAGGCAGTGAGGAAAGTGAACAGAGGGGGAAGTGGGGATATAAGAGATGGGCTTTGGGCTCTGGTGATCTTAGCACAGTACAAACGGGACAATCAAGACTCTTGGCACTCATGCCCCAGGCTGCTGCTGGCTCTGCCTCCAAGCTCTGCTCCTCTCTCCTGCTTTCCTCTGCTTCATCAAAGCCAGCCCTTTAATGCTAAAAGTCTCTTTGCATCACCAGTGTGGTTCAGATGCCTTCCTGTGAATGTGTTAGGAAGGCTTCTCTGATTGTCACACAAGTGACAAATTGCTGCAGTGGCAGAGATGCAGGAACAGTGACCCTGGGTATCCTCCTCACTTGCAGCTTTCCAGTTGCCTCCTGAGGAGTTTGAGGATGTAGCAACAGATCCCTGCAAAGGGACACGCCTTTGTGGCCCTGCTACAACTCCAGGGCTGCTGGACCTTGGGCACTTACAGTCATGGGCTGGATGGAAAATTTTGCTAATATGTAAAAGGACCATTATTCTTGGATTCGCTTCATCAAAGCAGAGTTTTTAGATAATTAAGATGCACAACTCCAATTTGATGCCAGGGATGATGTATTGTTTCTTTTCTCCCCTGCCTCCCAGCAAAGAAGTGAACAGAAAACCACCCATCCCTGAGTATCTCAGAGTCATGCTTGAAGATGACAGCCCAGCTGCAGGCTCAAGTCTCAGGAGAAGCAGCCCTTAAGCACATACAGACTTTGGACTCTTGGAGGTGGGTGCAGGGGTCCTTTGCCCTGTTAGGCTCGAATTATAGACCTGGCTGAAGTGTGGTGGTTGCAGAGTCCTGCTGTCAGGCAATCCCCAACCAAGGTTTTCAACTCTTTGCTTGGGTGCACTGAATAATAATTTAAAAATATTTTAAATGTTAGGTTCTGTTTTCATCAAAAGCACCAACAATGCAACTCCAGCCTCTCCAGCAAAGACTTTCCAAACAGTCAGCTGGGAATGGGGCAGAAGCAGGATTTTAAACAGCAAAGGAAAATCCTTTATAGTGTTTTTTAATTCTACCCATTCCAAATGTTGCTGCTATTTCTCAGCTATCTCCTGTGGCCTGGCAGGTGATTGAAGCTGCCATTAATTGTGCTTTTTCTTCAGTTTCATATAGGAAGGTTTGGGGTCGCTGCTGGAAAGCCTGCAGGAGCTATGGGAAGATGGAAAGGCTGGTGGAGTTAAGGCAGAGGGTGTTTCAGTATTACTTGTGATCGTGGTTTAAAGGAGGAGACACCCTATCTCCCTCCAGAGAGGAAAAAGTCTTGATCTCATTCGGATTCCTGATAGATGTACGAGGGAATGGTGGCTTGTTCATCACACATGGAGGCTTTGTATGTAAGGAAAACCAGGAGCCCTTGGCCCCTGGGACGGGGCAGAAGAGGAAAGCAATGCCAGGTCCCACCCCATGTGCTCAACTCCTGCACTGACATAAGCATCACCACATTGATGCCCATCACAAATCCCATGTCTCCCCTCAAAAACCAGTTTCCCCAGGCTCATACTTTTGGGAGCTGAACAGCTGAGGAAACTGTTTTACGTTCACATCCTTGAGTCTCATCTGCTTCTTATACAAACACCCTCCTGTCTTAGAAAATACAGACATAGCACAGAGAATCATTAAGATGGTGCTCTGAGCTAGCAGCTCCTCTGCCTGGCAGCTTGTCTGGGAAGCACCAGGGCTCTGAGCCTGCAGGAAGGTGCCTGCAAGACACAAAAGCAGCCTCCAAACTGCAGGACGGCGTTTCTGAGCAATGGCAGCAATCCTACGTGAGCTGGTTCACTCTCTGTGCCTCTCCTATCTTTGGCATTTAAGATGTTCAGTAATTTTTCAGAGGACAAACAAACAAAACCCTTGCGGTTTGCCTTTAAATATTATGCCAGACCCACGGCTAGTTGATATGCACCAGCAAGAGATGTCTGCTACCTCAGAACAATTAGTCTAAAATATTTATCAGAAATAAGTGTTGGGTTTTTTTGTCCAAGTTTTTGAAGTTATGAGGCCTCAGATGGGATTAATGGAAATTTTAATTAAGATATGGAAATAAGCTGCTTTCTCCCTGTCTCTCTGAGACTGCAGGGAGTTAACATTATCCTCAACAGCATGTCTCAACCTGCTGGGGGAACCATTTGCAAGATGACTTTGTTTTTTAAGTTCACCTTAGGCAGGGTGTTTAGCTGGGAATTTGCAGTGAACCCCAAGTCTATGTCAGCAAAGAGCTACTCTGCTCCGGAGGACCATGACCAATCCCCCTGCTCTCTTGCACCACCGGAGCAGTCAGCAGCACCACTCCCTTTCCCACTCCAGGGAAAAGCTTTCCTCAAGGAAGGAAAGTGATTTCAATCCTTTTATGTGTTTTCCAAGGTGCATCCTGGCCATCTAGCTGCTTACCTCAGCTCCATTCATAAGGAGAAGATAAACAGAACCAGGAATCGAAGGGACAGGAGCTGAGAGGAGCCCAGTGACAGCCACGGGCTGTCAGGAAGAGCATCCCTGAAGCAGAGGCTCTGCTTCTGCACTTCCCCAGTCTCTTGCTGATTCAGACAGGACACTGCCAAGGCTGATGTTGAAGCAGAAATGAAGCACTGATGATTTTAGGCCTGATCAGGAGTGCAGAGCTCCCCTGATTTCATTCAGCAATCACACTGCAAATGCCCAATGCCAGCAGAGTGAGCTTCACCCTACCAAAACACCACTGTTACTCCAGGGATAATATTTATTTTATGGATGTTTGCCCTCTTTACACTGCAGCAGTGCTAATGGTGCAGACAGAGCTTTTTTTTTGAAGGCAAAAGATTTTAACTGAAGTCTTCGAGCTACTTTGGCCTCTAGTTTGTGATTGGAAATCAGGAACCAACATGTTAGGAAGAGCTGGATTTTGGCACAGAAGCAGAAACTGTGTGGAGAGGGGGTCTCAAAATATTGAGGAAAGGTTCCTGCAGGATATGCCTGGAAGATTTCTGCTTTCTCTTCCTCCTCTCTGCCTTTAGTCTGTGCAGATAAATCTCACTTTTCCCCGTTTAAAGATGAGGGAAAACAAAGTGCTTAGGCACCTATATATTTCTGTTGCTTGGCTTCAGAAAATGATGGCCTGGCTTCCAGATGCAATAAATTTCTGTATTTCTAGCTGAGTTCAACAAGAGCAGAAGTTTTAAAAGAAGGGTGTTTTAATTCTGGTTTCTGAAGGTAGCAAAAAGAAATCTGATAAAAGTATTTCAAATCACTCGCACTATTTTGCATCCTGTAGGATCACACTTCAATTCCTACTGATACGAAACAAGTTGTTTTATTTATGGGAAACAAATCTCATTCCCAAACCTGTTAACCCAATGGAAGAACTTCTGAATGCACTCTGAGTAACTTATTTCATGTGAGGATCACAAAATAGCTTAGAAGCATTAATTAATCAAGTACTGAGACCTAAGCATGAGCTATAGAGACATTTCTATACCAAACCCATCTTACAGACAAAGAGGGACTAAAAGGCATGAAATGACTTGTCCAGGGTCACAGACAAGTCCATAGCAATGCTAAAACTGAAATTCAGGAGTTCTTTTTCTCTTTCTTCAAAACCAGAGGCTGTCCTCTAGCATTGGGAACAAAGGAAAAAGGAAAAAAAGTAAAAGGAATGGATGTATTAAGGATGCCCAGATGTTCTTGACACAGAGGGCATAGGTCAAATCTGAGATCCTATTTCAAAATCTAGAGAAAATTACCTTTCCAATGACATGTGGCGTGACCTTCAACTCCTAATAGTCTAGGAGCAGTCAATTTCTGAACGTTTGGATCATGCATTTTACATTTGGGATCTCTAAATCATCTCTTATCATTTACTTACTTCTCTCCGATAATGAACACCCTTTTTCTGCTGCATCTCTCTTTTTTTTAATGCAGGCTGCATCCTGCTACACGCTTTTCAAAAAGCACATGAAAAATCTCCAAGCACAAAAGTGACATTTAATGCAAGACTTGGGTGTAGTTGCTGATCACTGCTTGCTTGTATGTCTTGTACAGAAGGGGTAGCCAGACTGCAGAAGGCTGGAGGGCATTAAGCAGAGATGATTTTGAGGGGATCTCAACCAAATTAAACTTTTTTTTTTTTATTTTTAAGGAAAGCCCAGCAGGAGATAACAAAAATTAGGGTTGGATTTACTAAAAATGAAGCGCTCCAGTGATTAAAAAATGGTTGCCTGCAAAATCCCAAGTTGCATTTGATTGTGAAACAGCACCAAGCCAAGATAGTGTAGCTCTGATAAACTCTGGTGTGAATGACAATATTTCATAGCATCTCCATTTGTACAATAAGGGTGGAACTGTTTAATGACAATTTATTGGTGTACACACAGTGATATAGTGTATTTTAATCTTTTTCTCTTTTTTTCTTTTGCCAGTTGGTTCTTCCAAATAGGAAAAGAATGATAATCATTATCTAAGCTCTTGACTTCCCTTGACTTAATTGCAGTCTAAGCCTGCTCCTAATCTGTACAGATCATGATGGCACGATTTAGAGTTTAATTTGAACCCCCAGTGAATACATGCACAGAGGCTGGAGGGTCTGTGTGCACACATATTTGTGTGCTCAGGGTTTTGAACAAACCTTTTTAAATATTTTTTTCCCAAAAAAAAGCTAGGGTTAGGGTCTCCACCTTTCCCCTGTTAGCACACACAGCCTCTGCCTGCCAGTTTCCCAGCTTTCAAAAGGATCAGGATTTTTTCCCCAACTTCATATTTCATTATATAAATAAAATTAAGAGGTTTTGAGGTAGAAAAACATGATTTGCTGAGAGTAGGGAAGACCAGAGCAGTTCTGCTGTGCCCAGTCCACCGAGTGTGTCATGCCCCTGAGTTAGACAGAAGATCCCTTTGTGTTTCATGTCTGGCATCTCCAAAGTTCTCTAAGAGATCTGGAGACCTAAGTCTTATTAGAATATTAAATTGAGGTTTATCTTATACATCTTCACCTGATGTGTGCCTCAGGAGGATTCCTCCAGCCATTTAGAAATACTGGGAAGGGGATCCCGATCTCTGCATTAATGGGGCACAGCTGGGGAGAACAGGCAACACAGATGAGGGGAAATAAAACATACCTAAAATTTGAACCAACTCACCTTTGAAGCTCAAGACAGATGAGCTAACTATTTTTCTATCTTTTAGAATATTACTGGTTTTAAAGTATCTGTCCATCCTAGATCAGGTTGAAAACCTTAGCACTGAAATATCTCCTTATGGGTCCCTTCCAAATCAGGATATTCTGTGATTCTATGATCTCTGTGCTTGGTGACTGTACCTAAGTAAGAGCAGAAGGACTGTGTTTGTCCCCTGAACTGCATCACTGTCATGGCTGAGGAATAAGCTCCGAGCAGCTTCATCCCACCATGGGGGGAAACACCCTGTCTCTTCCCTGGCTAATGTACTAATGCACAAAAAAAGCTTCACACACTGAAAAAAAATATTTCCTATGCTTGTAGCTAAGATTTAGGTTGATTACTGCTGAAATAAGACTTCCACAGTTTTAATTAGCTACAGGGTGGGGGCCTAGCTCATTACTCTGAAAATGTAATGATGTTTCCGCTTCCATTTCCACAATCAGGTTCTTCTCTTTCTGAAGTGGTTTCTGGCATACTAAAGATGGGCTGTGAGCAAGTCAAGCCACATCCACCACTGTTGGACCAGCTTAGACCTTGATGTGGGACAGCAGTTGGACTCCCCCGCTGTGCTGGTTGGGCAGAGGCAGCCTGGGTGATGAAGCCAGGTTTGGGGGTGAGCTCTGCACTGGGTTTGGAGGCAGACTGACCTGCACTGGATTTACACCTCCGTTGTCCTCACCTGGCTCTTGCAAACCCGTGATGCCTACTTCAGCACTCCCAATATCTTGCCTGAGCTGAACTCCTCTTCCAAGTACAGATCCCCAAACCTTCCCACACCATATTTTTATCTGCAGTATATTCAAGGTCATAATGAGCTCAGTATTATCCTCACCTGAAATGATGCATTGTCCAAGCTTCCTCCAAGCTCGCTCTTACATGCCTGCAAGTCCCAGTGCCTGATGATTAACAACGAGCCCAAATGGGGACTAAGAGACAAGCAATGAAAAATGTCCCCGCAAGACAGGGATGCTGAATGCGAAGAAACAAATCCCTTTAAGGTGCCCTGAGAGTTACTCTTAGGTCCATGATAGCTCCATTAGCCAGAGCTAAGGTGCCACTTTGCATTTCATGCTACAGCGAAGTTCTCGTTTGACCAGCCGTGATTTGCACAACTTGGGGAAGTTTCTTCCTCAGAGCTGGCACATTAAAGGAAAAGGCTGCACGGCGCTGCAGGCAACAGCCAATATTTTGTTGTCATGTACGATTGCCTATTGACTGTGAAAAAGCAAATAACACAGCCTGAGAGGCTCCAGCTTTCGGATACCTGAATCCAAGCCTGTCTCACTGCTTAAAGAGAGACCCCTTGGTAAATGTTGGGGGGTAGGGGGAGAGGACACGTTTTGCCTGATCCCAAAAAATGTGTCAGACTCTCTCAGTTAAGAGAAAAGGGTGTGTTTCTTTTAACTCAGTTAGCAAACACTGCCAGCTCTGACAGTCCCTAGCTCAGTCCCCAGGCTGTCAGCTGCTGGTCCAATTTTAGGTTTGTGTGCTGTCTAGATAGCAAAGTTTATTGATGAAATACGGTCGTAGGTGTAAGAAAAACGTGGTGGATCTGACATAGCTTCTTGAACCTCTACTTATGAAGACTAACGTATATCTTGATGAACTGGCAAATGCATCTTTCTACACCTGAAGGTTTCTGCATGTGAAAAAAAAAACCCCGGCAACAAATATGCTGATACTTTGAACATTGGTTTGGGTTGGGTTTTTTTGTTTGTTTCTGTTTCTGTTTTTTAGTCCTGCTGCAGTCAGCAGAAGAAAAAATCTGGAAAAAAAAACAAGTTATAAATAATTGCTACTATGACAGTGCTGAGGAGACCCAGCCCCAGAGTAGCACTTTGTTCCACAAGTGTTTTTTCTCAGCTTAAAAAGCCAAAAACTAGTTGAGGAAGAGTTTTGCCCTAAACATTCTTGGACACTAATAGATGCAGTTCCTACCCTGATGCACAGGAGCAGGTTGGGAGCTGGGCACAAAGGTGACACCACTCACAGAAATCCTCGACTAAGATTTGTGTTTCTCATTTAAATTAATGCCAAACTTATAGTACATTGTAGTAAGTCAGCTCCCAGCCTATCACCATGCTTCCTGTCAACAGAGGTCTCTGGAAGCTCAGAGCCAGCTCACATGAGATACCAGTGAACAGATTCAGCAGAAGTTAGTCCCCAGAAATCTGGATTTTCTAAGATCTCAGACCATCCAGAAGCACTCCGCGGCAGTGATTTAATCCAACAAATTGCAACCATTTACACACAGAGAGAGAGGAGCAGGTGGGACTGCTGGCTACAGAGCCAGGGAGCAGGGGAAGGCAGAAACCGCTCAGAAGTGTGATAAAAATGTCCTTGATGTGTGGGAAGAGAGGGAGAGGTCAGACAGATAATGCTGCTGGCTTCTGTTTTGTGGCTCGGGTCTTCTCATGTTCTAACCGACTGTGTTTGACATGAGCTTGTCCTCATTATTTTAATTCAACTATAAGTTGTATAAAGTATGTTTTTAATGCCTGGTGCCTTATTTGGTAAAAGCAAAAGGTTATGAGCCCATAAGGGGGAAAAAAAAAAATAAAAATCAATAAATTACAATAAAAGTGAAAGAAAAACATTTCTCTGGCAACCAGCAATGCAGCACCAGCAGGAGAAGCAGCCGCAGGAAGGGGGAGAAAAGGCAGGGGAAAAAGCAAACAAGATGTCTCATTTAAAAAAAAAAAAAAAAAAATTAAAAAGAGGAGAATTTAAAGCAAGGCACGTGTTTTTGCAGGAAAAGACTGGTGAGTGAAAAGAGGACAGTTACATGGAATAATTACCCTTGGAAAGCTTGTATATCTGGGAAGGAATCCTATTAGTCCTTTGCTGGGCACGAAAGAGAAGTGAGAGGAGGGAAGGGAAAACACCTCAAAGTTAAAGCACAAGGCAGAAAGCTGCCTTCCTATGTGTCTGCTCTTCAAAAATCCCTATCAAGCAGCCTCTGTAGTCCAAATTTCCTTGTGGGGAGGGAAACAGGCATTTTGGCTGGCTCTGCCAGCCCCAGTTAGGACTAGTCACAGCTTGGGCCTGCCTGCCTGTGCTCTCCTGGCACCCAGATGAGGGGCTGAATTTTCAGTGGAGGGTTTTTATGAGCATTTTAAAAGCTTCTGTTTTGGGCTCTGGTGTCAGGGAAAAACAAAACAGTGAGGATCACAACCTGCTTCAGGTCAGAGAGACTGGCTGGAGTAGGGAATGAGGCAGGGTCTGTAATGCAGTGATGCAAGCATTTGGCACTTTGGGATGCAGTCCCTGACTTCATTTTATAGCTGGCTTTTGTCTTCTGATTTTTATAAACATTCAGAAACACAGAGAAGCCCAACGCTTCCTGAGAAGTCACAGTGTCCACTGGCACAGTTACATTAGCCAGGTCCACCTTGTATCTTAAAGCTCATGGTGCCAGTAAATTTGAACTGATCAGCCATTTGTTGCTAAACAACCCTTTGAGAAGCTGGTACTTGGATGTGAGGCTTTGGAAATGAACTCTGGGCTTGGAAAGTTGTAAGAAATCTATCTAATTATTGGCTGCTGAGTTATTTTCTTGTTTAAGAGTCCTTTAAGAGTGAGTCTGATCTGCTCCTTTGCAGGTTTCTTCCTCCTGGTCTATACTGAGAATTAATGTGAAGCAAAACACTGGATGCATCGGATGAGCTTCCTGCTTGCCTGAGAGTTACTTAGGGTGTATCCAGTATCTGGTTTTTTTAAGTTTAAAAAGTAGTCAAAAGGTTTTTAGAAGAAATGAGGTGAAAACAGACTGGTTTACGTGCAGGAAAATCATGTTTTCTGGGTGAAAAGCTCCTGACAGCAGAAGGAATGGGTTAAAGTGAAAAAATCCCACTGTTTAAGTTAAACAGGTATTCTGCACATAAGGATTTAAAGGCAGATTTCAACCCAGGAAGCTCTGCAACAGCTACTGGGTGATGCATGGCTGCAGAAAGCCTCATGCTCTCAGAGTGAAACCTTTCAAGACTGTTCCCATGAGAGATTCCCCAGGACTTCTCATTGCACACATACCTGCGTGCCCTTCCTCTGCAGAGGGTCCCGTCATTCCCCCACCCCCTCCCCGTCATTTACAAGATGAGGGCATGTACAGGAAGAAGAGATGCACTAATAATGTCTTCAGTGACTATTGTCACTATTTTAATGTATGGAGTCAAAGCAATTACCCAGCAGAATACGGTCTCTGAACTGCCAGAAAGGACATTTTTGAGCACTTGACAGCTGACCAGAGGAATTGTGTTGTATCATACACCCAGGGAAAATCAGAGTCGGTGGGAAACATGGAACATACTGCCACTGTTTCTGTTTGTAAATTAATCACACCGGATGCTAACTCCTTTGTTCACTACCTCTCCACAACCTGTGCCACACAGACAGCATTGCTGACATTTTACAATCCAAATAAGGAATTATTAATGCTAATTTTAATTCGACTGAAAAAAAAAGAAGCAGGACCCCCCCATGATGGTCCTTTGCTCTGCTAGGGTCTCTCCAAATCCAGACCAGAATGATGATCTCCAGCAGAATAAAGTCTGAAAGGAAATTATTCTTCTCCTCTAGACTTCTGTAGGTTAAGTGTTTGCATGTATAAGTGTCCAGCCCTATTTCAGTATGTGTGTGTCTCACTGCCAAGACCCTTTCTCACACCAACCCCTGGTTATCAGCCTGAAGAGATACATTGAGCAAAATAAGAGACATGGAAAGCAATTGAAACAACGCAATGGACATGGGTGTTGACTTCCCTGCGAGTTCACTTGGAAAGAAAAGCTGCAGAAGGAGAGAAAAGCAGGAGAGGGAGGAAAGCTGAGGCCAAAGGAGAGCCTCAGGGGCATAGGTAACTGGCTTGCTGCTGTTGTGTTCATGGAAATGCCCGGCTCCTCTGCCACAGGGCAGACTTCAGAGGAGGTATTTCCACCTGCTTTGCTTTCTCCTCCTCTCCCAACATACTGTACCCCAGAAGGCAGTTCTGCGTAGCAGCCTTTCCAAGGACATCCACTGGAGTCAAACACAGTGACATGTTTCAGTCTTGGTGCTGACTTGCTCTTTGCACTGGGATATACCACTGTCTCTCCACCCCAACGTCCTGCCTACTCATGGTGAACAGATAGGCACAACCAGACATCTCACTGTCCACCAGCCAGCTCTCCTCCTGCCATGTCCAGGGAAGAGAAGAGCATCCAACTGCCAGGTCATAACTGTGTATCACACAGGGAATATGCCACCATCACTATCCTGCTGTAATCACTCAACAGTAACCACCCCAAAAGTATGACTTTTCAAGGAGAATCGGGGTATTTTTCAGCCTACTTGATCCTCCTGAGTGTTGCAGCCTGGGAAGAGCCCTAGATTGAGGTTAGACCCTAAGGACCTGATTTCCAACACCCCTGCCCATCGGCCCCATTCAGGAAGAAACTGAAACTTGTGCCTGACTCCTTGTCTCACTGAAGTCATAAGCACAGGAGTCAGAATTAGGCAGTGAGGCATCTGTCTGGCAACACTGTTCCCCATCACCTTCCGCTCAGTGTTAACAAGGCAGTGCAGATGCTACGAGGTACCACTGTGTCAAAGGTGAAAAAACACTTAATCTTCCTCATCCTGCTATTGAGAGAATTCCAAAGGAACATGTGTGTGGCTATACTTAACTCTTGTTCCTTTCTAAAAATAAATAAATAATAAATTATTCAGCTCATACAGGCAATGAATATAGGCCACGGAATCCAACACACAGCAGCAAAAGTACTCCATTATTAAGTCTGTAATTGCCAAGAATTAATTTGCTAATTGCATGCAACTAATCTGCGTCCTTTTTGTTTTATATCAATTAACAGAGTAATTAAAAAAAGCAATCTTCTTGATAGTTCCTCACTGGCAGACTTAGCCCAGCAGAGCTAATGAAAGAGGGCCACCCTTTAACTAACCTCATTAGTATCTCTTCTTTTGTTAAACATCCTACAAAAAATAGTTAATTTTGCTGCATGAAAGTCCTTGATGTTAGACTGCTAATGAGGGGGCCACACAGCTCTGATTCGGTGTTTGTTTGGAGAGTGGCTCTACACGTTGCAAAGGAAAATGCTTGTTCCCTGCCTTGCTGCCCTTTCAAGGATGGAGAGTCAGGTAGACAGCCACAGCTGTGTACTGATTAGAGGTTTATAGATATGAACAGTTTCCAACCCTTTAAAGTTCCCTCCAGGTCAAAGATGAAGTTTGTTTCATTAAAAAAAAGACTAAAATAAAAAACCTCACCCAAAAACACAGCAGGAGAAGACCTGCCTGGAAGAAGAGGGCAGCCAGGAGACGGCTGTTTCTACATCATGGTCTGTAAGAGATACCTCTCTGGCAGAGAGCTGGGGGAAAAAGAAAGATGCATTCCCAGCAATGGCAGAGATGCTGCACTGGAGGTTGTACACACAGCATGAAGTGATCCGTGCAGGGAGCAGCCAAATGTGGCTCTGGATGCCTGCGCAGGCTCATCCGAACTGCAGTCGGGCGTGTGTGTGTGGGCTGGAGCTGGGAGATGCACAGAGACCTGCTGGGATTTTCAATAGCTTGAAATTTCCCCTCATTACCTGCGCTTCTGAAACCCTCCAAGGATCTGGGCTCACTGGCAGCTTCTAGCTTTGAAAATGCCTGGAACACAAGGGGAGCACAAGCACTCATCACAGACACCTTTCTAACACATTCCTGGCTTACACACCTTTGCTGGGCAGTGGTGCACAGGGCCGCGGTGTCTAAGGTGTTTTAAAGGTGCTGGTCAAGGGGAAGAGCAAACAGAGGGGAATCACCAACAAGGACAGGAGGGTGGCCACACAGCTGTGTTGGTGTGTCCTGACTTCAGCTTTCGATTCTCTCCTCCATCCCGCTGCAGGGTAAGTGGGGGGAGTTGGGGAGTGAAAGGCCGTGGGGTTGTTTTAGCCACAGGCTGGGTTAAACCACAACACTGTGTCAGCGTGATTCAGGAAGGGAAAACTCTGCTCTGATTAAAGAATAAAATATACTTCACAGTCCTCTCCCCTGATTTAGTATCACGTGAACCTTTATATGAGGCATCTGTAAGTTCAGCTGCATTGACATAGTCTTCATCAGAGCCTGTGTGCTTGGTACCACCCTCATTCAGCAGGATAAAGGCCCATAAGTATATTTTTCCCTGTTGTAAGAGATATTCTGTAATATTCTATTGTCAGAGCTTGTGAGGAGGAATGCAGCATCACTGGTGTAGAAGACAAGCACTAATTTCCAGGGCCTGGGCTCTGACATCTTGTTTGCTTTGCTTTTGGGTGTCCGCTGGATTAGCAGCCTCACACCCCCCTCTGCCCCCGAACGGGTGTACATCCAGGTGGGCATCTCATTCCTGCAGGATAATGCCACTGTGGTGCTCATGGAGCTGGGTGGGCTACGTGGTGACTTCTTGGCTCTCCTTCAGCACCATCCCCATCACCTGACTCCCTGTCAGGCTGATCTGACGGTGTTTGCAGCTCACGTCCTGCTTTTTCCTACAGCTTCTGGAGCTGGAAACCGTCCTTGCTGTAATGAGACCTTCCACCAGGAGGCAAGTCGGGCTTCGCAGCGGCACAGCAAAGAGTGGAAACGGCTCTAGCCAAGAGCTGTCTTTTGCCATGAAGGGGTCCCAGATGATGCTCGGGTGCCAAAGATACCGGAAATTTATCTCTGAGCACATCAGACGAGACTTACAAATGTTTCCCTGGGTTGGATTTCTAGATTTGCTCGGTAGATTTACTGAAAAAATTGTCAGAGTAGCAGGTGGCAGCATTAGCAGTGTTTTCCTGCTCCAGGGGCTGGGCTTTGTCAAAGGAGACGGAAATGGGTTCACATTACTCTGAAACGACAACATGAAACCCAGGCAGAAAAACCCCAACGCTCAAGTGAGCTGGGAGCCCAAATCCTGGACGGAGACAGAGCACATTGTGTTTATCTTCAGGAGCTTTTTGAAAAGCAACTCTCCCTTCAGACAGTTTCTCCCAGGTTGGGTGGATGCTACCCACCACATTAAAGGGAGACCAGCAAGATGCTGGACCTGACCCCGGAACTGCTTAGACATGGACCAGAGGTCATTTCACCCAATCTCCTGTGTCTATTTACCTGAGTTTTCAAGACGTGCTCTCACAGGTAGCCTGAAACCTTTTTGTCATTACAAAGCAAAAAGAAGGTATAAAATGAAAAATAACCCACGACTGCCGGTGCTGTTGGTGCCTTTGAAGCAGGGGCTGAGAACTGAGTGTTGAGGTCTCCTTGCACCATGCACCATGGTGAAAACCACTCGCTACCATTTAAAACCATCAAGATTTTCTTTTCATCCCTCCACACAGGGATGCCCTGGGACCTGGGGGACAGCAGCACCTACCTTGCCTTCCCCATGCAGGGAACAAACAGGAGGTGAAGCAGGGGAGGGAAGCGAGGTGTTACCACCAAGGGGGGAAAGAAAGAAGAGGGGGAAAAAAGAAAGAAACCAGATTTATGCTCCAGCCATTCCCCTCTGTAATCAGCTTATGTTGTAGAGTTAAATGAACCGATGGGGAACTCCATGCAGGCGACGGGGCTTGTCAGCTGGGAACTTGTAAATCACCTGCTGGTGTGAGAAGCGTGTGCAAGGGTGGGTGTGCAAGGGTGGGCACGCAAGGGTGGGTGGTCCATCGTGCACACACACATGCAGCGAGGCGAGGGCTGGTGTGGTGGGGGCAGGTGGGGCTGGCGGGGGCCCAGCGCCCGTGCTCGGTGGGTACCCCTCCTGCCAGGCCGGGTGTGAAGGAGCAGCTGAGACGAATTGCAATACCTCCCACTCCTCTGCCCATTTGTTTCTTATGAATGCATAATGAATGCTAATGAATTCCTCACTTGGGGCATATGGTTAAGACATATAGAGCCTAACCTTGCTACAAAGAAGAAAGACCTTGATGTTACAAGATGGGGGAGGGCTGGGAGGAACCCAGCGATTTGTGAGCCAAGCTGGGGTCAGCGGGACTCATCCTGCTCCAGCCCAAGGTCTGTGTCAGATGCAAGGGCTGCAGGACCTTTGGAGGGGAGAGAGAAATTATTCGCTTCCCTGCTAAAGGAAAGGCAAACCTATGTCCACAGATGTGTTTTAGAGGCTGAGAGTTGTCATGGGGTTAAAGAAAAAGGATTTCTCCTTTCTCTGGAGAAGTGGAGGATATCTGAAGGAAAATGTTGCACAACGGTTCAGAGGGGAAATGGATATGCAAAGATTCAAAGGCAATGTTGAGAAGGAACAAAACCACCCTCAGTTTATGCTGCTTTGGCTTCTCAACTGAAAGCAGTGACTGGAGGTGCCAAGTAGCACCTGAAGTGATGGGTGGATTTGTGCAATGAACCCTCCTCTGGAAACCCCAGCCTTCTGGATAGGTGCTGAGCCTGGATATGACAATGGGTCCTATGCTGAAAACGAGTAATTCTACCTTGAACTCCAGCAAAACAGGGGGGATATCTGAAGGCTGATGGGGAGAGAGGAGCAGAGCAGGAGTGGTGTGAAGATGCTGCAACAGCACCACAAATAGCACCTCTGGAAATGGAGAGAAGGATGAGAAGGTTTCAAATGCCAAGGGATTTACAAGAGATGCAGCAGTGGGACACAAATGGCCAGTGTGACAGTGGAAGACACTCAGGATTGAAAGGCAGGTGCCTCATCAAATGTGAGGATGATGATGGAGGTGACCAACACAGCCACACCAAAGCAAAGCAAGTGTCATGCTCTGGCCCCAGGGACCTTCCTCTCCTCGATCCCCATCCTTGCCATCCCCATGTCTCCTCGTGCCTCTTCAATTGCATTCAGCCTTCCAAACAGGGAGGTTTGAGGAAATTTAGGCTCTGTAGCATAACCAAGTAATCCTTGAGGAGCTGGTAGATGTGACACAGGAGCCATGAGTAGCCTCCACTCATCACTACAGAGGCTGGTGACACCTCAGGCTACCCCCGATGGCAAGAGACGCCTACATTCAGACAACAGAATCCCAGTGTGTCACAGGCTGGTTTAGTGGCATTACAGAAAGTCACTATAGTCCTGACAGTGTCAGCACAGTTTAGGAGCTGCAACAGAGTTCATGGTTCTACCTTGGGCTGATGTGAGAACAGGAGGTTTGTGAGCAGATTTCTGCCTTCCCGCCTAGAGATCTGAGGTGGGGGGACCCCACGGGTTAGTGCTGCAAGCCCTAGGCTGTGTCCCAGTGCTTCACAACCCAATATACTTAGAGACTACTGAAAGACTTCTTTTTTAATTGGAAGATCTGGAAACTTGATGCTCCAGACAACTTGGATCTAGTCATGAAGTGCTACCAGTACCCCCAAAATGCAAAGACTTACAGACCAAGATTTAAATGAGGTAGTTGAGATACCTGTAAAAACACAGATCTCTCTATTGGGTTATATGCCAAGCTACTCCTGGCTCAGTTTTGGGTCTGCATACAGCTCTTACTGCTCTGCTCAGTCTCAAGCCAGGCAGGGCTAACTAGCTCCAATACTCCTCCCTGGGTTGCTGTCATGTCTGTGAGATATCAACAAACATGCAACCTGATGGTCTGTCCCAAAGGATTAGAAAACATCAAGAAAACACTCAAGGACTTTCAAAGTATTCTAAAAGTGTCTGAAGAAACTTTCACCCACACCAAAAATTCTTTAGATATTAGAAACTGTCATGGGACCCTTTTGGAAACCTGCAGCTGGTAGATTTCTGAGTGAGACCACCTCTCTGAAACAGCTGGAGACTGAGCTGACATGTGAGCTGGATGCTCTACCATCAGCGTTAGGACCTGGACCACTGTGGTTAAAGGCTTGCCTTTCTCTTTGCTTTTTTCCAGCTAACTCTATCCACGTCCTCTCCCCTAAACCTTATTGGGAGCAATTAGATGGACACATCTGTAGCACTTTAAGGCATTACTGCCCTTTGCTGTCCATCTCATGCCTTATAACAGGAGCTGAGATCAGGCAAAAAAATGCAGAAAAGCATCCATAGCTTGTGACTGCTAGTTTATCAATGCATTTCTGAGGACAAAGCAGCCCAGGTACCTCACTGAGCAAGCAGCGAAAAACAGCAGAGAGCGAGCTGGAAAAATTTCAAAGTCCTTCTAAAAATTAAAATCTGAAAGCCAGCCAAGTCCCAGCAGCTGAGTGGAGGTGCGAGGCATTTAGTCTCCAGGGTGGGCAAAAGCAGCCGACTGCCGTATGCAGTGTGCATCAACACCTCTTGACACTTATGAATATGGGGCTGGTGCTGATGCCCACTTGGATGAAAGAACAGAGTGAGATTGCCAGCGTCAGAGTGGGTGGAAAGGAGGGATGATCGGTAGCAAGATGTTGGGTTTTCTTTAACCCTGTCTTGCACAAAGAGAGGCCCCTGAACCCGTTCATCTGGAGTCGAGATGTGGAAATTTAAAGGCTGGAAATGTTTGGGTGGAGGTAACTGGGCTAAGCCCGTGGGAGGGGGATCTGTATGGTTGAGCCAAACCACATGTGGACGCTGATGCTCAGTCCCAGGGAAAAAAATACCATCCTAAGGCTTTCCTACAGCACTGACTTGATTTCTGGAAACACTTGAGTTTTCTGGGAACTCTGATTGTCCAGCAGTTCTGGAAACTCAGACCCTTAGCATCTCCCACAGTGCGTTGCACACAGCCCAGCAGCAATCCCCAACTCCTGAAAAGCAGGGAATCACGCAGCCATTAAGTTTCCAAGCCTTGATGATTGCTTTCTGCAAACCCAGAGAAGATACTGCCATCACCTGAGACAGCTCTTTACAATAAAAGCTTGTGGTAGGAGCAAGGTTTCAGTGAAAGCTGCCTATAGCTGAAGGCTCAGCTTGGAGTGGGTTTTAAATCTCTACATCCTAAATACAAATTGATGTAGGTGGGGGGCAGCTGGGGTGAATGTTTGGATGATGACAGCGTAATCAATGGACAAAGAACCCCCTTAGTTTGAAGTGCCAGTCTCTTTCACTTTCAGACCTTTGCCAAACCCTCAACAAAACAACAAAGTCATCCCAACCTGCCCTGCTCTCCTTCCTGCCCCTCCTTCTGTCCCCCTTTTGAGAGGCTTCCCCAGCAGAGAGAGCCCCAGGGGCCAGAGCAGCAGCATCCCACTCCAAAGCCTTTCAGCTCTCTCACAGCAGACCAGGGAGCTCACACAGGGACAGTTCTCTCACTACTGCATTTACATGACAGAAGGCTCCTCCATCTCTTTCCACAGAAGCCCATCCATCCCTCCAGCATCCTGTGGGGCTATCTGCTGCCACAGGCAACTTTCCACCCCCTTGAACCCACCCTTGCCCTCACTCCTATGTGCTTCCAGCTAATATGCTGGCACCACATGAACTTCTACTCATGCTAGTTCTTACCATCTTTTGTCTAACATTTCAGGCCTCTGAGAAGCAAAGAGTGAGATAGTCCTTTGACACCTGCAATGACCACCCTGTGCAGATGCACTCCATTTCAGGTCCAAGCCCCCATCTCACCCCAGCATGGGGCTTTGGTGGACAGGAGGAAGAAAGGAGCATCTCTCTGGGAGTCACAGACCTTACCCCAGCTGCAACACGCACCGTGCCTGATACATTGTAATGACATGAAAATGAATAGAATACACTGACTGAGTGGCATTGTTATTAACCTTTGTTACCTCAATAAATCACACCAAAGAGCAGCAATTACTCCAGTTTCTGACAAATACTGGTTACGCAGTGGATTCCCCCTTTGCTCTTGGTCCTGTGCCCTCTCCCTCCATCTCTTTCACTACTGGAACCAGGAAGGTGCAGTACATATCACGGTATTGGAAGGAATAGGAATAATTTAATACCAGCTCATAACAGATAACATGGGACTTCTGTGACATCCATCTACTGCACTCTTAAACTGTCTCCTTCACTCTTTAACACGGCAGTGGGCTTGTCAGGGGCTTCATGTCCAGAGTGGATCTCATTCCTTATCCCTAAATTCAAATGCAGAGCAGCACTCATTCATCCATGCTGGCACAGGTATGGATGCGGGGATTTCTTTTGTATCGAGCTTTGGATCTCAGGAATTACTGAATGAAAAACCTGGGAAGTAACATTTACCCTCCTCTAAACTCTGTTCCAAGCTATGAGTCAAGCATTTGGCCCCAAACCAGGACTAGCAAGAGGGCTTTCTGTGTAGCACTGACTTGGCTTGGGTTTTTGTCACGCGCTCGTGTCAACACCAATACGAGTTTGGGACTTTGACGCTGCTCCCAAGCCAGCTAATTTCTGAGGTCAGTGCCATGCGTTCAGATCGATCAGTTCAGGATTTAGTCAGCACAAACAGCCTTGCAGCCGAGCGCTTTCCTTGCATATTTAAAGCTATCTGGGAAGAAGACCTTTCAACAAAGGTATTCAATGAGACTTAAAAATCAATCCTCATTTCAAGAAACTGGCAAAGTATTGTAGCAAGCATTGTTAAAATGCCTGGATTAATAACAAATCAGAGTTGACAAATAACTTCTTGCATTTTTTTACTTTGTGAATTTGCTTCCACAGAGGACCTGGCTGTGGGTGTGCGAGACAACATGTTTCTTTAAAGAAGGATTGGGAATTACAAATTGGTTAACTGTCAAAGACTTTTTGTAAACCTGGCAGAACCTCTGCATTTTATTTGTCCATACTATTTTTTCTGCAGAAATCCACAGAAGCGACTTTGGAGATTTAAAAAAATTCCCTGGGTATTTCCAAAGTCTCATATACAATGGAAATAGTGGGATTATAATGTTCAAATATGATGCTCAGTCTTTAAATAGCTTGAAATGGCAATTGAATAAATGCTCTGTGGCCAGGAAAAAAAGCTTGAATTTGGGTTCCTCCTGCAGAGGTGAATGTGCTCGTGCAGCACCTATGAGGCATTACTCCAGCCTTCCTCCACACTGCCTGTGTGAGTGCATCGCCTGTGCTAACACCCTGCTCCATCAGCAAATACAGAAGCAACACCGGGCTGGTTACAATATGAGGTGAAACCTTCCTTTTGAGATCACTTTTCTGGGTTGTATTTGCTTTCTCATGCTTAGATTTTCACTAATCCAGCATGAAATCCCAGCCTCTGACATCAGCACCCTCTGGTACAGGACGAGTGTCCCGTGGCTATAGGTGTCAGATAAACACAGGAGACATAAAAGTGGCCCAAGATCATGGCTGACCCTTAATTCTCTGTCTGGAAGACACTGAGAGGATGGTAGGTATGACTGTGTGAATACCCTGACTACATTTCTTAGCAATGACTAACTTTCTGACACTGTTTCAGCACTGTAACAGTGCGTGGTTTTCACGCAGGGAATTACAGCCTGTAGAACTGCTCAGCTCTTTCTCAAGCGACTCCTTGTCTCGGTAGCTTTGCTCTTGCTAGATTTGCAATGAGACCAAACCTTTGGTTTAGGTCAGCTTGAATCTAATTTAGGGAGGAATCTTTGTTGTATGGATGTCTTTGTGACTTATGTGTTCGGAGTTGATTTTACTCCCTCAATCTTATTAAGGACTTATTATAGAGTGAAGACTGCTGCAGAGTCCATGATGGTATGGGAGAGATGCCCTTTATTGCTAGTGAGGGGTTCGTGTGTGAGATAGGAAGAGCAAAAGGGAAGAAAACCAGACATAAATCATCCAGAATGCAAGCCAGCAGAGCCTAAAACCGCAGGAAAGCAAGATTATTTTCTTTCTGTGTTCCAAAGAGCAGAGGATCTGACCCAAACTCTGACAGTGAGTAGCGACATCAGCAGGCATCAGGCATGCAAGAAACGGGACAGGACCTCTTCCTGACAAACCTCACGACCTAGTTTCTGCACTCTCATTATCCTGAAATAATCCTTCCTCTTCTGCCTCCCTCACTGCCTCTGAAGAAAGGAGGTGGGATTTTGTCCTTTCGATCAGCATGAGAGGAGTGGGGCTCGTGTGGGTTGAGCCCACATTTCCTTCCCTTTCTTTTCCACTGGAGCATGTGACACTTTGCAATGGGAGGACTGGGCGGCTGCAGAAGCAAAGTTGTAAAAAAAAAAAACCAAACCAACAACCCACCCAGTCCCACATCACAATGACTTTTCTCAGATGATAAACATAATAATAAAACCCCTCCTAGTAGCCAATATGATGCTAATGCTTCTTAGCTCTGTCAAAAGTGAAAACAGCTCCTTGCTGTCAATTACTGGAGGGACAGCTGGAGTCTCTCCTCTCACTGTCAGGATGCAGACATATTGCATGTCATCGAGAAGGTAACAAATTCACCAGGACAGCATCACCATCTGTCACCAACAGAGACACCGCCGAAACAAAGGGTCAGGCTTCGGCGCAGAGCTCGGGCCTGATCTTACCCCGTCTCGCTCGCCCTTCGCTGCGAAGCGGAGGGGTGCAGATGGAGGTGCCCCCGCAAAGCCCCGCATCCATCCTGGGGATACATGGGGGAGTTTCCATTTGTAAAGCGGGGGGACAAGCTTTGAGGTTTGAAATTATTGTTCAAACCTTGTGCTGAAGCCTCCAGACCCTGCTGATGGGTATAAGCCACGGGGTGAAACACCGTCTGGGTTATCATCATCCCTCACCCAGTTTCCATCTCCAAGCACAATGTTTTCCAGCATGACCTCCTTACACGTAGTGCGTCTTCCTATGTGCACGAGTAGGTGCGTTTGGGCTACTCACTGGAGTAAAATGACACCCACGGAGGGCTGGGGGATCAGGCTGTAAGTTGATTTGTGTGGGGCCAGATGGCTGATTCCCCACATTATTGAAGTCTGACTGCCCTGGACCTGCTCTCATGAGGAGATGCTCACCCACCCCAGGAAGGCACTTACACTGGTCCAAACTCTGCATATGATCTAAAACCTGGTAAAAAGGCAATTAATTCTCTGGTATGTTTTGAGGTCATTTTCAGTATTTAACCAGCTCTCCAAAAACTTCAAAAAAT
Organism: Hypotaenidia okinawae; assembly: GCA_027925045.1. Lineage (NCBI taxonomy): Eukaryota > Metazoa > Chordata > Aves > Gruiformes > Rallidae > Hypotaenidia > Hypotaenidia okinawae. The sequence continues at coordinate 14,121,750 of BSDF01000016.1, forward strand.
ACTCTTCAAAAAAACCCCTCAATTAATAATGCCATTTTTAAAAAACATGTTTTTGAAGATGACATTCAGGAGAATAGTGTAAATAATGTAAATAATTCAAGCATTTTTTTTTCTCTAGCATATATTGTTGTGTGATTTAAAAATAACCCACATAACTCCATTCTTTCACTCAAGATGAGGCTTATTTCCAACTGATGATGTGCTAATTATTTTGAGAGCAAAGTTTATTTCTGACAGAAAAATCATTGTACTTAAAATCACGTACAGCATCAAGACTTTGAGTGAGCCTGAAAGAAAGATGTTTCTGCAAAACTAGCCTGAAGTGACAATGCAACATGTTCACATAGTTCCTGCGTTTGTGTTGCAGTACTAATTTGGGATACCCTGTGGCTGCTGGCAAACACAGCACTATGGGGTCCAGCTGACATCTGGGGACACCCTTTGGGTTTCCAGAGTCGGATGGCAGCTTTCCTCATTGCTATCAGTTGGAAGATCCAAGGCTTCAATTTATATTCTTAAATATCTTGGGTGTTATTTAGCAGTTAATTCAGGGGTCAGTTTGGTGGAAGAAATGAAGTTACCTGGAATTAGATAGCACAATTCAGACTTTGGCAGTCATTTGGATGCTGCTTTGCTCTGGTCCTGCAGGACTTCCCTGGAAACACTGCCTCCCCCTGCTCTACTGCACAGTAATTATCTGAAATAAGCACAACTGATATTTGATCTTGATTCCAAAATGCAGGGGAAAAAAAGGATTTGCTGCATCTCTTTTCCAACTTGTGCTACTTCATCTGAGATTTACAACCAGCACACAGTCGTTCGGGGAAAAAGATTGTTACTGCAGACATAAGGACATGTTTCTAACAAGGAGAAATAGCCCATGCTCTAGTCACAAGCCTACATGCCAAAATTCATTTCATGCTTTAGGCTACAAGAAATGACAACTGACTGTCCTGATTTGTATGCACTAACTTTTAAAGAAGTTACAGCTCCTGCTTCCCCTGCTTCCCAGCACCGTTTCACGTCTCAAACTCAGGCCAAACCCATCCAACGTGGAGAGGCAGAGCACAGAGCTGCAAGGCTGTGACCCCCATCCTCCCCTCCACCCTTTCCCTCTCCCCTGGTGTTTCTGAGCTTCCTTGGGATTTCTCACTTGACTCTCCTCCAAGGTTATGTCAAGATTGCCATGATGTGGGAGTCACTGGATACTGCCAGCAAGACACTGGAAATGAGATTCAGACTGCTGCTGGCGGTCCACCCTTCATCCCTCCCTCCTCCTGTGCCCTTCTCCTCTCCCAGAGATATCAGGAGATGCTCAGGGAGCTGCAAAACTTCCGCACTCGATGCTGCATAAAGCAGCATGAGTGAAGGGAGGAGGTTTGTAAACGGGTTCAGGAGATCAGCTCATGTTCAAAGAAGGAAGGAAAAGGTTGTAATTCTCATGGGAAAGGAAGGGATGAAGAGGTCTCATGTTCGCTGCAAGCTGGTGGTTTGGGCTGTGATTACCACCTTCATCTAGGCATGCAATAGTCCCTTCTCTTGGGGAAGATGGAGACAACCCACTCATTGCACACTTTCCACAAATCCCACTTGCCTGAACTCTCACCTTTTTTGGAGGTGGCCTTTTAGATGGACTGTGCAACCTACGCTATTCCCATCTTGCCAGGGATAGCAAACAACCCAAAAATATCAGTTTCCCTAACAAAGGCTATTAGGGAGGTGTTTTCCAATACATCTGGATCTGCATGGAGGACTTGAGGCCATTGGGGAAGCTACAAAAGATCAGGAAGATGAGCCCTGAAGTCTCTTGATGCATTTCTCTGCCCCTTAGGGCATCCTTCATCCTTATTCCCATGTGGAACAGCATCCTCCACTGAGCAAATCATCCCCCTGAGAACAAAACCGGGGCAATTTGCTGAGACTCAGAATCTGACCTCAAAATTTGAACACGATCCTGCCTAAACCCAACCTCAAAAAATTAATTTAGGAAATCATATCAAAGAGGTGGTCCTTGAGGATTGTCCTGCCCTGCTTTGAAGAAGTCATCTCCACACAGAGACCACCTCTTTTAAGGTGTAAGTTATAGGTTTGATGGCACTGAAGGGATGGAGCCTGGGCCACACTCTTGGGATGGGACAAGGTTTTGATTCTCTTGTTTGCAAAGGTTTCTACAAACCAAAGCACATTTTGCCCTGGCTGCCTGGCTTAGTTTGCCCTGTGATAGGCTTAGAGCCACATGAGGGTATTTTATCTTCATGGCTACACAAGAAAAAGGCCAAATGATCAAATGTTCCATGTACCCCTCTCTAACTCGGTCCATGCTGGGCGGCTGACTTCACAGCCAGAGCTTGCCGACTTTCACAAAGCTCTGTGCAGCTATTTTGGAACTAGAGCTGATCTTTATGCATTAACACGGACCCAGATTTTAGAAGAAAAAACTCACATCTCTTTTGAGCTGCTGCTCAGAACATTTTGCTCTCTCCATCCCCCTCTGCCTGCAGAGCCCTGTAGCCACCACCAGCAAAAAGAGAAATGAGAAAACCAACGCTGCTCCTTTATTAAACAGAGTGGAAAACATCAAGAGAGGAAAACTTGGCTTGAAAGCAATATCTGCACTTGGATGTTGCTCGGTGAGTTACTGCAATATAGAGGGTTGACAAAATACAGCTTGTCCTGAGCTTGCATTCAGCTGGTGCCCACACATCACACACGGTAGCAAGGCTCTGGAAGTGGCACTGTGTATAAAAATTGCTTCTCCCTCCAGTGAAATGCATCTGTCTCTGGGGTGGAGAGAGCAGCTGATAAAAATGCAGCTGTGTCATTAGTTTGGACAGGGAATGGAAAAAAATTGGAACGTCAGGTGGGAAGAATCTGATCTGAAGAGCTGTTCTGAGGGAAGATTTTTGTGTTTGGAGACAAATGGAATTTCAGCGTGCATTTTTGGCATTGGCCACATTTCCCTTGCTGAAACAATTGTGACATTTCCATTAAAACTTTTCATTTCAGCTCATGATTTGATTCGGTCCAGAAAAAAAGCAGCGAACATTCTGATGTATCTCATAAAAGTCATGCACATCTTTGAAAAAATGCATTAAAAAAACCTTTAAAACCAGTAAGAAGTTTGGAAATCCTGGTTTTTCCCAGTACCTTAACCAGCTGTAGTAAGGAATAAGCAAACAGAAAGCTGACAGTTGTATCTCCAAGGACCCACAACGAGGGAAGGCTGAGAGGGGTTCTAAATGCTGCAGCACAGCTAAGCCAAGGCACACAGCCTTGTCCCGTCCTGGTGCAGAGGTTTTGTAAACTTTTTCATCATGGTTTCTATAACATGGAGGAACAAGTGTGCCAAGGATGTGTGTTGGTGTGAAGGGTGTTAGAAAAAAGGGTTACCTAGCAAACAACCACCCCACCTCCTCTGGTCTCAAGTTATCAAAGATATCTCATGACTAAATACAGAAGAGGCATACAGTGTGTGTAGGTTATAAGTTTGGAGACTCTGGGGCATGGCCCATACTTAATCAGTGTTTCCTGCATCTGTTTTATCAGCAGCTACTGATAAAAACATTATTTTCTAGGAATGCAATTGTTCTGTCCTCCTATGTGACCATAATGTATGAGGTGAGCAGGTGAGGGGAATGGTCCCAGAAGTATTTTTCTATATCTTGAATAGCCATGATGCTAAAAAGTGATGTATGCAATTCAGTGCACTTTTTAGCAAGTGACTTGTTTTTGAGTCAACCAATAAGTTATTTATCTAACATGAGAGGTACCAGAAATGTATATTTCTCAGATCCTTATTTTGTTTTGTTTTCCAGTCATTTCCCAGTCTGTGGGACTCTACTGACATCCAGCAGACAGAGATTCATGCACAAGTCTTGGGGCAAGATTTATCAAAGGCAAAATGACTAGATTTGTTTGACATTTCTCCTTGGTGCACTCTAAGACCATTGTCACCTCTTAATGAGCAATATTAACGATGCTCTGCACTAGAACTGAAAAGCACCCTCCCAGTTTGTTCCAGTTAAGATGGGTCCTGAGAAGCAGCAAGGCAGCAAGTTTGCTGACCCATACTGGGTAAAAGACCAAGTGAGCAATTAGTGATTTTTTGTTTTAAATTAGCACCCATCTTTCCATAAAGGTAGATAGATATCTGAAATTTGTTGCTATATTTTGATATTTCTATCTTATTGGAACTCAGTTTCACAGGTGACTTTGCACACATGATGCAAGTGTATATATCACACAGTCTGTGTTCATGAAACCTTCAGGAGATGCACAAGCACATGGATTGATTTGTGCTTTTTTTAATTCTCATGGGAAAAATTGTGCCAGTTGCAAACTTTCCATTTCAGTTATTTACAGACAGAAGGTAGTATGTGATTTTTCAGGTCTTTAGAAGAAAAAATAGGTGTCTTTTCTTGTTCCCCAGGACTGAGACTTAAAAAAAAATGCAAGCAAATTTTCAAAGATCTTAATGCAGTTTACACTAAAAAACCAAACAGAATTAAGCACCTGATTTACTCAGGCAAGTTCAAGAAGTCATTACCACAATTTTAAAAGTTTTACTTGTGGCTGAAGTTCTATTTTCTCCAACATAAGGGACTAACCACATCTGCACACTCAGAGATGGATTTTTACTGCTATCTTAAAAATATCTGGGCACCTCAAGGTGCATATGGACTCACTGTGATTTTTGAAAGCTCTTGAGTGTCTTCTTTAGCAGCAGCTAAAGCCACAAGTTTTGAACATTGTGTTAGACATCTGTATGAATTTCCATGCAGAGAAGAGTCCTTGCCAACATGGGCTTGTATTTGTAAAGACAAACATAGAAGGATGTAGACAGATACTCTTCTGAAGATGGTTGCTTTGAAAATATCTGGAATCCCAAATAATTTAACATTTAGTTTGCTTTAGTCTAGTGTAACAGACAAAATGGGGGCCTGGACCTTACTCAGGTTTTCCTACCAGGTAGCTCCACCAAATTAGGAATTTAAACCAAGTCTGAAACAGCATTTTGTCTGCATTTACAGACATATTGCCCCAGGATAAGAGATGTAATTCTCTGAAATGAAGAAAATTAAATCATTACCCTCTTCACCCAAGCCTTTTTGCTGTTGGAAAGTTAGTTTTGCATTTAATGAATATGGGCTCGTGTCTTTCTAATGAGTATGAGATAGCTGATGTAATTGAAAACTTAAGCAGGGAAAAATCATTACAAGTTTGGGGTTTTTTTTCTTTTAATTAATTTATTTTGTATATTTGTGTTATGAGTGAAAGCTACCAGTAGAGCAATGGGGATGGGAAACCACAATTTACTCAACAGGCTATTCAAAAACATGTGTTGGAATGGGAGATTCCCTGTATTTTATCTGCCTGAAGGAGAGCAGCAGGAGGAGAGCTTTCTGCTGTACTTCTGTATGTCTCTGGAGGATCCTAGGCATTTCCTTGTTCCTGCCTTCCTCCTACTTCTGCCACTATGAACTTGTTCTCACATTTTCTGTTCTCCCTTTTTGCAACAGAAAAAGAGTTCCTCTGTCCCTTGTTCTCCAGGACTGACAACCAACCTGACATTTGGGAAAAACATCTGCAAATGAAAGAGGTGGTCAAGGAATAACAACATCCCACTGCAGTCTCATAAAAGCCTGCTCTCCCAGACTGGGGGTGGGTGGGTTACCTTACTCAGGGTTGGGAACTAAGCAAGAGCCCAAGGAAATCTAGGGCAGAGCTGCTGCTCAAGGATCATGTTTCTAGGACTGCAATGATGGCAGTAGTCTGGACAAAGGACAGACTCTAGCATCCTCTGCTCATTGTTCAAACCTTCAGCTGATGTCTTTGGAGCTCCAAAGACTAATAGGACTGATTGTCACTGTGTTCCCATGTATGAAATTGAGGATGGAAACATGCATTTTTAATAATGAAGGGACATGGAAAGGAAGGGCAAAGGAGGAGCTGGGGAGAGAGAAAGGTGGTTCAAAAGGTCAATGTGATTCATAACAGATCCATAAATCTCTACCATTAACTGGCAGTGCTTTTCTCCATCTTTTTTTGATATCTTTCCCCAGGTTTTGATAATTCCCATCAGCCACCTGCACATTTACCTCTGGAGGCCAGCCTTCATCCTCAGGCTCATATATCATTTCCAGACAAAGATTTTCCTCTCAGCTTTTTGTTTTCCTTTGATCTTTCACTAACAGTTAGGCATTTTGTGTGTCTCTCCTCTCCTATGAACCGCCTGTCTTGGCCACCACCATCTACAGCAAAATACCCGTCATTAACCCCACTTTAAACCCTCATATCATCCTCCTGATAGTTTTTTCCATACTCCCCATACAAAAAACATTCCTCCTCATTCTCATTTCACAGACAGTTCTTGAGATACCCTCTAATTTCAAGAACAAAATCAAAAGAGAAAGAGGTAAAACAGTTCTGAGAAGCACTCACTGCAGGGGGTTTTCCTGGAAAGCCCCAATCCCTTATTTATGGACATCAGCTATCACAAGGCAGCACTGGTGCAGTTAGCATCAGGCTCCACACACCGCCTTGTCCTCATGGAAGAAGGATTCCAAAGTAGCTGAGAGTGCAAGTTAAAAGCATAAAAAGGTATTTCTTCACAATCTGCAGTACTGATTGAAGATTTTACCAGCCTCCAGCTTTTCTTTCCTTCCTGCCAAGAGCTGGGAGCATGTGAGTGCTCCCTAATCAGTTCCACACGGTCATCCATCTCCTACCTGCAGTCACTGGCAGTTTAAACTAACCTGGCTGATTTTGCCCGAAGTGGATTAGGGAGCACACATACCATCACTCCTACCCGCAGGGCAGGTAATAGACAGCTGGGGAAAGTTAATGTCTTCAAGTAGCATCGCTTGATCTGGGAGAGGATAAATGTCTGAAACAGTAGCCAAGGGTTATGTCCTGATCCTAGTGTATAATTTATCCACAAATTGGCTTTCTGGAAAGAGGCAGGGGTAGAACACCACCACAGTTTCCAGGCAGATCGAGTTGAGATACAACAAGGTTGCAACTCTACTCTGCAGCTAGATCTGGATGGCGATTTTTCTGCTCTGCATTTCCACGAGCACCCAATTTAAAACCAAATGTCAGTCCCTACTAGCTGTTCAGATTAGAACAGACGCATCTGGAAACCACGCATTGCCCTGAAAGCCACCCAAGCTGGCTCTGAAGTTGAAGATGAGGGTGGAATGTTCTCATCCCAGAGCCAAGGCTGTCGCAATGTGAGCACAAAAGGCAGTTGGTAGGACATCAGCTTGTGGGAGTTTCCTTAGTTACCATAAGGAAAAGTCTCCACTGGATCAAATCTACAAGAACGGAGATGATTTATTTGAGCTTGGATCTGGGTTTAAGCCACTGATCTGAAGGTGAGGCTGTAATATGGAGCGTGCAAGAGATGGGAGTTTGCATTTCCTAAGGTAAAGCTAGAGGAGTCAAGGCAGCAAGACTTAAATTATGTTGGGAGATCACAGTCTCCCTGATTTATGATTTAATTTGTCTTCACCAACATTTTAACATGCATAGCTTGCTCATATCAGCTAAATTTAACTGAAAAACTGCATATCTGAGGGGAAAAGATGCTGCTCTGAAGCAGCGACTCTGACTTTACCCTCACTTCAACGTTCTGGTGACATCAGCATGACCCAGGTAATATCTGATTACAGGCGTGTGAGGTGACAGTGAGCACTTGGACACACCAAGGTGGGATTTGCAAGGGCAATGACCTGCATCTCCGCCACCCAACAGGCAGCATCACCTGAACCCTGCACCTCACACTCATTTCTCCTCTGACCAGAAGCAAATCTGAAGAAGAACCTGGATGAAACAACACTGGCAATTTAACAAGATGTGAATGCCACTGCCAGTGCTGAGACCTTTGACAATATTTTTTTCCTCAGTCCAAACCCCACCCTTGCAAAAGTCAGCACCACTTTAAAGAGGGAGAGGGAAGGAAAACGGTGCTCATTAATCATTCTGCCACGACAACACTACAGGATGATTTCTGCTCTATACCTTTTCTCACAATAGTATGCAATTTAATTGCTTTTAAAAAAGCTTTAATGATACAGACCAAAAGCTGATCATAGCAACATCTTTTCTACTTCAGTGGAATTAAGGACACAGTCGGTAGTTGACAGAAATGAGCAACTGAGCCACTTCAAAAAAGGCAAATATATCTCAAACCTCAGTCAGGCTAAATATGATACTTTTCAGAAAGGTCCAGTAAAACACCTTCTATCTATTGTGAATCCAAAAATGCCTTTTAACTTTCTGTCTGGCCAACGTATATCATTTCAGGGTGCTTTCACCCAGGACCTTCTTGTCTGTAAGAACCTCTCTCTAAGGGGCAGGTTTTACAGATGAAAAGAGGATAGAGACACAGATGTGTGGTTAGCAAACTGAAAAGACAAAATGGATGAGGACACTGATGGAGTGCCAGAGAATCTGTATAAAAATTAAGAGTCATAGACTGCCAGGTGTTCAAATAAATGTGGTGTGTATCAGCAGATCCAGCTTTTCTGCAGCGCTCAGCAGGCTGGGTGCTGGTTATATAGTGGGCACTTCATGAGGATCATGTTAGATGCCAGGAACTCCTCTGGAAAAATCAGATTGTGATGAATGCATTAGATGTGGAGCTGGACTTTTTAGCAGGTCTGAGTTAGATCATGATAGCTTGAAGCTGCAACCCTGTACGGGTATTGAGGAGAGTTAATAAAACAGGGTTCAGACAGGGTAAGGAGACTTCTTTTATGAGAAAGCATGTCCAAAAGCCCATGAATGACTAATGTGTTTGTACCACCAACTATAAGGGACTTGTTTTAAGAGTGATCCAGGCCACTTCTGCTGTCACTACTTGCAATGTGTGTGCATGTACAGAGCAATGAGTGGGCTCTACCTGCAAAAAGGACAAGCCTCTGACACCTGCAGTTCTGGAGATGTTTGATGAAAACACCACACACTGATTACTAAATGCATCCCTGCTTTTGCATCACTCGACTTGGTGACCAAGTTCTCCAGTCTCAACATGCCTTTTTCTCCCTGTAAGGGATTTGCTACTCATTTGACATCTTCTCATCTTCTGAGGTGCCAGAGCTGAACAGTCTTGCTTTATTGTGCCTTCTCAGGGAGGGCTTTACTGGAATCTCATTTGGATTGCTACATTTTCTGGATTTGAAGGAACAGCACCTTTCCCATATCACTACCAGGAGAAGGAGAATTTCCGAGCACTGGACCAGGCTGAAGCAATGGCATCATAAGAGTGAGAGGTGCCCAGTGCTGCAAGTGGGAGCCAACCCCTTGAGGAAATTGTTCGGGCTGGAGGCATGAAGAGGATGAAAAATGTCACTTGTTGGGGAGGAGGGGAGAGAGAGGAGGAATGCAATTTGTGGATAAAGAGAGAGGCCTTGCTCCATGCAGCTTTGCCTCTGGAAAAGCATCTGTGACCATCTTCTCCCAGCCAGAAATGTGCACTGTGACTCCATCCAACCCACACAACATGCTCAGAGTCATAAGATTTGCATCTGTTATCATTCACAGTCCTAGCAGAGTTCAGGCCAGTTGAGAAAAGATTACCTTCCTAAGATAAAAGACCTTGCTTTCTCTAAGAGCTATGCACAAAGACACTCTTTGATACAGGGCTGTGCACAGCAAACTTACCAGAAAATATTTGCCTCAATGGAAATCGTTACTCTGGTCATGTATCAAAGTGCTGTGTTACTTCAGATAACACCTTAAGAATTCCTCTGGGGCCACTTTTCTTAAAGGGATGAGTTTCAGTGTTGATGGGGATGCCTAGGAGGGTATTTTCAATGCAATCTCTAGATATGAGTGATTCATCAGATTATGACTTTTTAAAAATATAAAATATATATATATATATATTTGTTGTGAGTTGCAGGTCATGGACAGGTTTCCCTTTTGAAGAAGGATTGCCAGTGAGGGGGCTGACTCCACTCTGTTGCTTTTTCCCAACCCTTGCAATCTATGGCTGAGGAGAACACAAGCATTGTCAAGTTTGTCCCATGCAAAAGCCCCAGACTTGGTGAAACAAGGGACTGTCATTATTGCTTAAGTTTTCATAGCTCTGAGTGCCAAAGACCCAGCCTTGCTCCAAAAGAAGAAGAGGGAAAAGCTGCTTTTTAGGTGAGATGATATTTTTAGCTGGAGAGAGAAAAACAAAGAAGTGAGGTAAGGTCACAGAGCAGGTCGATGGCAAGAACAGAAATAGAGAACAGATTTCTCTCCTACCCAGCTGGCGCCCTACTCACAGCAAGGTCTCTCCAGCTGGAGCAAAGCCTATCCTAGAACATTTGGCCCAACACTTGCTAAATTTCTTCCTATGGCTTTTATTTCGTAAAGGGGATTCAAGGCTCACTTGTGCCACAGCATTAGTTTAGTGTACCTTTATTCTGTATACATGATCTTTCCTTTCAGGCATTTCAATATGTCTGAAAACCAGAGATAAAAAGAGATAACACATTAGACACAGTAACTCCCAAAGAGGCAGCCATGGTGTGAAGAACATTGAATTCCCATATGATATTATTATATTGCTGCCTTTGCTACACAGTGTTATGGTAAGTAAGGGGATTATCTGCTTGTCTCCCAATATATAGATGAGGAAAAAAAAACCCAAACCAAACCAAAAAAATTGCTTTTGCCTCAATAGTTCTACTCTATTTGCCTACAGGAAAACAAAATCCTGTCTCTTCAAAATATTGTCTTCCTGCAGCATCACAATCTTTTCTCCAGAAAGATTTCTGTTTAACCAAAGGGAGAAAGGACAAGGTTGAGCAAGGTAGGAGCAAGCTAGGAGGAGACCTTTATCATGATATCTTACACCAGCATCTCACTGGTAGGTGGACATTGCCCTCTGGAGCTGGTGCATCTTCCAGGGCTTGTTCCCACCCTGGGGATTTGGATCCTCCCTTATTCTTCAAGGAAAGTCAGAGGGGAGAACATTCCTGAAACTAGAAAGAAGATTTAGGTCCTGTAGTAGGAATAAAGTTAGAATATGATGAAGGTGTGTGGTGTGTCTGACCATAAGAAAGCTACAGGCAAAATCATAGAATCATAGAATTGTAGAAGTTGGCATGGGTTGGAAGGGATCCACAGGCAGGGGCACCAACCTCCAGGTCTGGAGCTACACAAGGTTGCCCCAGGCCCCATCATTTTTCACACGTTCCCTTGGACACCAGCTACTAAGAGAGAAGCAAGGGGCAAGGTTGTGTCAGCTCTCTTGCTTCAGGAAAAGACCTGCAAAGCGACAAGAAGAGCATCCACATTTCTGAAAGCTCACTCATCCAGCTACGAGGAGGTGGAGCACAGCTGGGGAGGACAGGCCTGCACTAGAGCAGTTCAAACGCTTCAGCATCTGGGTAGCTGGGGCTGCACTAGCTCAGTCTACAAAATGTCACCTTCTGCTGAAAGCAAACACTAGTGGCTGGACACCACAAGGTAAGGAACAGAATACTTTTCTCCAGATGTGCCCAGCTCCTTCCAGGATCAGGTCCTTTCACCTGACGTGCCATTCAGCCTGGTGTCTGACCTAGTAATTAAGATGTCCTTCCTTGTCAATTAAGTGTGGAAACCCTCTCCCTCTTTACCCCAAACATTAATTTAGAAAGCAAAATGCCAGAGTGACTGCCTCTCTCGTGTAATTTTTTCCCACTTCAGATTCCCTTGCTTCCTTTATTTAGTGCCAGCAGAAAACAATATGGTTTCTTTCATTGTCTTCTATTAAGACTTCCAAGCGAGGGGGAGATTATTACTGTTCCAGCGTGTGACGACATAATAGGCTCCTGTCCCAGAAAACAAAAGTCTTTGCAAGACGATAAAGAGACAAGTCCTACTTATGATGTCACCCAAAAGACAGTAGTAGAAATAAAGAAAGGAAAGGGGGAAAAGGATAAGAATAAACATCTGTATATTGGGAATAACAATAACATTTGTTCTGCCTTTTATTTCTGAAAGCTGCCTTAAATTGTGCCTTGAACAGAACAGAAAAGACTTTGTGTGTGTGTGTGTGTGTATGTGCACAGATGGATTTATAATAATAAAAAAATCCATTGAAATGCAAAGTTTAGGATTTCCCCCTCCCCCTCAAAAATAAAAGATCAAATAATTCTTGACAAAGAAAACCATTCCGGTTCTATTTTTTCCTGATCTTCTCAAGTTCTATCCCTTTTTTAACCATGCAGAACAAAATGTAGGATTCTTTTCAAAAGAGAAATGTGTATATTTCTGGAAATATGCTTTAGGTGGCATAATTAATGAGGCATGTGAACGGCAGAAATTAGAAATACAGGAACCCATTTGCCTTCCGTGACAGTACAACTTGGATGATGGCAGAGTCACTCCTCACTCGTGATCTTTTTCCAGGAGGAGGCTGGATTCAGAGCATGTCACAAACATGGTGTGGACATCCCTGTCCTAGTGCCAAGTGGCTGCACCTGAACCATGCAGAGAAATGCCTGAGTCCCAGCCGTGGCATGGCCGTGTCCACAAGGCAAGATGCTCAAGCTGCTTGGGAACAACAGCAGTGCTCCCGAATCCAGAGACAGCTCAGACACAGCCACACCAGGGGCCCTGCACCATGCTGTGCTTTATATTTGCTCACAGTAATGAATCACGATACCAGTGACCTCCACAGGGACATGTTGGGTTTATACCAGCAGTGTTTGGCCCACCGCTTCGAAAAGAAGAGGGGAAATATCTTTATAGTTTTAGCAGTGGTTTGAGTCATATATTAGTTCACATACAGCCTGTTGGCTGCAGGTTGCAGGGTGAGATCATGAAGTACTCTGCTTTAGACAGAGGGAAACCAAGGCATTGTGAGTCCCTAGCAGCGCAAGCAGAGGTCGCTTGCTCGATCTGCAGAGATCCTAAAACAGGAGGATAGATCAGAGTACAACAAATCACAGCCCCATGCAGGGAGTAACGCTTCTTGCAGCTCCTGTTGCGGGCGCTGCTTATAGTTGTTTCTCATGGATCACCTAAAACCTATTCAGCCTCATTGCATCAACTATTCTAACAACTATTTCCAGCTCTTGAAGGTGGCATTGTAACAAAGGGGGTCATCGCTTGATGAATAGAAGCAAACTGTGCATTTACATCTGATTTACCTTCTCATAGCACGGTTATTCCTAAGACTTGCATAATGTTATTAGATCTATACGCCTGTGTATTAATAATAACAATCGTACTTGCAATTAATTTTAAAGCCCACCATCAATCTTTCTTAGAATTCAATCTGATGCGCAGCCAGAGGGAAGGGACGTGTGTGCTGTATTTTATTTTAACCCCTTCCTTTTCTTGTTTGCCAACACCAGATTGGCGGTGAGTAACAATCTACCACAGCTATTGCATTTCCAGGCCAGACCTGAAGAGTTAAATTTGCCATTGCAGGGAGGTTGGGCATCATCAAAACCTAAAATATCAATAAGTAAACAGCGGAGAACAATGTGCTCCTCCCTCACGTGACCTATGTTACTGGTGGAATTAAGAATTAACTACAAGATTAAAGCCACCGTTTTAATTCATCAGGCAAAGCTGGTTATCTGCACAGCCATCGTAAGCAGGTGGCCAGCTTGCTAGCTACCATGGACACAACGGCCAGTATAATGCAAAGTGGACCTGGAGGTAATAATTCAGCCGATAACCCCTGACACACTTATTCAGTTGCTAATTCGCTCTGCGTGCAAGAGCTGTAACCAGTGTTTAAAGATGTGCTATGATATTTAAAGCCTAATTTATTCTCTTTATTAAAAATGATATCAAACAATATTTCACTCTCCCTTTTGGTGAAGATTAACTGTTTATGATCCTTGTGTATTACGTGGGGCCATAACCATTATTCACGTCAACTGTTTGGCTGGGGCATCAGAGTCCCTTCAGATTAATCGTTTGGTGGCTGTTTGTTAAATCAGAGGTATCATGGAAGGAAATAGCCTTGGTTCTGAATCAACTTTATGCCAAGTATTAAAAACATTTATTTGGACTTGATTATATTTAATGACGTTTATATTTTGGTGCTTTTTATCACAGGTAGAGACATATTTTCAACTCCAAGTACAGAAGATTTATTGTTAGATTTATTTAACACCCACTTTTCCATAGCCAAGTTCTTTCTAAAACCATATATTAGACCACTGTCTAAGCAGCTACACTTCCCAGGCGTCCAAATGTTCAGCAACTTGTGAGATGCATCATTGGTGCAAGCAGGTTAGGAATACCATGGTCAAGCTGCAGCATCCCAAACCTCCCACCAAGGCCTGGATGAGTCACTGGGCATCAGTATTTCTAGTTTCCCTGGGGAACTGATTTATTTTGTCTCCTCTGGAGTGTCTGGCAGATTTCCTTGTGTATCATTTTCCTTGCACAGAAAGCAAACCTCACTGCTCACATCTATTTTAGCCCACAAAAACAAGTGCTGAAACTCAGGTCCTCGAAACTAGGAGAGGAATCATAAAAATCATATAAACATGTGTGAACTACCATTTTAATGGCCAGGGAATTTGCAGGGAAATAAGGCTATTTCTTTTAGTTGCTTGTAGCTAATGAAACAACATTATTAAAGCAGGTCACCCCTGTTAAGGAGGTGAAGTCTCAAATAGCAAAATGGAATTAATATAGAAATAGTAATTAGCTGCCCTTCCAAAATGCAATGGAGAGAAGTGAATGGAGGTTATAAAGCAAGGTAGCAGTACCTGCAGGGGTAAAACAGAACGCAGCCTCCCCCAAACTACCTGCAAAACTGAAATAGAGCATTAACAGAACAACACCGCAGTGTGGAGTTGCGAGTGGGAAGAGGCTTTCAGACTCCAATTCAGGCACAATCACAGAAGCTCTAAGTGCCTGGGACTTCCTTTGGCTTGATGTTGGTCTACAGGATTTCAGAGATCGCTTCTTGCTGCATTCATGATTTGAGGGGACTACGGTAGTTAAACCGCATCGCACATCCCATGCCTTCTTTTCATTCATTTGTACCTCCAGATTTTCTAAATTTTAACCCACAGAGAGTGCTTTGATTTTTTTGTCTGCCATAAAACCCCACTGGCTCTGGAGGGATTCTGCTGGCTTGTCATAAAAAGCGCAGATGTTAAGAGTTTCCTGTGAGCGGCAGAGCCAGCTCCGCAGGAGCACGCAGCTCCATCCTGCCCCACTGCAAATCTGGAATGACTCTGCTAACTTCAGCACACTGCACCGATGCTGTAGGGAGCAAACCTTAGGCCTCTGACTGGAAACAGTAGGACAGTGCGTTGTTTTTTTGCTGTAAAGCTTAGCTGGAAGTGAATGGCTCTTACACCTCCGTACCTCTGTGGAGTTGCATGGATTTGTAGAAGCTCAGTGGCTGTGGAGCAACTCTGGCTCCCCTCAGCCTAAAGAGCATCCTAATTCAGAGTTAGGGAAAGAAGGCAGGCAAACAAGCTCGCAAACAAGAGCCCTCTCCATCCTTCATCACTCTCATCATGCCACAGAGCTTCATTTCCTTCTCTGTCAGAGCAATGGTACTCAAACATATTTCAATAAAGCCCCTGTAGCTAAGTAATACAAACCCCACATTAGTGATTCAGTCCCATTAATTTGCTCCCCCTTTTTCACTTTGTCATCTCAACTGTATGCACACAGCAACCCAGGCCCACAAGGTCATTTGCACACTTATTTTAGGTGCAGGTTTGCACAGGCGAGTCATCTGAATAGGCCTCTCCGACCTGGCACTGCAGAGGTGACTAAACAAAAGGGGTTGCTCATCTCATGCAAGTAGAAACTTAGTGCTGGAAACATCAGGAGATCCAGTTTGAGATAAGGAGAATAAAATCAGCCCCTCCTGCTCTGGACCTCTGAGGGAGGGAGGGATCCAGCTGGAGCTCCTGGGACAAAGGGTCTGCAGTCAAAGTGCTGGGATTGGGGATTTGGTCCTTGGTTGCTCCTGGACTCTGTTCTTCCACTCCCCACCTATGAAATGGGGACAACTGCACTTTCCTGAGAGTACAACAGCTTATCTTGGAAAGCAACTGAGATAAATAGATTAAAACTATGCTGGTGGAGAGCCATGGAGAAGAGGGTCATGTGACAGCCTATTCAGACAGTTCCTATTATTAATATGTAAAGCTGTCATACTTCATAAGATCACATCCAATGTAATCAAGAGGATTTAGTTCACTAATATAGCAGCAGTCACACTAGATAAGATTGCTTATAGGGATAAGAGTGTACATTTGTCGCTCCATTTTAATTAAAAAAACCTTAATAAAAGGTTGTAATGATAAACTGATAAGCAATTGCGTTCTCCCTTTCTCCCAGTAGGTTACTACACAAAACTCATATTGCAATTAGAAACCTCCCATAGGACACCATAGGACATATATCAATGTTGGCTCAGCAGCACAGAGTTACCGGTCACCCCACTTTATATGTTCAATTGCTGCTAACTAGATTTCACCCCCCTCCTCCCACCTTGGTTCACAAATTATTTTGCCAGACAGGGAACAACCCAGAGCGAATTTATTTAACACATTCTGGTGTTACAGCTAAGTGGGAAGAAAATCCTGTCTCCAAAGAAAACTAATTGAAAATGTAAGTAATTCCAGCAGGACAGCCCCGCTGCATGCTCTCCCTCGAAAAGTAGAGGCTTGCTCAGTGGTAGCACTGCTAAACATTCCCCCTTGTTAGCTGAGGTGTTAAAGTGTATCTCTCCCCCTTTTCGGGAGATGAATTATAAAATGGTGTGATCCAGAGCTCCAGCCTGGTTGGATGAGAGGTGCATGTCGATTTATACAACCGAGCATATACATTCCTGTAGCAGCATGAAGAGGCATGCTGCTATTGAAATTTCAGATCATTTTGCAGCTGCAAACTGTAATAGCAGTAATAATAAACCAGAAGCTGTGCTATCCATTAAAAAGAACCCCAGACACTCCAGCATGTTTGTTTTGCCTCTGATTTTAAACATTCAGCACCAGCTGAACTTCTTGTGCACGACTCATTAAAAATGTCCTGCATCTTTTCCTACACACAGGCTCCTGCGTGAGCCTGGAGATAAGTGACAAGAAGGGAGGTGTGACCAAACCTTAGCTCTCCCCTCGGTTAGGTGGGTGCCTCAGCATGAGGTTAGGTGGTCCTCTCCACCGTCATGTGCCTCAGGATGGAGGTCACTTTAGAGGTGACCTGCCTTGGGTATTACCAGGCAGAGAAGCTGGTCAATCATGTGTGTGTCCTGCTGAAATGCAGCTCTGCATCACTGCTTGGATGCAGCGCCGGGCTGAGCTGCAGCACGTGGACAGTCCCTGAGTCCAGATGCAGGAGGCTCTGAGCTCCTGGACAGGAAAAGATGACAACACTCAAAAGTCCTGAAACTCTATGTGCTGTCTCAGAGACAGGAATTATTTCAGGTCACAAGTACCAGTGCGTTAGATGCAACCTGAAACTTTTGCCTAAAAGGGTCTGGCTCCCCATGCTGCAGAGCAAAGCCTGAGCAACCTGCACTGCTCCTCCCCAGCAGCAAAGGCGACTCCTGACTTCACCACGCCATGGTTCTGCAGCCTTAATGGGAGGATTTCTCTGCCTCACCAAGTCTCAGAAGCATTTAACTTCATTACTCAGGCTGTGGAGGAAGAGATCTGCATGATGGTTCATGCAGCAAGTCAGGATGCTTTGTGAAGGTCGGGGGCAAAGAAAGATTCTGCTCTAGGTAACTCAAGAAACCTTGTGCTAGATGTAGGTGTTGGAAACCACCTCTCTCATGCCCAAACTCCATCGGGAAGCGTTGCCACTACTGCAATTTCAAAATCCATTTGCACATTTCAGTAGTGATAAACTGGGAAGCAGCCCTGGGCAAGCAGCAGCCAAATTCCCCCCGTGCCACACCGCAATGGCCCAGCACATGGTTCCAGCTCTCACAACATTCTCAATACTGTCTCTTACAGTGCATGTGGTCAACTAAAAAGCCACACTGGGGAAGGGGGGATGTTTGTGAACCTGAGAAGAGCACTATATCCCTGCTAGAGGATAGGAACATTTATTTATCAATAACACTTTCTTGCTTAGCTTTTTTTTTCTTTCCCCCTAAAGGGTGCCAAAATAACACAATAATGGCAATGTTGATTTTTTTTTTATCTCTACTTTTCAGTGAATATGAATGCTCAACTCTGGCAGGGCTTAACTTTGTGTATGAAGAGGGAAAAAAAAATCCTGGTAAATATGTTGTTACTGATTTAAAAATCTATTTGTTCAGTAATTTCTGCTGGAGCCATCATTATCTTGCCAAAGCAGCTGTTGGAATATTAACTAGACACAGCAGTAACAAGTGGAATATAATTAGCACTCCTTGTTCCAGTGAATTTTCAGTTTTAACTAGGAACAATTTGCAATGAATCTCTGTGCTGTTGTAATTAACTTAACTAATGCACCACACATACCGACGACTGTACTGAGTACTGTAGGAAATCACCGAGGGTGCTGCGGGTGGGGCAAAGCTATTGCCTAATTCTGGCCAGCTCTTACATACCAAGGATATCCCTCCTTGCCTTGCAGTGCCTTGCTGGCAATTAAAGACTGGCAGCGTGTACTTGTGAAACCATAAAAACAGAACTGTAAGTGGATACTAATGCCTCACACATGGGTTTTGGGGTATGTTTTTTTGCAGCATGGGCTTTTAATATACAAAGTGTTTTCCAAGCATTAGGACTAAAGTGGTGAGGCCAGAAAGACATGCAGAAAAGCGAGCTTTCCCAAGAAAAGCTGCTCCAGAAGTCCCATCCTGCACAGTCATATGTTCCATTAACTTTTACTGCCCCAAGTAGCTCTTTGCAGCCACTGGTGTAAGCCAGAACAGCCAGAGAAGCTGCTGTGAATCACTATCAGTGCTCTGGTACCCACCAACAAGCCAGACACAAGCTCTGGGGCTTACCACCCCTCTTTTCCAACTTGTTTCTTCCAACCCCATCTCTCCATTGTTTTTACTCCAGAGACTGGTGTGAAACCACAGCTCTGTGGTATTTCTGTCATGGGCTTTGCCAGGAACAGGGCCTCACTGGATCAAAACCTTGCCTACATCACTTGGGGTTTAACCTCCTGGCACTGTATCCAAGCACCTTCTCCTGACTGGGTAAGCCACGTCCATGATGATGAGCCCACCATACCCTCCTCTTCAAAGCAAAACTCTCAGGGAAACAGCAGCAAGCGTGCACAGCAGGTGTTTCTGAGCAATCCTGTCTCCTTATCTTTGGAAGCTTCACAGTGAGACAGCAACATCTAAGGTTGTCCCAGGTACTGAGATTACAGAGATATTGTTAAATATCTGGGGGGCCTTCAGGGAGGTAGAGCTGAAGGCTGGCTGTTTCCTCTCTTGTCTCCCAGCAGGTTTGGTTTTACTGGTGGGGTAAACGTGTCCCTAGATAACTTAATCTACAGCAGAGACTTCAGCACAAGGTGTCTCCACTGAGCGGACTTACACTGTGTAGATGGAGAAGACAGCGACAATCTTAACACTACCTGAAAGCACTTTTATTTGCCCTCTCTGTCAGGTTCCAAATCAGCTGTAACAGGATCGAGTGTCCATCCTGCACGTGTGTGTAGGTGACTCCAACAGTATCATTAGGACCAATTTGTTGCTGAAGATGGTCAAGATTTTCTTGCAAAATACCCTTACACAATACTCTTCAGACTTCAGCTCCTGGAAAGGTGCTGTGGGACAATCTCAGCTGTATTTAAAAAGGGTAAGTTGCTCCCTACATTTGACAAACTGTTAAAAAAAAAATGTTCCTATGTCTCAAACCAAACAAAAGAAACTCATCTGGAATTTTTCAGGTTGGGGTCTAGGACTTTTTTTTTTTTGGAACCAGGTGCACAAGTTGCAGCTTCTCTCAGGACCTGGAATACAGGGAGGGATGTGATGCTGCCATAATAATTTCCAAGTGAAAACCTCTGGGAACCTGGGTTCTTCAGGTAAGTTGAGGTCTCCTGCCTGTAAAAGCAACTCCCTGAGGAAAGCAGAGCCCCAGGTCCCCAGAGGCTTGGTCTGGCTGAGGCCACAGACGGCCACTGCACGCTGCAGGCCCATGAGGGCAGCTAAGATGAGACTGTAAGTACTGCTGGGTTAGACCAACACTATATAACCAATCAAAATAACCATCACCCACTGTGACTTGTACCAGTTTCTCTCTCTTTGCCTCAAACTCTGCGCTGTACTGGGCACAAGTGGCTGGGCATGGTGTGGTAGTGAGACTGAGTGTTCCTCCATGGGCTTCCATGAGACAGAGCTCCACATGAAATACCCAAAGAGCTCACAGGTGGCTGTCTATGTGTCCTCGACCTTGTACTCAGTGGGAAATATTTAAAAGTTATATTCTGAACTGTTTTGCAGAATAAAACCCTTAAAACTTCTCTTGTCCTTGACTGCATCAGCAGAAGAACCAGCACTTCAACACCATCAGCTCTGGCACTGCTGACCAGGGCTGAACCAGCTCTGCGTACGCTTCTGTGGGAGATGGCACATAAATTATAGGTGTTAAAATGTCACCTGGATGGCCTTTTCTAAAGGAAATAGTTTTGAATGAAAAATATTCACAACATTTCAGTTTCTAAATTATTCACTCTGAAGTCTAATTTTCCTCTGAACCCCTTTTGGCAGAAGAACGGGGTGGAGGAGTGAGGGGAGAAGAGGGAGAAGCAGCAAAGTTGAAATATTTTTCCATACATTTAAAAAGGGTTTCTTCCTAAAATTTAATGTACAAAGATCTAATTTTCTGTTAACTCTGCCCCACATATTTTTCTCTGGAAAACAAATAATAATGATAATAATAAATAATTATTATTGTTGTTATTATTTGGCACATTTGTCCTACCTCTACATGTATTATTACTAATTGAGAGTTGCTTTTTGTCTCTATAACTGAGCTCATAACAAGTCTCCTGAAATCACATCAGTGGAGCTGACAACAGGATAAGGGCTGGGGTGCGTGTGTAGGGCTTCTGCATCATGACGACAAATGGACCGGATTTGAAGAGTCACACTGATCTAGCCATTTTTCTTTAAATACTTTGTGTGTTAGGAAGAGGAAATTAATTTTCAAACGTTGACAGGGTAAAGATAAAACAGAAATAGAAAAATAAAAGGAACGAAGTGGGAAACCTGCTATTTTTGCAAGCGATCGGAGTGCTGCAAATAGTAAGCCAAGCCGATCCTTAGTCACCAATATGGAGAACAAAGATTAAAAAGAAGCGAGGAATGGGGTGGGGACTGAAAAGAGCTGCTTTCGTTGCTATAAATATCCTCCCTTGCCTGTGTCTCTGCAACAGAAGGGAGTTGGGAGATGGTCCATCTTTTGGACACCTTAATCGCAGCCTTGCAGACAGGAAGGTACGCGCTGACGCGCTCTATCAAAGCCTCCTGCATTGCATGAAAGACGAGCCAGGAAAGCAGTCGCTCTATAGGCGTTGTTGCAGCCTCTTTAAATCAGGTGTGAGCTTCCAAAACCCAAAGGGGAAAAAAAACCAACCCATCCCACAACCTAAAAACTACACCGAGCAAAAAGCCCTTTGTCGGCGCGGGAGCCAACATCACAGGAGGTGGCAAAGGGGAAATTTATTAAGTCATGCTGTAGCAAAATGCAATTCTTGACATCTAACTCCTGCAACACGAGCGAGGTGGGCTTCTCTTGTGCTCTGTAAAAAGCATCACTTCATGCTTTCTTGTCTTTTTCCATTAAGATCCCACATGCGTGGCTATTCATCCCCTCAGCACACAGGAGCCAGATTGTTTGCCGAAGTGATAGATGAAAAATTCATTCTGTTTTGAGGATGTTTAAACATTCAAAGCAGGAGTGTAACTGGCTGCTGGGTAGCCAGCTTAGTAGTTGCTCTCCAGCTCAGAGTCTCTGAGGTTCAGGCTGCAAATTCCAAACCCTACTGATGGTCAAATAAAATCATCAGAAATTTGACTCTGATTTTTTATTATTATTATTATTATTTTCTGGCTTCATTTTCAATGTGGGTTTTTAGGTTTATAGGTCCATCCACACAGTAGCATTTTACAATTTATTCTCCTGA
Organism: Hypotaenidia okinawae; assembly: GCA_027925045.1. Lineage (NCBI taxonomy): Eukaryota > Metazoa > Chordata > Aves > Gruiformes > Rallidae > Hypotaenidia > Hypotaenidia okinawae. The sequence goes on from BSDF01000016.1 coordinate 14,143,809, forward strand.
GTTTGACCAGGGCTGTTGTGCATAAAGTAATGAAAATCTTGAAGTCCAAAGGGAAACATCTCTCCCTGTGTGCATGTGTGTGTACACATACATATATTATTTTGAAAAATGATTTGACAGACACCCCTATGAGATCATGTTTGCAGGCTGAATTTCCTACCCTATTTTTTGTCTGCAGGACTAAATCAAGACGTTTATGCTACGGAGGCAAAAGATTTGAATATCTAACCCTTCCCCACCCAGGACGTGCTTGCACACACACAAAGCCAAGGCAGAAAATCACATTGCTTTCTCAGCAGATACATATTCCACCCCTGCAAAAATGGTGTAATCTGTTTTCCCTGTAACTGGAATTTGTGATGTCAGGGATGCTGATGGCAGTGTCAAGACATCAGCTAAGCCTCTGATAATGGCATTTGCACATTTGACTTTTTTTATTCTTTGGGCTTTATCATTTAAAATCCACAGTTTAATCTGCACCCACCATCTCACACACGGACTGTAAAACACCCACATATCCTAACACAGAAACAGCAAATGCTCTTCTCTATTGTCAGCCATTGCTGTCCGAGGCCAAAAGAAAGAGGTCACCCATAATAATAAGGTCAACCATCACCATGGTATCTGAGCACCATTTGATTTAAAGAATGCTGTAAGAGTCTATGGAAAATGTAGAGAGGCAGCAAAGGAAAAGCACTCAGAGTAACTTCAGAAATAATTGCAATGCAATTAAGATGTGCCACCAAAATGAATATTTCAGATCAGAGTTCATCTGCGGAGAGGTTGGTAGTATTATAAAAGTTACAGATGTTTAGGATTGATTAGGCTCTCACGTGCAACTCAGCAGCCAAACACACAAAAATCAATGGATTTGTATCAGTGAAAATCCCCTCTGAGAGGAAAACCTGGCTTAAGAGAACATAACTGTACCCATCAGCCACTCTGAGGCCTCTGACACTAACTGCTCAGGACCAAGCTCTGAAGCCCGAACATTGCTGGACCAAGGGAAGGGAAGGAGAGGAGGGAAGAGGGAGCTGCTACGCGTTTGGAACAGGCATTTCACTACTGTCCCCGCATCCGCAACAGGCAACACCGTCAGCTCAGTTCCTTCAAGTTTCATCATTCAAATGCACGTGGGAAGCTGCACTGAGAAAGATGGGTGTGATTCCTGTGTGATTCCTTTTGTTACCGATGGCTCGTTTAAAAGGATCTTTGTTTTCCCGGTGACAGAGCAAGCGCAGAAGGGGCTGTGATCCCATGGTGCCCCCACCGCAGGGGCCACTACCAGAGGAAAAGGCAAGGATCTTTCTAGCAGGCAATTCACCAGTTAAGCTGTTGAGCCCCATCGGGGAGCAGTTGGTGTGTGCCTTGGAATATGATGATAATTCTGCTTAAAAAAAAAAAAAAAGAGAGGAAAAAAGCAAGGTCCTGGATCCATTCCCCTATGGCTGCTGCCTGTCTAAAGCCTGTTTCAACCCTCACATCCTCTCCCCATCCAGCACGGAGCAGGGATAAGCTCCACTTTCAGCTAACGAGCAGCCCCAGTCAAGCCAGCCAGGCTTAAGGACAGGTTTAAAATAAGAATTAAGCATGTTTTGCTTAAATGCTTAACGATTAAATGTTTGGGTGAAGGGGATCAATTCTGGCAGCTCTGGCAGCCCAGTGGGTTGGATCCCAAAAAGCATTGGAGGATTATTAGCACAAGTTAGAAAAACAAAAACCTCTTTGGAGAAGAAGAGGGGGAGCATCTTTCAGAAGCTGCTTTTCCCAGAATCGTGCCGCAACTCTCAGCGGAAAGGATTGTTGTGAGCAAAGATGTGGCTGTTTATCTACCAGAGGTGAGGATTTATTTTCCAGAGGGCAAGTGCACCTGTAGGGAAGACTATTTTGGTCATTAATGCGGGTTTAGCAAGCACCATTATATGTTGAGCTTTGCTGGTATGAAGCTGTAAATATGTTTAAAATTCTCAGGACTGAAAATCAGGGACGATGCTCGCCCAGCCAGGCAGTGGCCCAAGCTGAAGGCAAACCCCAGGGCAGCTTAGCTGCCTTTTCCTGATCCCCACCGTACAGTAGCCCTGGATGTTTATTATGAAATATTATGATTTAAGTGACTATGGTAGTTCATGAAAAATGACCCCTGTAAACGCTGCCTGGGAAACTAGATTCAGTAAATTAGCACATTCCTTAACACAATCCTCCTGGCTGTATGTTGTACGTTAACTTAAATGTGCCTAAATGGGCAGTTCAGTAGCCTATACATAAAATCTTTCAATGATTATCCTATTAACTACTATTATTGGAGTGGTTTAGACTTGTGCTGTATCATTTATGCAAACGAGAGAAAAACTCAAGTTACTGTTACTTTTAGACAAAGTGCAAATAAGCTTTTCATTGCATATTAATGAATTGCTAATACCACAGCTCTTCTGCACCCATCTTTATGCAGATTCCAGTAATGCTGTTTGCTCTGTTGTATAATTTGAACTTTTTCATTTTCAAGCGCCTAGGCTAAGATTTAAAAACAAAACCAAGCCTGATACCCTCCTGCAAGGTAAACCAAACCGACTGCTCTTCCTACAGACACACAGAGCTGAAGCTGCAGGCTCAGGGAGCACACCCAGCTGATGGCACTTTCTGTTAAATGCATCAAAATTATTCTTTTTTAAGAATTCAGTGTAAAATTTAAGCGGATCCAAATTGCAGCCTAAGAAAGATTTTAAGAACAGAGTGAAACCCATCCATATTTGAGATTATTCTTAATTTTAAACACGTTCAAATCCCACTGATTGCAGTGACATGCTGACATATGTTTCAGTCCCTCGCTGAAGGAAATATTTTCTCTATTCAGGGCTTTGGAGAACACATCTCATCTCTGGGCCCAATCCCGCAACCCACTACTCTTAACACATAGAAGCAACCCTTGTGATGTGAAACCCCTTAAATCTGTGCAGATTCCTCAGGTATCAGAGTCAAAACTGCAAACAAGAGTGTAAATGCTCACTGGCTCTAATGGGCAGAATATCAGGTCCACAGGGAGAAACAGAGATGATAAATGTGATCAATGATGACAGTAACTAGTTAAGTTATAGCTTTGTTGCAAAAAAGGAACTGCTTCCAGCTGTAAGAAAGGTGGGAAGAATGACATACACACTGTTCCAGAAAAGGAAAAATGCACTTCTATGGAGCTTTGGGAAAATCTGACTCCAGAAGAGAATCAACAAAAGTGCCTGATGGACCTCAATTATTTTTTTTTATATTTGCTTGTTCTATTTTACTGCTACCTGATACAATACTTACAGAGTCATCAATAAAAGTTATCCCCATAAAACTGTCTGGTTAATACTGCAACATAGCACTTGAATAAATGCCAGAAAAGCAGAGTCATGCAGGAAGCAAGCATGCCTTCTAGCGCAGAACGAAGGGCTGGTCAAAATGCACCTCTCCTCCCACCAGCTGGTCTGGAGGAAAAGGTGGATTTCCAGAGGGAATGTTTTATCTGCAAGTCGCTGCCTAGTCCAGATTTGTGACAGCAGCAGCAGAGCTGATGGCACGGGGCTGGGTTTGGGTTTGATTTCTGGTTCTGCTGCTAACGTGACATGCAGGCTGGTGGCAAGCTGGTTGCTTTTCCTCTGTTGAAGGAGCTAACAATATTTGAGAGCAATCCTTTGGGAAATTCTGTTGTTTCTGCAGAGCAGAGGTACTGCAGTCAGACAGGGGTACCATATATACTTTGGGTTGGATTTTTCTAAAGGGAATTCACATTCGTGGTTACAAGGAAGAAAAAGTCTGGATTTTCAAGAGCTCCCATCTTCCAGGGACTCCCACAGAAATAAACATTCTTTTCTTTTGCAGCCACCACACTAAATGCAGTGTATTGCGTTTGAAAGGGTCGACTCCAGCAGCAAAACAATCTGAGGACCTTAACAGCAAAAGTACACGGCTTTCTGTTACCATCACTCAGGTTTACATCATTCTAAGGCTGACAGAACAGCAGCAGCAGGCAGAATTCAGCCAGGTGAGGGAGGTGAGATGCCTGGTGCTCCATCACCAGTTTCTTCTTCCACCTGCTTCACCTCGACTCCTCAGACGTTCCTGTTTACCCTAGATCATCACAACCGCTTCACAGCCATTACCAGCTACTCAGTAAATAACACGTTTGCTGTCTAAATGCATAACATACAAATGCTCAAATACATAATTAATGAGGGTTTACCCTTGAGAGCTGTTGTTGGTCTCCTGGGTAAGTAATAGGTCTTTTATTGTTTAGACTTAAAGATCTCTTGAGCCTCTTTTGAGGACGTGCTTTGAGCAGCTAAGAGAAGCGGGAATACTGCAGACAAGAAATCTATAGGTGACTGCTGGCAAGAAACCAAAACTATTCTGCTTTGCCCTGCCAGGTCTTCCTTGAAGAAGACTGAACAACAAAGCTGTCTGCTTCTCTTCTTACAGAAGACAAATATTTGAGATAAGGATGAAGGTGCAGGTGTGACCTTACCTTGAGGAGGACCACATCCATCTGCTACTGCCCTCCCACAAGCTAGCTGGGAGGCTTGCAGGAGGGCTTACAAACAGGGCGAAGACTTTTGGCATCCAGAGATGAGTGAGCATGAAAGGAAGCTGAATTTGAACTAACATCTTAAAGGTAAAAGGGCATCTAGGCTTCTTTGCTAATTCTTAGGAGCATCCAAGCCTCTCACCATCCTTATCTGGAAGGATTACAGCATAAAATTCCTCTGCAGCATCTGGGCAAACCATTTCTAGACAGCTCTATGAAGCCGTGGTGACCTTCAACAGCCAGGCTGGGCAACCACGCTCGACAGGAGAACACAAAGTGAATTCAAGCAACACTATTGTTATGAATGGTTCCTTAACACAACCTTAAAACCCCAGTACTCCATAGAAACCATTACCGACACCCGATCAGTTTGCCCACATCCAGCATTTTCATTCCTTATGTGCATCCCTTACGTTTGCAAACAGGGGTGTGCAGGGCAGATCCCAGCTCTCACCATAGGCTTGTACAATAATTACCATTAGTGCTAATGAATTTACAAGAGAACATCAATGGGGAACATACCCCAACATACTTAATTTAGAAACATAACGTGAGCTGCAATACTGCACACAAACACCTGACACAAATGGAATTCCAGCCTTTTCAATGCTGTAATAATTTTGAGGAGGTCAATAACTGTTTTCAAACACAGATAGCATTTGCTTCTGCATTTCCTTTTATAAATGACCAAATTAAATTTGCACCGTTACTTCATTTGGGCTCCCCTCCTTTTATATCTAAAATGTTATTATAGACTTACTTTATGGGTAAAGTAACCAAGAACAATACAAGCATCATAATGAAGAAGATGTGCAGCATTTTACACCGCATAATAAATGTATGTCCATATCAATGTAAAACATACAAATGGCAATAATTTAACACTGAATATTTTTCTGCCTTTAATTAAAATAAACTAATAAAGATTTCAGAGATGCATTTGCTTTAATAGAATGCAGAGTTATAATTGGTGACCTATTTTAAGCAATTTAATTTCCCATGACCTGTTTTCCAAATTAACATAGTAATAGAAGAATGTTTATTGTGTTTGGGAATATAAGTTTCTCCTTCAAAGATGTCATATGCCTTTGTGATTTGATTTAAAGGTGTATTCTTTTATTAAAATGTTCATATAAAGAGCTTGTAAATTATGTAAATGTTTCTTTTTATGGCATTTAATGAGCCTAGAATTTTAAATCAAAGCACAATCAAAGAAAATAAACAAGGACATCTTGAAGATTCAGAAGATCACTTTAAAAAAACGGCATCAGCTGGGTTGCACCAAATCCATTTCAATCCCCTTTTCCTTAAAGCCTTCACCAGCATACTTTCTCCAACTATTTTATTACGTTCCTGTGTTTGTATGTACACAGAAACACACCCATACACAGAATTAGGTATTTCACACACACAGGCTCAATCTGCAGCTGTTTAGAGATGGCTCTTTTTGGAATCTCATTAAACTCTTGTGGCATTGTGTGCCAAGGGCTGATTAGGTGTTATTTAAAAAAAAAAAAAAAAAGAAGAAAAAAGTATTCCCTTGTGTGATTTTGAGGCACGTGAATTATTCACAAGTCACACAGGGGGCCCATTCCCGGCTCTGCCACTCCTGCACTGGAGCACTGAACACAGCAAAGAGCAACTTCAACCTGCTATTACACCAGAGCCCAGACCCAAGAGTTGGGGCTGAGCTTATGAAATCCTCACTTTTAAAGAATTCTGCATTCTTTAAAGTGGACAGCAGTCCTGTGGCTTTTTGCAGGGAAAGAAAACCATAATAAAACTCTTTCCATTTTTTGTTAATTGATTTTAGTGAGCATTTTAACTTCCTCCTGATCCTTTTTCAGTTTGAGGGTGAACTGCCTGATAAAATGAGAGACCAAAATCCTTTAGGCTGCCACAGCAGAGGACAGGGGAGCTCAGTTGGGGTGAAGGGGCTGCAGGTACTCAGGTAAGTCCCTGTGTCTCTCCTGGGTAGGATAACTGAAACCTCCATCCAGGGAACCTCCATCCATACTCATGCCCAAAGCATCATGCAAAAACACATCCTGCACATGTTACATGGGTGTTAGCCCTACTTTTCATTACAGGATTGTGGAGCAATGATTTACAGGGCTTCAGAAGACCTCCAGTTTGTTTGGGAGAGGGGGAGGACCACACAAGATTAAGGCCAAAGTATTTTATAAAACCAGGAAAAGGCATCTATTGCCTTCCCAAACACAACATAGGTGGGTGTGCATTCTTCATCCATAAGGAACAGTGGAACTGATCCAAGGGGTTTCATAGAATTAATGAAATACCTCACTTCTGTATAAAACCAGTTCTAATGTTATTTTAATTATTATATCCTGTTGAAATGTTGCAGATCAAATTTCTTTTCTGGAAAAATAAGCCACTCCCCAATTCTTCCTATAGTTAAACAGCTTTTCTCACTATACAAGTATATGAATGCTTCAAGGTGTGTGTACACCCTGCTGCCTCTACACATTCCCTTAGCTGCATGCACACTACACCACAGGTCTGTATATACACACAAAACTGATAACTCAGTCTCAGCCATGGCTCATATACAGCCCCGTTCACTCTCCACAGCACTCCATCACCCAGGAAGGTGGGAGAGAGGAAATAACCCTCCACAGAACAGAGTCCCTAATGTGTCACAGATGCACGTGGCCTGCCTGAAAACATCTCCTGCTCTGAGTGCTCTAGACCATCTCCAAATCACTCACGAAATGTTCAGGACAGCCAAGGCATGTGTTTAACAAGAGGAAACTCTTGTCATGGCATTTGTGCCTCTGTAAATATGCAGAGGAGCTGAGTGAGTTTAACAGGGGGTCAACTGCTTGACTAGATCTCTCCCTGACGAGCAGGACATCAACACCTAGACAGATGACAGCCTCCTCCTCCAGCTCGTCTCAGTTTCGCTAGGGCTCAGACAGCCACGTGGCATTATTTTAGCAGTGCATCCCCACAGCAGAGGAGATGCTCTCTAACAGCTTGTTATAGCCCCATCTGTTAAGAATTTACAGCTAATGTATCTCGCAACACGGGTTTTTATAGGTAAGAAAGAAGCATTTGGCCTGGTTAGGAGATCGCTGCACAGCTCTGCTCACGATCTCACTGCCTAACACATTTGGGTTTAGTATTTTGGGGAATTGGTATTAAAAATATCAATGATTCATCCATCATTGATAAACATGCTGAGATGTTCAATAAACATGCATCAGCAGCAATCACTATATGTATATATGGAGAGATGAATGTCTCCTATGTGTGTTTCAAGCACGATTCCCCCAGAACAGTCCAAGCTATAAGGTATTTTATACTCAAATCCAAATTTTGTACTCTGGCAATGTAAAACATACAATCTATGAAAGTCTGAAGGTTGATGGAGTTGGGGTGCCCTGCTGGACCCCTTGGCTGGCCACTGATGTCCCAGCTTCTGGAAGCATTGGAAATAAATGGACAAATCCCCTACTATAAAAAATTTACAGCCTGTTTCTGTTATATTATTTGCACTTTATAGTCTTATTAAAGCACCAAACAGCTGAATCCTCAGCTGGGGAGACTCTGAGGGAATGAATGAAATGGGTCTGAGTTGAGAAAGCAGGATCAAATCAGTATTTTTCTCTGAAGACTAAGACTAACCAAGTTCTGATCTACATTTGCCCATGGAGTTGAAGTCCTCCATCCATCTGGATCCCCAAAGCTCCTACTGCCTTGGGACTAGACACGGCCCTTCACTTAAGACCATGCAGAGAGCCTGAGCATGCTCAGGAAGGAGCTGCCAATGTTTGCCCCATGTCTCTCACTGATGAGATGCAGCATGTCCTCCCCGCTTCAGCCACCCCAGCAACTCCTGTAGGAGAGCAGGAGAAACGGGGGGAAAAGCCTAAAACAGACAATAAAGAGAACACTTCAGAAACCTATCCCTCGGGGATCTTTTAAAAGCATTGATTTCTGGGCTTCAGGAGAGGGAAAGGAAGAGAATAACATTTCAGGAGAAAAATACTAGTCCCCAAACCACAGACTTCATGCTGCCTAATTTCCTATTGCCTTCAGTAGTCCGGGCTCATTGTGATTTAACACCTGTACTGCTGGATCTGACCCCAACATGTGCTTCATGAGGACACTGCTCCAATACAAACCCACCACCATCATATTTTGGGGGGTCCGAAGGCCCAACGCTACTCTCACATCGCTTCCAGCCCTGGCACAATTCAACTGGCTCCAGCCAAGCGCCTGCTGATAGAAACAACCCCGTGCAGAAGCAAAAACCAGGCTCTCCTTTTCCATTTTATTTTTAAAGGCTCTGAAGTGAAAGTGGGAGGAGGGGAGTATCTGAAGATCTCTGTATGTCTTCTTTATTCAAGGGGTAAGAGGGAAAAGCATTTTGCTGCTCCGAGGGTGCACAGTCAGTGATCTTAACAGCACATTATATAACACAGCCGAATAAATGACAGGCAGCCAGGCCTTACAAGGCGAACCGAGCACATCAAAGTACCCCGGTGACGACATGAACCACGCGAACGCAGCTTGAGCATGCTTGCTGTCGCTCCAGCATCTCCAAAGGCATCCTTGTGCCAGGCTGCTTCTCTTTAATCTGTGCAAGGAGTTCATCTCACCCTCTGACTCTCCCCCACTGAAAAGATGATGCTTTTCTGGTCTCTCTTCTTCCCTTTAGGTACCCGTCCATCGATACCCCACAGCACCACCGACCTCTGGGACTGCCCATTCCTCCTTCTGTCTAGCCCTGTTCCCCACTCCTCTGCTCCTCCTCCAGTCCAGCAGGAAAAATACTGCTAAAATAAATCATATCAGGTCCTATATAGGACAAAAAAAAATTACTTCTGTGGTTACTATCCTGGAATATCCAACAGAGCTCTGCCATGACCTTACGTGCCTTTGGTTAAAGGGATGTTCCATTATTAATCCAGCTTAGAGCTGGATTAACTTTTAAAGATACAAAAATGCCCACAAGCCAAGTAAGGTGATATATTTTTGGCTGGTTGGAACTGGCAAGCTGCCAAGCAGGGTTAGCAAGCATCTAGAGCTTAGGAGAGGTGCTTTTAGATATAAATCCTGATAAAAAACCCCACCAAACCAACAACCAAACCACCCTAAAATAAATTACGTAAGCAAGTAACAGCAAGCAGGTCACAAAGGACAGTCAACATCCTCCAGTTATGTTTGTACTCTGTGAGAAATTCCCACTACAGACCAAACCTACCCAGCCTTGAAAGAAGAAACTCATTCCAACCTGGCCACTTTGATTTTGAGAGGGGAAGAATGAAGGGAAGACAGGGAGGGGGAAGGTAATTCCAAAGATGAAAACAAAAACATGCTGAATGGAGAAACATTTAAGGGCTGATCCAAAGTCTACTAAAATTGATATCCCTGGGAGGGTTTTGTTTTCCTCCTTTTGATAAACATTGGATTGTGTCCCCAGAGAACTGTTCCCAAATGTGGCTGCTCTAATGAAGCATCTAGAATGGTGCTGACTAGCAGGAACATCACTGGGAAGCGAGCAGAACGATGGGTGCAGTGGGTAAAATGGGGATTTTCATGTGCATCTGCACCAAGAGTGCTGAAACACCATCCTAAGGCACCCCCCCCAATCTCAAATGAGGTCCAGATTTGTAAGCACATTTAGGACATTAACTTACACACCAACCTAAAGGTAGATTTTAACACACCCTTTAAAACGAACTTTTTAATACTTCTAATGCATGCCTCTGGTGAAACTGCACACACCCACAGGGTCCTGCTGGTTGCAAAACACATACCTACTGTTGTTTGCTTTCATTGCTGCCTGAAGAAGGGATTTATGAGGAGGATACCTGCTTTTCATGAGCTGAGCAGAAAGGGACAGAGTAAATGTTGCAACATTTCTCTTCAGATGTCCAATAAAACAGGAATTGTTGAGCTGCTACAGGTTTGCTCATTGCAGTAAAGTCCCTTGTTCAGCATTAAAAGATGATTCTTACTAGTTTACATCTATTACCACGTATCAGAGATGCATAAGGAAAATAGTCAGATGAGAAAAATTACCTTTGACTAAGTATCAGATAAAAAGAAATAGTTCAGATCTGCCGTGAATTATTCAAGCAGCTCCAAAATTGCCACAAACAGCAAGACAAGATCTTGCCTTTCTGCAGGTTGCAACAACCCAGGCTATGCATTTCACTTGGGAGGCTGCCTGTGGAGAATCTGATCACCTCCAGGAACTCCAAAGGGAGGCAACAGTACACAGGGTGGGATGTGCTCTCCTTCACCTTACAGATCACGTATGTATGTTTTAAAGCCATTTTGTGCAACGACGACCTTTCAGCACATAATGCCTCTGTTGAAAGCCTCTTACTACACCCGAAGGGCTGCACAGCAAATACTGCAGCCGAGGGGAAGTCTGGGTCCCACAGCTAGAAATCAGGGCTGCAGAGCTGCAAGGGAACCTGTGCTCTGGTATAAGTAAGAGTGATTCTTCGTTAACACTGCAATTTTGTTCCTGCAATACCGACAGTTATTTAGATGCACTTGGAAAAAAAAAACCAAACTGGCTGGTGGCTAAACCTGTGAAAAATCTATTTATCCCATGAGGGCTGCACCTCGCAGGTCAAATGAGCAGAATTTGGCATGAAGACGGCAGCTCTCAGACTTGCCTGTCTTTTCTAGGACATGGAGCGCTAAGGACAGTGGTAAGCTGCAGGGAACAGACCTCCTCTCCTCTTAACTTCGGTCGCTGTGTAACTTCACTGGTGCCTGATCAAATTAAACGGATCAAATAAGGAAACACAGCCTCGTGCAACCTGGCACAGTCACTCCCTGGCACAGCACCTCTCCGTGTCCAGGGGGATGCTGCATCTTTCCTCCTGCTCCTCGTCCTTCCTCCCCCTCCGCCTCTCCTTTTCTTTAAAGATTTGGGTCACTTTGCTTACACCAGAGCAGCTTTGCCCAATGAAGGCTGCTTTTGTGCAGTTCCCTAGGGCATGAATAACGTGGGGACGGATGCTACAGGGAGAAAGACAGCTATCTTTACACAGGAATTAAGTTCTCTCTTTCTGGGGCTATATAGACAAGTGGGGGGGGGAGGGGGAAGTAAGGGGGGGCATGGGGAACACACAGACAAGTATTTATATTATTTCTTTTCATAATATTCCAAACAAAAGTTCAGAATATTATAAGCATAATCTGCAGACATGCACTGCTTGACTTAAATGCATGGGGGAATTCAGAAGTCCTTGCTTCCTGAGTCTTACTGTTTCATTTTTTTGCTACCTCTTTCTTTAAAAATACTAATAAAAAAATAATAATAAAAAAACCCCGTTCTTGTGCTCTGAAAGCAACATACATTTTCATGTGCCCACTGCTTGAGAGTGTCTCTCTGCCTTGCCCGAGGAGCATGTGCCTAGCTCGAGTCCCCACGGTGAGTGGCAGAATCTGCCATATGGAGGTCACCTTGTCCAGGTCCATAAATAGCTCTTTTTCCTAAGCAGGGAAGGAGCTACTGAGAGTAATGAAAGAGGAGGCTAGCTTGCATCCGTGGCACTGATTGGTGCCAGGGTTACAACACGCAGAGACTTGTCATGCCAGCAGCAGCGATACCGTCAATCTGCAGGCACAGAAGTCACCTCCTTCCACCGCGAAAACATGTGCCAGCCAGTTTTCTGTTTCAGTTTTCACACAGGGGTTTGGATGCCTTTCAGGAGTCCAGAACAGATACTTCAGGAAAGGTGTCCTTGGGGAGACGATAGCAGCCCCCAGGCAAAGAGCTTATGCTGCTGAAGGACGCGGTTGGGGTCTGCCAGGTTGGTCCCAGGCGGTGGGTGGGGGCAGGGGAGGGATGTTGATGAGGTGAAGAAGCAGCATTGAGGCAGTGCAGTCCAAACCCCCCGCTGCTGCTGTGAGCTGTGTAACGGCACAGGCATGACATGGTTCAGGCACAACTGCCATCAGTCAGTGCCCCAGCTTGGGGCAAGGGCTTCTCTTCCATGGACCGACAACTGGAGATGGAAGGATCAAGATCCTTGCCCCTTGTGCAAGGAACCTTTTTGCTTTATTCAGCTTTCAAGATGCCAACAACTATGAAAAGGCTGCAGCAGAACCATTTGATAGCAAATAAGGTGCTAGCAGTGAAGTAACCAATACCTTCATTTAAAAATAGACAGGAATATGTCACATCAGACTGACTTTCACAGACCAGAAAGCACACTGTCATGTTGCCATTAGAACATCCCATGGAACAATGTGAAATTAATGAAAACATGGCAAAAAATAATGCTCCTGCAAAATCCACGGGATATTTAAAAGAGGATGGCATGGGAGGAAGAGGGAAAACAGTTTTCCCTGATTTTAATTCAAAATTGGTTTTGAGTGCAAACACTTCCTGCAGCGCCTGAAGTCTGAATTAGCACCAGCCCTTTTTTTGGCCTCAGGGAAGTCCTATCAGGATATAAGGTTCAGATGGAGACATAAGGTCCTGATGCACTCGTTTTTGCAACTTTTTTTTTGACAATTACACCTGGTGGCAGCGAGGTGGTAATCCAGTCATTAACATCCCCTTGAGCCGGTGATGCCAGCACTCTCCTCTCTGTCCCACTAAAACCGATCCCCTCCCATTTGTCAATATAGGAAGGGAAAAAGCACTTATCCCTCCACGACATCTTTTTGCATCCCACAGGCTGCAAATCCCTGGTTTGATCTTGTTCAGTGTGGAACATCTGACATGCCTGTGATGGGGAGGCTTTAACCGCTCTCATTCCTTCTTATGATACCCATGACTATAGGATTGGATAAAAGGGATGAACAGATGGATGGATCACGTATATACGCTGTAAAGCCTTTATCCTTTGCTAGGTGTTGGTTTAAGCGATGCACGGTATTTTTAAATAGCCTCTTCTATTTTTCCTTTCCCCTTCACAAGTTTTCCTCTATGTTCCTCCCCTCAGCAGTCTCTTCCCCCCTCTCCCATACAAACACTTTGAGCTAGAGTCTTGATATATTAAAAAAACACCCACCATGAAGCAGCCCTAAGCCAGTGTTTCCTTTGTCCTTGCTCTTTAAAAGCTGTAGTTGCCGCTCAGATGAGGCAACGGGCCTCATAACACAAGAAATATGTTTTTCAGAACTTAATGTCCTCTGCCACAGATGTTGTCTCTGCCAGAGGCTTATTAACACCTCAGAAGAGCAAAGCCCTGCCCACAAAGGGAAGGGAATCTAAAGAAGATACACAAACAAAGGAGGTGAATGTTAAAAGCAGCTAATGAGGGGGAAAAAACCCCTCCACCTTCCCATCACGGCACTTCAGAACAAGTAGCATTGCCAAGCACTAAGAACCTGGGGATTAAAGAGACAATTTAGGAAGACTTGATGTGGGGAATGGAAATCTCCTGGAAGACATTAAAAGAACACAGAAAACCAGCACACATATTTGGGGAAAAGAAGAAAAACCTAGAAACAACTATATATATATGTATGTATATGGACAACTTTGCAAGGACTAACAGAAAGCTATTTGGAAATAATCAGGCACTTTTATTGCCTATAAGGGAGATTTAAATTTGAAAGGACACTGGAACAGGGGAACATGCATAAAGTAGTTTCATTATCAAAAAAAGATGCACGTTCAAAGGGACTTGCTGCAAAAGCAAACCTGTTTGTTTACAAACCTTTTTATTTAAAACCAATCCTCTCAGAAACACCAAGTAGTACTCAAAAACACCCACTTCACTGGCTTGTCTTTCTTGCTTTGGAAGTGCTATGGGTTGCTTTTGAAATTTTATTCCACACACACACACACCCTCAGAGCTACACTTGGTCCCTTTCCTTCAGCAGTGGGGTTTGGCTTCCAGCACGCTGAGGATGCGCTGGGTATACATGGATACCTCTGCCAAGGTCAACCTCACACACAATCCAGCTCTGGGATCTGTGTGGGCATCCTGCAGGGCTTCCCCAGCCTCATGCGCTGCAAAGTGGTTTCTCTTCCCTTTCCCTCCAAGGCAGTCAGAAAGTGATGGAGGTGCCCCTTTAGTCCTTCAGGGGGAGGTTGGTGGAAGCTGAGACAGATAGTAAAGACCTGGATTTTCTCACTAGAGCAAGAACCTTGCTCAGAGACACATGTTACTGTCAGGAACGTGACAGAAGTCTGGGACCAGACCGCAGAGTGAGACTTCTGGTATGAAAAATAGATGGCTAAGTAGTAATTACAGGGCCTCAAAGATCACCAGAAGTAAACAGTAAGTCAGGGTGTTCAAAAGGGCACTATGACTGAGATCAGCCACAGCAAGGACAATAAAATCAGCCCCTGAGATTGTTGCTATTTAAAGAAATGTTTCATATGGAAATGAACAGCCCATGGAGGGATGAGCTGGGTGCATAACACACATAATGCTAAAACCGCCTGGCATTTATCCTCAGCACAGCACACTGAGGCTGCTGGGATCACAGAACCTATCACAGGGGTTAAGAAGACTCAAGGGGCTAAAAGGATTCGAGGAGCACTTAAGCCAGGTTAGGCACTCCCCTAAATGTTGCAAGAACTGGGTAGTAATTAAAGTCTTCCCAGTTAGTGAAATTGCATTCCCTGGTTCAAGGGAAGGGAAACCTTTAGCACTGGTCTTGGACTTCCTGCCCTTTGTGTGCAAAACTCAGTTCAGAAAGAGAAATTATCCTGAACTGCTCCAGGCTGAGCTGAGGCTGCAGTGGTCACTGAACAGTCCATCCCTTGAGAAGAGCTGCAGCTCTGGGATGTCCTGGTTGAACACTGGGGCTGTAAGCTCCCATGTCGATAAGGACTCTTGGAGGAGATGGCTTGGCAGTTGCTTATTCTTTGCTAGTCACATGGGGATCATAATGTTTGGTACTTCGGGGCTCTCCAGTACAGCTGTGTTAATGGGTCACGTCCATGGAGAGGAGATGCACAAAGCCCCAGCTTCACCCCTGGGTCAAGTGCCATGTCTTGGGCACTGGATGGAGAGCAAGGAAGATGATAATTTTTCAATCTGTCCACCCCTCTGACACGCTCCAGACCCAGCTCTGTCAGCCACCCTTGCCTGTGCAGGGCTAAGCCAGACTGAAGGATAAGATCAGGATCATTCAAAGGGCAGAAGGATGCAGTTCGCTTCAGATGGTGCAGGCTTGGATTGCAGTCAAAGAACTGAATCTTCTGCAGAGATTAACAAGCTCCGCAGGTGCAGGGGAAGAACAGGCTCTTCAAGCACAGGAGGAGAAAAACACACAGTATGGAAAAGTGCCCACTGCCCGACTTGCTAGTGAAACTGTTAAACAACTGCCAGTGGGTTTTCTGGAAGGAGGTCAGGAGAAGCAAAGGTGTGGAAAGAGAGAAAGCAGCAGCCGCCGGTGTCCCACAGGACAGGAACGCTGGCCAGCGCTAGGAGATACAATCTGATCCTTTGTGTGTGCTGCAAGTTGCCTTGCTGGAATCAAAGACCGTAGAAAACCAGTTTGCAAAATAATGCCGGTGACAGAGCAGCACCACCCCCAGTCAGGGCTGTTTCACAGAGTGGGGCTAATTCACCTTTTGTCTGCCTAATAGTACTGCAAAGGCTGAACCTTGCTGGTCAGAGAGGCTGAGTTGTTTCATGCTACAAACCCCTTGCAGGCAACCTGACAGCAGGACAGGCACTGCGAAGCATTGCCGAGGCACGGCGAGCCTCAGACAGCACTTCCCAAAGCCCTTCTACCCCATGGAGAAGGAAGGCTGTGGTGGGGAAATAGCAACCAGCTTCTTGGGGAAGGGGCATAGAGAGCTTCAAGCAGGTATGGCAGCAAAAGCAATGCAGTAGTAAGAAGGAAGAGCTGCTGAGATTATCAGTTCCTGGCATTATATTCCCAAAACACTCCTGAAGCCTCACAGCTTCCATATGGCTCATCAGACACATACAATAACATGATCACTCAGAACATTCAGTCCTATAGAAAGGAAACAAGAAACACAGACATGTCCTTGCACTGCTGTACACGCAAAGGTGGCGCTGGGGCCAGAAACAAAAGGGATGGGAGCAAACTCTGTGCTTGAGCTTGCTTTCACAAGCTCCCTGTGACCAAACTTTTGGTTCATGTGTTGCTTCCACAAGGGGGAACAGATCCCAGCGAGCCACCAGATCCTCCAGCAAGGAGGAGAATTAGAGAATCATAGGGGTTGGAAGGGACCTCAAGAGCTCATCGGGTCCAACCCCCTGCCAAAGCAGCTCCCCAGCTCATATTGCACAGAGCGGTGTCCAGACAGGGCTGGAATCTCTCCAGAGAAGGAGACTCCACACCTCCTGGGCAGCCTGTCCCAGGGCTCCCTCACCCTCAGTGGGGAAAAGTTCTTCCCCATGTTGGTGCAGAACTCCCTGTGCTCCAACTTGCAGCCATTGCCCCTTGTCCTGTCTCCACAGACACTGAAAAGGGGCTGGCCAGAGGACCCATTTGCAAGTGAAATGGAGATGTGCAGACCTGAGGTCCCTGGGTACAGCTTGCAGAACTGAACTGCTGATCAGTAGGTATCACCTAGTACTTCCCTAGAGCCACAGCTCCACATCAACCAGCTGGAAATCCTGCCTGTAAGCAAACTGAAGAGCAAATCTGCTAGAGTGTGCAAAGATCTCAGGCTGCCCCGGGGAAGAGGTTGCGTCACCATCCCTGGATGTGTTTAACAGCTGGGTAGATGAGGTACTTAGAGGTATGGTTTAGTAGAGGACAGATATGGTTGGACTCGATCTTAAAGGTCTTTTCCAACCTAGTCATTCTGTGATCCTGTGCTAAAGTGACCAAAGGCAGTGGTGGCTCTGTGCAAAGGTGGCAGTTGTCACGTCCACCTTGGTGACAGATGAACGGGGTCTCATCAAAATCCTCATCTCTCTGTGCTATCAACAAAGCAAGGTTTTAGGAGAGCAGAAGGTGTTATTAGCTCTGCAAGGAAAACAAGGCTGCTCCCTTGAGTTTTCCTAGAAGATGTCCTCATGTGACAACCCTGGCCCATCCCAGAGCTGCTGGAGTCATGGCCTCTGATGACTGCAGCATTTTATTTCCAGTCTGAGGAAGGACCATGCCTTAGTATGATCTAGAAAAACTTCTCAGTCATGGCTTGTAACCACGAAAACTCCTTCTCCAGCCTACCAAGGCTTAAATAGATGCAGTTTCCATTTCTGTGATTCTTTTCAAGCCAACATCCATATTATTTCTTTTTCAGTCATCTGGTCTCCAGTTTAGAGAAATTATTTCAGTTCTACAAACCTGGCCTGCCATCTTTGCCCTTCTGTGAAGCTATAGAAAGGAAAAAAGGATGAATCACTCTTTTTATCAGTTTTCTAAGTGGGGGG
Organism: Hypotaenidia okinawae; assembly: GCA_027925045.1. NCBI lineage: Eukaryota > Metazoa > Chordata > Aves > Gruiformes > Rallidae > Hypotaenidia > Hypotaenidia okinawae. Next base: position 14,161,689 of record BSDF01000016.1, read on the forward strand.
CTCCTTCACACAGTCACTTACTCTGAGCATCCATTACACCATTTCTCCTTTGACACCTGTAGTTTCCCCAGTGCTTTCTCTTTGCTCACCAAGGGGCTTGTTTATTTTTATTTTTTATAAGCAAAGCCTAATTCTTGGTTTTCTTGTTAAAATCCCCCAACGAAACTCCTTGAGGAATAAAGTAGTCATACAGAAAGTTAATGAGAAATTCTCCCTCTACCCCTGAGGATTGCAGAGGGGATAATTTAGGTAATATTCGGAACCAGCTCTGACCCTTTTAAGACTCCCCAGCATCGCTGCAGGAGGAGGAGGATCTGACTGTCCTACATTTTCCTTGTGGATGCTACCATTGCTAACAGCTCCTTGCTTTCCTTCCTTACACAGCTCTCCTGCCAGGTCCGAGCAGAGCAGGGCAGAGCAGAAGCTGTGGTGCTGTGCACACAGCCCAGTGCCGGCACCCAGGTAGTGCTGGGGCTGCCTGTGTCCTCACAGGCTCTTCTAAATTAGCAATTGCTAATTTCCATCCCTTCCCTGCATTGGACACCCAGAAAGCTGATGAGAAGTTACGGCACCTTCTGCTGGATGCGATCATCTCTTAATATCCTAATTAGCTGGATCAGCTCCGCTCCTCATCACGGGCAGTGACTGAACAGCTTCTCCCTCTGCCCAGGACGGGCTCTCCCCCTGCTCTGCTCTGCCGCGCTTCACCCTGGGAAGCGTTTTGTGATACTCTGGATCCCTTGTAAACCGTATTCTTCGATTTGGGCAATCTTTCAACTCCGTGAAAGTTACACGTTGTTTTCATTTCTTCTCAAGTACCTCAGGTCAAAGAAAGACCTGTGTCAGTGGCTTTAAAAGCCTAATAAAGTCTTTCATCCATAGACCTGCTCGCTGGCGCAAAGTCAGGGAAAACAAACTAAGTCATCGAGTGTTGTTCAAACTGTCAGATCCTTTTCAGCATGCTCTTCCTGCCAGCCTGTTCGCCTGCCTTTGGGGGCTGGGATGGGGAGGAAGGGAAAAAAAAATCCTGATGGCAGAAAGCCCATGGAACAACTGGCACCTTTCCAAAGCAGCCTCCCCCCACCCCCCCCTCCCAGCCCCCAGCCCGCCTTCGTGGGCACAGGCGTCTGCCAATCTGTTCTGCACACACACACACTGCACAACACAAGCAACAAAATGACTTTCCAATAACTTTGCTCACAAGTGCCACTCTACTCTGAGTTTGGCACCTTGCGCTTTCTCCTCACCCCCGCCTCTCCAGGCTTTGCCTCCCAACAAGCTGGACAGGTTCCAGTGTTTAAAAGCCCATTTAACCACTCCCTTTTGTTTAGAAATGCTAAGCCTTGATCTGATTTTATCAACCCTGCCGTGCCAAGAGGAGGAGGATGTTGAGGGTTTCTGAGGATCCTGCAATGAGCTGAAAAGCTCCAGGAGCCCTTCAAGCTTCAAGAAGGGCTTTGCCCACTTCGCAGCAGCCCTCGTGCTATTGAGAAGCCCCAGAAGGAGAGCGTGTACCATTCATGGGACCACACAGGATGGCTTCCACTCTTGCTTTTGTGCACGTTTCTCCCTTTAAAAACTTCATTATTGGCATGTTTAGGAGCTGAAAGTCGGTGCCATGCTTGGCTGGCACTGTCTTTTGATGATTAAATAGTTCTTTACACTCTTTGCCTTGTTCAGTGCTGCTATGCCCAGGAAAAGCTGAGCGGCAGGGGAGGGAGGCAAAGAGGCAAGAACAGGACCTCTGCTCTGATTGACAATTGTAATCTTCCTGGGTATTGTTAGGAGACATCTTTCTGCACTTGATAAATCCAGCATGATTACACGAAACATATCCTTTTAAAATATATTTCTCTTTTCCATGAAGCAGGTGAAGGCAACTGCATTTAAAGCTAATTTCGATTCCTTTGTACAGTGCAGCATTTGGATACCCTCTTAAGGATGCAAGGTTTGAAATTTTGCCTTATGAACATCCTTTTCTCACAACCCCAGACAAGCTCTTAGCATTAATGACAGAAAGGAGCAGGCAGACCACAAGTCAGGCAAAGCCATAGAGCTCTGGATTAACAGGAGACCCTTCCCAAAAATGTACCTCCCCTTCCCACATCATTATTTCTTTAAGGCAGATTGGAGTGGGAAAACACACGTGCTCAGCCAGCCTAGCTTGTGGGGAAAGATGTAACCAAATATTCCCCACCAACATGACCAGCCATGGGAAAAACCCAGTTCTTCCCATCCCTCATCCCAGCAATTCTGTGCTGCTGCTGGTCGTGGTGTTGCTGAACTGGGGGAAGAATTTAAACATCTATACAGCTGCCATAAATTTGAATGAGTAAGAATTGTTTCTCATCTACAGCAAATTACACCAAACAAGGCTCTACCTTTAGTAGGGGAAAGAGTCTGCCTCCTGCTAGGCAGTTACTGGCACCTTTTTAACTTCTCCACACTGGCTCTGCCCTCCTTTGCTTTCCATTTCCCACCAAAGAGAAAACAGAAAGGAAGCAATGATGAACAGGCAGCTGTGGTCAACAGAAGAAGTAGCATGATGGAGAGAGCTCCTATCTCAAAGTTCACACAGAACAGAGGTTTACTGACATGGAGAATAGAAAAGCCTGGAATGATGTCACTGAAAAACAAATTACACCCAGGCACCAGCCAAGCAACTTCCTTCAGTCCAAACCAGTCAGATATTTTTGATACCCTGCAGCTTCAAGGAGGATAACAGGCAGTTGAGTGCTAGTGCTGAAGATCACGTTAGCCCGACCAGATTATTCAGGTCATGCTAAACAGCAAATTCAGTGGATTAAAAGAGTCCTCGTTCCTGCTGTGCAGTTTTAACAGTCTGCAAGTTACACAGAGGGGTTGAGGATGCTATGTACCTTGCATGTCTTGTGTAGCACTTTATAGTCAGACAAGCTCAGCGAGGGGCATCTGCCTTCCTAAAAATTACCATTGACCCATTCCTGTTTAGGAACATTGAGAAACCAATGGACTCACCCAGCAGCTATGTGAAAATCTCTTTGCCAAGCCATGCAGAACTCACTTTTGTGTCTGCAGTGTATCAGCATTGTATTACCATGACAAAACCAAATTACCACCATTGAGGACAGCCTTTGCTAATACAACAGCCCTTCTATAGCGATATACTGTGTGCACAAATGATGGCACAATGGAGTGGATGTGTAACTGCTATAGGATCTCTGCTGTAGCAGTGCAGTTTTTCAGCTTCTTTCTTGTCCAACCCAAGTTATTCTCAGTGCAAGCACAAGTGTGAAGTTCAGCAGTGCAAAGCACACCTAACATGAGTTCAGTCCCATCCTCTCACCTCAAGGCACTCACGATTCCTGTGATTGCTCCAGAGCAAAGGCACCAGGGCTTTGGTCATCACCACAAAACGTTTTGGGAGGGGAGTTCTGCTGTGTCAAGCGCTACCCTTGCTCTCATTACAGGTCAGTTCCTGTACAATGACCAAAATCAATGTGGTACCAATGCAACTAATACTGAAACCACCCATGGTAATTAAGACTGTATTTCAGATGTGAGTTTAAAAGGGCTTTTACAAACCAGAATGTTGTACTGCCTGGGCAAGGAGATCCTGGGACAGGCAGAAAGAGAAGCACCCAGCTTTCTGAGCCAGCTCCTACCCCAAGCTTGCCAACCCCTGCGTGCTGAGACCTGCCCAGCACACAGCAGAGCCAAAGCTCCCCGGAAATGCCATGTTGGTGATCATTGCCCCATGGTTCATTTGAAGAAACAAATCCCTCAGTGGGTGTGTGAGCAAATAAATTGACTGGTGGGATTTCTGCTTGACTTTTCAAAATATCTACCTGCTGAGGTAGGCAAGCCGGGTTGCATGTCTGGTGTCTAATAGGGGTATAAACTCTGCACTCACTGCCCATGCTGAAAACTTGTAGGAATTAAATACCATTGAGACTCAACCTTTGTAGAAATCAGCTGACAGGTGGAAAATTATGGAAACTGATAGACATACATACCTACACACTGCTTGGGATGGTGCAGAACTGCTTTCCTGAGAAAACCTAGGCTAGAAATTAAAGCAGTCAGTCCCTGAGCAGGTCAAGACATGGATATGAGCTCGCTGGTAAGGGGCTGACAGGTTCCTTGTGGCAGCAGACAGCTCTTCCGAGATTCAGTGAGCAGTGTAAGAGAGAAGGATCTGATTCAGAGTGAAACACTAAGCCATGCAGGAGGGGTCAGGAAGACAATTTTTCCTAAGACTAACCTCAATCAGCAGGTTCACAGAGTAGCTTTGACCTCACAGCCAGCACGTTACAGACTCAAGTCCCACACTTTTACCCAAAGGTCCAAACTACAACCCAAAGCAGCTGATTTTCCACCCAGAATTATTTTCTTACTGGTGTGTAATTTGGGATACACTAAAACTTTTGGAAGACACCCCACTAAGAAAGTCATCAAGAATTGTTGCTTTTCATTGATATGAGGACAGCACAGTGTGCCCCTGCAGCAGTTTGACAAAGGTCTTTTTCACAAAAGCTTGCAGGCATTTCTGTGTATTTTTCCTGCTAAGAAAAATCACCAGAAGCTCCCACAAAGGACTTCTCGAGGGCTGGAGATGATGAAGCTGAACATTCACCACCAGCAGATCAGGGAGCAGATGGAAAAAACCACAGTAAGAGGTTGCACCGAGTTTGCTGTTTCTTTAAGTCGCTGATGGATTCACACATGATGCAACTAGACACAACACAGCACTTGCATCTTCCTGCATCAGTGATTCTGCAGACATAGATCTTCCCACCCTCCTCTTCCCCCTTCCAAGGCCCAGACATATTTTTTTGTCTGCAACTGGTTACAATCATTTGCTGCATAGAAGCCCAGTAAAACAAAACATCCCATTTTCAGTTCACAGAGATGCCATGGCAGAAATAAATATTATTGTGTTTGTTGGGGTTTTCTTTCTGGTTGCTGCCGTTTTGTTTTCCAAGATCAATTGTTCTGCAGAACAATTTAACAAAATGTATTCTTCCCAATTCAAGACTTTGCAGCTAGCTGCATAGTAGCTGGGTTCTCACTGAAAAAGCCAACCCAAACTTCTCTGAAATGTCAACCTCTGGGGAGCTTCCTGCAGCACTAAATCACAGACAAGCACTGGGCCTCCTCCCAGCTTCAGCGGGAAGCCACTGAACACAAGATCTCTGCGGCACCGCCACGGGTTGCAAACAGGAGGTAGCACCCTTGGTTTTGCCTCTCCTTGGAGAACGGCATGGCTGAGGGAAGGCAGCAGAGCAGAGACAAACCCATCCCTTAATCTCAGTCTGAACTCTGTGTGGGACTGGTATCAGCATCGCCTGGGAGGTGTGGTAGCAGCCACCCACCTGGCTGATGTTTTGGATACAACACCCAGTGGCACAGCAGCCTTACACCAATCATCTTGGCTGTGCTGTGCTTTCAGAAGCGCATCGCCTGACATTGCTGAATCAAGTCAGGGGATGATCCCTCCTTGGAAGAGAAACCTGCTCAATTTTGGGCTTTATGATGCTGACATGGACTCCCCAAGCTCAAGCACCTGTAAAGGAGCCTGAACTCCTTTTACAGGGGACAGCTTCAGGAATTAGCATCTGTTTTCTCCTTCTGTCTCCCTTCTCACTTCAATTGCCTGATCTGGTGGTAATTTTCCTCTCCCTGGTGCCTCCCTCCCCATCCTTTCCTTCTCTCTTCCCACCCTGTCAGCCAATGACAAAAATAGAGATGAGAAGAGACACAATTGCATAAAAGAAGGGATTTTTCCATCTTTAATTGCAGAGGGGGATCGTTCTGCGTGCCACCTCACCGCAAAAGCATTGGGCGGGTTAGGCAGGTAAGATTTGGAGGCTGTGCAATGCATCGAGCTGAGCCTGCCCCTTGACCTCCAGCTCCCTGCCTGTTCTGCCTGCAGCTTTATTGAAGGCACCAGGCGTGAAATGGTACCAGCGATGATGCTTCGTGCTTTTCTAAGCAGCCTTTGTGCAGAAAGAGGAGTTGTATCAAATCTGCACCCTGTGTGGTGTGCTTAAATTTAACATGTGTACCTGGAGAGGAATATTTCCCTGCTTTTGCATCTAAAATAAAATAAAATGCATGTTTCTGTGCAGACCCTAGTTCTGTGGCTCAGTAGAGACAACCCAGTCGTACTCCATGGTTAGAATTCATTTAAAGAAATCTGAGTTAGTGACGACTTAAGAATGAAGAGAAAAAAATTAAGTGATGCTTACCTTGGTATTTAGGTGGTTGGGCTCAGGGGTTTCTTTTTCCACAATGGGAACAGCTTCATTGGGCTTTTTGTAGCTAGAGGGGGGAAAAAAATAAAAGAAGAAAATATTGTAAGAACAAATCAAAAGAAGAATTTGTGTCGACATGCAATTTTTAAGAAGCTCTATTCATTTCATGGTTTATTTTGCTCTTTGCTTTAGTACTACAGCTGATCAGATTAAACTTTGCAGAAAAATATTCTTTGTAGGTACAGCCTTAGCTTTGTTGGAAAACTCTGCTCTGATCTCCATTCACTTGAAGCATTCTTTGTCTCCTTCAAACCCTTCCTTGCTCGCCATTTGGCACACTGGAAACTGAGGCTGGCCCCAGAACTGCTCTTTGACACCCCGTTGTATTTATTCAGCTGGGCAGTTTATCACCAGACTCAGTACATTTTCCTGCTCCTCAACAGGACAATTAAACCCAGGTGAGGTTATCAACAGCTGGACTTCCAGGCACATCAGCACCACTTCCAGGACAATCACTCATACAACTCAGGGGATTCCCCTTCAGTTCCACCAGCCCTACAGCAAACCACTCGAAGGTTTCTGAACTGAGTAGAGCAGCACAGGTAGGTCAGCAGAGCAGTACATACTGTTTTCCCTTCTCAGCAGGCTCTCATTGCCTTTTATTTCTCCTCCAAGGGTCCTGTCCTTCACCTCCATGCATCCTACAGTCACATTTGTACCAGCACAACCAACATTCAAACTGAAGGAAAGCACTGGGAGTAGATACCAAGCCCATGGCACTTCCAGCCAAGGGGACAGTGACACCATGCTCAGTGTTTGTACATTCCCCATGTAAAATTAACTGATGGACTACTTGCAGGTCTCAAGTTTTAACCAGATGGGAGCAGACAGACTCCATTCAGAGCTTTGCATCAGCAAAATACAATTGCAAAAATAAAAACATTCCCATTATAATTTTTACTTTAAATGAATACAACTCCGTAGTGCTACATAAAAGATTTTCTCCAGAGTACTTGGGTCTGGACTTCTTAAATACATGAGAGGTTTCCTGAAACAACTTGATAAAACCATCTTTCTAAGAAAGATGAAAAATTTCCCCTGGAAATTCACTGTAAATATTTTTTTAACCTACTTCTCTTCCCCACTCCCTCCCCAGAAGCTCTTTGTCTCACATCAGCGCTCCGCCACTCTTGGATCCTGCAAGTCCTTCTGCCTCGATGCTTCGTGGGATAAAATGATCTTTACTAGCAGCTCCAATAGAGCTGATTTAAAGCGGCCTTTCTCAACTCATGCATTTCACAATTCCTCTCTTCTCCTTCGCTCTTGCAACCATAATTACTGGATACATTTTTATTTTTTTAAAAGGCATCTAAATCCCTCTCCCCCCAATCTCCATCTCTTCCTGCCAGAGATGACCCCAGTGATCTGCACTTGGGATGCCAGCAGGGCTGCCCAAGCCAGATGGGAGCTACTGAAGACCTCAGAGATCAAGCCACCAGCCTTCAATTCTGACATTTGGTCGTGGGTGGCAGATTTCTTCCTTTCACACTTAAAAATGTGGAAAACTGCAATAGTTGTGTTTGACAGGGAATCAGAGGCTGATTAACCTTATCTTGGTGTGTGCAGATGTAGATGTTGAGAAACAGTTTCCCACCCACATTGGTCAGAACCAGTCTTTGGACCAGTAGCCAACGGACAACGTACCATCCTGAGCCTACACCCTCCATATGCTGCACAGACCTCTAATGGGGTGGTGGTGTCATTCAGTACACAGGAATCAGAAAAATTAAGTTTACTGCTTCCTCTGCTGCCCTAAAACTACACTGGAAACCAGCCCTGAACATACCTAAAGTTTTAGCACCATTGCAAAACATTTCACCGAGGGGGCCCCACCCCAAAAAAAATCAGCCCCCTCTCCCATGCTGTGCACCCCCTGGGGTGTGATGCTGAAGCAGCAGGACCTTTCCCATTCCAGATGGTGGGAGTGAGGACAACACTCCCCTTTTTTTTTTTTAAAATAAGGAAGATCCTTCTTTATGTGCTTTTATTAAACCATGTGCCTGCACCGTGAGCTCAAAATGACACTTTTGAATAATTTAAGATAACGATAATAGAAACATTAAAAAAACTCTCATAGAGACCAAACCCCATTCCTCTCACAGCTTCTGAATTAGTTTTTTGCTTGTAGCCACTTCTGCTCTATCTTAAGAGCTATAAAAAAAAAAGAGAAAAAGCAAAGCATGATAGAAGGGAACACTAGGAAATTACTAATGCTTTTTTGAAAGCACCTATTGCTTAATCTTCTGCAGTACTATTTCTGGATTCCTGCGCAGCTTTCACCTTTACTCTGAGTGTTTTACAAGGCACCTTGCACACTCACAGCCCCAGTCCAAAGAGGATGGGTTGTTTTTGTGCATTTTCCCCTGCAGCTGGTTTTTTGTCGTTGTTGTTGTTCCATTGGAGATGCTGCCTCACTGGGTCAGGACTTTGTTGTTGTTGTTTAAAGGATGAGCTTTATTTACAAGAGAACATTAACCATTTGGATTTCCCAGCTCCAAAATTCCTTGCAGGCATTCTGAATATATTACTTTGTGGGGTTTATCTTTTTTTTTCCTCTTCTAAATTCTACTTTTCAAGCCAGGAACGCTGGGTCTGACACAGCTGGGGACTTTGCTGTTTTTTCACGTTTTCCTTTCAGAAAAGCAGAAATGCAAGCTACTCCTAAAACACCAGGATCAGGACATCATCTTTTCCCCAGCAACATCTGGAATATTAACAGACTGGAGCAGGGTTGGAGTTGTATTGGCTGAACCAATCTCCAGCAAGAGCTTCCCCCCCCCACCCCCTCCTTCCCCAGCTCACAAGGAGGAAAAAGCATCGGCGAACGTGCGGAGCAGCAGACGCACTCACCGCTGCATGACTCCGGTTTCATGCCTGCACTTCTCCATTGATTTATGGGGCAGCTCATTTCCAGACCCACCTCCTTCAGGAGGAGGAACTTCAACTCGATGTGAATAATAGGGTCCTATATCTCTTAAAGCAGTCGCTGCTTCTTTCTGGGGTGAGGGAAAAGGAGGGGGGAGGTTGGTACACAGCATTACGGTGAAAGGAAATATTTCTCCTCCCTTTGGATGGGTCTGGAAATGAACTGCACAGCCAGAGAGCTGCTGTATTTTGCTTTTTTTAAAAAAATATAGGGGGAAAAAACCCTCAACCTGATGTAAAGCCCATAACCCAAAACACAGCTCGAGACAACGAGGAGGAGATCCCACAACCCACTCCCGTCGTTAAACCTGCACAGTAGAAGACACACATGCCTTCCGCCCATTCAATCTCTCCCTTACATCTATATATCTATATACACATGCCCCACAAAGGCATATTTTCTACGTTAAGCCTATGGATTACTGGCTCAGGCCCTTACAAAAAAAAATATAAAGAAAAAAATGTTGCCAAGGCAACGAGCCAGGGGTTGCTATGGCATCTTGGAGCCGAGCAGCTGGGCCAATCCCCGCTCCCTGCGAGCTGGGAAGGCGCAAAGCCTCTAAATTTAATGTCAGTGCTGAGAGGAAGGGAAGCTGTTGAGGCATGCATGATGCTGAGCGTGCGCTTGCTAAATGCGGACAACATGGCCCCCATGATTAGGACCAGCACACTAATGAATATTCATTGGGCTGATTAAAGCAAAGTCAATTAACTACTTGACTGCTTGATTTTTTGCTGGATTTCAGTCGTCTCTTTTAACCATTTTGCCACTGGGGATGCTCTTGTTCTCCCCTTCATCTCCCTCTTTCCTCCTCTGTATTTCCTTACACCATCAATTAGAGTTTAGATTTTTTTTTCCCTGATCTTTATGCTTTTTTACTGACAATAACTCATCCTACTCCGGTTTTACACTGCACTTTTTTTCACCAGCAAATCATGTTCTCCTAGGGTCACTCTCTCCCACTATAGTTGTAGGTAAGCCAGAAGGTCACAGATTTCCATCAAGTTTTTAAATGTCACGTGCGATTTAATTCCAAATCCATGGCAAAGCAACAGTGCTGATTTTCTACTTCACAGTGGGATTCTCCCCCATCACCACAGCCCTTTGTTTTATAACACAGGGAGTTGCTGTGAGCCAGGTCAAGGGCTGTGGAACGGGTTTTTTTTTTTTAATTCTGATTTGTCAGACCAGGATTCCTTCAGATGGACTACTCAGACCGAATGTTCTAGGAAACCTAAAGGGATCCTAAAATAAAACAGCAATTCATTAAAAATGGTTTTCAATTTAGAGCGATGTCTTTCTCCCAGTGCAGTAGTGATGTAATAAGGCTGCGAAGAGGACTGCATATTTTATAAAGATCATTTTTCAGAATGTGCCTGCAAACTAAAACGTGATTAAATTAAAAATAAATGAAAAATTGTTGGTCAAAAAAAAAGAGAGGAAAAAAAGAAATCCCACATTTGTGAATTCAGCACTTACAACCTGACCTGGGAAAATACATTCATTTTTGTCATGTTCTCTGGCTTGTTTTGAAAACTCTCTCTCAGGTTCTTGTATTATGTATAGAGAACCGTGTCAGGGAAAGATGTATTTACATGATAGTTATGACTCTCCTGGAGGGGAGTTAGTAATAGTTGTAAGTAATATATCTGATGGGTAGAGTGCAAAACCTGAACGCAATCACCCAGTGTCTGGGCTCATGCGTTTGTCAGCAATTGAAGTAAAGAGATGCTGAAAAAGGCAGAGTCTAGAGCAGGGTAGGGACAACACCAACTCCCAATATTGCACTTGCAATTCGGCTACTCGCAAGCAAAAAGCGGGGAAAAAGTAGGAGAAAAAGGATAAAATGAGATGGAGCATAACCAGGTGGGGAAAGTGTGTTAAAAACAACTGCAAACTGAAGAAATCATTCATTTCCATCCCATAAGCTCCACATACATACAGGTTTCGCTGTTATTTTGCTGGATAACGCACACATTCGTGTGTTTTTATACACACACAGTTTTCCAGTGTGCCACTAAAATGTGGCAAGCAGGGTACTAACAATGCTTCCCTGTGCAGGTTGTATTCTGGGAGCACTACGAGCAATTTCCCTGCAAACTTGCTGTGCATCCATCATCCCCCCTCTATCAACGCCATTATCCCAACTTTTAATCTTTTCCTTTGCAACCAACCACTCTCAGGCACCTGTTTGGACTCTCGGAGTTGTTTGGGTTTCACCCCTGGCTGCCCAGCGCTGCTGGGAGGATGGAATCTCAGGCAGGATTCGGTGTGCGCGTTCCCAGATTGCTGAGATGCCGCCCTTCTTTTCCCAGCTTTAACGTTTCTGCCACCAAAATCAGAAATCTGCATAGCAACACTGAGCTCTGCGGGGTAACACGTTTCATTTACCCAAAGCTGAAGGAAACCCCCACCCCCCCCCCCCAACAAGTAATTACCTATTTACAAATTAAAAGAGCAACAAAAGAAAAGGGAAGGGGAACGCGTTGAGCTGCCCCGTTCAATCAAAGGAAATCTATATTATGGGGGGCTCTTTTCCAAAATAATACATTTTCATCTATGTGCAGGGAAAATCTCTTCACAGGGGGTAATATGCAAACACAGACGTGTACACACACACACAGAACTAGAATGATTCCATTCTTACAGATAAATTATACAACCGGGATTAAATTTTAACTGGGTCACAAATGAAATGTAGTCTCCAGCTTAGGGTACAGGGGGAAAAGGAGGAAAGAAAAAAATAAAGGGACAAAAACCCATCCCAGTGCCATGCAACTCAGCAGTCTGCGATTCCTGGTCACGAGAGGCCACGGCATTAGCCAGGCAGGGTGTTGCAGGTCAGGATTAAGATGCATTAAAAAAATTCATTCAGGAGGAAGCTTGCCCAGCACCTGCCCACAATTTGCCAGTTCTCTTCATCTCCCATGTGAGTCAAATTCTCTTTTTCTACTTGGAGGAGAATTTTATTTTTCCTTTTTTTGTTGTTTTTTAGGGTTTTTTTTTTTAAATAACATTATTCTGGGTAAAATTTGCATCCCTGAGCTGTGAAAAGCATTTTAGCTCAAAACCTACACAAGAGTAAGAACTACATGATTATTTGGCTTATATTGTGAATGATACAGAGATAAAAATGCTCAAAGGCATGTGCTCGCATGCATACACACAGGCACAGATAAGTGACAGTAAACAGCATCTACCCAGAGATATAGCAAATTCTATAAACTATTAAAAAAAAATCACAGAAATACAAACCCAGAATCTGCATCTGCACAATGGAAAAAAAAATAATCTTGTGACCACAAACCCATTGCAGGAGCAGTAAATTCAGGGTTAAGTCTCTGGATTCCTGTCTGATACTCTCAGCCTTTCATCATGCCTCTATGAATTTTTATTCCTGCACTCTGGGGTAAATTAAGGCTGATGGTGTCAGTATGGAGTTTGGAGCCCTATTTCGACATTTCTTATGTTTCGCCTGTTTAATTCAGGCCCTTTAAGTTTGATTCCCCCCTCCAACAATTTAGGAGGAGGGCTTGGGGCTTTCTAATCCGCTTTTGAAACGCCATATTTTCCAGGAGGCTATTTCCTACCCAACTCCCCCTCCAGCCACCCTGCACACGGTGCAGCAAGGCAGTAGCCATTTTCCCAGGCAGAATAAATTCCTCAGCGTTCATTTCTAGCAACCTCATGGCTGATCAAAGCTACCCCCCCAACTCCAAATCACCAAAAGCTGGAGCACCCCAAAGCCACGGAGCTCCCAAACCCTTGAATCGATCTGCTCTGGAAAACCAAAAACCCCCAAAACCCTCTAGGAAAAGCCTGACGCGGTCGAGATTAAAAACGTGATGTGCCTGGGATTAAAGCAAAACACGTCTACAGAGCTCACAGTGCTAACCAACCAGAAGAGTTATCTAATCCAGGATACATGTGATTGCTTGAATAATATTACAGTAGACGCCGCGTCCCTTCCTCCCTCCATGCAGATCCCTCTATGCACGCACACACATGGTATTTCTAATAGGATCTCTTCTCTCCTCTCTCTCTCTCCCCCGCTTCCACAATCTGTCGCTCTCCAATCTGCCCACTCTGCTCTATTTTCCCATCCAATATTCCCCCTCTAACACCTTCCCCTCCTCTGCAGCCCCCATCCTTGCTCCCTCCATCTTCCCTCTCCTCCAGGCTCCGATATCAGTCACATTGGCCCCAGTGCTGAGTTTCAGGCCCGTGGATGTTCAAAACAGTTAGACTAGTTAAAAAAAAACAAAAGAAGAAATAGAAAAAACAGGATTTCTCCCCCTTCTAGTAGCACTTAAATAGCATGATAACTAACCCACTCCTCTAATAATTCGGTGCCTAAAATCAGTTTTTCATAGTGATGGACATTATTAAGCCTCAATCTTACTTGGTGCTATGTTATCAGAAACTTTATGAACAAGTTCACTATCTCTGCTTTAAGAAGTGTAAGAAACAGGAGAAGGAGGGAAACAGCTTGGTCAGAGCTCCCCAGCAGGCTGGTAGCGTAGCCTGAAATAAATTAGGTCTCCTGGGTTCCAGTCCAGTGCTCTACCCATTAGTCTCTGACTAAGAAACAAATGCAGAGAGGCCAGAAAATGCGTAAATTGAAGCAACACTTCACTGTTCCTTGTAGCCCGTAGAATAATTACTAGATGCAGATGTACCTAGAGATGCCTGAGGCTTTGGTGATCCCAGGCATGTGTTTATAAGATCTATCTTTTCCTCCAGACCATCCTGCTGCTCTTGTGTGTTGTAGGAGCTATTCGCTCTGGCTGCAGCTTGGCCCAAACCTGGGAAGTTCAGGACACAGCCACGTCTAAGCAGAGCAACTGGTTTAAGGAGTTCAGGGGAAGTATCAGGCTTTATCTGGGCCTGGCAGGATTCTGGAAATAAGTATTTAATTTCCCAGAAGAGAACAAGCTTGTGGCCAGCTTGAGTGTGCCTACACACAGACACATACATACACACAGGGGAACACGCTGAAAGCTCCACCGAGGAGGGAGGGAAATGTGGTTTATGCTGTAAGATAACAGCAGCACTCACAAAGAGGGGAGAAAGACACAAACTCACACACTTTTAACTTACAGGTCTACCTTGTGGGTGCTTCTTGCTTCCTGTCGTGCTACACAGCTCACAGGGACGAGCCCAGCACTGGCTCTGGGGAGCAACGGGCAGGGCAGCAGCACCCAGTCCCTGCATGGAACGAGGTGATACAGAGCAAGGACTGGTCTAGGGTCTAGACCACGATGATCCTAGAAGGGGATGATCTGCTCTGCCTTTCTGGAAGCACAGACAGCTAGAAAATGATCTCTGCCATGCACAGAAAGCGGTAAAACCAGTAAGGAACTGGTGTCATTCCCAGAGACCGAGCACTGCATTTCGGAACAGAACATGGGGAGAAACGTCAAACCTCCTAAAAAGTCCAGAGAGCTGAGAGTTAAGTCCTTGTCCCCACTCTGAATTCACATGTGCTACAGGTTATATTTAGACAGCGTAAAACACAGGGGGCTGATACCATGTACTGTTGCAACACAGCGCCTGTGTTACACTGCAAGAGGCGGGGAGGGACTTTCAGTCAGGCAGACTTACACAGCACAGAGCAAGAAGCTGCTCTAAAAGAGATGTTAGCCAGAAATCTCCTGGTGTGGACCATGGTTGGGATGATCATTACTGAAGGAACCTCAGCTATTAAAGCTGTTCCCTCACTTGGAACATCACTTCAGCGCCTGCAAATGAAGCTCCCCAGTACAAGAGAGATGTGGATGTACTGGAGAGAGTTCAGTGAAGGACCACAAGGATGATTAAGCATCTCTCATACAAGGAAAGGCTGAGGGAGCTGGAATTGTTTTGCCTGGAGAGGAGTAGGCTTGTGGGACTCTTGCCAATGTATATAAAGACATTATATTTTATCAGGTATATAAATACCTGAAGGGAGGGTGCAAAGAGGACAGAGCCAGGCTCTCTTCTGTGGTGCACAGGGACAGGCCCAGAGGCCATGGGCTGTCTGTTTGAACACCAGAAGACACTTTTTTACTGTGAGGGTGACTAAGTACAGGTTGCCCAGGGACATTGTGGAGTCTCCATCCTTGGAGATACTAAAAAAATCTGGACACAGTCCTGGACTACTGGTTCTATGTGGCCCTGCTTGACCATGGCAGTTGGATCAGGTGACCTCCAGGGAGGTGCCTTCCACCCCCAGACATTGTAGGATCTTATGAATTTTGCCCTTTTATTTTCTCCCTCTAAATAATAAACATTTTGACATTTCAAACTACCATTTTGATGCAGACTTATCAAATATGGCTTTATAAATCATATCTTTTATTACAAGACAAACAGCTTTCTCAATCTGCACAGTTCCTGGTATAGAGGGCAATTCAGATGATGTCCTTGCAATAGTAGTACTGGTAACAGTAAGAAACCTGAAGAGCGGATCACCCAGGAACATTTCTTGTTCAAAACTTTGAGGATCAAGCCTCCAGCAAAGATTTCTGTGCACATCCAGGCTTCCTTACCAACAGGATGGCCTCCTTGCCTTGGGCAAGTACATCTTTATAGAAGGAATCCAAGAAGACATCAGCCACGTTAAAGGCATGAAATATCATGGCAATGTTTAAAAGGGCTCTAAAGCTGAACCCAAGAACTACAGACTTGCAAATATGACTCCCATAGCCAGCAAAAAATAATTGCCATTATGTATAACACTAATTCCAAAGATCTGTAGTAGATTTGTGAGGTGTGACTAATTCACCCAAGAAAAGGGTGACACTACTATGACAATGCTTGCATCTCCAAAAGGCTTCTGGCTGCTTCCCTCTCCAAAAGCCCCCAAAGAAATTGAACTTTTGTGATATGAAGAGAACATCCCATTCTAGATTCAGAACTGGTTGCAACATAGGAAGGAAAGACAGGGAGGAAATCTTGCGCAGAGAGTGAAATTGCCAGTAGATTGTCTTCAGCATCTTGGGGCTCGTCTTGCTCAAGTGACCTGGAGAAGGTCACAAACAGCAGGGTGACAAAGTCTGCAGCTGGTTAAAAGTTATCTGAGAGCCATTCCTTCAAAAAAAAAAAGCTGCTACTTATTTCTGAAAGATACCTGATGACAGGATAGCAAAATGACATCAGCAAGCAGAGATACAGAAAAAGAGCAGCTGCAGGAGTCAGGAGGCCACTCCCCTGCTAGACAGAGGGTGCTGGACCAGACAAACCCTTGCCATACCTCTTTGGTAACCCTGATACTTTGCATATCCCGTTTGGTTGTTTCAGACCTTTTGCATCAGCACAGGAGCACGAAGTCCACGCTACAACAAGGTCCATCTGACAGCCAAGGTCTTCACTTCTCACTCAATAAATAGTCTGCGAGCCACAACATTTTACCAATACCTGCGCTCTAGAGGATCATCACCAATAAATTCTTTAGCCATCTGGATTGTGCAATGGACAGTATTTCTCCAATACAGGGCGAATGGAAACTTCATACAAGATAAGACCTGAGGTCAGCTTAGACTCCAGAGGTCTGCTGGACAGCCATCAAACATGTTGCTGACAGGTTGGAGACTACTGAAAATGCAAATACAGAAGGATTTTCTTGGGAGCCCTGCATATGCCATGCCCTTGCACTTCTCTCCTTGTGATTGATGACTGTGCTCCAGAAAGATGATATACTGTACAGTTGTGTCAGTCTTATCTTACACATCTTTAGAACTTCTCTATGCACATGGTCCAGTACTAAGTGCAGTCTGCACAGAGATGATGATAAAAGCACTTTCCTCAGACATGTCTGAAAATTCCTCCTCTGGGAGATTCTGAGTCAGGGTTTCCAAATCCCTTAAAACAGGAAAACCCAACAATTTTTCCTGGATGAGAGAAGGCATGCTGGGAAAGGACTGAAAGAGGAATTCCTACTCTCTTCAGTTTGGTTGTAACTGACAACTTCCCTGTGCTAAATGCATTTAAAAATCAGGCTGGGGTAGCTGCAAGCAGTGCCTCTGGCTTTGCATAGGGACACAAGCTTCTTTTGCATTGCTGGTGTGCACAGCAAGCCCAAAAACCAGACTTCACATCCTATCTTGTGCTGATTGTGGATGCATTGTCACTCTACACTGCAGCCAAGACACCCAGACCCATCTAAGACCTCCACCCCTCAAGTGCATATATCGCCCATGTGGAGACCCCCAGCTCCAAGGAAGCCCTGAGATATGCTGTAAGTCAAACACACTCAACTCCCACAGACTGTCCAGAATCAGTGAAGTCACAGAATCAGAGTTATAGGGGTTGGAAGGGACCTCAAGAGCTCATTGAGTCCAACCCCCTGCCAAAGCAGGGTCCCTAGGACAGGTCACACAGGTCGGTGTCCAGACAGGGCTGGAATCTCTCCAGAGGAGGAGACTCCACACCCCCTGGGCAGCCTGTCCCAGGGCCCCCTCAACGGGTAAAAGTTCTTCCCCATGTTGGTGTAGAACTCCCTGTGCTCCAGCTTGCAGCCATCACCCCTTGTCCTGTCCCCACAGACACTGAAAAGGGGCTGGCCATTTCCCCTGCATCCCATGCTTAAGATATTTATAAACATTAATAAGGCCCCCCCTTAGTCATCTTTTCTCCAGGCTGAACAGCCCCAGGTCACTCAGCCTTTCCTCACAGGGGAGATGTTCCAGACCCTTCATCATCTTCATAGCCCTTCTCTGGACTCTCTCCAGGAGATCCCTGTCCTTTTTATCCCAGGGAGCCCAGCACAGGACACAACACTCCAGGTGGGGCCTGACCAGGGCAGAGCAGAGGGGGAGGATCACCTCCTTTGACCTGCTGCCCACACTCCTCCTGATGCCCCCAGGATCCCATTGTCTCTCTCAGCCCCCAGGACACACTGCTGGCTCATGGCCACCCTGCCATCTACCAGGACCCCCAGGTCCTTCTCCACAGAGTTCCTGTCCAACGGGTCATTCCCCAGCCTGTACTGATTCAAGTGGTCCACCCCTGTGCTTCCACCACCCATGCCAAGCATCTCCCATTTGATTCCACCCTCTCACCCAACAAATGCTGTGCCACCCAGCACTTGCAGACCATGAAGCCACCTCTGCACCGAGGCAACCGCTTGCAACAAGTGCAACTGGGAGGTGGAAGAAGCACACGAGGGCACCAGTGCAAACTCACCATGGCCCCAGCAGAGGCACAAGCAGGCACATCACCTCTCCAGGAACTTGTTTGTATTCTTGGGAGAATGTTGAAAAATATCTCTGACCCCCAAACATTTACCTTTTGATCGGAGGTTTCCAATGTTGCTGTAGTGTATTAAAGCTGAGATGCTCATAAAAAAACCCTTTGTGTCAACATAGTAAATGACTCTAATTAGGCTGGTGGTGCAATGAAAATGCTTAATTCATTCTGATGAGGCAGAAGGAAGAGCTAAAATGTTTATAGACAATGGGTGAACAGGGAGATATAATGCTGAGTGCCAGCTTTAAATGCAAATTACCGCAGAAATCTTTCCCTCTCCACCATCCCATTCCTCCCCCTTCCTCTCTCTCTCTGTCGCCAGCACCACACTGTAATCTCCTAGTGCAGTAATTAGACGTGAAAGGAGCCACATAGAGGGGCCTCTAAAGGCAACACTAAAGAGAATTACAGAAAAAAATACCTGCCTTTAATAGAAGACAGCACCATTTCCCAAAGTGCACCACCACTGCAGCACTTAGCATGGTGGTGGGATCAGAGAGGTGATAATTTGAAGGGGTATTACTGAAATGGTATGTAAATTTGTTTCATTCCTCCCCCCACCCAGCCATCTGAAGTAGCTTCATCTATAGTGTCTGTTCACAGGGCTGGGACCACTTTGCCTTTTGTGGGGAGGCCAGGCCAGCACTGACAAGCACACTGCTTGGCAGCAGCAACTCTTGTGGCATTTCTTCCCCTCACCAGAAGCGTGGAGCTGCAAGTGGACAAGAACTGCAAGCTTGAAAACAACTGGAAGTTGCCAAGACTAAACACAGAAACCCTATGTGGTCATCCTCAGAAACGTTTCTCATCACACTTGTATCTCAGCTGCTTCTAGAAGAGGAGAAATTGTGTTTGATGAGACAGAAGAGGTGAGAGAATGCAAGAGGACAAAGGAGAGAGAAGGTAGCCAGTGCTTGGTTTGCATATAGAGCTTAATACTTCAAGTGTTCTAATTTGAAACCTCTGGAATAGCTTTTCCTTGGGAATTTAAGGAAAGAAAGGCTCCCGCTGCCAACCTGACAGTCTCTCGTGCTTTAGGATCTCCAGTATCAGCATGGACACAACAGTGCACAGATGTGTCTTAGAGTTTCACATCTGGAGTCTGAGCTAAAACTGGGTCTTGTTTTCTCTTCTGTGAACCAAGCACTCTCAGTCCTGCTTCAGTGTGGAGCAAATCCCCTTCTCCATCCCACACACAGGCACACAAATCACCCCAGTATGGCATAAGGTCAGAGCAGGAGACCAGAAAATCTGTCAGTCCTAGACTACCAGCCAAACAAACTCCCAGTAAAATGCTGCTGAAATGACATTCCGGGTTGAAATCCTTGAACAAATGTATTTTCATTCCTCCTTGCAGCAGCAGTTGAGTCTCAAGCTTGAGAAGAGCAAGCAGGTGAGCAGGCCCTGATGCACACAAGCAGGATTAAGCTGCTCCGGAGTTTTTCCACAAGAAGCTGACCAGGGGAGGAGAAAGGGACAGATATCAGGTGCATTACTGGGGGGTCTGTGATTCTTTTTATAATCTTTCCACTAACACAGTTGTGTGGTCAGTGGACAAGGTCACGCTCAGTCTGGGCACAGCGTTTCACACCATGCCCATCTCTAGGCAAGCCCGATGATGTGCCCTGCCCTTTTCTGCAGGTGGCCTGACCATAGCAGCCAACCTGGGCTTGTCTTTACTCAAGGGATTTAACACCCTTTAGGAAAGCTGCAGGAACCTGAGGTGTGCTGCCAGAGGTCAGCAATCAGACCCTGCTGCCAGATTGCATTAAGTTACCAACTCCCAATCAAGCTGGATTTCCTGAACTATTTTTTTCTTTATTATTTGCTAAAAAAATACAAAGACTATATTCTTCTGTCACCTTCAGGCCAGCACATGAGAGGTCCAGATACATCACAGAGCCTGGCCCGGACAGAGTCACATTTCTGCAGGAGAGTTATTGAAGAGGTGATGGCACATTTATGCATTGCATAACTATAACAGGGCATCTTCATCAGCAGAAATAGGACTGCAGAAGCCCAAGACAAAGCTGGACTGGGAAAAAGGCATGGCTTGCTAATGCCTGTGATTCATCCCCAAGGCTCAGCTCAGCTCATTCATAAAAGATCTCCATCTGACCCACAGAGCTGTCTCAAACCCCTGGTGTGTAGGTGACGCTGGGCTCTCCTCGAGGATGCCCAAGGGCACAGCGCAGCGTGCCAACAGCTCCCTCTCCCCCAGCTGCGAGCTGGAGCATCCCACCGTCTCTTTCTCTCTCTCCCTCTCTGTGTTTGCTCAGTGAGACAGAAGCAATACCAGTTTGCAGCACAATAAACCATGTAAAGGAAGCATCAATTAACTAGAATACATGGATATAGTATTTAATTAACTGATAGGCTCACAGTTACCGTATGATGTCATGGAAACCTTGAATCTCCTGGGTGCCGCCTTGCACATGCCAACGGGGAATTGGAGCCATCACAAATCCCATGTAAAGTTTGAATCCTGACATTTTTAATTAAAAAAAAAGAAGGAGATTTCTGCCTCTCTTAAGTACCTTTTAATTGACATAAATGCACACACATCTTTGGTACTGCTGGAGCCCTGGGTGTGATGACTGGCGCAGAATGGAGGCCAGCAGCATTATTCACCCATTCAAGGCCACTGTCATTAACCATGGCTTTGTGTTAAGGAAGTAGAAGAATGAGCCCACAAGGCTCTGAGGAAATAAAAAGAGGGGGAAAAAATCATACTGCATGGGCTTTCAAGGGTATAACAAGATAATATACTCCCTTTGAAATGAGGATCTCAAAGCACTTTGCAAAATAACAATGCAAACATTTAAGGCTGATTTCCTGACCCTTATTTCAGCACGAAAGGATCATTTCAGACTGTAACTTCTTGTTCAGCATCTTTTAGACAAGCAACTTGCCCCTGGTTAAATACTGAGTGACCTCAGCAATTTAAAAGGGAAGTGTTACTTTGCAGGATCTCCAGCTGAGGAAACTGAGGCAAAGGGAGTTTGGGACCATTTGGCCAAAAGTCAACAGCAGCTGAATGCCAGAGCAAGAACCAGAGCTGAGATGCTCCAGCACACACGTGCTGAGTGGTTAGAGGCAGGAGTGGTGGATGAAGGGTCAGCACCCTCACAGTACTGCTGGCGATGCCCAAGCACTGCTAACCCCCGCCGGGGTGTGCCCAGAGTTGTGGAGCATCCCTGCTCACACCAGCTTTGCCGGGTGCCTCTTGCACTAACTCATTCTGCCCCCTCAGATGACTGCTAAATGACACACAACTCTAGTTTCCCAGGCTGCTGTAGCAGCTCTTGAAGTTGAATCTTTGCAGCCCATAAACAAATACCAGCCATCAGCCTCAAACAACGCTCCGATAGAAGCAATTTTACTTCTCCAGCTGTAAACATTAATACTTTCATTCCATTTACTGCAAGATATTTGTTGCCTGATACCAATTTGTCCCAACAGCTTAAATTACAGGAAAGTCCTAAATTAAAAACCATTAGGCTGAGATGCATTGTATACCCTCCTATAGTGCTTTGACAGTAGAACATTAGACTTAAATACACCAAGACAGGTAAGTACAATATTATTTTCTATGTATGAAGGTGTGTGTTCATTTTAAGTATCCATTGTCTCTGTTTATGTGCAAATTAGTTTATGGGTTGTTCTTGACAGAGCTTGAGCGCCCTCCCTTAAGGGCATTGCTGATATATTACCTTTGAAAGAGAATCACAGTTTATTCATTCAAACAGAGCTAAAGATAGATGTGCTCTGGAATATTTTGAAATATTGCATTATATATAAAATGAAATAGGGAGAAGCTAAATTACACAGCTATAATTACTTAGAGTTCAGGTGGCATCGTAAATAATCTATTCACAACTCACTCAGTGTTTATTATGTCACCAGAGCAATATAATTAACATGGTATAGATGGGAACTACGCAAGGCAGATGCCTAATATATCCAGATCAAACAGGCTATGACATCAGTATAAAAACACACAAACACATACTATGTCATTCATGAAAATGGGAAAGGAGAGAAGGGGAGAAAAAAGCAGCAGTTTGACAATTTGGAGGCTCTAGCCCTGCTACCACTACCAGCACCTCTCTGGAAGTCCCAGTTAAATTTACAGGCATGCTTCTGTGCTTAGGTTATGGGGTTATAGATGGTTTTACATTGACTGAGCTCATGATTCCTATTAAATTCTTTTGTTGCTGCTCTAAAATAGGCTTCCTGGCTCTCTGAGGGGAAGTTTTTTTACAAGGAATGAGAAGTTGCCAAAAAACCAGGAATCTGCAAGTCACCTTTCACCCAGTCCTGCACCACAGGAGTTCAGACACCCAAACTGAATTGCTTGGAAGTTATAAATAAGGTGCTAGGCAAAAGCATAAAAGGAGTAAGAAAATCAGAATATACTACAGAAAAAACACCAAACATCAAAAGGGTCAATGCAGTAAATTTGTAAGAAATTATTTCCTGTTCCACCTCGAAATCACAAAGTCTGTCCAGTCTTGCTTCCAAAAGTCTCTACTCACACAGTAAAATATATATATTCACTTTAGCACTGGAGGAAAGTCGTAGAAACAAGTGAAGGTGCCTTTCCAGGGCACAAAGGAGGAATGAGATAAGCAAGTGACAAACTTTCCATTAAAGAAACAGAAAGGTCAGAGGAATGAGTTTTCAAGAGGGTTTGTTTGAGGTTTGACAGTGTGGGGGACTGGAAAATAACTTGCTTTTCTCCCAGGCCAATGTGTCCTTAAGTTTCGGTGGCTTGAATCACAGCAATATTTTTAGGGTCTCTGAAAAGCCACTGAATTGGTATTACTCCACTTCTGACTCACTCCTTTCCATAACATTTTTCTGGTTCCCATTCCCCTATACATACATATTTATTTTTCAATTTTCTTTCTGCAGCAGGGAAAGCAGAGGTAAGACACAGAGAGGGGCAAACCCCCTCCACCTCCCCCAAACTGGAAGTGAGAAAGTGCATCAGAAATCAGATTTTTCCCTTTACATTTTCTGCTTCTCACTGCTGTAATCACTGTGGACTGTTTATTACATGCTTCCCATCAAAGAGACCAAACACAATATGCCAGCAGAGAAGTTCTATGTTTGCTCTTCTACAGCTTTCTTGGTCAAACCTCTCTACTTTAAAGGAGGACTTTTGCCCCAGCCACCAGCTCAACACTACTATTAAAAACCCCTCTCCAAACCTAATTGTACCCTCCAAATGGGAACCTGAGGAAGCCCCAGAGGACACATCCTTCTCAGGGTTGCAGCCCACCCAGCCTCCTGCCACACCACCTCCAGCCTGGGATTGCTACCAAAGACTGGAAGATGCCTGGAGAGGTGAGCAAAAAAACTAAATTCAAATCATCACTCTTCAAGTGATTTGAATCACAGCTTCAAGAAAAATCACAATTTCCTCTTTGCTACAGTCAAATTACAGGTACAAATTATGTCTTTAGGGAGTTTTGGCCTAACAGAGAGCTCATTTCTGGCCCAATTCTTTACCTCACTGCAGAGGTGTGAGCAGGCTGGCTCTCTGCTGTCAGCAGTAAGAAGATTCGGGAGGTTAGACACAGAACAGAGGCAAGCACTGTGTCTTTTATTAAACAGCATCTGCCCTTCTTCTGGATATATTACTTTATGCCAAGTGGTGTGGATGATTTTTTTTATTTTTTTTAAGTAAAGAATATTTAACATCATATAAAAAGAAAAATGTTCCCTTAAATTATTTGTGGCAGGTCCTCTGTGCTGTGGAGGAACAAAGCTCACTCTCCTAGTGTGCCTCACCAGGGTTCAGGAGCAGCAGTGACAGTCAGGAAAGAATTTATGGTCCCTGGGGAGAGATCTGCCAGGATCCTGCAGAACAAGATAAAATATTTGAGGGTGGTGTTTTGTTGGTGGGGTTTCCCCCCCTTCTCCAAGGAGCATAGCAGAGATGAAAGATGTACCTCTACTTCTCAGGGACCCAGACCCCACCAAAACACCTTCCCTTCCTAGAAGACAGATTGGAGTTTGCAGAGGGAAGTTAATCTGATTTTGTTTCCACAATGCTCTTTTCTCTGTTCCCAAGAAATTCTGTGGTGTGAACAGGAATTCTCCAGAGGTTACAAACAGACTCTGGAAGAGGCAAAGGAAAGCAGCACACAGGGTTGCCCTCCCCTTGGGCTTTTAGACTGGTTGGGGTTTTCTGGGTTTGTTCTGTGGGTTGGTTTTTTTCCCTGGAGCAGAATGTCTTTGGGGCACCCTTCGTGATTAACATGATTCATGGATGCTTGTGGAGGGCAGTCAATCCAGATGTCACCAGGGAAGATGATCAGCCTCATGTTTTTAAATGCCTTTTGCCAGCTGCTCCCTCAGGGCCAGGCTGAGCCAGGACTTGGTGGTCACAGCTGGAGTGCTACAGAGGAGGTTTGGGTTATTTATCCAGAACCTGCTCTCAGGGACCAAACCCCTCCCAAGCTGCCATCCCCAAGCCCTGCACTGAAAACTGGTGCAAGCCCTGTGTATTTGTACCAAAAAAGTACCTGTGAGGTTTCCAGTGCTGGAGCAGAACAGCCTCACACTTACTAAGCAGTCACACTCTCATTTTAGTTCTTTACCCCGCCCATGAGATTGCCTCTTTCAAGCTTGCCCAATTTCTTCCTCCAGAGGAGCATCACAGGGTAAAGCCCTGCACCCTCAACACCCATCCACACCACAGACCACTGAAGACAAAGGGCAGAGCCATTCAGGACTTTCCCCATGCCAGGCTGGCCAGATGGGTGTCCGCTGTCTTCCAACAGCTCTGCAGCCACCTTAGCATGATGCTGAGCTGGAGCCAGAAAGCTCTGCCAAGAGTTGTGGCAGAGGACATATCACCAAGCACATCAGCTTAGATTCTGAGCCACATGAACACAGCCATACAGCTGAGCATCCAGAACAAGCTTTGTCCAGGCAGCTCAGAGCACTTGCAAAACTTTACCAGAACTCTACTTGCTCAACTCAACAGCTGCTTCTGCACTGGCCACCACTGCTTCTGCATCTCTAAAGGGAAGAGCAATGTGCAATCACAGCTACATCATCTTGCAGGCAGGAGTCAGACTGATCCCAAGTTCCTCCCAAGAACAGTGGTTTTGCTGTAGGCTCAGTGGTGCTTTGGAGCTGGCTTGTATCTCCTGTGCCATCACAATCTTCACCCTTCCATTTGCAAATATTTTTCTCCCTGTCAGCCAGAACTGCCCAGAACACGTCAAACAAGTCAGAGTTATTTGAAGTGTTGTTTCTGCCTCCAAATCTACTATGACTTATCTGCTGACTTCAACCCAAACACATGGAGCACTGCCTTTAGCAGTCAGCAATGGTCAAGAGTGACCACCCCTGAGGGACAATCTCTGGCTGATGCAAAGCACTAAAGCACATTTACTTTACTAGGGCCACAGCAATTAATACTTGATACAATTCTTCATCTTTTTAAACACCTCTTGTAAATAGATAGATGCCTTCAATGATAGGCTCTTCATCTGGAATCACACTTAGCTTTGATCCATAAGAAGGGAATAAGCAAGGGGTTAATTGCCAGCACCAATGCTGCTCACACCTACCCACCAAGGCACCCTACTCTGTGCCTGCTGCTGCCACTTTCAGCACAACCTCAGTCCAAAGTCAATTCCAAGCAGAAAAAGACCCCACACATTTGTGTCTCCATGTGAAAAGGTTAAAGGTACAGACAGCTTTGCTGGCCAGCCAAAGCAAGCTCAAGCAGCTACAGAGCATCTCTGGTTCCAGCCTGCTTTGACTCCACCAGCACATTTTTTCCCCCCAAGCCCCCAAACAAAATCCCTCATCGAGGGACTGATTTTTTTTCCCCCCTGAAAATTAGCACATCAGCAAACTGCACATCCCACTGTCTCCTAAGATGATTTCAAAGGCGGCTGCAGCACCCCCTTTCTGCTGCAGGGAAGCGGAACTAATTACACCGCAGTTTTGAAGCGCCACTGGGCCAGTTTTGCCCCCTGGGCTCCCAGTGAGGCAGTCACAACACATCGGACAGGCTCTCTGCTACCCAAGCAGCGAGGCACTCCGGATGGAGCGACAACGGCAGTAATAGATTTGATCTTATTATATTCATTTAGAAAGATGTTTATGGCAGGCTGACATGAATTTCAATGCAAGCCTCGCTCCCTTCCCAGAGCATCTGCAGCTCCCAGAACCTGCAAGTGGAGGCAAACGTACTGTTCTTTAAGAATTGAAGATATAGGTCAAAGTGAACAAAAATTGTTACTAGAGCCCTGTGTTATCAGAGCTCTTCACAGTTTCACAGAGGTGTTCTAGTGCCTCAGCTCTCAAAAATAAGGGCTAACAATAAAACCTGGTGTTTGTGCATGGCTCATGAAGCCCCTTACAACGCTACAGAGATATAGCAATCTCCATTTCACAAAGGACACAGATCCTCAGATCTATGGAAGTATTTAGGCATTTACTTCTCAAGACCAGTGAGCTCACTGGAAGGCTATTGAGACTGAAACAACGAAGAATCAGACCAGAAACATCCCCCATCACACAACAAACCAAAAGCCTGATCCCCCAAACACTGCCCAGAGTCTCTTGGGCCCCAGTCCTCCACTATCACCCTCAGCTATAGCTAGTTCCCATCATGGCAGCAGTTCAGATCAAGGCTAATTGTATTTGAATCTACAGGGTACCAATTTTCCAGCGAAGGGGTTTTAATCTAACATGCAGATCTCTTGTCTACATTCACATCACCCCAGAGGCCCATAACATAGGTCATTTGTGCATACACAATCTTGGTAATAGGATGCACAATTTTAAAATGGCTAAATCTGTAGAGGAGGAAAAAAATGTTATTACAGGAGGAAAAAGAAAAGATTAGCTCACAGGCTGAGATCATGTTTGCCAAGTTTCCACCCAGAGAATTATTCCAGTACCAAATTCTATGCTACCAAAATAACGGGTTTATACAGCAGGCATTGTGCCAGCTTTTTGGCTATAATTATAGTGTTTTCCTCTCTCAAGTTCTTTATTGATATCTGGAATTTTTAAAAAAAAGAAGGAGGTGGAGAAGTGATTTTATACGTTCAACAAACTACAGCAACACTCGATGCAGTTAAAAACCAGGAAGTTTTAACAACCTGCCAGCCTCCAACTTCACAGGAAATGTCAGTGCCACTATCAGACTTTAGAGAAACCCCAGGGATCCATTACTGCAGTTTGAAGATGTCCCTGCACTTCCCTTTTAAGTAAACGCTGGAGCTGCTTGCTTCATTCGGTTGCTGCTGTGCTGCACAATATTCCTTTGAGGAGATGCTTTGCAGTGACAAAATAACTGCTGACAATGTGAATACTGACTTCATTTTAATTTTGTTTTACATTTTCCTTTGGTATGTTTTGATCCTAAAAATCTTTAGAGTGCAATTTTTTTTATGATAATAAAGCAACTATTTATACAGTACCACAGAGTCATTGCTTCTCCCCCCACCCCTTTCCATCCCCCCCATCCAAAGGAAGCGGGTTGTGAAGGCATGACATCCTCAGCACAGTTTCAAGAGAGAAAAGCAGCACAAGGGAAGAGAAGCACCCTAGAAAGAATGTAAAGATCAGCCATGACACAAAGTAGGGCAGCACTTTTTTTTTTTTGCAAGCTATAAAAACAAACATTGAAGACTGATGTCAGCATGACTGCAAGGGAACCAAGCCCTTGCAGCAGTCACCTCGAAGATACCAGCTCCTCATCCCACCTCCATCCCAGAAGGGCAGCTGACAGCACTAAGTCCCAATTTGGGAAGCTCTCTTAATTCATGAGTGCATTTGACTGAAGCTTTAACCTCCTGGATTCAGGGAATTTATTATTACTTCTAAAAAACCATGGCTTTTTCATCATCTTTTTATAGTTCTGAGGAACTTGTCCAGCCACCACCACCACTAAAATTAAAATTCCATCAGCCCTGAACCCAGGAACAATTAGCCCAGCCGAGATGATTCCCGATAGTCTTTTTGCATATAATAACCAATATCTAATATAACTCAACATTGTGAAGATCTCTGTAAATGAAGTGACATCTCTTGCTGGACAAAGCCTAGAAATGTTATCCTTCAGTGATAGGAATCCTAAGGGGACTATTCTCCCTCGTTTGAAAGCTTACTTAATTGTTCCAGTTGCTGGAAATTTTAAGCAATTTCCCCAGTCACTATGCCAAGTTGCGTTAAGCTCTTTGTCTGGCTGATATGCCAACCAAAGGCACAGGGAGATAAGGAGAGCTGTGGGAATTACAGAAACCGACTTACACAGCCAGAGTTCCCTTGCCCAAGCTCCTTCCTTCAGCTCTGCTGCTGTTTCTACCACTTATCATCACGTAGAGGAAGCCAGCAGCTCATTCACTTCCAGCACCGTGGCTACACTTACACTAGGAGGACTCTAAAAACAGGACCTCGCATTATTTAGCACTTTTTTTGGTCACATCTCTTCCATATTTCCTTCAATTTTCCAGTAAAACTTGATTTCAGCATTCCAGCAGCAGAGTGGGCACACCAAAGTATATAGATGTGTCTTCTGCAACTGCACTTTTTCTCCCAGGTCAGCTTTTCAGGGGTGATAATAGTGGGGAGCACTTGACTTTCCAAGAAGGAAACTGAGCCATAGTTGAAGCCAATTCTCTGGATTTTGGAGCAGAGGGACATAGTTTGTGCTCCCACAAATCCTAAAAAGCACAGCAGGTTATCAGCAAAACCCTGACCCCTGGCTAGAGAAACCAAAGACCCCACATCATTAACATTAAATGTCACTTGATGGCATTTTTCCCCTATATATTTCTTTTTTTGCCAACTCTTTTTGCAAAGTATGGTCCTTGCTGAGCAAAAAGCAGCCCTCCTTACACATCTCAATCATCTTTACTGTCATCTGCCTAGACAAAAAGTTGGTGAAACCCTTTTCTGAAGTCTCTCCTCCCAGGATCAGGCTACAATGCAAAGGCCAGGGCATTTAGTAAAGAGTTGTGTTTCTATAGCTCTCAGGTGCAAAGGTTGATCTGTATTGGATTTCAGAAAGGCTAAATCTTCTCCAAGAAGCAGTCATAAGAATCATTATATTTAGTTATCTGTTGGGGGTTTTTCACCTTTAAATGGACCTTTCCTATCTGATCAATGAGCAGGTCATTAGCAATGTAGTGCAGGATCCTTGGAAGGGACTGATCTCCTATGAAATAGGGTCACACAGCTTGCAAGCCTTCCTGAAGCTGGGAGAAGCCAGTATGTCTGCTCAAACCTTTCCCTTACACTCCCACACTTATTTGTTAGTAGTCACACCACTCTTTTTACCCAAATGAGAGAGAAGCTAGTCCCTGGCACACAAACTCTCCCCCCCTCTAGTTTGGACTGTATGAAATTGCCATAGGGTTTGAGTACAAACAAACCAACAACCCAGCTCTTCCCATTTCACCTCCTGATGGACTGCCCTTGCCCACCACATTGCTTTGGTTTCATCCCAAACCTTCACATGAACATTTGTGTCAACATCTGTGAAAGAGAAGGATCCACCTCCCAGGTACTTTTTAAACATCACACGTGTAAAGGCAGTTTAACCCTGCATGAAGGCCAGCTTCAGGACAGAGCTTCAAAAGGGCATGAACTTGGGCCACTTCAGCACTGAGAACAACCCTAAAGGTTTGGAAAGCCAATATAACTTCAATACTATGTTCTGGTTTTCAACATTATATGTTCTAGCTATACTCTGTGGAAGGATGTTCTCCTCCTCTATATACCCTTTTCCCTCTGTTACAGCAGCAGCATACAGAAGCTTGCAAACAGGTGTCTTCTCTCAAGTCTTTTGCCTTCCTCCTCCAAGAAAAAAGCCAACAGGAGCCAGGAATGATCAGAAGAAATTACTCTGCACCCTACTAGTTCAAGCTTGTTACCAAGTTGAAAATCAGAACCGACGCCACACCAGCCCACAAAGCATTTCTCCTTTGGCAAAATAATGTTGTGTAACTTCCTGATTTCCTATCACTTCAAAATATTTTTCAGGACTGAAAATATTTGAAGAAGAGTTTGGGAGCAACAACTGAGGCATTCTATTCAGAATAAGTGAATTGTAGCTAGAAAACCCCCTATAGCATTTTTTACTAATGCTTTTCTTTTTTAAAAGAAGTTTTTTTCTTTTCTAGACAATATGAAGAACAGAGTGCACAGGCACTCATTCCACTGAAGAGGAGATGATGTCATTTTTAACATCCCTGAAATGCTCTGTTTAGAAATCAGTTTTTAATAACTGGAGTTGCTTTGTTTTGTTTTTTAGCATGACATCAGCAGTGTCTGAGCAGGGCTAGCTGGCCCTGCCCTGACAGCTCTCAGCTACACATGAAGCAGGGCATGTCTTCCATTGCAGATTCAGAAGACAGGACCACAATGTCCTTATCTCCATACATTTCAGCAGAGCTGTGACGCTTTATAGCTACAATCTTGGCCCATAGCACCTACCCCCAGACACTTACAGATCTGATCTGCCCGCTCCCTGACAAGTGGTCCCCCACAGCAAGGTGCCCCACCAGTTTCACCAGGGCCATCCATCCCAGAAGTATCCATCACATTAGCATCCTCCATGCCCCCTGCAAGTGAATCAGTAACACTCATCTCCCAACCTTAAACCGATTTCATGGTAGGATGGAGGCAACCCACAGTCTCTGACGTTGGCCTCCAAAACAGTGTCACAAGCTTTGCCACTTCAGCAAGATGGGTGCTTGCCAGCAGGAGCAGGCTGCTCAGGATGCAGCCTGTATTCTTCCTTGGAAAAAAAAATATATTAGTTTTAAATGCAAGTCGCAGCTTATAAATGCCAAGAAATTCCTCTTGCCACATGAATCTTTCCAGAATGCTGTGCTGAATTAAATGGATTCAGCTTGCTTTCAGATCCACACATACAAAGAGACAGCTTGAGAGATAAATATATTTAGGGGTGCAGACAGCTCTGGTCAGTGCACAATTAAGGATGGGAAGATGACCATGCCTGGGTAGCTCCAGATCCAGAGCACAAATCATTCCTGCTAGTGAATTCTATTAGTAATATTTGCATCTTGCTAATAGAAATCCAATTATTCAGAATGACTCTAAGCACGTTATCCATTTTTAGCAAAATTTGCCTTATTCTGCAAACATATTTTTGCTTCATCCTCACTTTACTTTTGTTCCTGGGGTCCTCTGGGATGCAGCATCCTTCAAGGACATGTCAGAGGAGCACGCTATCCCGTCATCCTCTCGCTTTGAGGCCTAGCAGCTGAATCACCCCCAGCCCTATTTTCTTTTGCAGTGTTAGATTAGCAAGA
Source organism: Hypotaenidia okinawae (assembly GCA_027925045.1). Lineage (NCBI taxonomy): Eukaryota > Metazoa > Chordata > Aves > Gruiformes > Rallidae > Hypotaenidia > Hypotaenidia okinawae. Next base: position 14,193,461 of record BSDF01000016.1, read on the forward strand.
GGGCTTATGACCTGCCATCTGTCACTGCAGTCTGCTGACTGTGAGTCTCTGCTCTCTCTGCAACATTGCTGAGGAGGTGGAAGGCTTTAGGGGGGTGGTGGTGGGGGGAGGAGGGCGGGGGAAAGAGCCTTTTCATCCTGCTGCTGCTGCTCCTTGCTCCAAAGCCATCCCTTAAAGCTGTACTGTGCAAGCCCAACGGGTGAGGCACCGGTCTCACCGGGGAGGAAAGATACCCACCATGAACTATTTGGTTTAACACAGTGACATTTGCTGTCCAGGGCCTTTTGCAGCATGACCACAAACCTAGCAGTACCTCGGAGCAGCCTGCTCTGAACCTGCAGCTCCCGCATGCTGTTTGATCACACCTGCTGAAGCTTTCCCAGCCTTGCCAGGGAGAGCCAGGCAATGTGACCATGCATCTGGCTTCCTGGCAAGGAGAGAGCTGCCTCTGGCCCCACGCCAGCCCAGTCCATCTCCTCCTGAAAACAGTGCACCATTTAAAAAAAAGCCAGCACAGCCCCCACCCCCGTTTGCACAAACCCAAGGGACAGCCTTGTCACCCACCATGGATGGGGAGACCCAAGGATGGTGCCACAGGACCAGGAAGCAGCCCACAGGGTGTGGGGAGGAAGCAATGCATTGACTGCTGAATTTTCCTGCTTGGTTTAAAGTAATCTGGTTGCAAAGCTGCTGCCCTGAAGGAAATAACTTTTCATTGCAGCAAGGAGTCATAAGACAGCAACTCTCCTTGAAAGCCAAGGGAAGGAGTGTTCCCACCTCCTGTTGGTTTGCTGGAAAAAAGTCTCTGCATAACTTGTCCAATATTTCCCACTGAGGATCAGTAAAGCTGCACCAGAACCTACCAGCTCCATCCCTGTTAAAGCAGATGGAACTTTTCAGATCAACTCATTTCTGTCTTAAAAATGAGACAGTGTACAACAACATGAGCAAACACCAAGTAAGTCCAGTTGTGGTATGAGGCTTTTCCCCACAGCAGGTCCTTCAGACTCCTGCTTCTGAAATTGTTTCTACTCTGGACCTAAATTGAACTCCCAGTTTCTCTGCTGGGATGTGCTCACAGGCCATTTCCCCCCAGCCTCTGGCAAGTGACCACTACCACTGTAAAGCCACAACACATAAGGAAGAGCCACCAGCCTCAAGATGAACAACCTGATTTGGGACACTGTCATCAGCAAGAATGAACCCACCCATGCATCAGGCTCTGGTGCCCAGGGAGGACCAGGCCTCCAAACCAGCCCCCAAATAGATCCCACACCTTCAGACACCCTTTGGGTCTGTCAGCATCCAGCTGCTCAAATCCTGTCATGTCATATGAGGAGTCACCAGGGATGTGTTTCTCTGACCAAGAAGAAAAGACTCAAGAGCCAAAAGGAAAGGAGCAAGTTAAATTATTTCTCCAACCTGACATCCCTGGGACTGTTTCAGCACAAGCTGATTCCACATTGGAGATCCAAGTAGTCTCAGCCAGACCTCTAGAAACTGCCATCACAGAAATTAGCAGGGGGGAGATAAGCTGCCACCTTGCCAAAGCATTTCTTTTTACAGGGGCCCTTCCACATCTACAGGTAAGTATGGAAATAAGTCTTGCACGTCATGGTCAGATGCCACGTCCTCCATCCCTTTCCAAGCAGTGATCCATCCAGCAGATGGTATTGTTGACAAGGAGCCTGTGGAACTGGCACTGCCAGTCCTGCGTTCCCTGCGGTGGTCCATGACCTCACTGCAGAGCTCTGTTCTGGATGTTGCTAGGCACATGTGGGTAGTCTGATGTTAGCAAGCAGACATTTCTAGAAATAAGATTATACCCACTCCTAACAGATGCCAGCAGTAAGTCCCACCAAGCTAGGGCTACCTTGCCCCCCGACACCTCCATCCACGCCGTCCTTCAGCATATTTTGGCTGGATGGAGTATGAAGATTTGACCACATGGGCACCCAGAGATCCCAGGCAAGCGGTCCCTGTGCACACACAGATCATCTCAGCACACCCAGCTTTGCTGCAAGAGATCAGGCTATTTTTGCAGCATATGTGCAGCAGGCCTAACAGCTTGAAAAATCACTGTACATGTGTTGCACGGTGTATAGGCACATATTTCTGTATAAGAAACCTCAATCAGGAGCATGACACCTTTTATCATAAGGCAGCAGGACCCAAACATCCAACGCTGCTCTGAAGCCACACATTCAATTTGTGTGCACAGGCACAGCATCAGTGTGCACAGGCATAAAATTAAGCAGGCTGCATTATCCCCTCCAGCAGCTCTGCATTCAGGGACAGTACAAAAATACAACAGTGAAAGAGGACGAGGATGCAGGTTCTAGAAGTTGGCATCAAAGCAGCAGCTGTTCAACTTTCCTAAAGCAGTCTGGCCACCTGCAATCCAAGGATCACACCACAGGTACCACACAGAGCTGCCACTGAACAACACTGCTGCAAATGATGCAGGACTCACTAAGGTACCTTGGACTTACTATTTCTGGACCCAACCAGCCTATTTTAAACAACTCCTGGAACTGTACCCACATATGTGATAACAGAACCACAGAACATTGGAATTACAGAGGAGTTGGAAGGGACCTTGAAAGATCACCTAGTCCAACCCCCTGCCAGAGCAGGGTCACCCAGACTAAATCACACAGGAACGTATCCAGGTGGGTTTGGATGTCTCCAGAGAAGGAGACTCCCCAGCCTCTCTGGGCAGCCTGTCCCAGGGCTCTGTCACCCTCACAGGGAAAAAGTTTCTCCTTATATTCACATGGAACTTCCTCTGCTCCAGCTTGCACATGTTGCCCCTTGTCCTATCACTGGGAAGAGCCTGGTTCCATCTTCCTGACTCTCACCCTTTACATATTTATAAATATTAACAAGGTCACCCCTCAGTCTCCTCCCAGCTAATGAGGTCCATCTCCCTCAGCCTCTCAAGGAAGGTGTTCCACCCCATCATCTTGGTGGCCCTATGCTGGTCTCTTAAGGAGTTCTGTGTCCTTCTTGAGCTGAGGGGCCCAGAACTGGACACACAATTCCAGGTGAGGTCCTTACAAGGGCAGAGCAGAGGGGGAGAAGGACCTCTCTTGACCTACTAACCACCCCCTTCTAATACACCCCAGGATGCCATCAGCCACCTTAGCCACGAGGGCACATTGCTGGCTCATGGTCACCCTCCAGCACCACCAGGTACCTCTCACCTACACTGCTCTCCAGCAGCCCAGTGCCCAGCCTATACTGGTACCTGGGGCTGTTCTTCCCCAGATGCCAGACCCTACACTGGCCCTCATTAAATCTCATTACACTCCTCCCTGCCCAGCTCTCCAGCCTGTCCAGTCTCACTGAATGGCAGCACAGCCCCCTGGGGTGCCAGCCACCCCTCCCAGGGCTGTGTCAGCAGCAGACATGCTGGCTGTGCACTCAATTCCCTCACCCAGGTCACTGATGGTACCTTGAGTAGCACCAGTCCCAGTACCGACCCCTGAGGGGGTACAGATACAGGCCTCCAGCTAGAATGATAGGCAAAGCTGCAGACAGAAGACACAGGTTTCCAGTGAGAGACCAAGCTGCTTCACCTGCCAAACACAAGGTTCATGCCAACCCTTCCACAGAGAAATGGGCTGGCAAGACTTGCTGGGGTGTAAGTCTGGAGAGGTAAAGACCATTCACAGCAACTCTTCCTCTCATCAAGGGTCCATTATGACCCATTAAGCCACCCAGGATCCTCTTTGCACCAAACCCAGAGGTGAAAACTGTGCCCCAAGTTCCTGTGGATGTTTTACAGCACAAGCCACACACATCAAATTCTTATGCATTAGCCATGCAGAGGAGCTAAAAAGTCATTTGGAAATAAGGAAGTATATAAGTTACTCTAGCTTGAGGGCCCCAGTAATTTATGCACTGAGAATTTATACAGGTCATGTACCTATTTACTTTGCTGTGCTCTAAAAAGATGCACAGTTACCTTAGCAACTTTAACATCTCAAGAGAGTACAGAGCTTTCTTAAAGAGACATTGTCAAGAGTGGTCAGCCTGACCAGCCTTCCCCCTGCTTTCCCATGTGCTATATCTGCATTCACATGTGGTTGGGGTTTTTTTTTCCCCTCACCCCTTCAGATCAAATATATGTTTTGTTATTTTAACAACAACCAGCCCATCTCAGAACTCATTGACATCATCTAACAGTAAACAAAAATAAGCCTACCATGCACAGGAATGAGAAAATGTCATCAAAAAATAGATGGAATTTACTCATTTCATCATCCTGACATGTTCTGAAAGCTTAAAATAATTTTTCAATTTGTGGAAATTGCCTAGACTCTATAAAAACAAAGCATGCTAGTTACACCTTGGAGGCTTTCAGATTTTTAAAAAAAATCTCAGAAGAAATCTAATAGGCTGACTAGGAAATAAGCACCCAACCTTTCACATTTGTTTTTGTTTATTCTCCTCTCTCCAAGATTTTTCTCTGGATTTATTCATGAAGCATTCTTCCCAAAGCCAGATTAAAAGAGATTCTTAGAAAAGGTTCCAAAATGCTGAAGTACCTATTCAGAAGAGAAACACCTTCTCTGTCCATCGCAAGAGGTCCTATCTGGCACCCTGCTGAGCTAGTGAGGTCCTACCAAGCCTCTTACCAACCTTGTGCCAGCCCTGTTAAACACATTTAAAAACCTCTCAAACTGGGGAAAAGTGTATGAGAAACTCCCCAAGCTCAGTGTCACAGAGAAGGACAGGGACATGTCAAGTCAGGGTGTGGAAGAGCACAGGCAGCTCTCCCTATACTGAATCAAGTGCCCAAAACAAGTGCTGAGCAATCCCAAGCATGCCCAACACTGGCAGAGTTTTCACTTGGTCTTCAAAAACACGAACTTGCCACCCCAGACAACTCAAGGTGCACTCCATCAGCTACCAAGAGTCCCCTGTCTTCTCTGCAGATGTTAAAAGCAGAGTGAAACAGTGACAGGACACACTGTTGGGAGGGCTGTGCTACAGAAATCAATGACAACTTTGTTACAGCTCATTAGAAATGGCCCAGAAATGCTGCTCTGTGGCACTGATGGAATTTTGGCCCTTCTCTTTCTTCCTCCCCACATCTACAAGTCATTGCAACCTGCAAAGCACAGGGTGAAGTATCCCCTTCTCCACACCTACAAGAGCCACCCTCCAGCTTTTAGTTAAAAAAATAATTAATGATTTATCTCCCAAACAGGTCTGATTTTGCCAGCCTCAGAGAGCACACAATAGATTTAAACAGTAGTTGGGGTTTTTTAACAGCTATAAACATGATATATTTTCTGCAGCATCCCATGAATATAGGAGGTGTCTCTGCTGCACACAGGTTGTGTGTGTTGAGCTGGGGCCAGGAGAGCAGGGAGAAAAGCTATAAACCTGTTTTCTAGGCAATCACTTTATTCCTACATTATCACAAAAGAGTCAAATTGTGCTTCTTCTCAATCACAGGGACAAAAAAAGACTTAGAGAAGGAAGATGTTGACTGTCCCTGATGAACAGTGTATGTCTCAAATCAAATTCTACTGCAGTAGGCCCATACAGTAACATTTTAGATGGGTTGTGCCTAAGAACTAGGAGAAATATTTACTTTTTTGGTACATTTCTGACTGTCCCTTTTCCTGATAAGCATAGCACAACTTCAAGTCTTCATTTCAGGTAAGATGTAGGAGGGGATCTCAGAAATCACCTCTACAAGCAGCATGAGTAGATTTCTTCCAAAGCATTGGTACTGGGAATCCATTACTCTCTCCTCTTGCCCTTACAGGTAAACACCATCAACCCTCAGTGATTTCCTTTTCACACTGCACCCAGTCATCCCATCCACATCCTATTGCCGAGACTCTTCTGAACAGCATTGGCAACAACATCCAAAGGTCTTGCAACATGCTCTGCATCTGCAGACAGAGAGCAATGGGGGAAGCAGGGCAAGGAGTAAACACCCTGTTAACACCCTCACTTCACATCACATCCCGATGTAAACCAACAGAGAGGCTGCACAGAAGATAATACAACTTTAAGCCCTATCAGCTGCCACAAAGAAGCCTCTCCTCTGTATCCAACTTACAGACATGCCAGCAGATCCACGCTGAGGAGCAAGGTCCCTGGATTTCGAGCCTCCTACACAAACAGCACAGCTACCATCTAGCCCAGCATCCCACCTGCCTTTCCTCCCAAGGCACGAGCCTCGGAGCCTCCCTTCTCCCACTGCCCTGTAGCAGGAGTCTGGGAGAAGAGAGGAGGATGGGGAGAGGGTGGTTTGCACAGAGCCACTCTGCTCCCCATCCTCCACCCCTCGTCCTTCCCTGCGAGCTTTTCTCCATAGAAGGAAGCAATCTGCCTCCTGTGCCCAGGTACCGCAGGCAGCATGCCACTTTGCCAACACACTGTCAGCTCTGCGCCACGTCAGAACGAGCCCGACCACATTAATTCAACTTGGTGGATTAAAAAGAAAAAAATAAAAGAGGGAAGGCAGGACAAGGCATAGCAGATGGCTGAGGACAGATACTGCATCCCATTCTTTCTTGCTCTGCAAGAAAACAGCTTCACTCTCTGCTGTTTATCATGCTGCTCCTAGCTTTTTTCTTTTTATCTCAAAAATTTTCTGAAATTGGTGTCCAAATGCCCAAGGTTTCCATGTTTTTGTTGCCTCCACTTAGATTTTGTGGATTTCCATCCCTGTTGCAGTTCTCCAGGCCACATGGCACAATGAGGGTGCGATTGCTATGAGATAATCACACCCTTGGGGTGTTATTAAGCACAAGGCTATGCCTTGTGCCTCTCACTCTCCAGGGATGTGATTATATCATGATAAGCAAACTCCCCAGAGACACCTTATTGCAATTATGACATTTCTTTCAAGTTTATGTATGAATACATTATTCAAGGAAATTACTTTGATCACCAGAAACTTCCACTTAGTGTTCAAATACTTAAACTGGATGGTTTACAGAGATGAAGTTCCTTCCTTACCATGTTTGACAGGGAGAGAAACAGGGCTTTTAGACTGAGCAGAGCAGTTCCAGGGCCTAATCACCAACATACAGACACAGCCTCTCCTATTTAGGATGGTAGTTTTTGCAATAACTAAACTAATCCAAATATCTCATCTATATTTTGGCTAACCTAATACCTACAGAGCTAGTCCAACAAAGCATTTTTCTAAAGAACAGGTTAAGATAAAAAGAATTAAAGATTGAGCTATTACCTTTTGTTTTCAGAAGCACAAAGACCTTGAAGGCTTGAGGAGCAGAAAGAAGCACTGACTCCTCTTCCTGACCTTATAAACTAGCTGCACCACTCAACCAGAGTGATCCCACCTGTGCAAGGCACCCAGCATCCCACCAAGGGTCTCCAATGACCTGCAGCTGTTTGCAATGACTGGCCCAAATTCTCCAGCTAAAACTCGTTAGTTAAATGTGTCCACCTGCCCCCCTTGGTCGTGGACCTCTCCATGGCAGCAGGAGCTGCTCTGACAGCTGGGTTTGTACTTCCATTGTGGTGTAAGAAAAATCAGCTCTACAATACTGATGGGTTAAAGAGTTGAGGGGCCAGAACTGACTCTGTAGATGAGTGGTGGGGCAAAGCCAAGGTCATGCAGAAGGTAGGTCACACGAAAGGCCAGCACAGTGCCGCAGATGGATAGTGTTAGCTGATAAAAGGTGTGGGCAGAAGGACTGCACAGCCCATAAGGATTCTTCAGGGACCAACTGAATTAAAACAGAGAAGCAGAAATAACACCTGCACCCCAATAGCAATGAATATTCCCTAGAGACCAATGGACTTAGCAAGAGGGTACTGTGTATCTGTTCCTGTGTTTGTTTTACTGACCTTGGCTAAGTGTTTATGAAATACATATTGGTTATTGATCACTCTCCCCGTTCCCTACCAGAGAGAACCCGCCAGTTAATAGCATCATCCCAGTGTCAGGGAAACACAGAAAACACGCACGTGAAAGAGGACACAGCCCAAGTGCTCAGCAGAAGGGATCAGAAAATGTACATCAAAAACTCAGGGGCATCATTCCTAGGGTTTTTTTGTCATAGTTTCTGTACAGCTGGGAAATGTTCCCCATAGAGAGGGAGCATGCCAGCTGGGGGAAAGCAAAACTGCCCAGCAAGGCTCCTTGATGCCTGCTTGTAACAGCCCAGCCAGCAAAAGTGAAATGTCTGTGCCACCTTATACTGAAACATAGGTTCAAGGGAAACAAAAAGTATGTATCTGGATTTTTACACTCCCTTTCAAATTAAAAAGAACAGGTTTGCATCAGAAAAAAATTTAATTACTAATTAAACAAATTCTAGCAGTTTGGTTATATATTTTGGGAGGTTTTTTAAACATCCTGAATGGGATCAGAAACACGAAGAGCTCAGTGCACAGTAGAGTTGAAAAACCTACAGTGAATGATATTCAAGACCTGTCTGGATGCTTATCTGTGCAATATGAGCTGGGGAGCTGCTTTGGCAGGGGGCTGGACCTGATGAGCTCTGAAGGTCCCTTCCAACCCCTACGGTTCTGTGATTCTGTGAATGTTCTCTCCTTGAGTATTCAGTTAATACCTTAGTAACATTGCTCCTCCGCTTATGACTAACAGTCAAAAAAGAAACCTCCCATCTTTCCTATGCAAAGTTTTAGTCCCTGGCCACCTGTCTTCTCAACTAATTGCATCCTGTCATGAGCTTTGATCTCTAGACATCAGCTCTAATGTTGCCAATGTTTGGAAGTCTCTTACTAGCTAACATACCCTACAGCAGAGCTTCCTTGCAGAACGGTTTAAAAAAGCAGGTATTAGGCTATGGTGGCCTGTAAGGCAGCCCAACTATTTATTTGGGACTTGCAATCAAGCTTTAGGAAACAGCACACCTACAAGATTACTGACACCCTTGCTCACACTGGTGCTGCTTATGCTGATGCCTTTTCAGACCCAGCTGGCTGCCAAGAAAAGGTTTCTGCAAATGCCAGAGGCCACAGACCATGCACTTGTGCTCTTAAAACCATTCTGTGTTTTGGAAAGCCCTTGTCCTGCTGGGAATAATGCTGTCATGCACCTAAACCCCAGATTTTGTGATACAGTCCCACCTGCAAACAGGGAATGCAAAGGCTTCCAGTCTACATAAGACCTTCTGATAGCTACTGTGATTCTCCCGTGTCTTCCTCAGTCTTCCCAACACCTTCAGAGCCCATCGCACTCACACCTCTGATTCTGAATTTCAGAAGCGAGTGGAAGCGTCAGAAAATCTGTTACACAGGTGATGCCTCACTTACAACAGCCATGAGAACATTTCTGCCACAGAAGCCAAATATATATATAAAGTGCTAAAGATAATGACAGTGTGTGCATTATCAGCCTCTCATCGCTGTGTAGTTATTGGGGATAAATTTGAATCTATGGTGAACTTCATGGATCTCACATCCATTACTGACTATCAGTGAAGGTGACTCCAGGCAGGGGCAGCTTAGCTCCAATAGTTTACCAAGTTAATTGAAATGAGCTTACAACCAGCTCAAATGATCAAATTCCTATACACACTACTTTGTTTCTCTCTCTCCTGCAATGTGACAGGTGATCTGCAGAATTACAATGCGACAGGAAGCACGACTGCCAACAGAGCTGGTCAAGGGAGGGAAAGAATGGTGGGCTTGGATAAGAAGTACACTTCATTGATTTATAATCCCTGCTATTTGAAAACACTGGGTGATGATGATGATTGATTAACAAAAATGCTAATGTAAAACAGAACCATTATTAACACCCCTGTGAACTAGTATTTACGATGTTTGCACCGCTGCTCACCCAGCCTTTTGGAAACAGTGTTGCCTTATGAATTTGAGCAGAAACCAAACGTTTATCTGTTATCAGGGAACTTGCTCCTTGCTTATCCTGTTCTCAGAAGTGACCTGCACCTGGGGACTGATGCCATGAAGCGGCTGGTCCTACAAAAGTCATGGCAAATAACAGCCACGGTGTTTCTGAGCACCAGGCCTGCTCATGGAGGCCACTGAAAAATGAATAAATTCCTTCCCAAACCAGCCCAGATTTATGCAGCAATTTTAGGACTAATTCAGTCACCAATTCTGCACCTTTCCTTGGAAAAAAACCAACCAAACTTCTTATTTTTAATGCTGATACTTTTATTCACATCCCACACTAATACAGATGTGGCAGTCCAATGCTAAGGCAAGGTCAACTGAAGCAGAAGTATGTGCAGAGAAGGGCTACTTAGATGATGCAGGAAGCAGCCCCTTCTCTTGTAAAAGAATGTGGGACAGCCTGTCTTGCTTGGCTATGCAAACTGTGGCTGTGGGTGATGCCATTGACTGTCTCCCCCAGTTTGAAAAGGCGCAAACACACATCACCATCCTGGAAAGATGCTTAGACCTTTCCTCACAGTGTCTCTCCACTGGTAAGAGACTCCTATATTGGTCGTGAAAGTAAATAGTAAATACAGTCTGAATACAACAAATGATCCTTTGGACAATGAGCAAGAGAAATAATCATAGTTTTTAAGAGCACCTTCACAAAACAGATCCTCTGTTTGCAATGATTACTGTGCTGAAGAGATCTCACATCACCACGTTTCTCAAAGCCAGACAACTCTCCTCATGGTAACAAATAAATGCACTTGTTGTGGTGTACTTGGTTCCAATAAGGACAATTACGCAAGGACAGCATCAGTGCTGCCAGAAAATGAAATCAAGAGAGAGAAGTCAGTGGTTGCCAAAGCTGAGCCTGTACCTTATGAAATCTGATTCTCCCCCAAAGACACGACTGCAGCCCAGCAATATTTGCAAAGGTGACACAACTCGCAGCATATTCCCCTGTTGTAAAATTTATTGAGGGCAGGAGAAGCCAAAAAAAAAAGAAGAAGAAAAAAGAAACACTCCAACATTCAAGGGCTGGGTTTTAAAACAAACGCACAAGGAAAGGTTATGCTGTCATTAAAGAAGTAGCCAACACTTTACAGCACGAGTTAACACCGCGCTGCAGCAGACACTTTGCATTTGCAGCTAATCTGCCAATGATTAAACGAGCTGTTATTGAGCATTTGCCCTGTTGAACTAGGTTTTTCTTATCCTTATTAATCATTCATTTTACACTACAGAAGCCTCCTGTCTTTAAGCAAAACATCTTTTTTTTCCTTTTCTTCCTTTTTGTTTTTTGTTTCAATAAGGCAAATTTAGCTTTTTCTTTCTTTCTTTTTTTTTTTTTCCTCTGGTGATGGCCTTTATGATCCCAAGAACAGATAGCTGAACAAAAGCACGAACAAAACCTGGGAGAGCTCTAAAGAGCATGGGGAAGCAAATTCTTTTTGCTCTAAAAACTTAGGGAGTTAAAAGTAGAGGACATGGCTGGAGCCACTAAGCTCTGGTGTAAACACGGCCATTTAAGAGGATTTGCATACCATTTATTAACCTTCCGGAAGAACTACACAGCCCCCAGTCAGGGAAAACAACTGTGTACACATGTTCATTTCATTCTTGTTATCGAAATATAGCTTCTGCCAGCCACCTCCCAGCATTTTCCTCAGGCAGAGAAATACAGGGACTGGGAGAGGGATGGATGGATCCAGCCTCTTTCCTGTCCCTTTTTGGTTTCATGAAATCTGGAATTGGGTTTTTTTAGCTAAATTTTAGGAGGAATGGTGTGAGCAGTCACCTGCTGTGCTGCAGGCATTTGTTAAGGGACAGAATGGAAGGTGATCCCATGAGCTGGGCAGCCCCGGAGGGAAGGACTGTGGATACTGGGTGGATGCATCTGTGGATGCGGGGTGCTGGCAATGCCTCAGCTGAGTGCTCATTATCTGCAGTGCCAGGGCTGTGACAGAGCCCACAGCACCTTGACCCATCCCCAAGTTCCTCCATGATGCCCCAGTCCCGTCCTCATCCTCGGTTAGAAATTCATCCTGTGCAACCACAGTCCGTGTCTCAGTTTCCTCAACAGCAAACAAGCACACCAAAGCCTCTTCTCCTCTGATGGACACAATGGATCTCTGGTGGCCTCATAAGCAATGGGTCTTGGTGTCTTTTTTCGCTGTTAACAGTCAGTATTTAATACATAAATTTCAAGGTGCTTAATAAAGAATTCTCAACAGTGAATTTCACAACCATCTGGAAGGAGAATTCTCTCTACTTGGGAGTTACTGAGACTTTTGTTTGAGAAACATGAAGGAAATGAAAGCAAAAGAATGTCCCCACAACAATACGTGCCTTCATGCACCCACTGCAGGTAAGTGTAGGCAGCAAGCAAGCACACACAAGCTGAGGGGGGAGATGTTGGATGGGGAACTCCCAAAGGCACTGGCTGAGCTGCAGTTGCACCTTTGCAAAATCTTCCAGCCTGCCTTGTCTTGGGGACAGGACTATGCTGTGGGCACAAAATACCTTGAGGTGTAGGAGATCCAGATTCTCAATCCCATCCTACCAGATTTGCACAGCTCCAGAGTCCCTCTGGTTATATCCACCCTGCTAGAAGAAACTAGCCCAGAGCCTTGATCAAGCAGCCTACAAGTTCTTGGTAACATTGGTGGCTTTTATCCCAGCAATATCTTAAGCTCCGGGTGTCCCTGTCCCTTAACAGGAGTCCTGGTGTACTGAGACTGCATGAAGAAGGATGAAAGGCCATGTTAAGGTACCAGAAAGGCCCCCATTCCCACCCCTGGGAGTGCTCTGTACCAGCAGTGCTGCACTGGTGCCAAGAGTGAAGACATCAGCCAGGCTTCAACCTGGATGTGAGTGGTGATGGAGATCAGACATCGTCACAGACATGAGCAAAGGCACCAGGGAACCCTCTGGCCCTGGAGGAGTGCTCCTTCCTTCCCTCACACACACACACACACTCTCCCTCTCTTACTTCAAAGTTCAATATACAAAGATGCTATCAGCTTAAAAAACCCAAGCCAAACCCAAACACAGCAAAGAAAGCTTGTTAGAAGGGATTCTTTCCCCTTTCATTTCCTCTGTGGTTTTTGGGTTGTTTTTTTTTTCCACTCTAAACACATGTTTCATTCACTTTCCATTTCAGTTTAGAAGCTGGATTAACTAACACACTTTTTGCTTTCATATGACATCATGTTGCAATGTTTACTTTGCAAGCACTGCATAGGAACAGTTTTAAAATAACATTCTATAGTTGATTTTTTCACTGATTTTCACTTAAACCTCTGCTCTGTTTTATAAAACCCTATTTCTATGTGTTTGTTCTCTGGGTTTATTGTTTATTTTAACAGCAACTTCTCAGAACCCTTAATGTAATAAAATCCACTTCGATAACAGCTACACTACCACTAAATATCTAGCACCACTTTCCAAAAACCAAGGTGAACGTGTAACTGAGGAAGAAATCCTGAATCCTGACATCCAGTATGGTAAAGATATGTAGGAAAAGTGTAATTAATGTAAGGCAGAAAGCAAAAAAAAAAGCAGCAAGTAAGTTTTGAAATCTCTCCCAGCGATCACATACTTCACAGCGTAGTACAAATGCAGTTCCAATGGTTATTTTCAGCCTGGCACACACGGGTATATTGTTACCCAGCCTCCTGCTAGAAGTAATTTTAAATATCTTTCTGAACAATCAAAGAAGATGCTATATTCAAGAACAGGCACAGAAGTCATCTTTATCTCGCGTTCTCCATGAGAACATTTGACCTTCCTGATTTAGGTTCATTTGACAAGAATTTGCTGGCTGCTTAAAGATCTGCATCTCATGTAGAATGATTATAATAAAAGTTCATATCACAAACCCAACACAGAATAGCATTCTCTTTACCTACGAAAAGGTGACATTTTCCAAGCTGTTACCTAGAGAGCAAAGGACAAATGGAAAAGATCAGTCACATAAAAGCAGCATTATCATAACATCCCATGGCAATTTCAGAGTTCTTTGAAGGCCAGATGCTTCTGCTCCATATCTAAATTTCCTATAATAAGAGACTCAATGGAAGCACAAAACAGACCTGTGTCGCAACGCAAAAAAAAAAACCCCATGGCTATCCTACAATTTCAAGTCATTTTCTATTTGGAGCTGGTCAATTTTTGCAGTGTGAAAGTGGTATCGTTTCCCCAGCGTGCTGGAGACAGACAACAAAATATCACAAGCGAAGTTGAACAAAACATTGAAGACAGATTGGAACCATTGAACTGGCTCAGCTGGGTGTGAGCTGCAGCTACCGTGTTGCAGCAGAGTCTGAATTTCCTCAAAGCACAGGAACTGGCTGGCAGGATCCCACCTCATCCCTCACCAGCTACTTCACCACAAATGCAAGAAGCCCTAGGATTGATAACCCGAAGCCAACCTGCCTGTGGGGAAAGGGTTTTGGTGGCCTCTTCTTATGCCAGAGCAGGGAACTTTGGATGCTTTTTGAAAGCGCTGGAGTCTACTGCAATGTATTGGGTATACCTGCTGCTGGCGTTCAGTGTCCAGGCTTGTGTGAAGCCTCCAAAGCTTCTAAATCAAGGTTTAGAGTGAAAACCAAGAAAAGCCAGTCCTTCACAGGATCTGAGTGTGGTTTGGGCTCAGCAACAAGCAGCCCCTGGTTACACCCCCAGCAAGCTGACATATTCCAAACTCCCCGAGCTCGATTTCCTCGCACAGATGGCAACCTTGCATGGAAGGTCCACAGCGAACTCTAAAACTGTCATTTCAACCAAACACCCATGTCGGTCCTGCCTTTCTTAGGCCAAAATCATGCCAGACTATCTGCAGGAGCTGGGGAAAGAAGACTGGCTTTTGGAGAGTGTAAACTGACTTTACTGGAACGAATGCCAAGCCAGGCTGATGGAAATAAGAGGAAAATCACTGACCTCCAGCTTTAATTCCCAAAGGAAGCAGAGCCTTTGCACAGCCCTGATTCCCACTTGTTTAGCCAAAAGAGAACAAAAAGTAATAAGGAAAGTAGCGGATGCCATCCACAGAGTCTCACCAATGCACACACCTACCTGACCTTGCTTTGCTAAATCACCTCAGAACACAAGCTGGTTTCCTGGTAGTTGTTATTTATTTATATACTTGGGCTGGGGGTGGCGGGGGGAGAGAGAAAAAAGAAGAAAAAAGAAAAAAAATCAATTCGTCTATGATTTACGATGGGGTTAAGGCAAACGTGAAGCCCATGTTAAGGCTGTTCATCTCATGATAAGGCAGCAAAAAGGTCAACAAATTACTCTCTCCCTAATGGTTCATTTGAACCAATGAAAACAGGATATTTTATCCTCCTGGGTCAGGCCTGCTTAGAAATCCTACATCCCCTTCCCCCTTCCCTCCCCAACCTCCCCTCCCCGCCGTACCTCCTCCCTCTCTCCCACTCCCAGCCCCTTTCTTTTAACTCTCTCTCTCTGATCCTCCAAGGTGACCTTTTCTCCCACTCCTAATACTAAATTTTCTGGCTGAGTGAAGCTGAGCACTGCTGCCGCCCTGGCCGGGGGTCCCTCTGCTCCAGGGGCAGGGCTCGAAGCCGCAGCCTCAGCGCAGGACGGGCTGCGCTACGCGCTGATGCTGCTGTGCTGAGCGGGGAAAGAGACGAGAGCGAGAAAGATGGAGGGGGTGCAGCCCTATGGTTCTGATCCTGCTTGGGAGAGGTTGATTTGGCAGTCTGAGCCTGATGAGTTATAAACTTGCAGGGGATGATACAGGGTTCTGCTTCAGCCAGAGCTGGAGAAACAAGTGCTAACTGCCTCCTATTAGGAATAGCTATCACATCTAATTGTTATCCTTGCTGCTGATTGAAGGGGGACGTGGAGGGATGGGAAGTTCAGCTGGGTGACATGATGCAGTTTTAATGAGTCTCTCTTTTTCTTTTCCTTTTCTTTTTCCTTTTTATTTTCCCCTCCCCTGGCCTGGCTGTTTTAATATGGAAATATAGTAAAGTCTAACAAAATAAGGCCAGCACTGAGAGCACGGACCAAAGGCAAACCCCCAGCCGTCTTTCAGCAGTTGTAGGGCAGCAATAGCACTACAGAAGCAATTAGTTCCTTAAATTCTTTAATACAGGGCCTTTGGAGGGGCTGGACACTAGATTAAGCCCTGCTTCATTTGCCTATTTATTCAGCTGTCAGAAAGCTGAAAGGGTTAAATCGTCTGTTGGAGAAGAAAGACTCTACAGAGCCAGTTCCTGGAGTGACCATGTCCCCAGCGAGCAGCCCTGGCACAGACAACGCTGGCTCCATCGCAGCGCAGCCAGTCGCTGCAGTATGACCTCATGCATTAAACAGTTAAAAATGCACTACTTCTTTCTTTCTTTTTTTTCCTTTTTTTTTTTTTCAAATCTTTCTTTCCCTTCTCCCCCAGCAGATGCAGTGTGCAGCGTGGCAGGGCACGCAGCAGAACCTGACTCAGCAAAGACGCCTGATGCCAGAGCGGTCCCAGCAGTGCTGGAATTCACCCTGAGCAGAAGCAAGCAAAGCCCGGGGCTGTCTGCACAGAAAGCCAAAAACACCCTCTGCAGAATTAGCCCAACCCTAGAGAGAGAAGGTTTCTAAGCTGAGGTACATATCTGAAACCTGGAGAGGTTGGTATGCAGCAACGGGCTCTCTGTCTCTAAATAATAGAGAGATTAAGCACCACATTTGGGTATGGTTTGTGTTTGTTCCCTTGCTTGCTTTTCCTTGCAGCCATGCGTGCGTCTGATCCATGCATCTCAATGCTGTGAAGATGCTCCCCTACATATTCCAGCTTGTATTTTCATCAGAACTAGATTTAAAAAGTTAACTCTCCCAGTGAAGTTGTTTTGCTCTGTGTGCCTCAGCACACACACTGTGCATCAACTCTGCCTGTATCAGGGAGGGTTTTAATTACAGAATCATGTTTGCAGTGCATGACCAGTTTATTCCTTATAGCGGTCACTAATTTGGGTTCTCTTTGGGCTGGAGTATCCCTCAGTGGTGTTTGCTGCAATGTCTCACAGCCTATTTCCAACCTAAGAGCGTTTGCTCTTTCTCCCTGCATCATTTGAGATACAACTCTGAGAGAATCTGGTTTTGCAGTCTAAGAAATGCATGTGGTTTGTTTGGTTGTTGTTCCAAGGGGTTTTTTTTCTTCAAGAATTAAATACATTGTGTAGTCAAAGTGGATTTAGAGAAGCAGCTCACAACCACTCATACATAGAGAAGGGATGCCAGAACGTACAGACTATAGCTCAAAACACAGTGATAGCATGTAATGCAATTTTGTTATAGCATATCATTGAATTTTGTTAATATAATAACCTGAAATAAAGTATTAAGACAGCTTGACATGCCTTGGTAACACGGCTGAGGATTCAAATGTTTAAATCTAACATGTTCTAGCTTGTTCCTATTGAAATCGATGGAAGTTCTCCTTTGCTGCTGATTGCAGTGAGGAAAAACGGATCCAGTTTATGCAGAATAATGACAGGAGGGGGAATGGGCAAGTTCAGCTGAGTTTTCAATGTTGATTTCTTAGCTCAAATCAGCATTAATTTCTCTTTGGGTTTTGTGGGGTTTTTTTTTGTTAGAGGAAAAAAAAAAAAAAGGAAGCTGTTTTCTTTTACACCCATAACTGAAATAGAAATAATCCCAGTGCAAGGAAGGAGAGAAGGAAGAGAGTGAAAACCCTTTTTTTGTGTGCATCTTCCTTTTATGCCTTAATGATGTAAAACTTCTTTAGCAACTCTTTTCTGTTTGCCATTTTATCTACCCAGAGGACAAGACTGTGTCCTGCTGAAACCTGGGGGATTTTCTGAGCCTGCTCACAACCGACACAAAAACTTCAAAACATTTTTGAGCTCCAAGTCTGAAAACATAAATATATAGAAAAAAAGCACCGTAGCCTCATGCTCAGTGTCTGTGTGCCCACGTTTCCATACCACTCACCTACCTCTGTTCAAAGAGGATCATGAACAGGTATTCGCTCTCTTAGCTGCCTGCTAACATCATCTCTAATTTTTTTTCCAGGACTGTGTGGATTCATGTTAGCCATTTGGGTCTGGGCATTCATCCTCCAAGCTGACTTCAAAAGACTTAACAAAAAAAGGCACCGGTTCATATTTCCACCGAGACAACAGCGATGCCCCAGTTAATCACAGGAGAGAGAAGGAGGCTCCAACACAGATCTCAGAAAGCTGAAATCTTCCCAAAAAGACTAAACCTACTTCACATCATTTCTACAGAGGGTATTTTCAGTTACCCTTCCCTTTAAACATCATGAAAGTTCTGGGAAATATAAAACTTCTGCCATTAAGAATCCCACAAACACGTTTAAAGCTCATGCAAATTTCCACGCTAAAACCACGCTGCTTCCAAATGTTTTCTCAGATAAAAAGCTGATTTTTCAAACATAAAGCTGTAGCAGCTACAAAAGCAGACTGGGGAGTTTAGCTAGAAATAAGCAGGAGACACCTCATATGTTTTTTTTCCTTCAAACAAAACTAAAGCAAATGGATTAATGAAGGGCTAGGAAAAGCAACGAGACGGGTCCTGACATTTCCAATAGGAGCTTTGAAGGGAAGGAAAATGGCAATTCCCAGACCTCCCAACACAACCTGAAGAAATCCTTTCTGTGATAGATGCCTGGAAAGAGGAAAAATGAAGGCTCCAAAATGTTGCAACACCAACCAGGGAAGGGTGAGAGAAAACCATTTCACCATTCCCAGTCTCCTGACTGGAAATTTAACCTACCCTCTGCCCCAAAATAGATCAGTATTTTATCTAGAAGGTTCCTATGTCTCATGGGGGAGGGGGTGAGTAGGGCTTTTTTTTTTCCCCATTGTATTTGACAAAAATCATAAACCTTTTAGCTGCTGAAAATTTCCTGTGCCGTAGCACGGCTCACAGCCTTCCTGGGAAGGTTCATCTATTGTGATAAACAAAGAGTTAGGGGAGGCAGAAGGGAGCAGCCGCCCAGCCCAGCTCTCCCATCCCCTTCAGCATCCAGGGGAAAGGGAAAAGTCTCTCCCAAGGTGTGACCTTGACGGAGGATGCTCCGTTTGCTGCTCCTCTGGAAAACAAGGTTGCATCCTCTGCTCTGGACGGCTCCTTCGGGTTCTGCTTTTACATTCAAATCAGCTTGGCGGGGCGGCGGGGCTGGACGCTCACCCCCAAGCCACGGGCGAGAGTGTAACTTTGTGTTCCTCAGCTGGAGGAAAACACTGGGAATACAAATTGGAGCCCGAATCGTTTCCTGGCATTATTTCACTGTAAATTTAAATGGCCCTGGCATTGTGAAACTCTCTCATTTATTTTAAAAGCAGAAAAGATTTATTCTACCCAGAAGCCATTCGGGGAGGGATGGAGAACAAGCAGGACTTGGTTTGCTGTTTTCCTAACAACAGCCAGAGTCAGGGCTGCTTTTTTGGGGGGGCTAAAATGCAGAGGAGCTTAAGAAACTTCTACTTCCCTTTCAAAACAGTCTCAGGTCAAGCAGCTAACCTTCCTATATTCTTCAGAGGTAACTCCTGGTGCTCCAATGGACCATTTACCCCTTTAAAACCCACCTGGATTTTAAGTAACTCTTTTGAGAGCCATCCTTGTATTCCTTCTACATGTCAAATGTAAAGGTCTGTTCACTGGAATTCAGGATATTTGGGCAAATGTGGGGCAAATCTCTTGGACACAAATGAATTGTCCCTGTGGAGGACTATTCTGAGACACAAATACTTAGCAGTAACCTTCCCCCTTCCAGGGAAGGGAAAACAGGAGAAATGACCCAAAGACAAAGAATAGACCTGCCGGGAAGCTGAGCTTATTGCTCATGTTCCTGGCTGGCAGCCCCATCTCCTTACCACTACTCAAGATCTACATCTTTGCAGGGTATGCAACTGGCATATGGAATTTTTAAAAGCAATTTTGTAAAGATGGGCTTCTATTTCTGTTCATGCCATAGCTTTTAATCCTGAGGCAGAAGCAACCAATGCCTGAGTTTTGCATGCATGCATATGCATTACCTGGAAAAGGCAGGCGAATGTCAGTTTTGGGTTTCTACCAAAATCTTTCCTTAGCTGAGTTTTTCTCAGGAACTGGAGAACAGACAGAAGCAGAGCCTTTAAAATATGTTTTCAGGATTTAAAATGCAAACCGCAGCCTTTCTCCCTTCCCTGCATATACCTGGGGTGAAATTCAGCAGGACTCTTGGGAACTTACAGATCCCCCTCCTTGATGGAGTGAGCAAAGTGGCCAGGATGGACATCGGGCTGCAGAGATGAACACTGAACCTGAGGACAAGCCAAAAAAACCAAACATGTGCAGAAGGAGACTGGAGCAAAACACAAGGAGGGACTAGAGATGTTCTTGACTGGCCTGCTGTCATTTGGATACATGGACTCAGGCAGAAATGCTCCAGCCCCTAGGCCAGCACTGGATATTAACTGCACAGAAGAGGTTTCAAGCTCTGCCTTCAGGGTTGGTGCTGGGCTCTCTTTTGTTGTGTATTCCCATCTCCTTTGTACACAGCCCATTAGCTTGGGCTGTGCATAGGGTGGCAGGTGTATGAACACAGCCCCTCACATACCGCATCCACACAAGCCTACAGCTTCTCTGCCTTCTCATGGACGCTCAGCAATTAGCCAGGGATGCCTGTTGTTGGACTCTGTTCTACATGGCTGAGAAATTCAGCCAGTACTGCGACCATCTGATTCACTTGTTTACTGCCCACTCCAACAGGAACTGGCCCTAGAACAGGGTAAAGCTGTAAACAGCACTCATGCAATGGGCTAAAAAGATGGATGTTTGTTCATAAGTATTCTTTTAGATGTTTATTGGCCTAACTGGCTTTTCATTAACTCAAGAGCTCTGCTATTTATTTTAATATTCCGAGCATTTATAACCTTGTAGCTATATCATCTGGTCCTCTTTCTCTATACATGTTCTAGGTCATCAGTGGTTTGTTTTCATTTTCCTAATGCTGGCTTTTAAAACTATTTGACCAAGGCATCCAAATTCCTACAGAGGAGTTTTGAAAATCCTTCAAGGTTTGATCATTTCTGGGCACAGCCACCTCACTGAAATTGGGGTTTATGTATTGAAGTGTAGAAATTAGATTTGTGGGAATTGTGCACAAATAAAATCCCCAAGGCTTTCCCATCATTTAAAAAAACAAAGGAAAAAAGTCACCAACTCTATCTGTAGTTTCAGGTTCGCTTCCATTAGGATTTTAGTCCAGTTTTACTGGACTTCGGTGTGTGGACAAAGTTTGCCCTTCAGGCATAGAGGGGGAAGAGAGTAAAGAGGGGGAAAGAATAAAATTCCCCTTTTTGTGACTCAACTTCTCTTTTCCTTTACCATTCACACTGACTCAAATCAATCACTCACTTCTTAACCTTTTAGATGTTTATATCATCAAGACAGAATAAGGCATTAAAAGCATCGATAACCATCACTTCTCCATTTGTGTCTGGTTTAGAAGGATCCTGTCTTTGGATCAAACACCCTAAAGATATCAGTGTGGTCTGCGTGTCACCCTCAGTCCTCAACTCACGGAAGCTGGTTTAGCTCTCCAGACTTCACTGGCTGCCTTCACTTACACAAGCTGTTTAATCTTGTCCTCAGGATCTCTCTAACTATGATCTGAGCAAAATGACAACGTCTCAGGATCTCCCTAACTATGGAGAAAGAAAGTGATTGATACTGATTTCAGTGGTGATGGCACCAAGCCTCTCATTCTGAGAGGTCATGAGTGCTGGCTGTGGTCAACTCTGCACCGCTCAGGATTTGGCTCTGCTAATATGCAAGTGGATTATCATACAGACCAAAACCAACAGAATCTGATGGGAAGGAAAAGTCCCAAGATGAAATCAGGCCATAAAATAATGAACTTTCTGCTCTACTAGCACTGTCATGTCATGGGACAGGAGCAAACTGAAGAGCTGGCAATTCAACTCGCCTCTCTTCATCAGAAAGGCAGTGGGGATGTGCAGGGATGCAGAGCTCTGGCTATCCCACCTAAACCTACCACAGGCCTTCAGGCAGGGAGAACATCCTTCAGACCGCTGACATCTTTGGTTTTCTTCTCACAGTCTTCAGCCTCTTTTCTTTATTTGAGGGGGAGAAAAATCCACTTGGCATTTGCAAATGGCTGTGATTCAATGCAGTGAAGGGTCTCACCGACACCAGCCTCGCTGAGCCTCGGGAACTCTTTGTGCCATAATGAAACCACATCTGTTGCCAAGTGTGGAGTCAGTGAAGGATGGGTGAGTGGGGAGGTGCTTTCTCAGGCAGGCTGGGCTCTACTACTTCATGAGTTTAACATCCATGTGCTGCACCATCTGGGGTGTGCGTTGGTCCAGTCATCTGCCCCAGACAGAGTGATTTTTGAGCAGGTGAGGGGGTGGATCAGGGTAGCAAAAGGATCACTTTGCAGAGGGTAAGCTGTTACAGAATAAGGGTAATGATCCTTTTTTAGCAGCATCTCATAAGAAAAATAATGTCATAAACAGGCACCCTGTTTGCAGCAAGAGGCTACCCCAGGCTTGGGAAAGCCCAGAGAAGTGGGTGTAAAGGCAAACAATGAATCTCATCACCAATTCATGGTAACGAGAGCCTCCAGAAGTAGCACTCATAACAAATTTCTCCAAGCTCTTAGAGTATCCTTAGAGCAGATCACTCCATCGCTTGCTTTATGGGTCTGTGGAGGATCCAACTGGGTAAGAAATGCACATATTTAAGTTTATGGAAAGATAAACCTAACACTTGGTGCCCAGCTATGTACATGTGCAGTTATTCAGGTTATAAGATGTATTTCTGCCATATGGGATATTCTGGCTGACCAAACCAGAATGAGTTCCTTAATTGTTTAATTGCTATAGCAGGATGATACCTGTTATTAATAGTATGAATAATAAACAATATGTCTGAAACTATAAACCCCAAAGAGCAAATCAGATGCATGTGATGAAAAAGAGGAATGTAAAAGTATGTGTGTCCCTAGTAAAGATGAACCAGTGGCACTGGAGGAGTCAGGGAAGTGGGAATATTGGGGAAATAACAGTATGGTCCCTGCCTTGTGCTGAATCTACACAGACACACGCCATATGAAATAGTCTCTGTCCTGAGGACTTAAAATTCATGGCTTAGGCTGAGTGAGAAAATGCTTTTACGATGCCTGTCTCTCTCTCTTGTGTCTCACTGAGGGACAGCCTTTAGGGGTGGAAATAGCCAAGCCACTGGATTTTATTGTCTCCAGCTGGATTTTCACCTCCATGCCCATGGCAGAAAGGGTTTGCAGAGGGAGAGAGGGCAAGGACCTGTCTGTGAGAAGTAAAGGAGGGGCAGAGACCAACACAAGGGAAAGAGAGAAAGGGAAAGAAGTGGGACAAGGTCTCTGCTCATCTGTTTTTGAGGGAGAATGGGAAGATGCTTTAGGGGGACAGGCAGGGTAAGGTGGGCTGGGGGACAGGGTAGAAGAAGCCCAGCGGAGTAAGAGACAGAGTTGAAAGTGACAAAGGAAGGTTTCAGTGCCAGAGAGGGTGACATCCAACTAATCTTTCCCTGCTGACACTGCACAGAGCCTGGACTCTGTGGGCAGGTCTTACACGGGCTCCCCACCTCAGCCACCTCCCCAGCCGCCCCTTCCTCCCATGTCTGTGTGCAGAGCAAGAGGAGGGATGACATTTTCTGTGGTTTATTTCTACACAACAAAAGGGTGACTTGGACAGAAACCACTCAGGATCTTCTAAACCCTCCCCAACCCACCCCCTCTCCTACAAAACCTCTTCAGCCATCACCTCCATAAAACACAAAGCAGAGGTCCCCTTGGCGCTGGGCAGTCCAGTGCGGATCTCCACCCCTCTCCCCATCACTCCCCACCACCTCCAGCTCCAGAGGCAACAGGACACATCTCTAGCAGCAAAGCCAGGGAAAGTCTTTTAACCCTTTGGATTTTCCCCGAGTGCCTTGGGAAAGGTTGGGAATTTTGGCACTGGGGAGGAGAAAAGAGGGAATACTAATAATAATAACAACAACAGCAATAACAACAGCCACCAAGCACAGAACTCCACATGAATGAACTGCTCCAAGGTCGCCTGGCAGACAGGTGGGACAGACTTCCTCCCTGCTCCCTGTCCTCTAATGAAAGATGCCCTTTAATGTGCTGATTACATTTGCACCACGTTCTTTTAAGTGTGAAACAAATGCAGAAACTCCAGAGATTTGATGCACTGCTGAAAAAAAGAAAATAAAAAAATATAATAATATCTTTACTAAATAATTAGCATAAAGCATCCATTCCTGTGTGCAAGTTTTGCTGGTTTTACAAATTAATAATAGTAACAGATCCTGTGTGTCCCTAGTAAAGAGGGTTTGAGGCACAGGGTTAACACCTTCTCCATAATTTCCTCAAAATTGACCAGTAAAAGACGTATGGTTTTTTATTACAGTGTGTCAGCGATGACACAAGGAGAAAGAAGAAATAAATCTCACCGGGACAGCGTGGGCAGGAGTGCCTGTTTGTTCTGGAAAGACATGGAAGAAGAAGAAGGAAAGAAAGAGATCTCTGCTGTACTTTAATTGTAGGAGAGACGCAAAATGGCTGAGAATAGAGGAATGGTATTTATAAAACTGCTTGGTTTGCCCAAAGATCAAAGACTGCAGGAGAGAAATAATCTGTTGGACGTGTCTAATCACAGTGTGTATCATAAAAAATAATAAAAATAAAGATTTCTGGGTGTTTCCCTGGCTTCCAGCACGGGGTCGGGGCGGTGCGGGGCTGTGGGAGCTCTCACTGTTGATGCTGCAGCGTTCCCTGCACCGCTCTGCCCGGCACGTGAACACGCGTGTCCCAGAGGATGGACAGACGTGGAGTGTCAGGAGGAGAGAGATGGGAGCAGGTCACCGTGCCGCCGGCCCCTGCCCCTCGGTGCTGGCTCAGAGGATGAAGCCTCTGGGATGCAAACGGCCAAGTGCCTCTTGATGGGCGGCGGGGAGAGGCCGCGTCGCCTTGAAAGCCTCCTCCTTCCCCCCAACGCTCCGGGTGGGCTCTGCGGTTTATCCCTCCACATACCCTCCGGATGCGCCGGCGCTGCCCCCGGTGCCCCGGGGAGCAGGGCAAGGGCCGGTGGCTGGAGGGGAGCTGGGCAGGCTGGCGAGGGGACAGGAGCAGGCAGGGCAGGGCAGGCAGGACAAGGACACCAAGAGCAGCCCGGGTACAGGGCAGGGGCGGGCGGAGCAGCGCAGGGAGCGGGCGGGCAGGGGCAGGGCAGGAGCAGGCAGGGCCGAGCCGGGGAAGGACAAGCGGGGCGGGGGTAGGAAGCAGAGGGAAAGGCAGGGGTGGCTCTCGGGGAGCTGGGGCGGGGCGGGGGGGTGTCTCCGTCCTTGGGTTTTGGAAGACGGGCCGTGTCCCGGGCTGGTGGTGGGAGCGGGGCGGTGGAGATCCTCTGCTCCCTCCCCCGGGGGCAACCTCGACGGGAGCAGGAGGGGGAGGCCGAGGGAAGCCGGGAGACCTCCTATCCAGCCCCCAACTCTCCCCCCAGCGCTCCTGTTCCCCAGCTGCAAAGGGGCGAGAGAGCGCTTTCCGTCCCCGGCTGCTCGGCTCGGCGGCGGGGCCGGTTGGTCGCCCCGGGGCTCCCCGGACCCCGCGGGGATGCGGCGGGGGCTGCACGGGGATGGAGGGGGAAGCAGCAGCCGGGTCCCCCCTCAGCCCCAGGGCTCCTGCGGCCGCCGCCCCATCACCTCGAAGCGTGCAGGAGGCTCAGAAGAGCAATTTCACAATCGCGTATTAAAATTCGGCTGGGCGGAATTGCGTTTCCCCGTCCCTTTAATCCAATAAGTCAGAACTTCTTAACTGATTAATTACAAAATTAATGAGTAAAATGGCAGGGTTTCAGTGAGACGGGATGGTACTTATTTTTATTTTTTTTTTAATGTTGTGCTCTTAAAAAAGACTGATGGAAATAAAGTTACCTCAAAGCATCAGGGCGCTTTGATGCCTATAATAGCAATTTACTTATTACCCTAATAGATTTCCTCTTTATTTTTAACTAGGCGTTGTTAAACACGTTCTTGTTTTGTCTGAACGAGGGATATTTGAGCTCGAATTTTTCAGGGTACGAATTCTCCCAGCGCAAAGAATTATTTTGCATCATTCCTCAGCCTTAAATCCCGGCATTAAAGTGAGATTATCAACGCTTTTCACGGGGAGCGCAGGACTGACAAAACTCCATAACCGTCCATCACCCGGCGTTACACCAACCAGCCCTTCGGCAGCAGAGGTTGTGTTTACAAACACGCTCTTCCCTCTAGAAACTACTGCATCAAACTTAGCACAATCAACCCCCGAGGTTTCAAACCCCTACCCACAATCCCAAATAGATGAGACTGATGGCTTGAAAGAGCACCAAAGCGTCAGTTCAATGCACGCTAAACGTGTGTATCCCCCACCATCACCACCACCACCCACCCCCCTTCCAAATCTGCGCTGGAGAAAATACGGGTCTGATGCTGCAGCAGCAAAGATACAGTAGTTTTTCCCCCTCTCATAATGAACTCTGAGGTGCCTTCATTTCAGCGGATTGTCATGCTTGTCACAGAGGAATCAAAGGCAGAGATGTCTGCCAGAGTGGTATTTGCAGGTATTTACACTTGATTTTTCCCCGTTACAGCCACAGCGCAGGATGCGGCGGCTCGGGGGCTGCCGCAGCGGCTCGGAGAGGCGCCGGGTACCAGCGCGGATGCTGCCGGGCTGCTCACACGTTGCTGAAATTGTTTGGAAAGCTCTCTGTAATCAAACGGGCTCCTGCCTCGATTAGAGACAAATATTTTTAGGCCAAATATTTAAGGAGAAGTGACACTTTCAGGTGGGGGGTGGGTAGGGGAGATCTTTTTTCTCCTTCTCGAAGCACTTCTGGTAAATAAAGGAAAAGGGGCCGACAGCGGTGCCCAGTAAAACACAAATGTGTGTTTGTCCCTTCAGCAGTTGCTTGGCGAGTGGAACATCAGGAGCAGGAAGGTGCCTTTCCCTTTATCGGGACCTTCGTTAGAGACACGGGCTGATTTGGTGAGGGAGGGTGGAAAGCTCACGATGACAATACTTCCCCCTCTCTCCCTCCCCCTTTTCCTTAGAATAAAACTATCCCTCCAAATCCCCTGCAGCCAGGAGCGCATTCCTGGGGATGGTTCGGGATAAATGTGTTCCCTAAAAGCAAAGATGGGGGAAAAAAGGAACAAAGAAAGAAAAAGAAATTATGTGCGGCTTTTTCTGGGAGAAAGGGCTCTCCATCGCCTACCTGGTGGCACTACCTACTGTCCCGCTGCTCCCCCAAACACAGAACTGAGCATCGAAGTTACCTCCTGGAAGGGGCGCGGGTTTGGAGAGGAGGGGGAGCGGGGATGCCCCTGCCCGCTCCACGGAGCGCCGGGGCCGTGGCGCTGCGGCAGCCAGAGCCGGGCTCAGCCCCGCTGTCCCCGCTCCTGCACCGCTGCCAGCCGGAGCAGCGACCACCCTAAAGCCGCTGCTCAACTTCCACGGGGGTAAAGCCGAAATTACGCGTGAAACAGGGGAAAACGCGGCTGCGGACGCCTCCGACGGGACCGCCGAGGGGACGCGCCCACGCGTGTGCGGACAGACGGACAGCAGCGCAGTCGTACCGGCTCCGTACCCAACGGGGGCCAGAGGAATTTAAAGACATATTCCGGGAAATCTCTCTGCAAACTGGATACACGCTGTAGGCGCTGAGTGAGCTGCCCAACTCCTACCGACGCAGCTGGAAAGACTGGGAGCAGGCAGGGCGTTACAAGCACACGCGACGTGTAAACACACCCGCAGCCTGGCCGTGTCAATGTATGTGCCGCCCCAATTATATACACACCGTATATATGTGTGTATATACATATATAGCTACATAAAGGTGCGTTCAGGAGAGCCAAGAGCTGTAAAGCTGTCCCTGACAAGTGGGCAGCGTTGCGCGCGTGGGGTCAGGATGTGGCTGTGCCCATGGGCACCATGGGGGCATTTGCTCCCATTTTAACACCACCCCCTCTCCGAGGCAGATCCGTGCTGGGTCGTGGGTCTGCCCCAAGCAGGCGGTGGGGAGTAGGGCA
Organism: Hypotaenidia okinawae; assembly: GCA_027925045.1. Lineage (NCBI taxonomy): Eukaryota > Metazoa > Chordata > Aves > Gruiformes > Rallidae > Hypotaenidia > Hypotaenidia okinawae. The sequence continues at coordinate 14,221,454 of BSDF01000016.1, forward strand.
GGGATGCAGGACCTGGGGGTCCAGGGCTGTGCTGAGTTATGGGGAGAGGTCTGAGCACCCCCTTCCTGCACCTCCCCGGCTGGGATAAACATCCACGGTGGGGTTGAGTGTGGGGGGGATGTGGGGAAAGCAAAGCTGGAAGGATGGGGTTGGGGGGAGGGAGGGAATCATGGGGTGCTCCTGCAGGGGGACGACAGCAGCAGCCAGAGATGTCCCCAGTGAGGGACCTTGCACCCTGTGCCCGGCATTCAGGGCCCATTCACAGCCAGGACACTATCCCGTGGCCCTCAGTGCAGGCAGAGCCTGCACTGGCTTTTCCAGAGCCGTTTACCAATATTGTGCAGAAGTCCCATTAAATAAATGGCAAGCGGTATTTAAACATAGCCCTGTAATTATTAATTCCCCCCACACACCCTCCTCGAATGCGAGGGTTTAATTGGCTCCAAGACGAGAAAGCTACGAGCGGTGTTATAAAATGAACTGACCCCGCGAAATGATGCAACATCTGGAGGCAGGGCAGCCAGGGAGGCAAGAGCATCTCTGCAGAGCATCCCTAGGTGCAGCCTGCACGGATGGGAAGGGCCCTACCAAGCCGCATCTCGGCTCCTGCCTTGGAAAGCCCAGGCAGCCCTCGGAAGCCCCAGAGCATAGGAAGAAAGAGAAGCCCCTTGGTGCTTACCTGCTCATAGCGAGGCACGTCCCCTCACCACCTGCAGAAGAGGAGCCCTCAGCTTTCAAACAGCCCTAAAAAACTTCCCCTAAGTCCACCCAGGCGATTATTTTTTTAGAGCTAATCAAGGAAATAAAGTTAAAGAGGAGGAGAGTTCCTCTTGTTTGGGGTCTGATTTGGGGGAAGGAGGGGGTGGGGGGAGTTAAAGAGACCAGTTGCTGCCCACTGCTTTGACCAGTGAGGGATTCAACCCTTATTACCATTTTGGTTTTGTCCAGATTTGAAAGTAGGGCCCCCTGCATTCAAATCATCGCCCTCCATCGTTATTGTAAAGGACAGGCCTTAGTGGGCCCCCTTTGGATTGTCCTCCATTAACAATCCCTTCTTTTGTGGAGGTGTTTCTTTTTCTATTCACACACATCGCTGATGGTACTTCAGGCCCAGCTCTTAAAGAAACTGTTTGCAAAATTATACCTTTCCGCACGCTACTCCACAAGGAAGCGGGGAACTGTAGTTAGGAAAACATTATTGAGGCTTGTAATTTAATTAAAAATGTTAAAGCTAGCAAAGGGGAAGGGAGAAAGGGGAAAAGAGCCTAAGAGTGTAAAAAGCAGGAACCAGGTTTATTTTATTTTTAACCTCTGCAGCAGCACGTCCCAGGCGCTGCTCTGAGCACCCAGAATTTGGGTGTGCAAAAGGAACTGCCTGTGCACACATGGTGTGTGAGCCTGCCCGCAGCCTGTACGTGTGCCTGGGCCAAGGCGCAGATGAGGCACCTTAAAGCAAATAATATCTGTAAAATGTGACTGCAAACTTGGACATGTCTGGGTAGACCTGGAGGGACATGGCCATGCAGTGGGTGTCTGCAGCAGCTTGGTGTTCAGAGCAAAGCTTTCACCCAGGGTAGGTTTGGGGGTGGGGGTTGCATGTGTACACCCCCTTAGTCTCCTCCTAAAAAACCTCTTGCTTTAAGAGTTTACGCTGAAATAAAGGTGGAGGAACTGCATCCTGTTCAGCATCCTCACTAGCAGAAGGGCTCAGAAGCATGTCTGCAGTGAAGACGCCCTTCCTTTGGTTATTGTTGTTATCCCCGTCGCCAACAGATCTGTAAATGTTCAAAGAGCAACACGACTTTAAAAAAAAATAATAATAATTCAGCTGGCGAAGCAGGGCAGAGCCTGACCTCCGGCTCCATGGATGAGTGCTTCGCTGGGACCCCTGCTGAGCCAATGTGGACCTTCAACATCAACTCAGAAATTGGTGTGATTTGCCTGGGAAACCAGCAGTCATAGAGCAACTGGCCTTGACAAGATGAAGAGGAAATGTATAGAAGACGTTTAATGGGTCGCAAAAGGAGAAGGGGGGTGGGGGGAAGAAACCCAGCCCGGAGTGCTGCGTTTTATATGTTTGGAGGGGCCCTTCTGCAGGAAGGGAAGAAGCAGGGCTGGGGAGGGGAGGCTTTCCCAAGTTGGGCTTCATTTCCCTGCACCCGGGAATGCTCTGCCCTGCGAAAGGTTATTTCCCTGTCCCTGGCTGGGACTCGGGCCCGGGCTGGGCTTCCAATAAAAACAGTGATTTCTTTAATGTCAGTGAATAGCTGAAGGCAGGCCGGCTGGCGAGGCTTTGTACATAGACGCACTGGGCTTGGATTATGCACGCCTAATCGCCTAATTTTCTTCGAGTGATCTGGATGCCGTACTCTTGGGCTGTGGAACATTTTATAAATAGCTGTGCTTGGAGTTAATATGATTTACTGGAGAGAGACCGGTTAAGCAATTCCCCACCTAAGTAGAGCAGTAATGAACAGGCTCTGGAGAAGATGCCTTCCCCACCGGCCTCAAGAGGGGGTGGGCAGGGAAGCAGGGATGCAGAGGGGTGATGTTTATTTGCGTGCGTGTGCCGAGTGTCATTGATTTTTAATTGTATTAAAAGAATTGCAGTAGCCACAGGCTGCCTGTAGGACTGGACTTTTCCCTCAAATATGTGTGGTGAAGCCGGGCCTCTCCCCTCCCACTAATGCTTCTTGCAAAATCCCAGTGCAGGAGCAAGCGTGGACAGCAGTGCCCTGACCCCACTGTATGCACTTTCTCCTTTCCTTTTCCTTTCCTCTTAGGCCCCTTCCAGGAAGCCAAACCACACCAGGAGGTACCTGTGCTGCCCTGGTCCCCATTTCTTCAGGCCAGGGAATCTCCATCTCCCAGGGAGGCCAGCAGAGCCAAGCATTGAGGGACAGAAGCACCCCTGGGCCTGTCCCCCTCCACCAGGAAAGGGCTCCAGCCTTGGCCAGGAGAGTCAACAGTGCCTGGAGACCCAGGGAAGCTGGGGGTGCTGAGGTCAGGGACCCCCAACCCCCATCCCCCCACTGCTGAGGCCTTCAGCCAAGTCCTTAACTAAAGACACTGATCTCAACAAGAGCAGCAGCGGGGGCTCATGTGCTGGGACCTCGCTCCTCCCCATCCCCTGACAAAACCCACCCTGGGACAATGTCCTGAGGCTTGGGGGAGCACTGCTGGGATCTGGGGTGCTTCCCGGGGAAGAAAGGGGAGAGCAGAAGGTTGGAGATGATGAAAGCAACCTTCTTCACTTAGAAAATGGAAAGAGGAGAAAATACATAATCCTCAAAGCAAAAGGTGACAGTGTGGGGAAATTGTGAGAAGCCTGACTGAGGCCGGCCCTGGCTCCTCTCAACAGCCAGCAGAGGCTGAGCACAGGGATCAGGCGAGCTCCCAAGTCTGGGCAGGCAGGGATACAGCTAGGAGCACGGTGAGGGGCAGCATTATGAGTGGGGTGATGGCAGCTCATTGCTCACATCCCCCCAAGAGGTAGGAGACACCTCACCTCGTGCAGGGATGGGGAGAGGGTCCTCCACCCTGACCAGGATGCATCCCTCAGCCCATGTAACCCCCCATTATACCACGGCATGAGTGACCCCCAGGAGCAGACAAGCTCTCCCCAGGGCAGCCCTTGTTCTCCCCACGCAGGGGGATGTCGGGCCCCACTCCCAGCGCCGCTCGCACAAGTGCAGCATCCGTGCTGCACCGCAGGCACACAATAACCTCCCCCCGCAAGCAGCTCCCAGCCCTCGGCCATGCCTTCAGGAGGTGACTGGGAAAAAATAGGGTGGAAACCGTCCTGGTGATTGATACAACCAAATAAACATCTCTAGGGAAGGAGAGAAAGGGGAAAAAAGCCTTTCTCCAGCGCTGAGCACCGAGAGGGGAAGCAGGTAATTAGCTATGTGATGGAGCAATCCTCTCCTGCAGAGGAAATTCTTGACACCAGAATTCTGCCCCGTGAAACCATGTGTGACCCAAGTGAGGGATTTTTTAATTATTTTTTTTCCTCTTCCCCTTTTTAAAATTAAGATCATTATATGTTTTTTAAATGTCAAGCCCAGGAACAAGTGGAGGGGGTGGGGGTTGGGGAGCTGTGGGCATTCTTCACTTCAGAAGCTTGAATGTTTCAAAGTTGCTGCTGTGCTGTTAGCTGATGGCTATTGTGTGTGTTTAAGGCTGGGGGGAGGCGTGAGGAGGGGGCTCAGACCCCCCGTCGGTGTGGATTTGCTGTCCAAAGACCGTTAGAAAGAGGCAAGAATGAATGAGATTGAATGGAATTGTAATGCACAAGGCCCTCCTCCTTTCTCAAGGAGCTGGGAGGCCAGGAAAGCGAGTCGTGGGGAGAGCAGGCAGCTTTCCTCCGCATAGGAAGAGGCTTTGCAAATCAGCAAATTGTGTATTTCGGGGGGAAGAGCGGAGGGAGGGGGGTTATTTCTTAATTTTTTTTATATTACAGATCTGGGGGGAAAACAAAACAAAACAAAAAAAGCCCTGCAGCTGCCAAGAAGACCAAAAGGAGACAGAGAGAGAAAAAGAGGGAGAGGAGACTTGATAGAAAAATCTGATTCCCAAACCTCTTGTAAGTGTAATTACTTTCTAAGAAAATGAATTGCTTTCTAAGGAAAAGACAAAAGTGTAGAAGAATGCCTGAAATTATAGGAGAGACCAAACTCTGTTGATCTTTTTTCCTACACGGTGAGATTTCTGGGGCAGAAACCAGAGGCCTAGAATCTGCAAAACCTTTCGCTGAGATTTGCAAGAGATCTGGGCTTCATTTTAAAGAGATTTTGCTTTCTCCTCCAGGCTGTGGGTCAGCTCCGAGGCGATACTCGGGATGGTGATGGGGCACCGGCGTGCTGAGCACTGCCTGGGTACCTGGGCCACATCCTGGTGGCGAACAGGCAGACAAAGGCTGTTTTGTTATTCGCTTATTCAGCAGAAATGAGGAGGGAGATGAATTTTTGGGGTGTTTTGTGAGTGCTCTGCAGTGTGTGTGTCTCTGTGTGTGTACGCATGTGGGTCACGCTGCCCGGGACAGGACTTGAATTTCTATGGTTTGTTGTGCCGCAGTTGATTTCGGGTTCAATCTTGCGTATTTTTCTAATGTGGTCATCTATGCATGGCAGAGTCAGGGTTTGGAAAGGGAAGGAAAGTGGAGGCATGTTGCTTGTCTCTGGGATTTCTTTGTTCGGGGAACAGTAGGTGGTAGGTTTAAAAAGGCAGAGAGCGAAAGGGGAGAAGAAGAAAGAAACGAAAAAGGGGGAAAAAAATATGGCCCTTTGCAAATCATCTGACTATTTTCTTCCGGGATGTAGAAATGCTGCGTTAGAGATTAGGGAAGGGCCGTGCTTAAGACAAAATGTCTCACTGGAAGCGGTGATAAAGTAGCAGCCAGACCTCGGCCTGCTTTTTAAAGCCTGTGACTCGGGAAGAGCAGGGGGGATGAGCTTGTGGGGGCATTTAATGGTAAACTTTAGAGAAGCCGGACTGCCGGTGGGGTTTGTTTTAAAGGGGAAATAAAGTGCTGCCGCCAGCCCGCCGAGCAGGAACGCTGCTCCCCCCCACCGCCATAGGACATGGCTAAGTCACCAGCACAGGCCTTCACACGGACAGGGGAGTTGAAATACCCCATCCCTGCTTCACTGCGGGTGGGGGCAGTGAAATGAAACCCGCGGGTTCTCGGGGAGGATTCGGGGGGCGGCGGTGGAGGGGGAGATAAAGAGGCAGGTGGAAGAGAGCTCTCTGCCTGCACGGGTGACAGACAGACAGACAGACAGACGTTCCCCCGCAGGGCCCTTCCTCTGAGCAGAGACCTTTTTGGGAGCGGGAACGAAGGAAAACACCTCCTGTTTTATGGGATGAAACACCCCCCCACCCCTCCTTCCTCCTCCCCCCAGCATTGAACCGTGAGCCCCCGCGCACCGCGCTGCAGGCTCCACTCCTTCAATACCATGGACAGCGAACCGGGGCCGGGCCGGGGCCGGGGCCGGGGCCGGGGCTGGGGCTGGGGCCGGGGCCGGGGAGAGGCCGCCCCGCGCACCCGGGGACGTTCCCCTCCACCCCGGGTCAGAGCAAGCCTGGTCGGCAGCAACCTGGGCCTGGGTGCGGAGGCCGAGGCCGAGTCTCTCGCCGAGGGAGGGCCCGGTGCGAGCGGCAAACCCTCGGGATGAGAGGAGCGGTTTTCTCCCTGTTAATTTGTTTAGGTTGTTTTCTTTAAAATCGATAAAAGATTGAGAGCCGTGGTCTGTCGGAGTAAATAGGTCAATATGGAATAGGCTCTAAATAAGCAGATTTTTTGTTTGTTCTTTTTTTTTCTTGGGGTTTTTTTTTTCTTTTCTTTTTAAGTTTCAGAAGCTGAAAAGCTGAGGGAAATTTCCCTTCACTGCCTACTGCCAAATTCTGGTTTTCCCTGGTCTGGTGCCTGTGTCCTGAACTGCAGTGTTATAAAAGAGGAAGAGAAAAATGCACACGAATAGGGACAGAGGCTTACAGCGTTCTGGCTGCCTTTTAAATATGGCTCTGGAGCTCAGAAGGTGATATTTCACCTCACCGCAGAGTATTCCTCTTCATTTGCTGGTAGCCAAATGTGGCCCACCAGCTACTCTTTTTTTTACAAACTGCTATTTGGAGGCAGTTTCTCCCCACAGAGCCTGATCTGGTGCAGCATGGCTCTCAGAAAGGGAGACGCCATCCTCACAACAATTGTTTTGCTGTAGTGGGGAAGGGACTAGATCTCTCTCCCAGCAGTTATTACCCAGCTGTCCTGGAAATGCTCACACTGCTGGGGCAGGGAGAGACTTCCAGAGCTAAGAGTGAGATCCTTTCCGTCAAAACAATTGTACCCTGACTCCCCTCACCTTACCCGCTTCCCAAGAAGAAGAAAAAATGGAAGGAAATACACATTGGCAAATAAATCTTCACCTGAAAGCTATTTTAGAGAATACGCATAGCACTGCTGGGCATAAAAGTTACTCTAGGCAGGGAATAAGAATGTATAGAAACCCACAGACCTGCACCTCTCATCACAAAAATCAGTGTGAATGTCTGTGTGTTACACTTTTGTGCCTCTGTGTGTGTGTGTGTGGATATGTCTGGAGGGGGAGGGATAGATAATTAGCAGTGAAGATGCAGCTTACTTACAGAAAAATTAAACATACGCAAGGCTTCTACGCAAGACCTCTCCTAGCTGGACATAACCTGCTTGTTGTTAAACAACATTTTCTCTCCCCAGAGATGAAATTCGGCAACCCTTAGATAAATAAATCAATCCTGGTGCCCATTTCCATTGTAACAGCTGCCCCGCAATGAGGTCTGTAAGTTTAACCAACAAGAGCTGCAGCAAACCCATGTCTGACTGCTTTCCAGCTTGCAAAATGGATGTGGATGAAGCATGTAGTGAGATACCAGCAAGCACAGGATGCCCGAGAGGGACAGCGGCGGGGAGAGCTGCCTGGATGCCACGGCATAGGTTAGAGCAGGTTGAGGGCAGCATATCTATAGGTGGTTTTGGCGTTTTCCAGGGTGGAAGTCTTAACCTAAAAAAAGAATAAATAATTCTCAGTTTGTCACTCTGAAGTCAAAGGCATTTCCCTTCAGGTCCCCACTCCTGTGAGTCTGTGCTCATGTAAGAAAAATTAAGATTAAGAAAAATCTAGCATTAAACCCCAAAATATAAAATTTGTACTGTATATTTAAAGGGAACCTCTTACTTTATATAACTCAGGACACATTGTCTCTTCTCAGAGAGAACGGGGGTGAAATCCTACACATCCCTTAAAAAAAAAAATAAAAAAAGAAAACACGTTTTAAAATTACATCCATGTCAGCTTTAAAGAAAATTATCGCTGATGTCTTTTTGAGCTTGGAAATATAACTGTAGGATGCAGCTTTCCCCTCCCCCTCTGCCCCTCCACCCCCTCCCTTCCCAACCAAAAAAAAAAAAAAAAAGAGGGGAAAAAAAAAAAAGAAAAAGCAACAGAATATATAAAGCTCCTCTGATTAACAGTTTAGGTGCAGAACCCTATTTATAGGGTACGTGCTCTCCTCCAGCCCGTGGTGGTACATTATTGATGCAGCTGCAAGTGCTCAAAGCTTAAACAATATTTTTCCGAAAGCCCCAGCAGCCCGCCCGGGAGGAAGGTGGGGACAGGCTGGCGATGGAGTCCTGAATGTTACTCCTCCAGTTTCAAGGACATCTTGCTGATGAGGATTTGGTTAATGGAGGAGAACTTATGTCCTAGCGGTGACGTCATTGGGTCCCAATGTAATCCTCTTGTGCTGAACCCAATCAGCAGATGTGCTGAGAGCCGGGATGCGGAGAAGAAGCTCTAATCCCTTAGACTGGATGAGATCAGCTGAAACAGCCAGGACTAGACCCCAAACCCCTCTGCTAGGAAGATCAAGAGAAAAGGGATAAATTGAGAGAGACGCCTCATAACCCCTTTAAAGAGCTTTGGAGAAGAGAAGAGAAAGATGGGTGGTGCACCAAGTTCATCTTGCTTTTAAAGCCTAGCGGGAGCCTGGTTTTCACTCTGATGAGGTCCTTCTGCATTGTTCCAGGGCAGGAGGAGAGAGAAAGAAAGAGAAAAAAAAAAAGAAAAAAAAAAAGAAAAAGAAAGAAAAAGAGAGAGAGAAAAGGAGGAAAAAAAAGAGAGAGGAAAAAAAAAGTCTGAAATTCAAAGATAATGAGAGACTAGGCGCCTTTCTTATTCATCTCCAGCTTGCCTACACAAAAACAAGCGTCCCGAGCCACGGGAGGGCGTTTGCACTGGATCTGAGCGAGGCAGCGGAGTTTGCGCCGCCGGAGCCGCCGAGCGCAGCCGCCACCGGAGCGGGTAAATCTGCTAAGAGCTTGTCTTGCCGAGCTGTAATTACGGGGTTTGGGCCACAATGGTGGGATAGCGACCCAGCTCTATTGCTAACTTGGAAGAGCATCAGGAATTTTTTTTCTCTCCCCTTGCGCAAGCGACCTTAATGGGCTTGTGGTTTTTCCTTTTTTTTTCTTTCCTCCTTTTTCCTTTTTTTTTTTCCTTCTTTTTTTTTTTTTTTCTTTTTTTCTCTTTTTGGACAAAAAGGAAAGGGAGGAAGGGGAGGGGGTGAGGATTTTCAGACGCGATAAATCTGAAATCGTCCTAAATACATAAGGCGCCTCTAAATCCGACGGCGATCAACGAAACCGGTTTAATTGCTTTACCCTTTTTCGATCCCTCTCAATTATTATTATTTTTTGGGCATTATTATTATTATTATTTTTAAAATGGAGCGATTATTGTGTCGAACCGCGGCGGAGCGCAGAGAGATGGGAAACGCGTGTTTAACCTCCGCCGGTTTCCCTTCGAGAGGAGAGGAATCGGCTCCTTTGCCTTGCGAGCAAAGAGAAGCACACGAGAGGGATTTTCATTTTGCTCTGGGGAGGGAGCGGGGGTCCCCACACAGCCATCCGTCGGCTGCCCGGGGCTCGGACAGCGGCGACCCGGCGCGGGGGGGGGACCCGCTCCCGCAGCCCCGGGACCCGGGGGGGCTGTGAAGCATCTCCGGGCGCTTTGCCGCGGCTCCTGCCTCCGTGCCGGGACGCGTCGCACGGCACCGGCAGCCGGAGGTTTGTTGCGAGTTGTTCATCGGTGCCATCGGCTTTTACTGCTATTGTTACGACTAATTATCATTAATATTACCACCCGCGTTTTTATCGCTAGCGGGGCAGAAGCTCGGGATGTGTCCGTCCGTCCGTCCCTCTGTCCCCAGGGCTGTTCCCAGCCCGGCGCTCGCATCTGGCCGAGTGCGATGCAGCGGGGCGGCTGGCGGAGCCCGGGTGGGGGGACCCGGGGGGCGATGCTGACCCCAGCAGGGCGAGGAGCGAGAGGGGGATTGGGGAGGGGAGCGGGGGAGGCAGCGGCACCCGGCCGCAAGGCACAACCTCCCCCGCCCCAATCCATGCCCCTGCCTCCTCCACCGCCCCCGGCCCCGCCGCGCCTCCGAGGCCGCCCCGGCGGAGGGGGGCCCCGGGCAGCGGGGAGGGAGGACGGCGATCCCGGCGGGGTGGACCCTGCACTGACAGCCTCTCTCTCTCTCTCTTTCTCTCTCCCCCCCTCTCTCCCGCAAGCCCCGCTCACCGCCTGCCCTGCTCCGAGCGGGGACAGCCCGAGCCCCTCTCTGCGTGTTCACAGCGGACCTTGATTTAATGTCCATACAATTAAGGCACGCGGTGAATGCCAAGAGAGGAGCCTCACAGCTTCATTTTCATGGAAATTGGGGACATAAACCCTCTAATTACACTTAACAACAGCCATGGAGCGATCTGTGGAGCATCCTCGGCCTTTTGACAAATAGGACTAACAATGCCGCCAGCGCCTGGCGGGGCAGCTGTCTCCTCGCATTAACGGGGGCACGGGGGGAGGCGGGGGGGAGGGCCCCGCTCCGGCACTGCCGGGGCTTGCGGGGGCTCCCGCCGTACAAAGGGCAGGAGGAGCGGCAGGACAATGCAGGGAGAGCTGGGGTGGGGGCGTGCGGGAGGGGATGGGGGTGGGAGTCGCGGGCAGAGAACGCTCCAAGGAGGGGGCGTGGGCGAGGGGTGGGGGTGACAAGAGGCCCCTCGTTGCAGAATGAGGGTCCCCCTTCCCATGCAAAGGGACGCCCCCAGAGCAAGTGACATTCGCCCTCCCCCCCTTCCCAGTGCTATTCAAGGAGTGCTGGACTCCGCAATGCCGTTCAGAAGCTCTCTGAACAAAACACCCCTTTGGAGGCTTTTTGGGAGGGGGGTGCTCTTTGCTTTGTTTTTTCACTTGCTGCTTTTTTTGTTGTTGTTAATGGGTCTATTTTTGCCGCTGCCCCCTGCAGCCCTGCTCCCGCAGCCCTGCGCCGCTCCTCCCTTGCGCGGGGGCTCGGCCATGCAGTCCCCGCTGCGCTGCAGAGCCGCAACACGGTTCCACGGTCCTGACCCGTCCGATCGCCTTCATAGCCCCTTCGCTTGACTCAGCTGTTCGCAGAACTAAATTACAAGCCTTCTTTTTTTCCCTGAAAGCCAGAGAGGTCCAGCAAGGCAAGGGGCTGCAGCATTGGAGCTGGTCTCGGTGCCATCTCCAGCCCCATCAGGCTCTGCCACCGCAGCCTGCAAGGTGGGACGCATCCCCTTTCACAGTCTCCAGCGAGACTGCAGTAGCCCACGTTCCCTCTCAGGGTAGGCTTTGGACCTCAATAAATCTCTGTTGTAAGACTCATGTTTTCAGCTTCCTAAAGACACACTGAGCCCCAAGTTTGAACCTCCCAAGACCAGTGCTTGGGCAAGGGAAGATTTAATTATTTGGCTGCAAAAAAAAAAAAACCCATATAGCTGGATCCAGGTGCATAAGCACAAGTCTCTGTACCCCCTCCCTCTTCATCTCTGCTCCACTTTTATCAGCATTGCACCTGTCCAGGGAACCGAGTCCATAGACATCTCCATCCTCCATCCCTGCAGTGTTTGATGCGGGACACATGACCTTGTCTGCAACAGAGATGTCAGGAGCAGAGCGCTTGCCTTGGTTAGGAAAGAGGGAAAAGAAAAGCCTTACTCAGGATTGCTTGATTTCATGCTTGCCTGTGAAAAGCAGGCACGCTGGGGTAGGGCTCCTGGGGGCAGAGAGACAAGGAAAGGGAAGAAACAGAGGATGCAGGCCTGGGAGGACAGCAGTGTGGTGTTGAGGAAGGTAGCTGCCCCCCTGCTCTTGAGGCTGTTCTGCAGCAGAGGTGTCGCACAACTGAGCTGTTGAGAAGGGGTCGTGCCTCCAAGCCTGGCAAGGGGCAGGAGTGAGGAAGCACACGATGCCCATACGGCTACATTGAGTGGTGCAGCAACCCACTCCTCTCCTGCAGACCTGATCCTGAGCGTTGCTCCAGCAAGGCCAGGTACAATGTAACTGCAGAAGCTCCTAGGGCAACAGGCTGCAACGTGCAGGAGGGCCCAGCTTCATCAGGAGGGCTCTAGAGGTACTGAGAACCTTAAGAGAAGCTGGATTTCCCCCTTCCTCTTTCCCAGTAGATCAGCACAAGAACCAAGGTGTTGGAGATCCGTTTCCTCCCACATCCATCAAGTGCCTCAAGGTCACAGGACACATTTTGACCTCACTTGCCCCCACCATAATTCAGGGGCTATGCAGTGACTGGATTCACTGCTGGGGTAAGGGACAACTGCATCCCCCATCCCTGATCTATTCCATGCAACCCCGTGGGGGCAGATTTCCAGCCGTGGGGCAGCTCTGCTTTTGAACAAGTCCTTGGTTCTTTGCAAGGCAGGTAGGGAGGGATAAGAAGCTGCGTGCAGGGAGCCAGACCCCAGTAAACCTAAAGCTGGCATTGAGAGACAGAAGGGAGCGAGTGACTCCAAGGTAATCCGCAGTGCAGCAGGAAAGCTGCTGGCTCCCTCCAGGGGCCACCAAAGACAGCTCTGAAGAAACGCAGGTAAGTGGGGGGCTGTGCGGGGCCCGATGGACCAGACTGGGCCTGATCCCCAGATTGGGGTGCAAAGGGGGTTGAGAACCGAGATGGATCATGCCAAGACAGCGCAAGCCAGATGCTCATGCTGGAACAGAGTCCTCTCCAGGTTTGCAGAGGAGGGAGTCTCACAGGCTCCTCAGCAAACAGGACTGCCTCGATTCTCAAGCGTGCTCTCACTCCTCGGGCTTCCTATGTATCCCTTCTTCTTAGCCAAAAGGGAATTTAGGAGGTTAGATCACTGAGACATAACCCTCTTCCCCTCACACAAAATCCCCTCCAATGCAACCACACATACTGCTCCAGCATGCCTGGCAATAGCAGCCCCCATCCCCAGAGTGCAGCTGGGGGTCTGCAGAACTGTCCCAAACACACTCCCTGCTCTGTGTGCACAAGCCAATGACTGCAGCATGGGCAAGAGGAGCTGGTTCTCACACACACACACCCCACCAAGCAGAGCTACGGGCCCTGGAGCCACATCACTGCGATGAGCCTTTCGCATCAGTCTGAACCCAAGGGAGACACGAGCACGGGTCAGAGCAGCTCTGGCTGGCAGATGGAAAAGCAAGAAAGGCTGGTGATGGAGCTGGCCCTGATTTCACTTTCCATGTTTTGTGCTTACTTTCTGACCCCTATTTGTTTAGGTAAGTAAAGGCTCAAATGCCTGGAAGCAGAGAGCTACTGCACACTGCCTATGTGTATCCATAAAACAGCCCCCACCCTGACTCCTCCACGGCGTTGTCTGCTCAGTGGTGGGATTCCACATTCTCAGGGATATGGTCCCACTTCTGTGACAAAGCCAGCACGCTTGTGATCCCACAGCAATTCCTGTCTGCCTCAGAGGCTCACTCTGCTCAGGGTTCAGGTGGGGGCACCTCTCCCAGGAGGTCATACGTCCTACAGACCAGTCAGATGACAAAAGCCCGCGTATCAACACCATTAGTTACACAGCAAGGACAGCATCAGCACCAAGTCATCTCTGTTCTCAGACACCACCTCTTTCTCTTATAAGGAAGGTTTATCCAAGATCAGATGTATCCCTGGGCCAGTCCACTCCAGTTGCCTGATGGAAAAGCTTTGGGGAATATGAGCTGGTCTTTGCAACAGTGGTTCTGGAACAAGCCACTCCATAATGGAGTCACCATAAGGGACAAATTAGCGTCTGTTTCCTCTGTACAGTTCCCCCACACTCAGGAGAACTGAGCAGTTTCTCCCTCACAGTGAAAAGCACAGCTGGATCCAGCTTGGGGTGAGCAGGAAGATTTACCTCCCAACTGCCTGAGCACCCTTTCTCTGTAGATGTACACAAAGCACAACTCGCCAATTGTTCATATGACAAGCGGTCAGGAAACGGCTTTAGTATGGGTGTCTCATCCTATAAAAGTCCTGACATCAGTTGCCCAAGGGAACAAAAACCCCACATGGCAGGTGGAGCTGTCTTGACATCCCACTGTGGGTGTGTCAAGGAGGCCTCAGGTTTGGGCTGCATCAAGAGATACAGGGACTGCCTGCAGATAGGATAAGGAGAAGCAAATCTCAGAGGCCAAACTCAAAGGAAGGTTTGATGATATGTGTGAGTTAACCTAAGAAAGTGAGGAGTTAGGGTTCAACAGTCACATGCATAGAAGGCTGCTGTAAGGGGAAGAACCCACATGACTTCCATAGCTGTGTAAGCAGGAATGGGCCCCAGGTTCAGCAGGAATGATTCCTTATCAGGAAGAGAGCTTTGTTTAGGAAAGCATGGGGAAGCACTGGAGCAGTCTGGGAACAAGGAGAAATTTCTGCCTAGGGAAGATACTAAAGAAGCACCTGGCAGGAGACTCAAGGTAGCACTGGTCCCTCCAGCCTCATTGCAGAAGGTAACACAAGCACAAGGTGGCATCACACTTCTATTTCCATGGAAAGAACAGAAAAGCCCCCAAGCATCTTCGATGTTTTTTCCTGAGCTCAAAGGGTTCAGTTGTGCCACCAGACACCTGAAAGGCACCACTGCTCAAGTGGCAATGACAGCACCGTGTCAAAAAAGCCCAGGCTTGTCATCCTCATACAAAAACAAGGTTAAGGCACCCCAACAGAAGTGATCCCATTCAAGGTGTCATTATTTTCCCAGAAAGACAGAAGAGGGATGTCCCTTCATCAGTCCCACAGAAATAATCCTACTCGGGGTTACTTCCTCCCATGGTTTGTCCCAAACCAGCTCAAAGCCAACTGACAGCATTACCAAGGTGTAATACCCCTAGGTGACATCCCAGAGGGACTGCTATTTTCTTTCACCTAATAGCTCCTATTTTATGAGCTGCACGCCTTCCTGGTCGCATCTGCAGAAACAGAGGGAAGCAGTGGTAGCCTGATGTGTGCAGGATTACATATCTACATCATACAGTTGGATCTGCAGTTTTCTTGTCCCCCAAAAAGGATGTGCCCAGGGGACTCGCAGAGCCTGACAGGGAAGGATTCAAAGCACTCACTCAAGGACCCTGGACTCTGTCTCTCCAGGGGGAAGAGGAGGTTTTTTAGGCTATCAGGACCTCATTTGTAGCACACCTTTCCCAGCCTGGGCTGCCAGAGTTTTGATGCCAGGAGTAAGGGACTGTGTACATGCCCTGCAGGTGATGTCAGGAGTAAGGGACTGTACCCTGCAGAGCCCTCCTGTATTTCGGAGGAGCGTTCCCGTGCTGCCTGCAGAGCGGCTGTAGGACTGCGAGGGCACAGGGGTGGTTTCCCCAGGCTGCTCTCGGAACCCTCTGACCCGCGGCCAGCTGCTGCCCAGGCAACACCTGTGCGAGCCACCCCCGCCCTCGTTACAGAGGGAGAGCCAAGACGAGCCGGTTCCCGCAGACCCGGGGGAAGCAATGGCGGGACAGCGCCCCTCTCCCGTTGCACGGGCCCCGGTGGCCGCGGGATGGCGCTGCCGCCTGTGCCGGGGGGACGCCGCGGGCTGTGCCCGGGCCGGGAGCCGCAGGAGCGGGCGAGAACCGGCGCTGCGGCATCCCGGGGGTGCTGCTGGCACTTCACGGCCGGTGAGCGGCTCCGCATCCCGGGGCTGCGCAGGCACTGAGCCACGGATACTGAGCCACGGATCGGGTTTCGAGACGGAATTAAGCGTCATTCTGAATTCGTCCGACCCCGCTTTCACAGTGGCAAGAGGCACCTCTGCTCTGGCATCTCCAGAGCCCACCAGAAGCGATGTTCAACCACATTCTTTCACCCCCGGCTTTTCAACCCACCGTCCCTGCCCTCCACCGGCTTGGGACTCAGTTCGGAGCCCTCCCGGCCTTCGGGAGGGCAGGAGTCCTGCAGTCACCCCGTCACCCAGCGCTTCTGCCTCCTGGTGTCTGGCATCCCCTCTGCAGAGAGGCAGCTCCCCTTCGGGCGGGCGGCACGGCTGCCGCTGTGCACAAGGTGGCACTAGCTCTCCATCCTAGCAAGGGCCGCAGGAACCTGCGGGGAGCGACCTGCCGACGGGAGAGGGAAGCAGGCTCGGGTGTCAGGAGGTAGGGAACCGGGTCCTGGCCTGCGCACCCCGGCCCCTCTCTGGGTACTCGGAACCCCAGCCGACCTGCTCATGCACCGGACCGTTATCTTACGGATAGCGAGCCGGGGTGCCAGGGCCACCGCTTCCAGAGTGTGCTGGGTGGTGGCCAAGAGCCCGAGTCTAAGATGACGAGGCTGGAAGTGTGCGAGGCCCATCACCTTTCCTCCTGGTCTGAAGATAAGTGCTGCAATAGAACAGACCAGCTGAAATCCTCCCTATAAGGGTGAAAGGTAACAGTCCTCACCGAGATCACCCTTAACAAAGCAACTGGTTCCCCTTCCTTCCACGCTTTCCACAGGCTTCCCAGCAGAGCGCCACACAAACACATTCCTTCTCTGTCCCTAGGGGCAGCACAAGCCTCCTCTTCTTTGTGCCTCCCAAGTTAGTCTGCGGTACCCAGACTGAAGGGAGACTAGATGCTCTTTAACACTCCGGTGCTCATTGGTAACCTCCAATCTGCCTTCATCAACTTATTCCAGGGAAGCCTGTACCCCTTTCCATATGAAAATGCCAGCTGATTCATAGATATTCAAGTTTTGTACAAATCAGTCACCAAAAGGCAGGCTTGCTTGCAGCTGCCAAGCTTGATTTTAGCTATTGCACAACAAAAGAAGCTTGCTCCTAGCTCACTTTTTTCCCCAACAGCATCTCCAAATGATGACTGAGATTTAAATGAGATCTACAGCAACCACTTAACGTGATGTGTCAAGTCTCCTGCATTCAGATGGCAAAAAAGCCCAACCAAGAAGTAAAAGCAGAGGAAAGGAGAGGTACATGCACATGAATTAATCTGTTAAAGCCTTGTACATCAGCTCACAGGAGAGAGGACTTGTGTCACATGCTTGTGGAAGGACAGCATCATTTTTAGAGGGGTTACTTGTAACTTGGTACCCTCGTGAAAGACATCCCACAGGCTCCTACAGCAAGAGAGGTTGTGCAGTGCTGATGCCAAGGCACAAAGCTGCCAGTTCCAGTAGCAATTGCAGGCTTGAAGCACTGGAAACTGGCCAGTGGAAGCAGGAGGGCATGGGGGCTGTTCTACTGTGCTGCCTGGCAGTGCCCTGCTATAGGCTGTGCGCTGGCAGAGGGTTTGTGCTTTACTGCATGCTTTGCTGGGCAGCTCTTTGGCTCCCAAACTCTCCACAGCAGAGGCTCCCTCCTTTCCCAGGGCAGCCAGGAAAGAATGGCTGGACAACATCAGGAATTTACACTACCAAAACCCTGATGCAAAACTTGACCTGCCAAAAGCCTCATTCTGCAGCTAAATTCAGGTGCAGACCCCAGAGATGGAACAGCTTTTGGCATCATTACAAGAAGAGATCTAGAAGTGCTGTAGGAAGTTACATTCCAATTAGCTTCACATCAACGGTGGGGTAAGCATTACAAAGCATTTAAAAGATCAAATGCAAAAGCACAGCTTGAGTAATAGGGACCAAGGTTGTTTCAGCTAGGAACAGTTGTGGTTAATCTGATGGAGCTCTTTGAGGCTGTAACTACTACAGCAGTCAAAGTGGAGGAAACAGGCAGAGCACAATTAGGTTTGCAGCATGCAGTGGACAAGGCTTTGCAAAAGAAGCTAATGACTGAGACAGGGAGTCCCAGAGTAAGTGGATGTGCTGTGGCTTAATGCTCTGGAAATTGCCCAGAAACAAAGATGCAAGCAGGAAGGTATTAATGGAAACCACCTTTGTCAGAAGGAAATGATTCCTGGGATGGAGCAGCACAGCCAGCTTGTCTGTAACAGAACAAAAGGCAGTAAGGTAAGACAGAGACCTCCCTAGGGAAAGGAGCTGTATTTTGGCTCTGAACATCATGTTCCATGACCACTCATATCCCAAACAACCAATTCTCTGCTTTTCTTTGAACAGAGCTGCTGGAATTCTGTGCTGTCCCTCATTTTTCTGTTCTAATGATGTTGGGATTATGTTTATTTTTTAACAAAACCAGAAACTCCTTTCAGAACAAACAGTGCCAGGGGCACACACACCCCCCATCCAAGTGGGGATGGAACAGCAGTATGGCTGTGGTTGCCTCACTGGAAGCCCAAGCGTGAGCTACATCAGATGGTGCTAACCAGGAGTTACACCTCCCATCTCCTTCCTTCCACACATTCCACACACCTGCAGATCAGTGGGAGCAGCAGGTGAGGGGCAGAAAGGCTTCAGTTTGTACCTGTTATCTTTGGGAAGAGGTTTGCAACTGATGCCTATGGGAACAAATTCCAGGCAAATGGTACCTCCCAAGCTACCAACCACAGCATATGGGCAGCTAAACCCAAAATAAGCATGGGGTCCCTTTCCCTTTATGCTGAATGCTCCACTTCTTGACCCTTCAGGCAAGTTACCAAACCTGTGCCTGAGAAGGGTGCAAAGCACCGTGGGAGGTCAGCAGAAGATGCACTCATGCTATTTGCTACAAACCAGCTTATTTCACGTGATGTTACTGCTCAGCTCAACAGGTATTAACAACTGTTGGCACAATTCACATCACAGTGCCTCAGAGTGATCCATGTATAAATTTAAATTAACAACAAGGCCTTGCCCTGGCACAAATACCTCTACAAGGGCACCCTGAACATGCAGCTGGATCTATGGAAAGAGTCAAAGCACTGCCTATTTTTCTGCTAGTTCTCACAGGAAGGAAAACCCATCCCTGCAGAACCCCCTCTTACGGGGGGGCTGTAATAACCCTCTGTCAGAGGTAGTTTTACAGCATGGGCAACTGGGTACCACACCAGACCCCTTCTCTGATAAAGGGTTTCTAAAAATGTGAAAAAGGGGTTGGCTCCTCTGCTCTGCACCTCTGAGAACAGCCTCTGATGTGCACGGTGCCTGCCAGACCTCCTCCTTCCTCCACAGTTTCATTTCATTTTTAATCATCCCACATTTCTCTTTGTTATCATCATTAATACTTGCAATGCATTTCTTACAAGCAGCAGGGTGAGATTGCCAGCTAGTGGGACTCAGCAGGGCCTGGGGCTGTGCCAATTCACTTCAGCTCAGACACACTCACCACCTTTTCATCTGTATGAAGAAAAAGCCAGCACTATTCCTTACCCCACCCCTCTCTGAAGCATGAACACACATATAGGTGTAGACATATCTATATGTAACATACACGTTCCTGTGCATAAAGGCTGCTATTGAGTGGAGAAATCACAGAGTCACAGGGGTTGGAAGGGACCTCCAGAGATCATTGGGTCCAACCCCCTGCCAAAGCAGGGTCCCTAGGACAGGTCACTCAGGGCGGTGTCCAGACGGGGCTGGAATCTCTCCAGAGAAGGAGACTCCACACCCCCTGGGCAGCCTGTCCCAGGGCTCCCTCACCCTCACTGGAGAAAAGTTCTTCCCCATGTTGGTGCAGAACTCCCTGTGCTCCAACTTGAGGCCATTGCCCCTTGTCCTGTCCCCACAGACACTGAGAAGAGGCTGCCCATTTCCCCCTGTGTCCCACACTTCAGATACTGATAACCATTGATCAGATCCCCTCTCAGTCTCTTTTCTCCAGACTGAACAGCCCCAGCTCACTCAGCCTTTCCTCATAGGGGAGATACTCCAGGCCCTTAATCATCTTTGTAGCCTCTGCTGGACTCTCTCCAGGAGATCCCTGTCTTTTTTATACCAGGAAATCCCAATGTTTGTTCCAGAGTGAGATTTCTTTAAAACACTAACAGCTTGTCATGTGCAGAACTTCCTTATTCTACTGAGGATGAAAAGCAACACATCTGAGAGAGCTGCAGAACAAACCACACTGGAAATGATGACACTAAGTCACTAAGAAAATCCATCTTCCCTATCCAGGACTATGGGGTTTCTATTTGTACCACACTTACTTCCCTGGGCAGAGGTGGCAGAGAGGTGCCACCATCTATAAATCCCTCTCCTGACTGGATGCTCTTGTAACTGATCCTTCTAACAGACTGAACATTTGCTGCAGTCACCAGGCTGGAGAGGCTGTCTGCCTCCGGACAAACTTTACCAGACTGATGAATGGCACAGCTGGCTTCCTGGGAATAACTCAGATGGCTTCTTTATTGTTATGTGAGCAACAGCTGAGGCAGGCCTTAATATGCAGGAGCCTCTCAGGACAGCACATGTGGGCTTCTCACTGCCGGCGTGCTGCTGAAGCTGATGAGCACACACACTGTGCACCACCTATTTTCCCTCCTCCTGTCTTTCCACTTAGTTCTAACATAACCACAGCCTCATACTTAACAACAAAGAATAATTAAAAAAACCTAATCACAGCATTGCTTTCACATTTGCCACCTTTGCCCTTGCTTTGCCCAGGTTTAGCTTCCCAGGCCCCCAGCCATGCCCTTCTGCCCACCTGCAGCACTGGGAGGGAGGTCTCTACGGGCCACTTACTTTCTAGACTGTCAGCCCATCAGGGGGAGGTGCTGATAAGGGAACGGGCTGTGTGCTCCTTCTGGTCCCTACACTCCAGATGATAATTTTGTATGGGTTTCCAAGGGTGGTTATGTCCCACTCATTTCACCAGGAGCCTTTTGAAGTTTAACAGGAGGAACCTCTGCACAATTTGTGATCTGTAGGTTTACATCCCTTGTTTTATTTATTATTTAAAATAAACCCCGATGGATTAATAATAATAAGTTTTTAAAAAATCCTGCCTAAAGAGCACCTTGCCTGCCAGTCTTTGATGATTTCTCCCCACCTAGGATTTATCTTCCACTATCACATGCTTTGAAATGACTGAATTAGCAACATGCAGTATTTTCCCATGCTCAGCAAGGTCAGTAAGTTCAAGAAAAGTCTGAAATGATACCTGGCTCATAAAATAACTCTGCTTCCCCATCCAGTATTTTACCCACTATGGGCAGATTACATTTCCCATAGGAGCTCATTAGTGCTGCTCTTTGCTCAGCATCAGGAAAGCTTTTGGAGCTGTCTTTACTCCCAGCTGGTAAAATTTGCTTTTTGTTTCTTCTCCTGACTTAACTGCCCAGCCACCTCCCCAGTTCTGAAGTGGCATTTTTAGAGAGACAGAGCTTTTGGACTAAAAACCCCACTGTGCCTCTAGCCTTGATGATGACAAACAAATGAACTGTCAAGTTATGAGAACCAAAAGCAAAGCCAAGGAACAATGCAAGGTACCCACACCAGACTAACAGGTTAAAACTCCTGTTCCTTGTCAGAGCAATCAAGGTGTTTCATGGTTTGAACCTTTCAGTTGTGATTTCTGTTTTGCAAAGGTCAGACATATGAAACTAGAGGGGACAAAGCAGCCTCCCTCACCTCTTCACTTTTAAAATGCCACGTGCCTCCTGGAGTGATGCAATGCCCTGATACACCTCCTTAATTGTTTCTTTTGTTCCAAATTTTTGCTGGCTGATCTAGCATTAATTAAGAAAAGCACAAGTCACTACCACCACCCTGGCTCCAAAGACTGAACGTTGTGAAATAAGCTAGTTTAGTTAAGCAGATTCTACATATAAAACAAAGTGTAACAAAAAAAACCCACCTGAATTTGGTGTAATTAAGCATGTGACCATCCAACTGCCCCAGAGTTCTGCCCCAGCAGGTTACAATTCAGCACTTTGATTTAAAGGAAAAGCTCAACAAAGTTAAGCTGGGCTGAAAAGGGCAAAATATGAAAGAGGGGCTTAAGCTAGAAAACTCTCCTTTGATACTGCAGAATCTAATTCTCACCTACAAACAGAGTCCTTACTGGGAACAGCTTCATTCCCAACATCTCCCAACAGTGAGCAGCCTCTTTGGGCTGTTATCCCTAGTCACTGCTCTGTCTTGGACCACCCATGGTGAAGTACAGGATACCTCCTTTAAGGAGTACATCATGCAACCTTTAAGCAGATCAAAAGGCCTGTGCAATGGGTTTGTCATCTGTCCTGACCCACACCAGCCTTCCAGGCTTTGACCCCTCAATCCTGAGCAGCAGAACTGGGAAGTGTCACAGCTTTCATGTATTCCAGAGCACAAAGAAGACTTTGCACTAGTAAAGCATCTCAACAGAGGTCTAGAAAGTTTCCCAGACAGCCACACTTAACACATTCCTAGTTTTTCATGCCAGGTAGTGATAAACTCCATTGGCATATTTATGAAATAGTTATTACAGGCCCAGAGGCCAAGCCACCTTGCCCTGCCACTGAAGTGTTTGAGGGCTCCTGATAATCAGCTTATTTAAAAGCAGCCAGGCCTTGAGTTCACAAAAGCACTAGTTTGGTAGAAACCTCTGAAGGGTCATCTTCCTCCTAAAAATCAAAGTACCTGCACTCACAGGATTGTAGTCTATCAACATTTTACAAGCTTCCATGGAACAGATTTGTATCAGAGAAGCATTTCCATACATACCAATGGGGTGAGAAAGCCAAACAGTCTTCATAAATCCCCAGACCTTCCAAATTCACTCTTTTTCCTCAACATGCTGGTTATCCAGAAGCTTCACCCCAAGGGAGTGAATAGGAAGCCACTCTGCCAGTAAGCTTAACTTCAAACTTGGTAACCTGGGGTCATTTATTGGTATGTGCAGACTTTAATTAGAAAGGAAATCTCCAGCCAGGTGTAGGCATTGATCTGCTTTGCTTCTTTATTAGCCTAATGACACCCACCCCCTGCAACACTACACCCAGAAGCAGGCCAAGCCCTGTTTCAGCCAACCACAGAACCACAGAATCACCAGGTTGGAAAAGACCTTTAAGATCATTAAGTCTAACCATTCCTGTCCTAAGCTAAACCATATCCCTAAGTACCTCATCTACCCTTTTTTAAACACACCCAGGGATGGTGACTCAGCCCCTCCCTGGGCAGCCTGTGCCAGGCCCTGACAAACCTTTCAGTAGAATTTTTTTTCTAATATCTAATCTGACCCTGCCCTGGCACAGCTTGAGGCCATTTCCCTTTGTCCTATCTCCTGTCCCCTGGCTGAAGAGACCACTGCCCACCTCTCTGCACCCTCCTGTCAGGTAGTTGTAAGCAGTGATAAGGTCCCCAGTGTGTTCATTTCTCTGCCATCACCGTGCCAGCTAACTGAAACGTGCTGCTGCATGAGAGCCAACAGCAGCAAGAACCCTTCCTATACCAGTGGTCTCTGAACTTCTCAAGGGTTTGCAGACCACTAGTTTTCAAGGGGATGCAGAGCTCTCTCAGAGGTAGATGTGAACAACCAACTTGCTGAAGTTGCAGCTTGCAGAGCAGAGTGCAGGAATCTGTGCCACAGCTTAGAGTAACGCTGCCAACGGGCACTCAGCAGCGCGGCAATACTCGAATGGAGGCACTGCAAGGAAATCATAGGATCCCAGCCTGGTCTGGGTTGGAAGGGACCCCAAGGATCACAGAGCTCCAACCCCCTGCCACAGGCAGGGACACCAACCTCCAGGCCTGGAGCTACACAAGGTTGCCCAGGGCCCCAGCCAACCTGGCCTTGAACACCCCCAGGGATGGGGCATCCACCCCCTCTCTGGGCAGCCTGTTCCAGCCCCTCACCACTCTCTCTGGAAAGAACTTCCCCCTAATATCTCATCTAAACCTTCCTTCCTTTAGCTTCACTCCATCCCCCTTGTCCTGCCATTATCTACCCTTTCACAAGCTGATTCCCCTCCTGTTTCTCTGCTCCCTTCAGGGACTGGAAGGCTGCAATGAGGTCCCCCCACAGCCTTCTCTTCTCCAGGCTGAACCAGCCCAGCTCCCTCAGCCTCTCTTCGTAGGGGAGCTGCTCCAGCCCTCTAATCATCTTCATGGCTCCTCTGAACCCTCTCCAACAGTTCCACATTTTTCTTGTATTGGGGCCCCAGCTCTGGACACAGGACTCCAGCTGGGGCCTCAGGAGGACAGAGCAGAGAGGGACAATCCCCTCCCTGTCCCTGCTGCTACCCCTCTGCTGATGGAGCCCAGGGTCCCATCACCCTTCCCAGCTGCAAGAGCCACTGCTGGCTCAGGGGAAGTTTCTCATCCACCATGACACCCAGGTCCTTCTCAGCACGGCTGTATGAGATGAAAGATGCACGTGATGAAAAAAGCTCCCCAATCATATCCATGTAGATTGATATAATGTTTACTGATAACATTTACTTTCTTCTTATTCTCACCTCCCAGAATGGTGATGGAAGAGGGGGAAAAAATACTCAAGGCTGCTTGTGCTGTGTATTAGTGCCCAGTGCATTGCACTAATCACCTAAAAATACCTAGTGAATGCAGATTTGGCCAAACAAGTATTGACACCTCTTTCACAGTGTCTTCATTATTGAAACCACAGCAGAACCCCAGATCCTGCTGATTTAGCAGCAGTTGGACAACATTAGAAATGCATTTGGTGAAGACTTTACCAACTGTCTGTTGTCATGGTAACATCCCAGGTAAAAATAATTTCTTGAATAACTTATAAACAGACAGATGGTATCAACCCTCCTACGGTCTCCAAATTAAAGGGGATTCAGTAAAATCCAGTCTAGGTGCCAGTTCTACAAAGTCCTGCACGTTGAAGAAACCACATCCTGAAGGTCTCCTCATGCTGTCAGTGACTTGGGAACGGGAACAAAGGGAGATCAGGGACATTACACGAGGCAAAGAGATGAGACAGAAGTCAAGTCAGCACTCTTTCATGTAGCATTTCCCAAGGGAATACAAAGGTGCCCTGAAATTACAATCCCACATAAAATAAGGAAATTAATCCAGCATTAGAGCAGGGAACAAAAGCTGTTCCTGTAATTCCTAAAGCCCTGCCCTGCTCATACCCTTGCTAGGCAATGAAAAATATTACAGACTGTCATCACATTGCATATGCAATACATCATTACATATACAATCTGCAAGACACTTTTACAGGATTTTTTTTTTCAACAGAGGTTTTCTCAAGAGAGGAAAGCTGTGGGACCAGGCACATCCAAACCCCAGGCAATGCCCTTCACCCTCAGGCTGGGTCAGAATGCCAGTATACAGGGACTGGAAGCAGCGCTATGAGGATGATGTCAGCTGTGAAGCAGCCCATCATGCTGTACTTCATGTTACTCATGAAATCCAGAATCTCCCTCAGCCAAGTCACACCCCAATTAAGTCATTTCAATGTTTTGACTCAACTCTCTCACTTCTAAAAATAAGCCCAACAAGAGCTGTTCTTTCTCAAAGGAGCTGTGGACAAGGTGGGCTACAGCCCAGGTGGTTGAACAAGCCCTGGTTACACTCACACTGTTCCTGGGCAGCACTGCAAATGCCAAGGAAAAAACTGCACTCTCCCCAAAACACCAACCAGCTTTCTCCTAAAAGGAGCAGATGCTGAGCACTGCTGTCAGAAAGAGCCAGAGCTTTTTTCCAAGTGAAACAGCTTGTTCAACATAGAGAATTCAAAGTACCTGGGAGACCAGGAAAAGCTGTGTTAGATCAAAACACACTTTTCCTCCTTGGATACTCCTTGTGCTTCCCTTCTGCATTTATCTGCTGCTTTAAGCAAGCCTCACTCACTCCCCTCAACTGCCTCTCCTCTACAGATGTGTAAGGAAAGGGCAGTAACAGCTGTTTTGCTTTAGATAGTTCATAACATCCTTGCCAACAGGTCAATGCTCACTGGAATTTCCATCTTCCCTGGCCAAAGAACATCACTTAGCATTGAACAGGAAGGACCAAGACATGGTCTGTCACAACTCATCCATGCTCTCTAGTGCCCTGCAGTGAGTCTACCACTAAGAAATACTTTGTTTTTTTCCCTGAGAGCTAATTTTTTTGACCAAACTGATAAATATTACATTCTCCAAACAAAAATCAAGTATTTTGTGAAGAAACACTCACATACTTATTATCCTCTAAAGAGCAAAAGGATAGAAAATAATTAGGATTTAAAATTTTATATTCCCTATTCCCACCTCCCAAGAATGAATAAAGTAAAAACCAAAGCCTGGCCTTAATTTACAAGCATGTTGTGTTATGGCAGAGCAATAATTTTGAAAACAAGTTTATTTTTGTCTGTTTCTGTCCTTCCATCTCAATGAAACTTAACTGAATCATTTTCTCCACAAGTTCAAGTCACTTAAAACCATCCTTCACAGTGACAATCTAAATATTCTGTCCTTTTGGTGTGACCACCTGCTAACAAACACAGGGTTTTTTCCCCTCTAACAATGCACCTTACCCAGCTCCAGCACAGTACAGCATCACTGACCAGTAATCCAACCAGAGAAATAATCTCCCTTATCTCTGTGATCAGCATTGCAGTACCCCCCAGCTCCATTTGGCTGAAGAGTGGAAAGCAGCAGGGATACTGCCCAATACAGTCTAAAAGCATTGAACAAAAAAGGCTCATTTAAGGAGTGAATTTAAGCACAAATTCCAAAAGCACACAGGTCTGTTCTTGTGGGTTAAGTAAAAAGTAACACCTATGACATGAAGGTACTCTACAACAGATGGAGGAAGAAAGCCTTTTTACCTTCTCAGTGTCATTTGAACAGCACAAAAGTGAGGTGCCTCCTTCAACTGAAACAACAGGAGATTGAAAACCAGAATCACAAGCAGCCAGCATCCCCCTCCCCTTAGCACTGAACACACTCATAACCAAAGTCACTGGTTTACCCCACTAAATTTTCTCCTGCTTAACCCAGTGCTGTCCAGCCCAGGCACAGCACTGCAGCACCTGTAAGAAATCTCTGCACGCTGAAGCCATTAGGATTTCATCCTGCTACCCACAAAGCCAGACAGTAGTAGAAACACAGCATCACTTTTCTGAACACCACAGCCAAATTGTTTTAGCTAAGGGCTTGCAATTTCTCACTGGTTTGTTGGGGTTTCTTTGGGTTCCCCCTAGGTGTTTGGTTTTGTACAAGAAATTACATACCTGAAGTCTATACCATTATCACAGCAAATACATTTTTTTCCAGCTCTAAAGAAAGAAATAAAAGTGGTGCAACTAGCTTTTCAGGGCCCAGGTGGAGCTGAATTCTTTTCAGCTCTGCAATCACCAGTTGCAAGTGTCCTGACATAATAACTGAAACTAACAGCACATGCTTTTATTGGATGGCAACATGTTTATTATATGAAGTTTTGCTTCAAAAAGAGTCAGTTAAAGAAAAAGATACCAAGTGAATTTACTAAAGTTAGAGCTGGAAAATACTGCCAACTGCTGTGAAACTGTTCAGAGCTTGCTTTCTATGGGGAAAGTTCTCATCATGGTGGCCCTTGTCTGAGGTACACCCTTCAGAGTGTGGTTACAGAGCAAACTCCAATCCTTTCTGCAGCTGCTCTACCATAGAAGAAAGGAAAATACATGACAGCTACTGTACATGCATTATTTCCTCTGAGAAATGGTAACAGTCAAAGCAGCTTAAACGTCCTCTGCAGAAACCTGTGAAACCCTTCCAAGATTATCTAGTGCACTGATAGAAAGTTACTCAAAACACTCCTCAAGTTAGACTTACTTCACAAGTCAGTATAAAGGGTGACCATAACACAGGAAGACAACTGCAAGTATGGAAAAAAAAATGAAGATGACATCAAAGTTGCTAAATATGTATTGTTTATTAAGGCTTGTATTCTCCTAGAGGAAAAAGTTAATCTGATGCTGTCCATTACCCCTTACAGGCAGTAACAGTCCAGAGACAGAGTTATACGTTCTAAATACAAGTCTAAATGATACAGATTAAACTTTATTTAAATTGGAGGTCCTTTTGGAGTAAATAGTATTCAGAAGATACTTGCTTTCTAATATAGTAAAAGATCCTCTACAATAAACACGTGCAGATTCAGTGTGCTAGAGCAGCGGACATGAGCACCATTTCCATGCTTAATTGGAACTCCAGTTGGTGACAAGGTTCTCCGACAGTCCCCTCACTCCACAAAAACATGACAGCAAATTCAGTTTCTTAAAACAGGTTTTTTTACTCATTGAACAGAAAAAAAAAATCAGACATACACACTGTCAATTTTAAAACATCTGAGGCATAATCCATCATATTATCCGTACTATTAGTTCCTACGTTAAAGCTCAGCATTATTGGTATAAAAACTTTAAATGGCATTAGGATTTGGGGGAGGGGGAGGGCTGGGAGGGAGTAATGAAGGGAAAGATTAAAAATGATCTGCAATTAACTAATAACACCTGAAAGCTGAAACAGGTTTAAACACATCATCCAAAACCCCTGCAATGTTGAGAGCATCACATTATTATTTCATTAAGCTACAAAAACCGTAAAGCAGAATTAGGGCTGAGAGGAAGCATCTCGCTCGCTCTCAGCAGGATATGGTATAACAAATGCACACTGAAGCACTGCTTAACAGAATTGTCAAAGGGAAATATTTTCCAGAGAAACAATTTCACTGACAATTTTGATTTTTCTACTAGACAGGAAGGAAAAAAAAAAACAAACCAAAAAACCCAAAAACCAAAACCCCAACATGGTGCATTAGCAGTTTTAGAAGTGTAATTGTACAGATAAATAAAGAGGCATAGCAGCTGCACAGACCCATCAGGAATTTAGCTTTTTCATTTTGAAATTCTGAAGTGCAGTATCTTAAAAAAGTGTGGTTTTTTGTTTGGTTTTTGTTTTTTTTTTTTTTTTTTTAAATGAGAAAAATCAATGCATGGTTTGTTACTTCTGCCATAAAGAAAAAGGGTTTGGGAGGAGGATAAAGGAAGTTTTGTCATGTATTCTTCATAATCTCTATATCTGGCTAGGAACATAATTTGTGCCAAAATAAAGTCTTTGGGAAGCACTGACACTTTAGTATGCTCATGTATAGGTCCACATTAGGTTAATATAACTGTTTACCAACTTAAAAAAAAATAAAAACAGACACACCTTTATTAATGATTTCTACAGAATTTTACATAGAAAAAAAAAGATACAAATCAATGCAGATCCACTTGGGCAAAAATAAACTACAATGTACTTAAAGATGCAACAACTTAATTTCCCCTGCACGAGAAGATATATTGGAGCTGAAAGCTTTAGTTTGTCCTGATGCCAGGATACAGCACCAGTATACTTAAATTTTGTTTCTCATAGTCGAATTTAATACCAGTTCTAGTATATATATATATCAAACTGTATATGTTTATTCTTATTCTTATTGTTTGTTGCGGTTCTGACGTTCCTGCAAAGAGAAAAAAGTTCAAAGTTAAGAGAGATTTTAGCCAAATGAACAAGCAAAAAGCTTTTTAGTTGTATAACAGCACTAATGAAATCCCACATAATTAGATGCTTTGTTAGAACACTGTGGCTTTGCCATTTCATAAATATATATTGTATATACCTGACAAGACACCTGAGGACCTGCTAGCAATGGTAAGCACAGCAGAACAGCTGAATGAATACCAACAGTCACTTCAAACTGACATTACATTAGGTGAAGGCCCCAGTGAGGAAGGGGTGGAATAGCAGCACTCCTAAGCAGGAACAGCACCTGCAGTATTCTCCTCTCTGAATTATTTTAGCTACCATAGTAGCACAACCACTGCATGAGCAGAAAGGAGATGGCAGATCAGTGAACTCCACAGAACCAGTATAATTATGAAGCACTCAAATGACTTCAGAGCTAAGTCACATTCAGTAACAGTAGAGATGTGAGCTCTCTAGAAATTCTGCTAATTATTCCTATCTGCTCAACTGTTCCAAGAAGCACTGTGAAATACTCAAGTCAGCAGAGAAAAACCCCAATGATGGCATCAGGTGGAAGAGAAGTTACTTGCCTTCACATGGTCTGATAAAAAACAGCACAGCTAGACTGAACAATCCCAGAATTTGTGACAGGGTTCCAGAGTACAGGAGCTGTAGGGTCTTTAAAGGAACTCTCAAACATTTCTGCTAATCACAAATACTAAAAATAGATAAAGGTAATCTAGGGGATATCTACAGGGACCCCTCCACTGCCCCAAGTTCATCTAACCCATGCTCTCACAGCAGTAAGTAGTCATGCCTCTGATCTGAGTGAGAGCAGAGGCTCTGCACAGGACTTCAACTGGGAAGTTGAGCAATGCAACAAGAGAGGGAACTTTTCAACAGCTGTTTCAGGAGCCCTGTATGTTGCAGAAGACAGCAAGACAAGTTGAATAGAATATGCTGCTGTATCTTTAGGCCAGGGCCCTTTTCCAGCCAGGATGCATACAGGCTGCGTAGAAAGGCTTCAGCCTGTTTCCATTTCACCCCAATGGTGTTTAAACAGACTGTGGAGTGGATATACATCATATAGAGCCTCTACGTTGTGTACTGTACTTGGAATGCATCAATATGGCACCAAATCCTATTCCAATGCATGAAAATTGTGACACAGGCTAAGCATAAAAAAAGAGTCAACTCCTGAAGTAACCCCTTCATATTTTGTTTTGGGAAATCTTTCTGTATGAAATTCATCTCAGAATTGTTTCTGTTGAGATGTAAGGCATATTTGCAAATATACCAAATATAACAGGCTCTATCTGTTGCTTCAGCTGGTCACAGCATAAAATCAGATTAAAAAAATGCAGTAAATTTCTGCCTCCAGACAGAATATTAATATTCCAATCTCCATAATAAAATGAAATCAAGAAACTCTAGTATAAATTCTTGATTTATGATTTAAGACAGAAGTAGAAGCAACTTTTTTTAATCAACAATACAGTCTGTATAAACTGGTATAATTTGTTGTAAAAATCTATACTCCTCCTAGCTGCTAACGACTGATTTATGATGAACTGTCAATGAAACCTATGTCTGCCCAACATTTCAAACAAAAGTGGGTTAGAAAAAAAGTTTAAAATTGAACTGTACCAACACCATTTTCAGGCTTCCAAACAAGAAGTTTTTCCATCCTACTTCCAATTCTAAGGTGGCAAAATCCCTTTACTCTGTTTTACTGCCCTACCATCCTCACCAGCCCATTCTCTCCCAATGACCCATAACAAATTTTTAGTTTTCTGACCATCAGAATACCATTTTCTTTTGAAGTCAGTCTTTCATTCCCATGGACTAATCCCACTAAAGAGAAGACAGGCTAGCACCTGAGACTTCTAGCTGGTACTGAGAAATTATGTTCCTGGCATTCAGAGACCCAGCTCAGGCTTTATAATCCAGTAAAAAGCACTATTTATTGAGCAAGTTGTTAAGCGGTTCCTCCTACCTTGCTGCTGCCTTTCTCTCTCGGTGGCTAATCTGAGTCTTCCTTTTAAAAAGTATCTGAAATCAGATAAACTGACAGGGAGGAAACTGATGCAACAGTTCTTTGTGCTTTTGAGCATGGCTGCTTTTTAGAGGCGCTCTCAACTTCTCTTCCTTACTGCTACTTAGCACTACTGTAAGCACAAAGAGTTTTGTAAGCAACTAATAAAGCTTTGCTCCTTTTGCTTCTGAAGATCCATCCGGAGCATTTTTCTCTTCTCCAGGGGAACACTCCAATATCTCCCATGGGAGTTCCTGTTACATATTTCTCCTTTGTGACATTAATAGGTATAGTCTTCAGACACAGGAAAAGCTGTTTTTTCCCAAAACCTGCAGAAGATTCCATTTTGGAGACACTCATCCCTGACAAACTTCTGTTCCCTTCACCTCAGTCTGAAGTAGCTGTCAACCTTCCTAAAGAACTTTATTTGTTAAGGTCACTGGAATGAATGCATTCATTTTCTGATGTGAAATATAAACTTTATCTTTATATCAGGAAATACAAGTAGTATTAATCCTAAAATAGAATATGTTTTTTAATTACAGTTTTGGAGGAAAGACAGTATTCCATCCTTAAGAATTCTGTGTCAGTGAATGTGTTCCCAGAAATCATACCGAAAGGAAATACACAATGCTAGGAAAGACTATTTCAAAGTGCCAACTAGCTAACACTTAACACCTAATCATCCAAAGAGGACTTGGAAGCTTGGTGATTCACCAGCTTTCTGAGAGAAGGCTACTCAGCAATTCCAGCACAATACCAAGGTGCAGACTTTGGACAGCTGAGTGCTTTGACAGATGACAGCACAGTGGTCCAGTCCACTATCTACAACCACCAAGTTCAATACAGAGTTAATGAAGATGAGCTGCTGACAGCAGATCAACCCATCTGTCCTACCATGAGATGCAAATAAAATGACCAAAATCTTCAACAAGTTTATTTAATTCACAATATTTTTTTTTAAATCTGTAAGACAATTTTGTTAAGACTCTGGAAGCACGTTTCTAGGGAATGTTAATATAATAAAATTAATTATAAATAAATAATAATGAATTCCACATTATACTGTATCTTCCTTAAATAAAGAAACACTCTGATACACATTACAACTTGTTTATGTTTTGAGGGCATGAGCTTTGATCACAGAAGTTGCTTTCTTTGTGGACACTGTGGTGGCCCTGAAAACTGACTGACAAAATTTTGTGAGGAGGGTCAGAAGATACTGCACACCACTCATTTTTTGCTATTTAATTCCAGACACCAACATCCTTTTACTACTCATATCCCAGGTTCTGGGTCACCAAACTAGGCTTAAATAGTTTATTACTATGGCAAATCAAAAGCTAGGCTAACATCCCAGGATGAACAAATATTTCCTCAGTTCTAGATGACGCTGCAGTCCTTAAGCAATGCTGGTAATGCTGATGAGTCTCTGGCACTCCAGTGAATTTCATGCAGCAATACACCAGCCTAATCCTCACCTGATGAGTTGGTGTTAACACAGAGGTTCCTAGATCAGATAAACTCAGAGCACACACTGAAGCTTACACTCCACACATTAGTTATGGAAATACTGGTGATATATGGAAATACCGTAACCATCTAACGAGAACAACTGAAATGCTGGTGGCTTCTACTATACAGATGACATGAAGTTATTCTTCCCTACTAAATATTTATAAATTAAAGTGTTTGAGACCTCCATGTGTGAATTTTTAAGAATTCTAGCCCTTTGTGATCACAACAGTGGTGAAACAGAAGCACAAAATATCAGTAAGTAATTTTCCTGCTAACAGAGTACGTATCATGAATCAAAACCACAGGTACTTGAAAAACAACTGAGATGATATATATACAACCACCTGAAAATGTCAATTAGTTCATAAGATACTTTAACTGGCAGCAAGATTCTTCAAAACTTATGTCATAAGAAGGTTAACTTTGCATTAACAAGAAGGCTTCAACTTTAATAGCACAAACTTCTCAACAATAAGTTTAACTGTGTAAATATCCTGTAAAGCACCTCTTCTAGTCATCCATCAGTTGGACTTTTAAACTTCTTTTAGTCAATGAAGGGGAAAATGCTAACTTTCCAGATAATAGTTTTATAGTATGCCACCAGAGAGGCAGGATATTTTTCATTCCCTATTGATCCATTTTACCTTGCTAGCACTGTTATCCTCCTCAGTGTATGTCAACTGTCTCTATATTGTCCTATTTTCTAAGCTATTTGGAGGAATCTAAGAAATGTTCAATGAGACTTCAGAGTTTATTTGCTAAATATGTCATACAAGCTAGATCCTCAGTTGCAAATGAGGCAGAAAAAGTGTGTTATTTGGAAAAACTGATCCAGTTATAAAGCAGTGACCTGGGTAAGAATATTCTATCAGCCCTTGAACTCAAAGTGGGGATCAGCTGTGTATATGAAAACAACCCAAAACCCAGGATTTGCCCAATAGCTAACATCAGGCCCCCTAAGCCATTACAAAGGAAGGTCAGTATGCAGCAAACTGGGTCTTCCTCAGGCCATTAAGTTCACTGATCAATACTAGATCTATCCCTTTCCCAACAGTCTCAGTCCTCAAACACACACATTATTCCCCCACTCCAGACCTGGCAGCAAACCACAGCAGAACTCAGCATTAAAAAAAAAATAAAGTAATTGAACACTCACCCCCCCATACACTGCAAAAGGAACACAGGTCTTCTGAGTTACTCAAAATTATCTCCTACATGAGGGAACACCTCTCCAAGATACAAGTTGCATTAAATATTCATTTGCTAATTGTCTAGTGAAGGAATGAAGGTTTTAGCTTGTGGAACCCAACAGGAGTACACAAGAAAAACTTCAAACCTTAAGCTCTCATCCCTGCTGTGTTGAGGCATGCTTTGAACATTGTAGCTGACAGGTAGGAAAAGTTGAGCTAAAAGAGAGTGATGTCCTCTTCTCTCATAATTTTAAGGATACAATCTATGTAGACAGTTGAAAGCAATTCTATCAGCACTTATAAATGGCAAACCCACCTCTAAA
This sequence comes from Hypotaenidia okinawae, assembly GCA_027925045.1. Classification (NCBI taxonomy): domain Eukaryota; kingdom Metazoa; phylum Chordata; class Aves; order Gruiformes; family Rallidae; genus Hypotaenidia; species Hypotaenidia okinawae. The sequence goes on from BSDF01000016.1 coordinate 14,255,580, forward strand.
ATAACCACTTCAATTTAAGCTCCAAGAACATGCACAAAGTCTTTGCTTTAAAAATATTTAGCTGCACTAAACTAGCCTGTCAAATAAATGCTTTATTTGAAATGCTACACAAAAACAAGCCTATGAAACTATCAAAATCAAGCAACATTAAGTGTTACTTAGCTAGTAACTACACATCCCAACACCTATTATTTTGTCAGTCCATTACATCTAGAATGCCTAATTACAGAATGGCATCCTTGAAACTGAGATCACGAGCTGGGTAGGGACAGATGTCTCCTGCAGCAGATTTAGTGCTGTGAAAGCATATACAAGTTTTTACTACCTTTTCCCAGTTACCGCCCAAATTTCTTCTATTACCTCTTCACTCAAAGATTCTTTTCAAGAATTAGTAGACAGATTAGACCTGGGAACTGAAAACCTTTATTTACCCAAATATTGGTACATGTGACTTCAGAAGCGGAAACACAATTTTCTAGCACTATTCCAGCAACTTTAAGCAACTGTTTTCCAGAAAGATCAACTGCACAAACAAGAGCAGGCTTCTAGCCCTGAAAGGTGACGTACAAATTTCAAATGCTAACACAAGTATAGCCCAATTCCAGTCAGTATTAAAACACCCCATATTTATAAAGCAAAAAGCTTAAGTGGCAAGCATTGGCAGAAAGCAATTCTGGAACTATTTTCTACTTTATTAACCATTTAGGATAAAAAAATAAACCAAACTCCAAAAAACTGGACGTAATGTCCTTTACCTGCATTGCTGTTTAGCTTTCTGCTTTGAAACTCACTGGCTACTAAATGGTCACAAATAAGAATCAGTTTGTTTTTTTGTGTTGTTAAACACACATAAAACCATCAAGTTGAAATGCATGAAAAACATTTTGAATTCCTACTTACATTTTTCCACCATAGCAGACTTCACATTTCATTTTCCCCATATCTGTGTATAAAATAATTTTTTAATAAGTTTACCTTCCGCACCACCTCCTCCTCTTCTTGGCGCTTTTCATAATGAGAAAAGTCATCAAAGATGGAGGTCGTGTGCTTGTAAGTAGCAATAATTTTAAGCACTTGTTTTGCTTTTTCTAAGGGCACCTCCTGTGTATCACGGGAGTTTGTAACAGGTTTGTTGTCATTGTTCTCCAGCCTGATGTGTCGGAGCTGGTTGTTGGGCACATCCTTCACAAAGATCCACTTGACATCAAATTTCCCCTTCCACTTGTCCTGAGACCAGACACCTGCACTGGTGCCATAGTCCACAGGTGATTTCATCTCTGCTACTCCACAGAAGTGTCCACTGCCATTGACACTGAATAGCAAATAGACTGGACCCTTGCTATTCATGGACCGAAAAGCACTGTCCAGGCGTTTGTTGCCATGTTCTGTACTACACCATATAGAATACTTAATGGAACGATGAATATCATCCTCAGAATAACTCTTTATTATGAACACACGTCCATTTTTAAGGTTCCATTCAAAATCCTTAGGGTTATAGCTGTGAGCAGCTTTCAGTTTTTCAAGGACAGGATGGGACTCACCACTTGGAACAGGGTTAGGCTGGGTACCGCCAGCCGAGCTGCTGTCATTACTTGTTCCTCCGCTTTGGCCAAAAGCTGCATTTCTGTTGCGAGGAGCTACCCAGCGATTTTGGGGTGGCTGCTGAGGGGTCTGATACTGCGGCTGAGTCAAAGGAGGAGGCTGAGTTGGAACAGGCTGAACAATCTGTTGCTGTGGCTGTGGGACAGACTGAGGCGAAGGTATCTGTTGAGGGGCAGGAACTTTTGCCACAGGACCCTTATTGTCCCAAGTACCTATGTCCATATTATGCTTTATAGGTGGAGGAGGCAACGCCCCTCCGATTACAGGCCCAGTTTTTGTTTTCATTTTAGGCTGTGGTTTTGCAGGCTTGCTAGCTATAGCAGCCCAAGAAGTTGGTTTAGATACTGGCAAATTAACATTAGATCCACCATTACCAGAGAGGGCACCTGTCATCCCGGCACTGTTGACAACAGAACCTACGGTTTTCACCGCCGAAGTTGTAACATCTCCACCAATCTTAAGTCCAACCATTCCCTGTTCAATACTGTTCATTCCAGGAGCTTTATTTAATGTATCATTATGAAATCCTGTTTGTCCATCCACAATGGTACCGCCCAGTGAACTAGGCGGGTAGCTGTAACTGCTCCCATATGCTGAACTTTGAGTCTGCTGTCCTTGGGATCCACTTGTTCCCCAAGCTGAGAAGGCAGGATTTTCAGGGAAAAAGTTAAACCGGTGTTGATAGATGTTATTTCCCAGACCTCCAGGCTGTCCAAAAACAGCATCGTGCATAAAATGATGATCTCCATTACTTAGCTGTCCATAAGTGGTGAGATATGGGATAGGAGGATCTCCTCCTGTAGACCACGGTGCTTCACTGAGAGAATAAGGGAACCCAATAGATGGTGGATAGTAACTGGACAGATACGGATCGGTCATTGATGGATAGCTACTGTTCTGTTAAAGGGAAAAAAAGGTAACTTCAGATATTAAAAAAACCAAACCACCCTTCATTTATAAATAGGCACAACACTGTTCACCACCAAATGGAAAAGAACAATAGAGACAAAGTAATTTCTAATTACAGATCTTAGTTCACACTCCAAGAAAGATCAGTCTGGATTAGCTCTGCTTCAGGCAAAGGCAAACCCATCCATGGGATTGCTTTTGCTCAAGGACCTGGGTACACTCAGTGGGTGACGCAGAAGGATGGGAAAGTCTGATGTCTACCTCAAAGGAATTCGATTTTCATGAAAACAGCCAATAAATTAAACTGTATGTGAACTGCTATATAACCCTGCTGTTGTATGTCATCACTACTACAATTGCTACATGCCGCATCAACGGTTTTACAGTGAGAATCACCCAAATCAATGAAGGATGAATTCTGATGAAACTGAGCAAAGTGCAGCGATGACAGAGCTAGAACTGACTTCAACCGGCACTCAGCAACTTCCTCAAAATCAGCATCTTCAAGCCACAGACCGCAGGCATGGGCTGTGCCAGATACATCAGTCGCAAGGTCCGGATGCAGCATGCAACAATCCAACAGCATACACCATCTCTCCTGCCCTGTGAGACTTATGAGAGATGGAGTCCAAAGTCACAGACTAAATTAACTCAATGGACATTTCAGAGGACCCACAAATAAAGGAATGGTATCTGTGTGTGTGTGTATCAAAGACAGGAAGAGTGGTGGTGATTAACTGGAAACTGTAGGATCTGGGCCTGATGTCAGTGGTATAGAATAAGGGATGGATAATGTCCCGATTTTGTCTGGGACAGAGTTAATTTTCACAAGAAGCTGTGAGGGGACACAGCCAGGACAGCTGATACAAACTAGCCAAAAAAGGGTATTCCATGCCACATGATGTCATGATCAGTGTATTAATGAGTGGCTGGACAAGGAGGAGTAACTGTTCAGGGATGGGCAGAGCATCAGGTTCCAGGTAGTGAACAAATTGCATTGTGTATCACCTACTTTGTATGTTCCTTTACTAGCCCCATTATTTTCCTCTTCCTTTGCTGTCCCAGTAAACTGTCTTTATCTCAACCCACAAGTTTTACCTTCTGATTCTCTTCTCCATCCCATGGGGGAGGAGTGTCTGTGTGGTGCTCAGCTGCCAGTCAGGGCTAAACCACAAGTAGCGGTAAAGTGTTCAAAGGCTGCTTCTGACATAGACAGACCACAGTGAGTTCACATGTGAAGAAGCATGTCAAATTTGCTGCAAGAAAGACCTAACAACTACAAACTGAAATTACAGTGACTGGTATATTAGAGACAAAGATACACAAATATGGCATCTGATATACACCATCCAAACTGTTGGAAAAAGACCCTATTCAGCCTTTTGCAGAAGTCTCTTCCTCCCTAAGCACTGAAGTTCCAAGTCTGCAGAACCGTTGCTGCTGTCCTTCCAAGCTTGTCATTCTTCCACTCTACGAAATAAGTGACTGACCCCCTCCACTGAAACTGTAAACTTTCCTCCTTTTCAACTGCTGCTTAGACCAAGCTGAAAAGCTTTTCCTTCCACTCAATGTTCTGCTGGCGCCTGATTTTGAAGCATTCTGTACGTTTCTTGCATTCAACAATGTAAAAGAACAAATACCAAATACTCTAAGAAAGGTTTTATTCCTCTTTAAGTAAACTTGAAGAACACATTGGAAACATTCCAAACTGACACTCTAGCTGTAATTAACAATGAGGGGGAGGGAAGGTCATCATCTCTTGTTAGTGAGTCAAACAGTAGCTAGCCATTCCTTAGTCATGGAGAGATTATCTTAGGAAGAGGAACTAAGATTTCTTTCAAACTGCAAGATTTCAAACTTGAAAAAATAAATCTGTAAAAGGAGCAAAACTGCACCGGAGCTTCAGTCATTTTTCAAAAAATTGTATTATTTTTCAGTTCATTCATGAATGAAGTAAAAAAATTTGCTGAACGTAAGCATAATGCCCAGCTGATAAACAGAGGCATTTTTACTGCTCTTTTTAAATGAGTCCCTTCCATGACACCTGAAAGGCACTGTAATTCAACATCCTCAATTTCAATATACAGAATGGTAACATAAAATGCCTTCAAGATTTACACACAGTACTGCAACCACTTTTGAGATTTAAACAGCCTAAATCCAGTGCTGTTGATTCAAATGAAATAATCCTCACCACTATTCACACTGCCTTTAGTTGCAGCAAATGCTATCATTAAATAGAGGGACAACTTCCTAGAAGATCCTTGGAAGTGCATTAAATTTTCCCAGACTCCCAAGCCAAAATAATCAATATTTAGTATATGAAAATGTCATTTTTCTGAAAGGCTTTGAGATCACTATTTATTATATTTCAAAGTGTTAATATTAAAGAGATAGAAAAACAAATGCAGATCGAAGTGGAGAGCTAAGTATCTCTGAAGAGCTGTTTATGTTCATATATTCTACAGATTTAGAATTTATTAAGAGTAAAAAGTATAAGCCTTTTGTCACAAGGTATTTCTGCTAAAGGTTTCTAGACAATTCTGAGACTGTCACCTTCCATCATACAGCCTGTAAAGTCTCCAGAAGAATTCTTACACGATTAAGGAAAGTTTCAGCAGACATCCTTACAAAACATTCAATCTATTTTGACTGGCTTCATGCCAGAGTGTGTAAAAGAAGCCCTGAGAGCAGTCCTTCACTGCAAGAGCAGAACATTTATTTCTACAAACTTATCCTTGATCTTTCTGCACCCTCCCATTATTTCCTTTTTTTTTTTTAATTAACAAACCCCAATCATTCTGTTAGTTAGGAATGGAATCCTACTTTCCCCCGAAGTATGATACTTGCTAGTAATTCCCTGTTACTTATGAATAGTCTCTTGGTTCTGGATGACATTACTTGGGGGATACCTTTCTGCTTTGAGTTAGGCTTAGTATAAGAATACTTTATGTCACTTCCTTTTGCACTTAAAAAGTACTTTTAGTGTGCTTTATAATCAAAACATATCACAGCTCAAACTGCTACATAGATACTAGAACCTTTATGGAAATAAAAGAAGGCACTACTACTTAGAAGCAGTTATTAACAGAAATATGGAAGACCATTATACTTAAATCGATCATATAACACGCACAACACTCATTTTAAATACTCAATGTATTTTTAAAAGATGAAATTGACACAATATTACCAACCTACATTTGATCTTAGATGTCAAATATTGTGTCAGCTGGGCTTTTAATTAAGAAAATAAACCCACTTAAATCAGAAAAATATTTAAGTGGGTTGCTTATATTATACAATAATTTTAAAGAGCTGAATAAATCTGACTGAATAACTAGATAACAAGGCTTTGTTCAGAAGCATGGTTGTCTTCAGTACCAAATCTCACAGTCCTAATTAATGCTACTGTCACTTTCCACTTAAAATTGTAAGACAAGCAACACAATTGTTCCTTGTAACACGCCAATTTCTTACTGCAGCATAAATGAATCGGTCAATGGAGCTACACTTTCAATGTAAGGAAACTTTATTAGAATTATGGACATTCTAATTCATACCAACTTTTCCATTTAAAGCTAGTAATTGTACTTGTTGACAGCAAAGACAAATTTCCTGGAATTAAACTATCTAGATAGATAGTACTACAGTTTTTCTACATGAAGTCTTGTAATGCTATAATTATAAATACATTGGTTTTAAGTAACTAAAACCGCAATGAAGTAGGATTTAAAACAAATTAAAGGTGCAATCCTCAATTTCTTTCAAAACTAACTTTGCATGATAAAACAAAGTTTTACTTCTTTTCCCCCCTAAGTTTCCTACTTTTATGCCTGCACACTAATCCCAGAAAACAGGAAATGTCTCCCATTAAATCACTTTAACTCTGCATAAATCTGGAGAACACATCTATGCTGCAGGACTACAAAGCTTAGCTCCCAAGCTAAGACAACAATTTATGCTGTCATATATACACTTGTCCTGACTTCTACAGTGGTCTGTCTCAACTGCTTCCAGGATGGAAATGAGCTCAAATAAATTCACACTATGTTAAAATTTGCACCCTTCCTAAAAGGTGCTATGATCCAAACCAGTTCCATCTATCTGACTGGCATAACAAAGTGTTTAATACACCTACAAGATAAACAATATACAGTCCACAAAGTGATACTGTTTGCTCTAGTGTTGACATTCAAGATTCAATCATAACTTCCACACATGAAAGAGAGCAGCACATCATATGCTATTCTTTTTAGTGTGTAGAATAATTTTCTTTTCCAAGCAAGTTCAGTGATATCACCACTGGCATCTATCAGCTTCAGGCTGAATAAAATAATTCTTTTAGAACATAACACTCAGCCTTTCTGTCAAGAAATAATGATGCACCTCTGGTAGGCATCTTTCTTTTTCTGAAACTGTATTTTATATTTGTGAAATAGAACTTTTTAATATCCCCAGTTTCTACACATTTTGTTCACTTCAAAGATTTCAAACTAAGATTAAGTCAGAAACCACTCAATTAGAAGACACTTTCAGTGATAATGCTATTTAATTCACATTATCATGAACTACATTATATTGAGAGTTTGTATTACAGTGCTTTACTCTTAAAATAACACATTTTAAAAATATTAAGATAATTTAGAAGAAAGACCAGTATTTACTGAGTATGAAGTAAAGGTGACAACTCTACATGCTATACATAAAGCATCAAATCCAAATTTCAACTACACTAATTTCTAGGATTCTACAAATCAGGAGAGCCCAAAAGCAGAACTTTCAGACTCCTACATGCAATCATCTATCAAAGACCTCTAAGATCAAATAGTCTGTCACAGTCCAACCATATCAATAACCTGCAATTTGAGGAGCAATCAGCAGACGCTAGTTGGAGCACTACCTTCCTTTTCACTTGTGGCCATCTGGATATGCAGAGTAATATTAGCTTTGTGAGCACAAATGCTAGTTGTATTACCAAGTAACACAATATGCTAGTCATTTATTTTTCCATTTCTATTTAAGGAATTTGCTCCCTCAACACAATCCCATGAATTGAGTGCCAACAGCATGGCTAAGAAAAAATCTTAAGTTAAAAATACACTAACCTGATTTGACTGCCCAGAAAGGTAAGGTTCAAAATCGTTGTCATGAACTGTATCCTTCTGATGTAATGAACCATTTTGCACTAGAAGAAAAAGGTTGCAACATATTATAACACTGCTTAGTAGCATTTAACTGAAGAGTTCCACCCTAAGTTACTTTATCAAAAGCCACATTTTCTTATTCACAGCATGAAGAATTATAAAAAGATCAAGAGATTACATTATTTCCTAAAGAAGTTAATGATATTGCTTAAAAAACTAAATTTGAGTAAATAAAAAAATATACAGTCAAGAGTGAACGGACAGTTCCTGTGAATTACCTCTGAACAAAATCATAATAATTACTGACAAGAATTTTGGGCAACAGCATCTATTGTTCTGGTCTATAATTAGAACCCTCAGAAACTAATTCACAGTTCTCCCAACATGTATTATTCACCACTTCTTTAATTTGGCTAAAACAAGATGAGGTTACATTTAATTATGAAATCATGACTACTAAGTGTCTTCATATCCTGACATTTTCATGAAAATTTAAGTCTCAAAAAAACAGGTATCTGCCATTATCAAAGGTGTACTTAAACAAATTAATGTGTGTTCAATGCCCACTGCTGAAAGATACACAAAACCAAAACTGCTATCAGGTCACTCTGAAGAATTTCCATTGGTTGCTTTAAATTTAAGAAAACAAAGTCAAACACATTATGTGATAAGTAGATAAAGCAACCAGTTCATAGAGCAGCTGAAGTAAACTAAATGTAAGCCTCCTACTTAGTGTTGTGTTAGCAACAAGTTTTGGGAATTTACCAGAATACTTTTGAAAAGTTTGTCAGGGAGGGATAAAAAAGTATTTACAAACATAGGAAACAGCCTTAAACTTTCTGTAACTAGAAGCAGCTGTATTTTAAGGTAGGTTAAGGTACATGAAAAAGCATTTGAAGTTGAATATTGTTAAGCTGCTCAGCCTAAACAGTTACACACTTACTAGCAATTGCAGCAGCAATTAGATGTTTTCTTACTAACTTGATATGAAGTTTAATTTCAAGTGAAGCATGGGAGTTATCACGAGATTGTTATCTCATCAGTAGTTAGCTATTTTTGACTTAAAATTCCTTAGATAATGAAGCCTGTAGGCTTACAGATGACAGCTAGTACACATATCAGCCAACAGCAGGCCAGTAACACAACTTTAGTCACACAGCAGGAAGAGACTATGCAAAAGTATGCAAAAATAAACATTGAACAAGCATATCCTAGTGACTTTATGTAGAAAACTAGTTTATTTTAAGGAAGCGAAGAGCATTATTATGTTAAGCACTAACATATAGTCCTTCCCACTGCAAACTCAGTAGCTTTAAGTGGGATGTGTGAGCAAGATTGAATGAGTAACAGTTTATGTTATTTTATTTTTTTTAAGCAAAGTACAACTTCCTTTGTTCCAGATGGTATTCACAGGGACTAAGAGCAATACCCCTCTGCTCACCTACAGGTACCTACATGATCCATATGTTACAGTAACAATTTAAACGATCAGATCTCAGCACGATCCTCACCTTTATTATCCTGTCCTTTCGGTCTCTGGGAAACCGCAGCACATGATTAGGTAAAAGGGAAAAAAAATAAAAACAGTTAATTTGAGAAAAACGCGTATATCGTCACCCCTTTTGATTGGCGACTCATAAAGATGGCTAACATATCACGGCTTGCTGAAACTCGGATTGAGGAGCATATTTCACGTATCATCCAGCACTGGCCTGCCTCAGAAATGGCCACGGCTCTCGAAAGGCAGCGGGAACGTGCTGTGCCCACGGGGGAAGTTAACGAAGAAGATTACGCTCCTCCGATGCCGCGAGGAAGAAGAAAAGCCTCTCCCGGGCCAGAGGCAGGCAACGGCCTGCAAGGGAAAAACCCCCTCCTCCCGCCCCCGGGTGGGGAGGAGGCAGGCCCCGCGCTTCGCTTCGCCACTTACCTGAGGGTCAACGCTTGTGGCAGACATAATTCATGTACAGGGCCGCCGTGGTTCAGCAGAGAGGGCCGGGGGGAAGGCAGGGCTGCACGGCGGGACGCGGAGCACCGGGGCCCGGCGGAGGGGCGGCGGCAGCTCCTCTCCCCTCAGGCGGCGGCCGGGGAGGGGAAGGGGCCGGGGCCGAGGGGGAGGGAAAGGGGCCGCTGGCGCGCGCGCTGCCGCTCGGTGTCTCCTCAAGGGACCCGGGGGACCGTGGGACGATGGGCCGGCGCCGGTCCCGAGCCTCGCCTCACCCTGCCGGCCCCGTCTCTTCACATGCCCCCGGGCCGCACCGCCCGGGCCTGCCCGCCGCCGTCGGGCCGCAGCGAGTGATGGAGCCAGAGCCTCCAACTCCAATGGCGGCGGGCGCCGGGCTGCGGTGACGTCAACGGCGAGAGCGCGCGCGGTACGCCGGGAAAACAGCCAGGCGCAGGCGGGGAGGGGAGAAGGCGCGCAGAGCGCGCCCGTGTCTACTGCGCATGAGCAGGCGGTGTGTTCTCCCGACCCCGCGTCCCTTTACTCGTTCCCCGCCTCTCCTCACTCGGCTTCCGCCGCCTTGTACACGGGATCCCTTCACCGTAGGGTCGGTCACGCAGGCTTGCTTGTGACCCGAAGCGCTGAGGGAGGCAGGTCTCCCCTCGCACCGGCCCTCAGGCGACGCGGAACTGGCCTTGCGGCCTGAGGTAGCTGTGGCCGGGATCCTCTGGCAGAGGCCTCCAGCAGCCTGGCTGCCGCCACTCCGTGGATGGCGGGTTTTTTTTTTTAATCAGATTAATAAACTTTATTTCCCTACCAGCCACTGTTCCGCAGAATCTGGTGAAATCTAGGCCTCCTTAGCGTGGTTTGTGTTGATTTCAGCACGGCCAAAGAAACCAGTGGTTGTAAGGGAGATTAATCATTTACCTATGTGCCCTCCTGAAGGAAAGTGACAACAAATCAGACTTTAAAGAAGTGTGTGCTAGATTGCGTTACTGCCTGAGGGAATAACTCAAAGCCCAACCTGGGCCTAGCAACAACGTGTGTGATGATTGTATCCAGTCTCATTACCGCATTCACAAGGAGCTAGAGCTCTGACTAAAGTAGTTGTGGCTCCACCATACCAGACAGTAGTTCCAGAAGTTGCAAAGTCTTATTGTAACATCTCAATTTTTAATTCTGGGCAGAAAAGTTGCAAACTCGTCCTCATGAAAGATGCTAAACAATGCAACTATCCTTTTCTTTAGATGCACTTTAAACCAGAGTCTTGTCTGTGTTCATATTTGGAAATTGCTAGTTTGAGTTTCAATTTATTATTATAATAAAATACATGAAATTCATAGTCCACTTTCTTTTGTCTTTTCTCTATCAGTCATCCAGAGATAAGGAAGAAAGAGTTTTTTGGCTTAGGTAGCAAGTAATAATTGACATGTTTTATCTTAATTCTCTTGGCCATACCATACAGCTATGGACAGTTAGTAAGTCTGTGCTCTTGACCGTCATTGGACGAGCCAGAGGGGTGACCTACAGAGCACTGCTTTGAAAACAAATGTGAGAAAAGACTGAGCAGCATGGCTAGGGAGCAAAACATCTGCCTAGAAGGGAAAGGAAAGGCTTGTCCTGGATACTTGGATGATGGGCACTGCTCTGGAGTCCATGTGATTGTGTATGTTCACTAATCTTGATATAGAAACTATGTGACTATGAATCATCCTAGCCATGAGTGCATGTGGGCAGAATGTTAGAACTGTGTTTGCTTCAGCATCCAGAGGTACCAGGGACTCAAGCTATTAGGCTATACCTGTTATTTTAGATTTAAAGGCAGAGATGTCAGGCATATATGTTTATAGAGAAATAGCTAGCTATGTGCCTAAATACATGCTTGTGGGAGGGGTTTTTTTCTTTTATATTAGGCAAATGTTGTTGCTTCTTCCCAGTAACTTTAAGAATGATCTTGCCTATCCATTGAAAAGTACACAATCTTTTAGAAACAGAACCAGTAAGGTAAGTCTCAGTTGAAGCATATAGATAAGAGGCACTGTTCAGAATTACATCAACTTAGGGTACTCTTAGTGGTTAATGCTGTGACCTAGGGATGACCACAGGTTTTTGTTTGGTTTTGGTTTTATTGAAACACTAGGTATGATCTTCTAGTAGAAAAATTTAAGGGTATCTTTCTCTTCCTTTACTAATACCCTCTGAAATCTCAGAAGGCTTCATATGTAAATTAGCAAAGATTTTTAAAATTTATATTTTACAGGGATTTCCTGCAGCCCTATCCTGCTATGAGCAGGGGGGTAAAATCGACCATGGCCATGCTGGTATCATCTCCCTCCTGCAGCCCACGCCCCCATGGAATGTACAGGAGGCAAGGATCCAATTCTAATTTCCATCACTTTAGGGTGAACAGTAACAGCAGACTGAGGGAGAAATAGTATCTCTTCTTCTCTCCTGTTCTTCATGAAAACATGAAAAGGAAATCATATGCAAAGAGTGTGGCCTGTGAACAGATAACATCTGACATCATCTTCACACGTGCTGTGCTCTGCAAGGCAACTTCATTGAAAAGCTGTAGCAAGGGGCTCAGCTGAGCAGTGACTGATCAGAGGACTCTCCTGCATCTCCCTCTTCAACACTGGCAGCTCTTTGTAGTTGTTGCCATGTAGTTTCCATTAAACTGTGAGGTCAGTTGGTCTTTGCTCACATACTAGAACATCGTCACCTATTTGTCACTTCATCCTATTGCAGTGTCCTTCAGGTTGGTTTGTGGTCTTTCTTCTTCATCTTTCAATCTTGCTATAGAATATTGATACAGGGACAAAATAAATCTATTCTGAGTCAGTTTGCATGGGGAAAAACAGATGATTGCCAATGTGAACAGCTCAAGAATAGTCTTTCTGCCTGTTGTCCAAGCCATATTCAGGCTACCAGGTGCACCTCTCTCCAGTCAAAACATGTTCCAATCTGTAGCAGAATTTAATTGGAAAATCCAGTGTTCCATGTTCCTTGATGAATGATTTTCCACCAATTAAAAGGTAGGATGAGCTCCATTAGAGTCGTAACAATGCCTAACAAATCCTTCTTTAAAGGTAATTAATGGTTGAATGCTGGAACGTACATTACTCACAAGCTGATACCAATCTCTTCTGAAGAGTTGTCAGCTTTATTTGGGAACAGTTTGGAGTAGCAATGCCACCCAGTTTACATGAGGCTAAGTGTCTTCTGATCCTGTACCTCCTGCCAAACTTTGAGAAGGTAGATGGAATAGAGCACAAGTGTGAGGCTCCTCCATGCCAAAATCAGAAGGAATTGGGCAATTATTTGAGTCAGTGAGAGGCAGGAATAGAGAGGAAGGAGAAGCACAATTAGCCTTTGGGGAAACCAGACATATTCTACTGCCAAAGAAAGGGAATATCATCCACATTTCCATTCTGATAGTGAGAACTTGTGTTTGTAATCCCTGTGCTGCTGCTCAGCTCTCTAAGCACTCTGCTTGCTCATTGGATATCACATTGATCTGTTGAAAACAGAAAAGCCTTCAATAAATTTGGGGCACCATTTGAATTTTTACAGATTAAGTATTCAGAATGTTGTGGGAAACAAAAAAAGCCCCCAACAAATGATGGCTGGGTTTTGATCCTTCCCCCTCCCCTCCCCCCGTGATGTTTTGTATTGACTGGCAAAGGCATGAAGGGGTAGAAAACCAAATAAGAGGAAAAAAAGACCATTGAAAAGGAAACTCGATTTTTTCAGCTCCAAAAATATTTAGAGAAATTAAACTCTTTCCTACAAGCAGTTATCTTTTGAAAAAGGATTGAACAGTTTTCAACCCACTCAATCTTCTATAGCAGAAGTGTTATTCAGGATGGGCTGGACACTGAAATCATAATGTTACAAAACAATATAAAACATAGTGATGGCTTGTGGCAGAAACACTTGATTTTTCCTTGTTCCAAGGAACTAGCACGTTAGTTTGCTTTCTTTGACATCACAGTAGGATTTTAAGGTCAGTTCCTCTACTGATTTTTTTCAGTATCTGCTGTGCTTTGCAGATTTTTCTTTTGACATGTTCTGTCTTCTGTTCCTGTGGGCTGGTATATTAATAGTATTTGATTCCAAGTACTTCCATGAATCATGTTGCAAGCTACATTTCAGCTATTCCTAACTATTGCAATACGTCAAGTTTTGAGGCAATGAGATGCTATGGTAGAGGAAGAGGCTGGAAGAAAGAATTAGGGAAGGGGATTGAAAGGTTTGAATCCTTAGGAAATCATAAATTACGTACCTCTTAAGCAGTATACATACTTGTATATGTATTTACTTATGGCAACAATTTTCAGGCTTCCTGGATTAATGATTGTTAATGTCTGGAGGAATAAATAATTTAACATCATAATGTTAAATGTTTTCTTCAGTGCTATTGAAAAATCCACTGGGGAAAGTGCAGCAAGGGAGATCTTGGCAGGCAGAGAAGACCCCTTTGGATGTACAGCAGTGCTTGTGATGGTAGAAGAACAAACCTTGACCTCTATGAAAATCATAGCTTTGCCTTAAGGGCATAACTTTGTGTTTGTCTCTGGTGTGACCAGTCACTTTTCAGTGTGCCTTGTCATTGTTCACAGGGTGGGATCACACTGCCTGTCCACAGTGGGTTTGTTTTATGGATGCCTTGGAGTTCTGTGTCAACAGAGAGTGCTGTGCTTTGGTCTGTGGGTGCTGCACTGGGAGGCAGCTGAACAGATGGGCATCCTCAGACATTTCACTGTTGCAGGAAAGAGTGCCAGCAACTCTTAGGAGAGCAGCAGAGTGCAGGTGTTTTGCTGCAAGATGGTACCAGCTGGTCATTCAGCATGAAAGAAGAGGAAGGACAATGGATGAAGAAGAGGCAGGCAGAAGAGGAAAAGCAAGACCTAAATGAAGATACAGCAGCAGTCACCTACTTCTGTGGCTACAAATGTAATGATTTTGTCTGCTCTGTTTCAGTCTGAAAAGCAGTTATATCACAAGGTCTGAACTTTTGATCCTGAAAAAATGGATCCTTGTCTTCACAGAACAGTTAATAGTGGTTCTGAGCAAGTGGAAACAGGAATTATGCCATAATTTTCCTTGATAATCAATGCCCTTACACATCAGGTGCAGGGGCAAGTTGTGGCACCTCTATTCCTGTTCCCAACCTCTTTGCTTCTCCAGTGATGCCAACTGATAGAGTTTCCCCCTCCTGCCTGTTATAAAAGCTTCTTTCCTGAGGACTTTTTTAACATTTATTGATGAAAGCACAGCAGCCTTCCTTGAGCTAAACCACCCAGAACAGCTTCATCCCCTGTGATGGTTGTGTCCTGAACAGTGGCTGAGCACCACATGCTGCATCATCACTCCCAGAGGAAACAGACAGAGCCTTTGTGGGTTGGGATAAGGACAGTTTACTGAGAAAATTACTATGAAAGGGGAACAGTAACATCCCACAGCAAACTTCACTCACACCCAGTGATAACACAGAGTGCTTTACTGACCTCACAATAACAGAATACTGAAGGATGCAAGGATGGACCCAACACCTCAGCTACACTCAGACTGCCCTAGAGGCACCTAGGAGTACCCCTCCCCAACCAGCCTGTTTTATGGGAGAGTGATGTCAGGTGGTGTGGGAAACAGCCCAGGCTAACTCAGCTCCCCTGGGCTGGCTGCTTGGGGAGGTGAACTCTGGCCTGGCTGGAACCAGGACATTCTCTTACAGCCATGTAGATCCTCAAGTTTAGAGATGCTGAACTCTGATGGAGTTTTTCCAGGGGCTGCAGTCACTTCAGTCATTCTGAGCTCTAGATCATGCTGCCTCCAGCAGCCCTTGTATTTATTGAATGCTTTCCTTCCAAATCAGGTTGATAATTAGCAAAGACATTGCTGATTTATTTTGTTTACATTCCTTTCTTCTTAGGGTGTTTCAGATCACTGTCTAGAATAGGTTTGCAGTTTGGCTTGGAATGAGCTCAGCACCGCAGGAGTTACTCATGAGTTTCTCATAGGGGCAGAGTGATGGTGCTGTTGGTCATTATCAGTGACCAGTTCTGGACTCTTGATTGATGCTTTACTTCTTCCAGTTCTTTACTGGAAAAGTTGCAGGACAGTGGCACTTTCCCCTGCCCCTTCCCCCTGGCCCCAACAGTTATGCACAGGCACAGTTGTCTTTGCCTCTGTTGTTGTGCAGCAATGGGATCTCTAGTCTCTGTCCTTATCTCATTGCACTCTTTGCTTTAAGAAGTGTTTGGAAGATCAGTAGGACATCCTCATCCTCTGAAAAGGAACAAACAACTATCTATTAATTACTAAAATAGATAATATTAGTTACATATAACACATTTCTGAATATGCTATTTGCTTTCAGAATTTGGTCTGCTAAAATAAAACCCCATCGTTTATCCACAGTGCTTATTTTTAATTGCTCTCACCACCAGGCTTGGTGTCATTATGTCTCCTGCTACAATCCTCTCACTAGTCCTTCTGAACTTTCCTTTGTGAAATGTTCCCCCCAAATTACATGACTGTGTCCCCACAGAAAATCCACCTTAAACCTGTCTTGAAGCTTGCCTGATGAAAGAATGTTGCACAAACAAAAAATCCCTAATAACCACTGCCAAAATCAGTCTTACTTTGTAATTTAAGATCATCTGTGGTTTTATACTGCTTTTCCCTCTTTACAGGTCACTCTGAGAGCTCCCCTTGGACAAGTGGGACTGCAGGGCTCTCTGGTGGTTCACTACACCTTTACTACAACACTGTGGTGTGGTGGTGTGCCTGGTGCCATCAGCAGATTTTTTTAAGCTTGTGAGATCGTGTTTGAGAAGCCAGGTGGCTACAAGCAGTGTGAGATGAGGTCATTGCTTGTAAAACGGTTCAGAAGATCAAAACTGTCCATCGTTCTTATCTGTTAAGAGGTGATTCCGTGCAACCCATCAGCCGAGTCCCCAGACAACCTCCGTAAGATGGATTTGGTTAACCTTGTGTCTTAGATTTTTAGGATGCATCCTTCAAAAATCCAGACTTACAAAGAACAGGATGTGTGGAGCAGAAGATAATGTGCAGTTACATATAAATTCACTACGGACAAACACCCCACCTCCCCATTCCCTTGCTCCAAGATGCTGGAAATTTGTTACGTAGGCACTGCCTGCCCTCTACTGCTCAGGGGGTTCCATTAATTAATAAAAAAAAAAGCTTCAACACTGTTCTTTTAAATGAAAATGTTTGTGTCAGCTTGCCCATACAAAAAGGGCTCTGGGTCTTTTTTCTTAAAAGAAAAATCCCAATTTATCATTTTTTACAAACATAAACATGTTCTTATGTTAACAGGGAGAACCTCAGTTTTGCCAAGCATGCAGTTTAGAATAAGCTGTGTGTACCTTCTTGGGCAGAAAACATGGTAGAGGAAAACACATTTGCAAACTCACCTTAAAATCCTCCATTCTAAATTGTGACAGCAAGAAGGCAAAAGGAATAGAAAGAGTTTGTACTGTGAAGGTGCAGTGGCAGCAAAAGAGGCAGTGTTTATGCCCGATGGAAAGGCAATGTGAGCTATTCAAGCTGTCTGGAGCAAATTCTTGTTGCTATTGGCTGTTAACTTTATGGTACGTATCCTTCATCCAGCACAAAGCATAGTGAGTGAGAGTGTCTTGCCAAAGACCCACAAGTGCTGTTGTCATTACAGAGTCACAGCGTGACTGCAAGGCCTCGCAGGGCTATCGCTCTCTTGATAGGGGATGGCTGTTGTGCCCCTGTATGACATACTCCAGCGTATTCAACATGTGTCATAACTTACATCTGGCCAGTCTTCTTCTAGGATATGATTCAGTTCATTTCCATTATTGTGTAAACAAATTAAACCAAAAATCTTGAATGCAAAAGCAAAAGTACTCTGCTACAGTAAAAGAGGAAGACTGCAAGCGTTATGTCATGACTGGTATTGTGCCAGATTCCAAGAAGATCCCGAGGCTTGGTTTGTTTGGGGTTTTTTTGTTTGCTTCATTTTTTCAGCCCTAAAATTGTTTTCTGGAGGAAGCTTGAGCTTAACTTTGCCTCTTTCCTTGATAACCAATAAAGACTTAAACCCTGATTGACTGTTAAGCCAATAGAGAATTTCAGCACAAACCCAACCAATTGGGGAAAACGAAGCACTAGAAATGTCCTCTGTGCCAGGTGGGGTTGTTTGTGCCTTGGGAGGCTTTCTGCTGCTTTGAGGAATACCTCTGCAGAGCAGAGGGTAGCTTGTGGGTTTGGGAAGCGCTTGTCTCTTAGAAACCTTTTATTGGTTTTTTTTTTTATTAGCATGTTGCAGGTAACTTTCTCCTTTTTAGTTTTTATTGTGCTAATCATTGGGAACTGTCAGTGTTAATTCTTGGTATGTTGCTTTGAAAGTGAGTTGTGTTGGTGGTGTAAGTAGATTGCCAGAGAGCCCAGCTTATAAGCATGTTGTAACTCTTTAAGATATCAATTATGTTTGGGGAGCATTGTTAGCTAAGTCAGTAGATCTTCTGCAGAGTATACAAATGTCCTTAATGCAGGTAAGCTGTAATGGGTTTCCTCATAAACAAGAGCAGCATATTTGTCTTCTGTGTTGCATCACTATTTAAAAGAAGCTTGAGTCAGCTGTGGAGCTCTTGAGTGAAATAGATTCCCTTCTTTGTTTTTTACTGTGAAGGTTGCTCTGCTGTATGTTTCTGAGGTGGAAGTAGGCTAGTGTAACTCAGTCACCTTTTAGGTGGAAAATGGCATTTGTTGTATTTAAGGAATAGTGGATTTTATTTTGTTAGGGCCTGAGAAGAGAGCAGTATTGACACTGTGGTCCCAGTGAGCAAGTCTGTGGCTTCTCTGTGAGCAAAATCTGCTGTGCAGGCTAAAAAATTGCATGCTTCTAAGTTTGCTTGGCTTGCAAATCCTGCTGTGTATCAGTGACTAACAGGGTGGGCTTTTTCTGTATGGATTTTTTTTTTTAATATCAGCATCTTAGTTCCTGAGTAGCTGCTTTGTTCAATAAAGTATAATTTCTAAAACAAACTCTGAGAACCTTCTTTTCCTACAGCACTGGCTTCTGTGTCTGTGAAGATAGAAGAAAATTCTAGTTGCTAATGAACTTTCTCTTCCTTTGCCCTGTGAAAGGCACATGGCTGTACGAGTCTGCTTTTGCTTTAAAACCTCACTAAAGGTGTAACACCTCTGGAGGATGGATTTGTTAACTCTGGCTACAGCTCTTGCCACTGAAATGCTCTGAAATCATGGGGGTTTTGTTGGGTTTTCTTTTTTTTACTCTAAATATACTGCAATGTGTGACTAAGAGGAATAGTATTAGAGTGGTGTTAGGGGCTGAGTGCCCCTTTGGTAAAGCAATGTGTGACTGTAGTAGCTGCTACAAGTGGTCTCCACTTGATAGTTCTTTACAATATGCCTATTCAAAAGAGTGCATTGCAGTGGTTATCTGTTACCTTAATAGTGTTGAGCCAGCTTTGAAGTGACCCCCCTTTTTCTTGGGGACAGTGGGTGATATATGTGTATCTCTCTAACTTAATATCTGCCTGTGTGATGGTCTGGGTCTGTGTGCTTATGATGCCTACCTCTGGTAACCAGTAGATAGCCAGTGCTTCCCTTGGGGTGAGCTGGGTGGTGAAGGGATTTTCAGGGCACTTGATTTAAAGAAAATTGATTGTACCTACACACATGTGGAATTCCTTTGGAGTGATTAGCTAATTTGATCCTGATTCCCAGTTGTGTAAGTGTGTGGCCTTTTGAAAGTGTATTTGCCAACCATGTAGAAGGTATTAGAAGCAGCATCTGAGTTGAGTTCAGCTTGCTGGCACAGGGAAGGGCTCTTACCTTAAGATGAGTGTTCAGATAATGGGGTGCTCAGTTGCTCCTTTAATTCCAGTCTTCCTTTTGCACAGCATAGGCAGAAGATGCCTTTATCTTTCACTTATGGAAATTTTCCCTGCATAAGCTGGACCTAATTATATTATGCTATTTTAAAAGTTCTATTTCTTAGAGTTATTTCTATATATTTGCTGCTTAATTAGCATGAAAAATTTACTGATGCTGTGTGTGGTGTTTGGCTGTGAAATCAACACTGAGATACTACTTGCTTGGCTGTATCTGTTTTCTGCTTTATGTCATGCCTCCTTAAATCCACTTTTAGGAGGAAAAAGAAGTGGAGTCTAAAATGTTAATTTAAAAGCTGAGCAAAGTGCCTGGGGATTTATCCCCCAGATTAGATGCTGGAAGATGGGTTGGTTTGACAAGGGAGGCAGCACAGGTTTTGCCCTCCCCCTGCACTCTCTGTTCCTGTGAGCATCTCTACTTTAAATTGGCAGAGGGGCTCAGAAAGTGCTGGTCTCTTCCCTTCAGGCACTAGTGAGGGCTCAGCAAAAGTCCAACAGCACAGTACAGAAGCACCAGGTCTCTGATTGGGCTGTGATTCCAAAACAATCCCAGCTTTGTCAAGGCCAGGAGCTTTCTGGAACATGCATGGGGATGAGGAATAAACAATATGGGATGAGTGTTGCCTGATGCTGGGCATCCAGCTGACTGCTCTGGGCTATCTTACCCTCTTTTTCAGAGCAGGACCATGGGGGATATGACACCAGCAGAGGAGACTGAGCTCAGGAATGCTTACAGCCAGTTGTTTGAATCCAGCATGAGGAGTGAAGCAAGAAGACTGAGGACCTTTTGGCATTGGCCAAGCAACTCACCTGTGTCTGCCCAAGATTTGGTCAAAGCTGGCTTTTTCTTTGTGGGTCCAAGAGATGAAGTACAGTGTTTCTGCTGTGGCGGTGTCCTGAAGGACTGGGTACCTGGTGATTGCCCTGCAGCAGAACACTTGAAGTTCTTCCCCTCCTGTAAATTCATCTGTGGTGAGGATGTTGGGAACCAAGAGATGTTTCCTCTTCAGGAAGTCTTTGACACGGTGGATGGGCAGTTCCTCAGCTTTTCACAGGGCATAGAGAGTGAGGAGGCAGCCCTGTCCAGTGAGCCAGAATACCCAGAGATGGAAGAGGAGGAGGTGAGACTATCCACGTTTCGGAACTGGCCACAAGATACTAATGTGCCTCCTGAGCAACTGGCTAGAGCGGGATTCTTTTACACAGGTAGGTACCCTGAGAGATGTTCAAGTTAACTTTTGGAGGTGTCACTGGTTTATATTGCTTGCACAAAGACATGCAAGTACGTGTAGTGTAGTTAGAAACCGCATCCTTCCTTCAGACCGTGCTGTTTCACTTGGTGTTTGTGCAGAACTTGCTTCTATGCCTGCTCCCCTTTGGGTACTGGTGGGGTGCACAGTAGGTTAATTCCCTTCCCAGCACAGGTGGAAAAACTGACATGTTTTAAACAGATGTTTTACTGTCAGAAATGTGTATATTGAGATCCATTGTGCCCTGTTTATTACTTGCATGTCTAAAAGGGTTTGAGGCATGTTGGCACATCATGTTTTGTATAACTCTGTCTTACACCGAAGCCTTTTCTTCTCAAAAAACAAATGAGGGACACCTGTAGGTAGTCAGCCCATTTAGCTGTCTGTGCCTTAATGCTGTAAGGACCCTAGGCTTATAATACAGAGATAAAAAGGATACCCCTTTTTTTAAGGATAATAGGCAGTATTTCATATCACATGTATGTAAATACCAGGGTAACATCATTATTTCCCCTTGAGAAGATTTTGCTGGTTAGATAAATTTAAAGAAGTAATCCGCCCTGGATTGACCACTCAGAGAAAATATTGACAGTATGTTAATGCTGGACTAGAATTAGGTATTGAAGGATCCTTCTGGCTTTTCAAATCTAATACAGTGATAGTTCTGTGTGTTAGGAGTGTGACTTCCATGTGAAGGAATCTATTTGTTTTGTTTGACATTAGGCGTGGAAGGAAGTGACAGGGTCTGTAAGCAAAAGATCCCTTAGCAGAAACAATCCTGCATGTCCTGAAGGCTTCACTCTTACTGTTAAAGTAAAATTGGATCACCCCTTTACTTGTATTTAAATACAATTTGTTGGTAAAGATGGGAAGGGGAGGTGTACTTTAAATGTTGTGATGGCTAGAAAAATTCCAGGTGCAGCATGGTGAATAATAGGTGTGTAGGAAAGTCTATCTAAACTGGCCTGTTTTAGCTTGAGTTAGAGCAGGTGACTGGATAGTTTGCTAGTATGTGTTTCTGCTTCTGCAAGACTTTCCCTGCATGACCTGGATCTGCTGTGAGTTGAGTTAATACTAAGAATCTGTACCCATCTACTCGGAGCACAGGGGCTGGACGGTGTGGGGGCCTAAATGGAAGAGCATTGTGGGCACATCACTTTATCTGTGGCTCTTGTTTCTGGTCACTTTTAAGACACACAAGGCCATCGTGTTCAGGAACACAGAATAAACCATGAAGCTGAGTCTGCAGTGAAAAATCTGTGACCTGCGTTAGATTTACCACTTGCAGAGCAGCTGAGCCCAGCACAGAGGCTGGCTTTGGGACTCGTTAGGCCGCAGCATATTGTCGGGGCACTCCTGTGCTCACTAGAGCAGGAAGGCTCTGGGACTGGGCACTCCAGTTAAGTCAAGCAGTGCTCTGGTGTGAGAGCTTTTTGGAGATCGTGCCTGAATCATGGGCAGCCTTTACTGACAGTTTCACTGCCCTTAGGGCAGGGCACTTGTAGGCAGTTCTTTACTTTCTCTTTTCCTTTCTGTGAAGGAAGCACAGCCTGGGACTCTGTTGTCACAGGCTCTTCTACCTGTGAGGTGGAAGCTGTGTACTTTGTGCCTGCTGCTGGCTGTGGCAGACTGTGGCTAGGGAACAAGCATGCTTCTAGGCATTAAATGATTACAGCTCCACTCCAGATGCAGGCAGGAGAAGGTTGGGTAGGCATGGGCATGCATGGAAGCTCTGCTGCCCACACACATGCTGCCTGCTAGCTTGTGACCCAGCTCTGGAATGATCTCAACCAGCCACAGCTCTGGGAGAGTGAACTCCCATTGGATTTCCTGCCCCTGTGCAACTTGCACAGTGTTAGTAAATTGTCATGTGCTCATCTGTCCTGTCCATTAGCCTGCTTTGTCCTGAACTCTCCCTACTTCTCATCTGGGGCTAGCACAGCAGCGTTGCAGTGTCAAATAACTTCTTGATGTCCTTTTCAGGACAAGATGATACAGTGAGGTGTTTTTTCTGTGATGGAGGTGTGAGGAGATGGTCATTTGGACTTGATCCTTGGAGGCAACATGCCAAATGGTATCCAGGGTAAGTCTGTCTTGGTTGAAAACTGTCCTTCATAGCAAGATCAAAAGATATGCCATGCATTCTGTGCTTTTTTTCCTCTTCTAAGGTAAGAGTACCCCCAGTTGAGAGGTGAGACACAGGGGTACTGGTAGTAAATGTTGCTTCCAGTCTGTGTCTGTTATTAGCATAGTTCTAGCTAGAGCAGATGAAAAGCTAGTCAAGTATGTTCAGTCATGTTTAACTGCATGAACTGCTACAGTAGTCTTGTAACCTTCTGGAATCCTTGAAATCAAGAGTCTGATTCCTCAAGGTCAAAGGTGCACAGCAAAGGATCATCTTCAGATCCTAGTATTGAGCCAAGATAGAAACCTATTTCTGTCTTGGCTCAGTATTAGGTCTGCCACATAAGTGTACTATCTTTTGACAGTGCCTTCCTTTTCCTCTCTCCTCATGTGTGAAAGAACCAAAGACTGGCCTGAATTGTATCTCCCTCTGTCCCTTCTCTCCTGTTTTTCCCTTTTTACTCATGTCAAAACAGGAGTTGTCTGGTGCCTTTCTGCCCTCACAACAGTTTGCTGGCTCCAGGACAGTCAACTTGAGTCCCTTTAGGTTGCTTCTTGGCACTGCCACACCCTCTGTTCCAAGGGCTGATTTATCACTGGAGTGGTCTTTGTTAATGACAAACCCACTGGACAATGGTTGTTTAAGCTCTATCTGCTGTCTTAAGAAGATCTCTGCACAGAGAAGTGACAAAGCTTAAATATTTAGATCATCTCACTTGAAAAGCAAAATCAAATGTTCAAGCTCAGGTAGATAGCACAGTTCAGACCTAGGATTTCCTAATTTGGCCTGGAGTTTGCCTTCTAAATGTTCATTTACAATCACTTTGTCAAAGAACAGCTTTGGTCTCTACTACTGAGTTACCAAAAGAAAGTTACTGTAAACCTTGGGGTTTTTTTCTGTAGTGCTTCCTGTGTCTTTCTGTGAAACAGTCTGTTAGAACATTTTCTGTGACCTGTTCCAAAGAATATTGATGCTGAACTCATCTTAGGCCAAATGTGAAGACTGAACTAAGGGGGAGATCATGAGCCTCTTACTCTTGCCCTTCATGCAAGAAGAGGGGGGAAAAAAAGACCATGATATTCCCTCTTCTTGCATGAATATAGCTGTTTGCTCACAACCCATCAGCACCCTTTCCTTCTCAAATTCAAACTAATACTGCTACTTTCACTTGTAACTAATGTCTTCACCTGACCTAACGAGTTTAAATCTCTCTGTTTATAGGTGTGAGTTTTTACTGCGATCGAGGGGGAGAGAGTTTGTTAGCAGCATTCAAGAGTCCTCTCCTAGCACCCTGCTATCTCCAGTGAGTCATGAATGCTTTGTGTATAGTGGATGGGGGTTTGGTAGGTAGGGGGAAGTTTTGAACATGTTTCTCTTCTGTGACTGTCTTCTGACACTTTCAGAGGGATTCCTGGGATCAGACTGAAGCAGATTCCTCTGCTTACCAAGGTCAGTGCTATCACTACATGCTCTTTTGTCTTCTGTTGAAAGCAGTGTAGTCTGTCACTCACCCCAGATACTGTGTGCTCTGTACACATGGTGTTTGTGAAATGGTTTAATATTCTTGAAGCTTGAATATTCAGCATAGAGAAACTAGCCTTATACTTAAGTCAACTTCCAGACTTTGTTTTACTTCCAATCATAATTCACTAGGCATCAAAAGCAATTTCACAAAAGCAGAGACTGATTTGGAATGGCTTATTCTATTGTATCAGTGAAGCAAGTGTCCCATGTTTGGCCCCAGTCCAGAATCCTTATCTCTGTTTTCACATCCCAGAAATGAAGTCTCAAAACTGTTGTTGTGAAGAACATGTGGAACCTTGAGGGCTCCCCTACCTCATAATCTACCTCAACCATTCATCAGTAAAGAAGTGAGGAATTCATCTGGCAGCCCCTTCAAAAGCTTAAGTCTTTTAAGCTCATACTATTGGATAGGCTCTTCAAGAGAATAAGAAAAACTGCTTTCCACAGTTATGTGAGTTAAATTTCACCTACTTATATTTCCAGGAGTAATTGATGAACAGTTCCATGAACAACTGTACCCTCCCACTGTACTCTGGTCTCCTGTCAGGCATGTTTAAAATACTGTAGTCTGAAAGAGTCTCCAGACAGACATCACCAAGAGCATGGGCAAGTCAAAGGAAAGTTAGGGAGGCACCCAATATTCATGGGATTGGCCAGCCTAGCTAAATGTTTCTGGTCTTAGACTATGATGTCTTAAAGAGCAAGCAGTCTTGCTTCTTGTGCTAGAGACCATTTCCTAAAAATAAAGTGACTTCAAGGTTCCACTTGATCTTCATGAAAGTGGTTTTAAGACTTCTGTTCTGGGATGTGAAAACAGAGATATTGTGGACTCTGGCCAAACATGAGACACTTGCTTCACTGAAACAGTAGAATAAAACATTCCAGATTAGTCTCTGCTTTTATGAGATTGCTTTTGACTTGTAAATTACAACTGGAAGCAAAAACTGTAAATCTGGATGTTGATTCAGCTATATATAGCTTGAGGAATGTTCTAGGATACATATATATGCCACTTTAATGTAAAACAGCTTCAGAGAGTAGCATACTCTTAGCCCAAAGTTCTGCCCTGTTTTGTAAAGTATCTGCTCACTGCTTTACAGATGCCCTGAGGAGTTTGGAACTGCAGGCTCTTCCTCCTCTGGATCAGTATCCCATAGCACAGAATGTCCTGCAGATGGGCTTTGACCCCATCTGGGTGGTTAGCCTGGTAGAGAATAAATACATGCTGACTGGGACTTGCTACCTCTCTGAGGCTGAGCTGATTTCTGATCTGCTTCAGCTAGACTGGGAAGAGAGCAGAAGTGCAGAGGAAAGCAGAGGTATGCCTGACTTGCACACCCAGGTTCTTGGTGGGTGTTTAACCTCATGGTCACTTCATCTTGAGCACTATTGGGAGCATCTTGCGGGTCTGCCTCCTCTCTTCCTAGGCTGGGAGTAAGAACAGTAATGTACCAAAGCCTGACTGCCTTTGAGGATGAAGAGCTGCTTCTCTAGAGACATGTGAAGGAGCTGTGATTACTGAGGCATCAGTAACTATATCTGCCTCTGATAGCTTATGGTGTAGATATCCTCAAGATGTCCTCAGACCTGTGGTAGCAGGCAGCTGCATCATGTGGAAGCTTGTGAACAAAATCACATCTGATGCAGAGGAGAGCTGCCTGGAGGAAGGCTTTTAGGATGGATGACTACCCCAAGCCTATTTACAACTGAATTAATGGCTTGATCAGAAATAGCCATACTTGTTAGTTTGGACAATATATTAGTCTGAACTTATCTACATCTGTCTTGTGTTGTTTGTTTTGAGGAGTGTGCTTGCCAGGTGAAGTTTACTTGAAGATGCAGTTCCACACAGGTTTTCCCTGGTAGCAAGCCTGCTTTCTAAAGCTCCTGTCTCCATATCATGGCTGGTATCTCTCTAGCTAAAGGCAAAAACCAATTTCTGCAGAACCAAATGTGTAATTAAATAGTAGTTTGGGAGCAGGAATGAGCAGCTGATGACTCTTGCTGTCTGATAGCTAAACCAGTTTTGGGGGGACAATATTATGTGGATATGTCTTGTTAGGGACATTAACATCTGTAACAACTGGAGCACTACTGGAAAACTAAAGAGGTGTTTGACCTGAGGCTGCTGAAATCTAGGATACTCCATCTTTTTACAAAGCCCTGTCTAAAGAGGGAGGAAGGGGGTACCATTTCATGCCATCTTCTTTCCTGGTTATACAGGTGCTGCTCAGAGACAGACCAAAGCATCCAGTTCAAGAGAAGAAATGCAATCTGTGCAGCAAAAGGAATCAGGTGCACTGGGCTGACGGTGGAGGTGAAGTTGAGCCTAGGCTCAAATTGGGATGATTTTATAGTAATGGTATCACTAACCATTGTATTCCTCATGTTTTTTAATCCTGAAGGGGAATGTGTGCTAGCTTGTATGGTAACTGAACAGAGACCTGTATTTCAGGAGTTAGGTTCTACTGTGAAGCAGACTAATATAGAGGGTTTATAATAGTTATAGCTTTTCAGCTTAAATGAAGCTTGCCTGAGATACTTTTGCCACCTTCAGCCAGTCTCTGAACAAAATGAGCCAGCTGCAGTGTGACTTCCTAAGATGACAGCCCTGTCACTCTGGAGCTGTCCCAGTACTAACAGTTTGGGCTTTTTCTTTCTCTTTGGTGAAGAAGCCCCTTGGATGAGCACAGAAGAACAGCTCCGGCGCCTGCAAGAGGAGAAGATGTGCAAAGTGTGCATGGACAGAGATGTGTCTGTGGTGTTTGTGCCTTGTGGCCACCTGGTAGCTTGTGGAGAATGTGCCATCAACTTGAAGTTGTGCCCTATCTGCAGAGCAGTCATCCAGGGGAGTGTGAAGACTTTCATGTCCTGAGCCATGATGAGGGGATAGACAAGTTTCCATACAACTCAGAACACAGCAGAGGAGGAAAACAAGAATTTGGTTGATGCTGGGGCAACCTTATTTGTAGGGCAGCTTGGCATAAGTGTAAAACCTTCCAGGATGTGCCTCCTATGCAGTGTTTCTAGTAGGAGTTGCTGGTTTGCTGTTTGCTGGCTGATCTTGCTTAGGACTGCTCCAGAAAGACTCTGCTGGTTTCTTCTGTCCCCCAAAAAGAGCCTTTTGTTGACAGGGATTTGCCTTTTCCAAATTCCTGCATTCTCAGATGAGCCCCTGGCTCCATGTGGAAATCAAGGGCTGCTCTCAGGAGGCTGTCTCTGCCTCTCTTTCTCATTTAGCAGCTGTTTAGAGATGATTCTGCTGGGATTGATGGCTTCTTTCAGTAAGTCTGAGTCAAAATGGGAGCATCTTGAGACATTCATTCAGCTGGGATGAGAACACTCTGCAGCAATGTGGTGTGGGGGAGGGAGAATCTGGCTTTTTCTGAGCTCTTTGCTGCCTTTCCCTGCCTCCTTGTTGGATTTTCAGCAACTGATAAAATGCTTCAGCAATACTCAAATCCACATAACTGAGTGAAAAACTTGGCTGGTTGTAGGCTCTCCAGTCTCTCTAATCTCAGCTGACCTCCCTAGGCAGAAGGTGAGAAGCTCTTTGAGTCTCTTCCCCGGCTGTGGGGTTCTGTCCTACTAGAAGATAACCATGGAAACTCACTTTTTTAGGACTTAAGTTTGCTTGCTGAGCTGCTAATCCTTCCTTCAGATGGAACATTCTATTGTGTAGCCCAAAAAAGGTTTTGTCAATACTCTTGCTTTTAAATTGCAAGGGGAAAAAATGGTTTTTAAAACTTGCTGTTCTCTTTTTCATTGAATAAAAAGCTTCTCTTTTGTTTCTTAGAGGTCTGAGTATCTGATTGTAGTGCAATGCCCTACTGGGGGAGGGGGTGTGGTGGTGTCCTAAGATGCTAGAGCAGCACCTGGTTGCAGATACTTGAAATTCAGATTCTCTTCACTGTGAAAGAAGTGGTAAGGATGCAGGAGGATAAGGAACTGATGCAGGAAGCTGTGCAAGCAGAGGACAATTCTGCATCTGAATTCAATGCAGAATTTTGGTGTGTGGCTCTTAAACACATCTGTGGAGACTGAAGCACTGGCTCTGGAGTTGCTTCTGCTTGGGTCCAGTGCTGGATACTGAACAGGGTTATAGGCTTGTCTCAGTAGCTTCATAGAATCGTAGAATGGCATGGGTTGGAAGAGACCCCAAGGATCACAGAGCTCCAAGCCCCTGCCACAGGCAGGGACACCAACCTCCAGGCCTAGAGCTACACAAGGTTGTCCAGGGCCCCATCCAACCTGGCCTTGAACACCTCCAGGGATGGGGCACCCACCCCCTCTCTGGGCAGCCTGTTCCAGCACCTCACCAACAACTTAAAGTTGTCAGTTATCCCTGGGCCATGTGGAGGTCCTCTTCCTTCATCCTTGTCTTGAGGAGAAGGGAATGCTACTCAGCTCTTGGCAGAAGTGCAGAGGACTTACTGTTGAGGAAAATTCCTCCTGGAGGAATTGGTGGACCTTTGCCAGGCAGCAGCTTTCATAGAGAACAGAACTGCACCACCCTGCCAAAGGAGGTGGTGTGGCTGGGTTCAAGCTATTGTTGGCTCTGCTTTGCCTCTGTAAATAACAACAGAAGTTTGCAGTTTGAGCAGATGTGCTAATGTGAGAAGGGGAAAAGATAACCAGCTCTGTATTGGAATAGTGTTATTTCCTCCTCAGCTTATCTCTGTGTCTGGAACTGAGCCTGAGCAGCAACAGGACTACAAGGCTGCAAACACATCAGCTTTTTTGGGGGCTTCTTTGGGTTAACACTTTGAAAAGGGTGTCCCTTCTGCATCTGGAAGGGTGCAGCCATTTCTTTAGTGTGAAGATGTCCCTTTAGAAATGGGTATGTGTTAGGGCTTTTTGTACTAGCAGCATCTCAAGCTGTGCCTAGCCCCAATAGAGGGCACTCCTAACCTGGAGATGAGGGAACCCTCTCGAGTAAAACCTTCAGCTGCCCCTTATTCTTACAGCACATGGGAGATGCAAAAAAACCAGGAGTCCCTAACCCAACAGAACAAGGTCCTTGTGTGACCTTGCAATACTTAGAGCAGAATTAGCACAAGCAGGACAGGAGGAATGGTGGACGGTGTGAAGGATCACTGGGTCTGCTAATGAAAACTAGAGGAGGCAATTAAGTGTAGGGTATGATCCTTGGTAGTTTGTCTTATTTTCTTTCTTTTCAGGCTGTTTTTTAAAATTTATGGTACTCATTGATAGTAAATACTATAGGCTCCTGAACCTTTATTTTACTTTAATAAAAGATACTTAATTACCTGTGTTCATCATAACATAGGATGGTAGTTATGAAGGTACATGGTCATCACACTTGTATTTAACAGATCTTTACCAGTTTGTATTAAAGCCAAGAGACATGCTGGTAAGTGCACGGTTTGGTGCTTAGTCTCTTTAGAGTGCTTGGCAGGTGGGCTTGGATTAGTGTTATTAGTAAATGTGGCCTCAAGGCTTGGTCAGTTTGAGAGGTATAGTGTTAAGAACAAATGATGAATCAGTAAGTGTCAGCTGTCTGCTCTGCTCAGTCAGAAGCTGTGGCTTCTGTGGCCTGAAAGAAGGAAAAATACCTTTAGGAGGCAATATCCTGTACTTGTAGCTGCACCTGATCTGACCTTGGCATGCTGGGGTGCAGTGGGGCTCTGGACTGGAAGTTGCACAGAAATAAATAATGTATTCTCAGCCCTTTTTTCTGAGTTTATAGAAGATGATTTTGCTTCCTGGACCCTTTGGAATGGGACAAAGAATGGTACATCATTCTGTGTCTGACTTAGCACTTCACGTTCTGGTTTCTTTTCATTCTTCCCTCACATGGCTTCTAGTCTGACTCTTCTGAAAAGCAGTGCTCAAACACCAAGTCAGCTAAAGCAGATCAGGCAAGGCAAGAAAGAATTATTGTCTGGGAATGTACCAGCCCAAGAAAGCCACGGGTGGCTGACAAGTGCTCTGTCTCTGCTTGACACTTGCCATGCTGGGAGATGTAGCTAACAAAACTGACGGTGTTTTTTATTTGTGTTTTTTAATTAATTGCTGCAGCTCGTTAATGCAACTTAATTACAGTTATATTCCCCCTTTCCTTCAGCCCCTTGCCTCCCCTCAAAATTATCATGTCAGAAAACACCCTTCCATCACCACCTTGCCAGGCTTGTGCCTGGAGGAAAGGTGGCTGCTCAGTGAAGAAGGCAGGTACAAACCCAGCTGTGATCAATGAAGCACTTCCCAGTGTCCTGCAGCAGGTTTCAGATGAGTGTACAACTACAACAGTGCTAACTTAATGTAGATGGGCAAACCCAGAGTAAACTGCAGCTGCTCTGGGAATGGCTTGGCATGTTGAAATGGGGCTAAGCTCCATGCTGAGTAAGGATTTGGTGCTTGTACTAGTTTATAGCTGTTTAGCATTGTAGGAGTTAGGTCACAGAACACTGAAATCCAGGACAAATACCTACTGCTAAGGTGCAGACCATGTCTAAAGAATGAGGAAGAGTCCTGGATGAGGGGAAGGACAGGAAGGAAGGCAGAACTCATCTATAACTTAAAAAAAGCCTAAATAACTGAAAAGTAAATAGCCCCCACCTAGTTCTATACAGGCAGGGTGGAGATGAGGTTGTGTTAGGAGATTTAGGCTCTCTTCAGAACAAGGGAAAGAAGAAGCTAACTACAAATCAGGTGAAGTGTCCCAGGAGTTATGCAGTGCTTCCTCCTTTATGGTTCCATGGCATTAGGAAGCAGCTCCGACTTCAACTGTATCTCTTACAAGAGGCTCTTGGTGAACTTGTTCTGGCTGAGGTCTGCAGGCCTGTGCCATTTATGGGCTGGTACCACCAGGCTGTGGTGGGAGCAGGTTCATCAGGGCACTTGGAGACTTAAAAACCAACCTTGTGGCTGTGGTTCTTCAGCATACACTCATTGCATTGGAAAAGCCAAGGAACAAACAGTGGAGTGGAGTTCACCATCCTGCATTTCCTCTGCCAAAGATCCAGGCTACAGGGGGTTGTTTCCTCCAGCACCTTTGGTGGTAGAGTGCAAGGTTTATCCATCCTCTGGCTCCTCCTTATTTACGCAGGCCTGTGGGGTGGGGGGAGACAACAATCAAGGCAGGGAATCAGTGTGGAGCAAGGGTGAAGTTGCATACTAAAGGTAACAAATGGTGTGGAAATAATGAGGGCAAGTTATATTTTTCCTGTTCTGTGTTTTTATATATGATTGACTACAGGTAAGGACTAGGAATGAGAGCTCAGGAGTAATGTGGTTAAGCAGTCTGGGGAAAAAAAAATCCTATGCATATACCAGACCTGAATATGCTGCAGGTAAAGTAAGGCATAGATATGAGCCAGAGTGTTAGATCTACATGTCCTCAGCATTTGGGGCTGCATAAAATTTGGTTAGGAATTTTAAAAGCTAGGGGTCATCTCTAAGATCAAGTAGCTTCTTGAAACTGTGGTGATGTGCTCTTTGTGTAGATGTACAGCAGTACAAGCAGATCTACTGTTGTAGCCAGCAGTAAAGATGAGAAAACGTTTTCAGCTAAAGCATCACCTCTTAAACATGCAGCTTCAGGTGGATCAAAACAGTTTGCAAATTCATGTTGATAATCAGCAAATTGTTTGTTTGGGGAAAAGTTTACCTAGAAAGAAAAGCAGAAGCATTTTGCTTTGTGGGTTCTTTTTTTCCCCTGTTTTTTTTTTCCCCTGAAAAGTGTTTTTTTTTCCTTTCTGTTTAAGTGAAAGTTTCTTTTGTAGAGTATTCTGGTCATCAAATGGAGTTTGGAGGGGAGGGGAACAGTCCTAAAGGAGTTTCTACCCCTTCCTCTCCCAGTGTTTCAATATGGATTTTGATTTATTTTTTTAATTGAAGGATGCCCATTCTATACTTGTACCAGTCAGTTAATTTACTGACAATCTTGCTTTCAACCTGTCAGCAGATGACTGTTATCTGTGGTCCAGCCCTGTCGTGCTGCATGCTCACAGCTGCTCCATGCCAGTGGCTGGCACACAGACTGCACCACAAAAGAATTGATTAGGGAGTATTAAAGTGAGTGATCACCTCCTGGAGCCTTAGATCATTCAATTAACCAATTCCTCCTCTTGCTCCCCTGTCAATACAGCAGTCTACATCAGATAAAAGTCACACCTGAGGTTACCCTCTGGCCCTTTCCAGTGGTAGGTTGGAGGAAAGCAGGACAGTGAAATCCAGCCCTGCAGCCAAAATCAAATTAAACCTGTGAATGTAATGGAGTACTGGGGTGCCAGATCACAGTGAGTGGTGTGGACTTGACCCCCACAGTTGTGCAATTCACTGCTTTGCCTTATAAATGCAGTCTTAAAAGGCAGGGAGAGCTATTGCCCACCTCTCTGCCTGTTAAATGAACAGGGGGTACCTCCTGTCATCTGGTGGGTTCTTGATTTAGCACTAAATCACATACAAAATCATGTTTTGGGACTGTTCTGGTTTAAAATTGAAGCTGCACAGTGCTGCTTTCCAAAACATTAGGAGAAAGGTGTTGAAAGACCAAATGGGTGCAGCAGGCAGGAGGTGCTGACAAAAGTGAGGAGCTGGGTGGCCTCCTGCCTGGGCAGGTATTGCAGGGCACTTGGAGATAAGAGCTTTAGTTGGAACTTCAAAGCTGTCTTGGTTAACCCTTCCACAGTTACCAGTGCAAGAATGCTTCAAAACCCAACCTGGAGTTGATGCCCTGAGAGGAGACAGTAGTGTGTGCAAGCAAGCACAGCCTGAATTTGGGTCTCAGCTAAGGAGGGGTAAGAGCTCAGCCTTTCCTTCCTGAAAACTTCTTGGAAATGTTCTCTTTTGGCCTCAGGATAAAAACTTTGGCTTTCAGGAAGTGATTTATTGTCTTTTGGCTAAGTACTTTGACACAAACTCATGCACTGATGACTCTAATGTATTTTCTATCAAGTTTCCTAATATATGGTTGTTAAATAATTAGAGTGTTGCCAGGACTGGTAAGCAGTGGTGAGACTAAGGGTAATTCTATCACACAGTAAAACCTCTAGAGCAATGTTTCCATGACAGTTTGAGTCTCTCTTACGGAAGCTTGTGACTAGAAGTAGGAACTATCACAACCAAACCCCCTGGAGTTGATAAAATGTAGAACAGGAGCAGTTGTAGAACCTGGAATAGAAATTACTGTATTTATATAGAATACCATTGCTGCTAGGTGACTGTTGGAGGTGCTAATTCAGATGAAGCATGCTTGAAGCATCCTTAATTCATGCCTCTGTAAGCAATGTACAAAGCTCTTGACTGGTTTTATTAATTTTTTGTGGTGGTTGTTGGCTTTTTTTTTTAAAAAAAGGAAAAATAATACCTGGCTGCTGCTAACTCTGAGGTTTTCAGCTAATTTGAGATTAGTAAGTGTTGTCAGGGAGGTGAATAGATTACCATGATAAAGCTGGGAGGTGAGTGAATTGTGGAAGGGAGGTGCCTATTATCAGTTATAGTTTGGGGTGGGGGGGATTGTTTCTGCCTCCTAGTAGGAGGAAAAGGTATTTAAGGACTTTTTTCAGTGCAATGAAAGGAGAAGAGGGAAAAATGTAAGCCAGGACAAGGGGAAGGGCAGGTTAGGAGGATGGGAGACAGCATGATCTCATGAGAAATGGCTAGATAGAACTGGAGTGAATGGGGTAATTCCATTAGGGAATGAAGGAAAGTGATCCTGTTAGAGTGGTGGCAACAGGGCAAGTAGGTGCTCATGAGAGCAGCTGACTACAGACAACAGGGTGTTGCCAGCCTACAATGAAAGTTTGTGGTTGCAGTTAGCTCTGAGTCAGTAGCTGTAGGATAGGTTTGGTTTCATTCAGTGTTTCCTTCAACAAAAAGGGGTTCAAAACAGAGTACATGCTCCTGACCCCTAGCTGTCTGTAAATTTGAACTTGAAAGAAGTCAGATGAGTTTATTTGATGTTTTGCATCTTCTTGAACAGGATATAAAAAAGAAAAACCCCTTCAGCCATCATGAAATGATAATCACAGCAGGACAAGGGCATCTGGCACTCAGTGCCCCAGATTGCCAAACTCCAGCTATCCACGCCTCCCCTCCCTCCTGTTCATACATGTGTAAGAAAAGCAAGAGCTGGGTGGAATAAACACAAACTGCTCTTTGGTGGCTGCTGTGAAATTCATAGAGGGTCACTGTCTCTACTGCTCAGCAGCTATTTTCACCTCCCATTAACCAGAAGGAGATACTTGATTTCTATTGATGGCTCCTGCTAGCACAAAGTGATGGTGGGAAGAATGGGGCTGAAGAACAGTAAAATCATGTATGTGCTTTGTTAGTAGCTTACCCTTGTAACCAAGTTTGACATTGCTAGCTTCTGATTTCCCCACATAGAAAACTCTTTCTAAGGACTAGCTTCTTTCACAAACAGAATTTGTTATTTTATGAAAAAAAGCAGCTCCAAATCCATACTGGAAAAGCCTGGTGTTTCTTCAGCACCCTGCTTTATCAAGCTAGTCAACCAGCTGCTTAAATCTCCCCAGCTGCTGCAGACTGTGGAAAATTCCATCCCACCGTGCACCAAAATGAGTGGGAAATCAATATTTAATCTCCTGTAGCATCCCTTCTGATAATGCTATAGAACCCCTAAAGTTACAGAGAATTTAATTGCTTTGCAAAAATTACTTGTTCTCCTGGCCTTGTGCTCCAGTGACACAGTGGTGAGTAAGTCCACACTTCATTAGAGGGGTACATCTACAAATCTATTTGGGACAGTTTCTTGGGACTTTTCTCCTTCATCCTCACATCCTTCTTTTTGGAAGGACTTTCTGGTAATGTGATTCCCCAAAAAAACCCCTCCCTTAGCTCCTGCTTCAAAAAATTTCTGCATGTTGAACTGCCTTCTTGCAAGTCCAATCTAAGGACTATCAAAGTTTCAAATCTTATTGCTGCTTTAAATGGATAATATTGGCCTTTATGTTTGAGAATCTCATTAAGCAGCAGCTTCTAAGTGGGCTGCATGAAAGTGGGATCTTCTGCCCTCAGCAGTGGGAAGGGGTTATCAGAGGGAAACTAGAATTCAGCAATGGATCTCTATTAGTGGTAAGAGGGAGTTGTACCCAGCAGCTCCTCCTTTCTGCTCTCAGCTGAACTCTTGAGGTGCCCCATGCATAGAAGCCTCTGTGCTTGTAGGGAACAGAATTAATAAAGGGTAAAACCTACAGAGCAAGCCTGTGCCATGCTGCAACCCTGTAATGCTTGGATTAATTTAATGTGCTGGTGTGTTAGCTGCATGCCTTGCACCTTCCCTAGACATACACACAGATCCAGGAAGACCCTGTACCCAAGGCACAGTCAAGCTCTGTGGTGCCACCTTGAGAAGACCACTGGAGGGTGACAGAGACATGGCCAGTAATCAAAACTGTGGGGAGGTGTATAGGTCAGAGGTTAGTTGTGACAGTCTGTCCACAGAGCTAAAATAACTAATATAATTACATAATGCATAGATTTCACCCCTGTAGCTACAGCTGCCTCCACTGCTTCCTATCAGGCACCATTGCCAAAACCCAAGTACAGCAACGCCAGCTTCATCCTGGCAACCTGGCACTAAGCAGAGGCAGTTTCGCTCCTCCTGGTGTCTACTTGATCATTCCTTCCATGCCTGAAAAGCCTGCTAGAGAAGTCAACCTGCAAGGAGGAGAGAAACCCAAACCTGTGGCACCCTTGAGCTATCAAGCTAAGAGAGGCATTGCGTAGCCTCCTAGCACAGGAGATGATACTTACAGGTATGTCTGCTTGAACAAAAGGTTGGTGGGTTTTTCATTGACATGGTAGAGAGGAAATGGATCAAATCCACCAATGAAATCAACTGAAAAAAAATCAAAACTCAAATAAATAAACAAACATGGCCAGAAAACTGAAAGGAAATGAAAGAGGAAGTTGGTGCATGTCATGGGGTAACACAGACAGCAGTGGGTGGACAGAGAAATGGGGGGTTTAGGTATGGATTTCCTGGTGGAAATCTCTGCCTGTACAGACCTCTTTTCCAGGATCTCCTGGGCTGAGCAAGTGTGCCAAGGAGGAGATTCAGCTAACACAAGACTGAAAGCACAGCATTAACAAAAGACTCCAGAAAAACAAGAGGGCCTCCCTCAGCCTCCTTGGCCGTTTCCACCGTACAGTGACTTCACATGAGAACTGAGCTGACACAGCCTCAGCCATCTCCTGAAGGGAGGAAGCTGGGGCATGGCTTGTGAGTGAATACACCAGTGGGGAAGTTGGCAGCGCAGCCAACTTCATCCCCATGAAGGTTAGAGAATGAAGTGGGAAATTCCTTGCCCCACTTGTCTTTCCTGCTAGACAGACAACAGCAGCTTTGGAAAACTGCAACTGCCTCATTATCTTCAGCTCTGATATTTTTCACGTCCCTTCTGCCAACTCAACTTTCTTTTCACTTCATACAAACAGGGACAATGCTTCCCTTCTCCAGGATTCACAGGAGAGCAAACAAGGAAACTTTTAAGTGACAATTCCCTTAGTAACCATAGAAGAATTTCTCAAGTCTCTCTAGGTTCCCCTGAAATTAGGCCAAGCCTTTATTACTGAGCTGGACAACATAGGCAGGTCACTAGAGGCATGATGTGGTGTGGTTCATGACTGACCTAGTAGTCCTTGCAAAAAACCTTTAAGATAGATCCAGCTTAGGCCACATTTTGATGCCAAGTTAGTGCATTTTGTTTGGAAGTGTGAAAGTTATCCAGTCCAAGTGCCATTTAAAAAACAACTGAGGAGTCTTATTAACTATATAAATGCCTGTTTACTTTTCTTTCCTGAAGGTGGCACTATTATTTTCAATTTTAGCTAAAGAGTTTTGGTATTATTGTTTTTTAGTGAACAAACAATAGAAAAAAATATTTACTAAATATATGAAGTGGGGGGAAAAAACCCTCCTACAATATATTGAGAAACTCAAGGACAATGTATTCTCACAAATTCCATCTTGATGGGTAGCTTCATGCTGATACTGTGATTATAGAACAACTGTCAGCTAATGAGTGAAATCTGTAGAGTTTTTAAGTTAATTGGGGGGATAATTCCCAGTGGTTTCAGTCAGACTTGACCTTTTCTCAGCCACTTCTGAAAACGTTGGAGTATTTTAAAATCAAGACAATCTTCAGTTCTGAAAAACCAGATTCTCTATTAACTCAGTTGTGGAATGTCTAGATTAGGAAACTGTAAAGAATTGCAATTTTCAGTAACTTTCTAGTACCTTGGACAAATAAGACTGATAAACTGACACCCAACCATGGAAGCACTCAAAAGCCAAGTCACTTAAACAAAATAAAAACCTGAAGTGTGGTTCATTGTTGCACTCTATTACAGTTCATCAGCACATCTAGAAGATTCTTGCCCACAGTTCTGAGGCAGTAGATCCCTACTGCTGGGTTTTCTCATGAAAATCACGTTAGCATGAGCTTCCTGATTAATGTGCCTCAGCACTTATAATTACTTCATGCTGCATATCAAAGCAACATTTAAAGGAAATCACAAATGGAAGAGAAAATTAAAAGGCAGCTCAAATTTGTTCGGGTCACTGGAAGGATCCACCACTGTGACTGTGAAATATTGATGGTTTGTCACTGTTAATTATTTAAGCTGGCATTTTAACTCCAAGCTGGAAAACTGGGAGGGAAAGGAATTTGTTAGTGGGGGAAAAAAAAAACCCCAACATATCCTGAAATTAACAGCTCTGTGTTTCTAGGTAATGCTTCCTTCCATGTGGTTGCTTCTCCTGACAGATTCCTACTATAAGTATGAGCTCTGTCAGGCTATTATTTTACAATAGTCAAAAGGGGCTCAGAACTCAAGCTATTCAGCTAACAGAAGAGCTATAGGGTACTTTTTAAAGTATTACTTATAACATAGCACTTGCACTAAGTGCACTGCCAAGCTCTAAATAAATGATCAATGAAGTTGGAAGCATGAGTTCAACCACACAGGAAGCAACAGAAGAACATGAGGACACGTCAGAGAAGTGGTGCATCTCATCTCACTCCTAGGAAATCAGCGTTCTTCATGGAGTTTCAAAGATGCAGTTCAAAGCTGTTTGTCAGCTGAAATCCACTCCAGCTGCTCTTCAAAACAACCAAGCTACTTGCACAAACCTAACGAATGGATATTGGGATATAAAGCCTTTGGATCAGATCCTTACCTGGAGTAAACTGGTTTAGACCCAATACATTGCCAAAGAACTCAAACTTCACATTTATTTGAACCCTATACATCTGCTCTTCTGTTTGGGAAGTCTCAGAGGGAGTTTTAGAAGGGCAAAGTATTCTGGGACCAGGTTATGGGTGTCTGCACAGACCCCACAGCCCCAGGTGATTGCTCTGAGTCTTTGCTCTTCTCTAACACATCATAGTCAACCCAGGATGTGACACTCAAGAGGTGTGTATATCAAACATGAGGAAGTCAGCTCCTTCCTCCTCCTTGTAATTCAGATTTGGCACTTTAAAATTAAGCGGTCAAGGTGGTCCTTGGCATGAAATCTCATGCTCTGCTTTGTCCTCAGCTTATGGCACACGATTCTCAGCAGGTGGCCAACCTGACTACTGGGCTGTGATCTGCCTTGTAGGGACTCTTAGTGACAATGACAGTATTTCAGTAGCATTATTCTTAGGGTACATATGCTTGAGAACAGAAGCAGCTACACGCTTTCTCTAAAGCCAAAACCAAACCTTTTTGGATACTGAAAGGGCAGCAGAACTACAGCATCTAACACATAGTGACATGGGGAAAATAACCTCACAGTAAAAATAGGCGATCCTTGAAAGGTAGTTAGTGCCCTGTGATACAGAGGGAGAAATAGAAAGAAATCTGATGGCAAAGCAGTCCTGATTGAAAAATGTCTGAGAAAGAAATAAAATGTACTAAAACCTTTGCCAAGGGATGTGTTGACAAATACTTACAGCTGTCTTCTTCTTCTGTAAAAACACTAACAACGTAACAGGCGTAGACAAAGCCCACCAGCTGGAAAATAGAGGGAATAAATCATTTTAGCATCAATCTTGTGAGACTGGTCAGAACCCACTTGGCACTACTTCAACAGCCAACACTTACTGTTGACTTGGCAGCGTTACCGTGATGGTGGAGCCAAGTTATATTTGCTGTAAGGTAGGGCGTGCAGGTGTAGGCTTAAGGGGAGAGGCTGCTAGGAGCACGTTCAAAGGTCCAAACTGCAAACCCACAAGACCCATCCTTGCCCTCAAGGCAGCAGCCTGCTGTTGCTAGAATGATTGGCAAGAACAAGGACTCGCTTTGTTGACATCAAAAGTACCACACTAAGGTTACTCTATGACAAGTGAGAGTGACAGGCGGCTACATACAGGACAGGCACACAGACATGCAGGGGTAGGTTTTATTGACTGGGGTCCAGGGACAAGAAATCATCAGCTCTGTATCCCTGTCACAAAGGGCATGCAAAGGAAGATAAATTACTTTGGTGCAGGAGCTACCGACAAGATGTGAGTAGTTTTTATGCAGACAAGACAGAATCACAGAACTGTAGGGGTTGGAAGGGACCTCCAGAGCTCATGGGGTCCAACCCCCTGCCAGAGCAGCTCCCCAGCTCATATTGCACAGGTCGATGTCCAGACGGGGCTGGAATCTCTCCAGAGAAGGAGACTCCACACCCCCTGGGCAGCCTGTCCCAGGGCTCCCTCACCCTCACTGGGGAAAAGTTCTTCCCCATGTTGGTGTGGAACTCCCTGTGCTCCAACTTGCAGCCACTGCCCCTTGTCCTGTCCCCACAGACACTGAAAAGGGGCTGCCCATGTCCCCCTGCATCCCATACTTCAGATATTTATAAACACTAATAAGGTCCCCCCTTAGTCTTTTTTTCTCCAGGCTGAACAGCCTCAGGTCACTCAGCCTTTCCTCAGAGGGGAGATGCTCCAGGCCCTTAGTCATCTAATCATAGAAGTGGTGATGTACTGACAGCCATGTTCAGAGACACTGAAATGTAGCAACTCAGGCTTGGAGATCAGAAATTCATTGGAAAGAAATCCCAGTCTTACTGTAGCTCTACAATTTCTAAGGTCTTTGGAGAATAAGTACTTCTGCATGGACTAATCAAGCATTGGGCCTGCAAAGTAAATGAGCCAGAACACAGTGAGAAACAGACAAGATGATAGCAGTGGTCTTAATTCCCAAATTGCATAGGTTGGCATAGATTGCTGCCCCCTGGAACCAGGCAGAAGCAGGGAAGGAGCAGTAAAACAATAGGGTGTCTCAAATCACAGCCACCCTGGCAGGGTATGGCACTCATGCCAACCCTTTGCTCAGAGCAGAAAACTAGAGTGAACCTTAAAGAAGTAATTTAAAATAGCCTGGTGGCTTTGTCCATGGCTGGTGGCTTGCAGAAGCTCTAAAGCATCAGAACTGCCTCACTGCATTTCAGTAGCAAGTTATTACTCAGCCTCTGAATAGAGAAACAAACCTCTGGTACTATGGAGTTAAGCATCCCAGATCTAGCAGGGGTTGATTTTGCTTTGCCTTCTCCCTGTTAATCAAATATCCTCTCCATCCTTCATCTCACATCCTTACATCACACCCCACTTAGCGAGATCTTGGTTGTCAGTAACTGCATTAGTAAAGTTATTGAGAGACATAATTGTTTTCCTCAGTGAACTCAATTCTCCTGAACAAGAGTTAGAATGTAACACGCAGTGACTCACTGTTAGGGAAGACAGAATGATGCATGGTAGGGCTGGAAAAGTAGAGTCCATTCGTTTTTAATATGACAGAAAAATACATCACAGCAGAAAACAAAAGGCAAGATAATGAGATTTCTACTGGAGGGTTATAAGGCATTTGTGATTTCTCCACCTCCCCTTACAAACCACACCTTGTCAGAAGGAGATCTAATGTTTTTGGAGCATCATTAAGCCTTGTCTTTCCTTTACAATTTTCTACAATAGCCTGAAAGACAAGTTGGCTCTCTCCTTTGCTCTTCTGTGAGCCTCATGGAAGCACATTTGGGGGTTGGACCCAACGATCTCTCGAGGTCCTTTCCAACCCCTACAATTCTAGGATTCTATGTCCCAGTGCCTCAGTGGAGGAGAGGGAGCTCGATGGACCCCTCATTCCCCTCCTGTACATTTGCCAAAGCGGAGCTGCTTCAAACTAAGTCTCTACGAGCTACCACAGACCTCATGGAGAAAATCCTGGGTGTGCTGCTGACTGCCAGGCCACATGCAATACCCAACCTAACTGTACCTGCTGACTTTTAGAATTGCCTCCCAGTG
This sequence comes from Hypotaenidia okinawae, assembly GCA_027925045.1. Taxonomy (NCBI): domain Eukaryota; kingdom Metazoa; phylum Chordata; class Aves; order Gruiformes; family Rallidae; genus Hypotaenidia; species Hypotaenidia okinawae. Next base: position 14,297,260 of record BSDF01000016.1, read on the forward strand.
TAACCACTGTTTTTTTTAAAAGGCAGCCAAAAGTCAAAGAAACACGAACCAAAAATCAGAATAACCCAAGCCTTTTCTTCACAGAATCACAGGGGTTGGAAGGGACCTCAAGAGCTCATCGGGTCCAACCCCCTGCCAAAGCAGCTCCCTAGGACATTTCACTCAGATAGGCGTCCAGACGGGGCTGGAATCTCTCCAGAGAAGGAGACTCCACACCCCCTGGGCAGCCTGTCCCAGGGCTCCCTCACCCTCACTGGGGAAAAGTTCTTCCCCATGTTGGTGTGGAACTCCCTGTGCTCCAACTTGCAGCCATTGCCCCTTGTCCTGTCCCCACAGACACTGAAAAGGGGCTGGCTGATTCCCCCTGCATCCCCTGCTTCAGATATTTATAAACATTAATAAGGTCTCTTCTATTGCTCGCACTGTGCTAATGTCAAACCCAGGAAAAGCATTTTGTTTCTCCTGGAGTTTGTGGGGTTTTGGGGCAGTTTTGGCAGCCGGGCTGGAGGGCTCCGGCCCGGAACTGGCCGTGGTGCTGCCGCAGCCCCCGCAGCGATTGCGCGTTGCCTTGCGTCAGGAGCCGGCTGGATGGGAGCTGAGCCAGCAGCGCCCACCGGCTGGGCTGCGGTAGCACCGCACGCTTAGAGATGCTTTCAGAAAACCAGAGCGCTTGGGATCGAACCATCCCAGCGTTCGGAGTGATGCCCACCCACCCCCCTGCCAGCACAAACTGGTCTCTGTCATAGATGCGCTTGCCCTCGCCCTGGGGTTGGATGAGGAGCATGCTCTCACACACACACACCTGCTCTATCATTTTTACACTCTGAGGATCCAGCCTTTTACAGGATACAAAGTCAAATCTCCCTATTTACATACAGACAAGTGTCAAGCAGGAAGGATGCACCTTCAGCATGTGCCCTGACTCCAAGGGAGCTCTAGGAAGGGTTTCTCCTCCCCAGTTTGTCCATCTTGTCTCAGAGTAGGAACTGTATACCAGCAGTCAGGTAAAGCAGCAGCACTAAATCTATTTGCTGCTATTGTACTCTACAAGACATACACACAAGCCTCACGTGATACCAGTGTCAGGGAACTCACTCCTGATAGTATCACAAGGCAAATGACTCCCCTGCCCAGCTTATGGGCAGAGCACAGGAACAATTATCAGCTGTATTGTCATAGGGAACCTGTTAAGCCTCTGAAAATTGTTCACGGTTCAGAAGCACCAAGATTGACTTGGGAAGTTTGTTTTGCACAGAAATTAATGTCTCATAACCCTCAACCATCAATTTCCCTCGTGCCATACATTGTTCCTTTTATGACTGAGGTGACCTTTTGCATTCAGGAAAAATCCCCACCAACAAACACCTAGTGAGTTGAATCAACTTCCCTAACTCTCCACTTCCAACTCGATAGGAATGGAAGGGCTTTCCTTTTCATTTCTTCTCTCTCCTGTCTTTGTTTCAAAATTGCCAGCTTGATGTTTTAAATTTACTTCTTATTGACTTTATAAGTCATTCCTTCATCAATTTAAAAAGTTGTCTAAGTAATTACACTTTTTATTCCAAGAAGCTTTGCCAGTCTTGTGACCTGGCCAGAACAGGGCAGTTTCAGTGGCAAAGGAGAGATGTACAACATAAACATGAACTGTATTCTTGTATGGGCTGATCTAAATTATAATTAAACATATCACCTCAGGGATGAAATGAACTCCTGGGACTCCTTGTGTCTCTCTGTCTATATGATTTATGAATTAAGTATAGCTGCAGAAGACAAATGCCTTTCTTATTTGTCCAGTCCTTTCCACAGGAAGGGTCTGCTAGAATGTGGGATGAGCAGACTCTAAGAGACACCAATAGTTTCCTTCTCACTGCATCCTTGATGAAGATGGCTCAGGCCCTGCAACACTGAGTTTCACAGCATTTAGCATAGAACAGAAAGCTTCACAGAGGCCAAGAATTTGGAAGCAATGTCACTCTCATTCAAAGTGCCACCTTCATTGCCAATTTCAATAAAGGGGACTTCAAGCTTTACTGTCCCAGGGAAACTGGAGTAATTCTTAGATCCTTGTGAATTATGTAGGGGAGGTGGAAGGGGAGGGAGAATGTCAATGATGTAAAATGACACTAAGCTATTGCTATAATTCCCTAAAGAATGTTCTTAGGCTTTAGCCTCTGATGCTGTTTCTGTACTTGTTCTGCATGCTCAGTACCAGCTTCCTCCAGGCTGCACAAGTATCCATCCGATTAAGCTTTTTTATTAGGAACACATGTTGTGGGCAGGTGTGTTCAGTCAGCCTGTCAGACCGCCTGGGAATGCACATGCTGCCAAACAAAAGAGGACAGAGCTGGGGTGTCCCAGCCATTCTGCAGGCAGGTGAACAGAGCAGGAAAGACAGGAAGAGACAGCTATGCCCCAGGGGAACGAGGAAAACAGAAGTCTGTACATCCCTCTGCCTCCCAGTCATCCAAAGTTAACTTTTTAACTAGTGAGAGAAGTTTTCAGAAACCAGCAGCACTGAAGTGCTGGAGCCATAAAAGCTGAATCACATCAAGATCTGCAGGAAGGGACCAGCTGGCTGCAAGCGTGCAAAATCCATGAAGGGTGGGAAGGCAAATTTTAGAAGGTGTTACTGCTGCTGCTTGTGTAAAGTTTTAGCTTTAGTCTACTTCTGTCCTAGTGAAGATTCTGGGCTCTTCAACAATTGTCTGCATAGAAAGACTTGCCATCGGTTTTTCCACAGCAGAATATGTGTAGAGGCTCCTCCTCCAAGGCAGATGTATTCTAGGTCTCACTTCTAATCAGAGCTAATCAAGTATGGGTGTGCTCTCATCAGTGTGAGAGAGGGAGAGTGGAGAGGTCTCTGCTGCAAGCAAGCACAACCCCAGCTCGTGGAAGAAAGAGCCACTGTGACCAGATAACCAAGAAGAGGCAAAGTCCTGTGATTCCTTGACCTTCCTTACTCTTTGGGTGCAGTTACTAACAGTGAAAGTCTAGCTTCTGCCAACAGCAAAGCATCTCTTGCACATTGCCTCTCATATAACATCTGCTGTCAAGGCTTGCACTGCTGCCTTCCTGGGAACCTTCCAACCTGTCAGCCTGAGTGAAAACAGCAGACAGGCAGGCAGTGAGCCCTCTCAGTTGGGAAGACATTTCCAATTCCCACTGCATTCAGTGGAGCCTCAGGAAAAACCTAACCCTCCTCACTCCCAGAACTGCCATATGGATGGCCCAGAGCTATGCCAGGTATTTCAGAACTAGGAATCACTCCCCTCCCTGCTGTGGAGATGCAAGATGAATCCTTGCTAAAAGAAACAAAGCCCATTTCTTTACTTGTCAAACTAGTTGCTGTTGCATTTCCTAATTGGTTTGATAGTGGGTTTACAGTGACACTTCTACACCAGTACAGATTTTAAGATGTTGTTACCAAAAGGGGTTTTTTACCCCAATTTGTTCTGTGCTAAAGCACTAAGAAAAACTTTCATATTGAACCCTATGGCTCCTTGTCACCTGCATGGTGACATGCCCAAATGGGATCCCATGCCAGATTAAAGGAGATGCTTTTTGCCTTCAAGGAGTACAGACAAGCCCTGAGCAAAAGCAGACTGAGACCTTCTGTATCTTCAAATGTATGCCCAGGAGCAGGATAACATAGTCAGCAGGAGTCAAGATGACAGCCAACACTCTGCTCACCATATGGGTTCGGGCTTGCTTTCCCTCTCCTTTGGCATGCAAGATTGAATTCAGCGAGCCTTACCCCAAGCACAATGTGGTGCACTACAGTTCCCCAGCAGTCTCACAGAACTGCTCTTTCCAGGACAGAACCAAAAATAGTTATAGAACAGGGATTTCACACTACCATACCTGCAATTAAAAACCCCAAAACAAACTCCCCTCCCTATTCCACAATTTCTAAAAACCATCAGGCAAAGCAAAAACCTATGGAAAGCACAATTTTGCCCGTCCCTCACCCTTCCTCCAGCCTCAAATGTGTGGCAGATAAGGATGGAACTAGGTCACATCCCTTGCTGCATCCTCTGAGCCTCCAAGTTCCTAGTCATGGGGTTTTTATTCTGTAGTATCGATCTGGTCTCCCTGTACAATCTGGTCTGCAGCACAATACCTGCCAGGCGCTCGGGGAAGGACAGCAGCCTGTAATAAAACCTGCCTTAAAGTGAGATAAAGAGAAGAGAAAGAGATACTGGCAGGGATCAAAGAGTTTGACCCTCAGAGACTAAGAAGGGAGAGAACTGGCTGACTTGTCAGGCAAGGGCTGAGAAAGGAAAAGTGCTTGCTTTCTGCCTTACCTCAGCAAAGCAGAGAGGAGAAGCTCTATCTGTCCCACTGCATGGCAAAATTATATGAGCATTTCAGAGCGGGCAGGAGTTACAGGCCTGGGGCTTTAATACTCTCCCTTTATTATAGGGCAAGTAGAAATTCACTTTACTCTGCATAGCTCCTTTCCAGAGTTTAGAACTCAAAAATCCACTACAACTTAATTCTCAGGGAAAGGAGGGGAGAAAAATAATCAAACCCCTATTTTATCTCATAGTTCCCTTCTCTGCCTCCCCATCTGGCCCTGTGTGATGCTTTGCACAGAGAACACTGTCGTGTGCCTTCGGGAAGAAGCAAAGGGGAGAATACTCCAAAGACACAGACTCCTATATATTGGTGTGATGGCTTTGCTGAGGGCCATGTGCCTAAGTTAGTAAGCTGCCATAAAACAAAGGTCTGTTCCCAACAAACCCAGGACCTTTTGTTGGCTGAACCTCTAGCTTGCAGCACAGGGGCTCAGTGCAGAAGGATGCTAACAGGGACATACTCCTGCACTTCAAAAGCCAGGGATGTCCTGACTTCAGAGACTGTTGGTTGTTTCACCCAACTCAGGAACAGCCCCAGCTCAGCAGCATCAATCCCACCCCAGCTAAGGGCCTGTTATATCAGACAACAGGCTCTGTTCTTCTGGATATGTAGGTTGGCCTGTCTCATACACACACAGTGAAGGAACTCTCAGACATTTTAGCACAGATCATTTTCCCTGAAGGAGAACTAACCAAACCCTAACAGCCAGCACACACACCAGGGAGCCCATCCAACTCTGGAAACAGGAGCTTCTCTGTGCCTCTTTTGTGACATGGCAAGGAAGGAGTCAGAGTTGCGCCCCCCAGTTCACTGGGTCACACAGATCACCCCAGCTAATATGAAATGCAGGATCAAGGGAGTGGAAAGTTGTACCAAAAAGCATGCAGAGAAGTACTTGGCACTCCAGAAACTTGGGTTTTTTTCTTTATTTTTTAACCCTTAATATTTAATCAGGGCAAATTACCCTTCTTTTTTTAGCCCAAAACTGAAACGTGAAGGTTTCACCAGTCCACATCCACTGGTACTTAAAGCCATTAACCACAAAGCAACAAACCAAAGCAGATTAACAGCCTGTGCCTTTCTAACTAATGCAGCTACAAAATGCAGGAGTACTGACCAGTAAGGGGGACAATGGACATTTTGTTTCTCAGAGTTTCACAGACAAGCACAGAACAACTCATTAACAGTGAACATTAAGGACACTGAATTACTGAGTGGTATTTTAAAGAGCCTCTGATGAGGAAAGAGTTGATGGAAACCTTTAGTAGTTATCTTTGATGTCAGCAGAAAGAAAGTGTGATTGTTTCTGCTTCTTAAAATATATATTTAACTTTCTGGAGATAATCATCTGCTCACTTTTGTTTCTTCACAACAAATGTGCATGTATGTGTGCCCCCACCCATCATTAATTCATGTGGAATGAGAGAAATCCTTTCCTGAAGGGTCTCTGTCCTTATCAAAGCATGAATTTCCACCCCCAAACAGGAATACAGGACTGTTTGTTGCTGCCTGCTTGCACGTGATGCACTACCCCAGGTGTCAGGCTGCTAGGAAGGATTGGAAATGGATACCAGCAATATTGTTCATAGAGGAGAAAAGGAGAATAAACAAACAAAAAAACATTTACAGAGGCTTTCACGTTCAGATGGTAGAAAAAGGGGTGGAAAACATGGGCCAGCCTCTGTGCCTAGGAAAACCAAACAGCATCTCCTCAACAGCTCCCCAGTGGCACGCTCAGCGATGTACTCACCGCAACCAGGATCTGGAAGGAGCTGTGCATGACCTCGATGTACCGGTACTCCAGGGCACAGCCGATCACTGAGACATAGGAATGGCTGTCCAGCCCTTTGATGCCAGACATTGAAGCCTCCTTCCTTACACAGCCAGGACCGTTTTCACTCCACCATGACTGGTGCCTGGAGATGTTGAATGTCAGGAGTTCACTGTCCTAAAAAGAGAAGTTGCAGAGAGATCTCCTTGTACTCTGAGTGTCAGATACACTGGCAGATGGAGGTCACACTAGGTCATAGGAAAACCTACAGTTTGAGATCCCCACTTTCAAGAAATGCTAGCACAGATCAAGAAGCGTTGGCTTTATAGTCCTTATTCAAAAGTATTTCACAGGCTGGTCTCTGTGGTGGGAACCATTTCTGAGGCAGTCCTGTAACTTCAACAAGCCTGTTTCACCAGCACAAGGCAGATTTTGGAAGCAGGTCTGAGCAGCTTCTACATCAGTTTCTAGGCTGCAGACCCAAGAACGCTTTGTTCCTGGGTTGCTGCACCCAGAAAAGAGCCCCCAAATTCGGGAGATTAACCTTGCAAATACAGAAGAGAAAGTAAAGGCAGCAGCACTAAGCATCCTGCCAGACTCACATGGGATGGGCATGCAAATCAGCAGAGTTCACTGTGAAAAAACAAGCTTCCTAATCATAAAGCAAGTTTCAAACCCCACCAGATCTTCCTCTATTCCTAGCTTTTAACACCTCTAACAAGTTCCCTCCCCATTTCTGTCTCATTTCCTGCCACACTCCTCACGTAAGGTGCATCTTCTGTTGACTGGTCAGATCACCCAGCCCAGCTGACCTCCCCGTGATGATTGCAGCTTCTTGCAGGCACTCTCCAGCCATTCTGTATCATCTCTACCCTGACAGAGGCTTTTTGTTTTGCTCTTCTCTTTACTAATTCAATCATTTCAGCCTTGCTGCTGTGGAGGTTTGATAGGGAAACACCACACAAGTTGTGCAGGAGTTTGGTATGTGACCAGGTGCCTGCTTACACTTGAGAAGAGAGTGGTACTTGCTGAAGTGCCTGGGAGAGCTTTGGGATTTTGAGCTTCCAGGACACGGCAAACCCCTCCCTGCAGACAGCAAAAGACAAACTCTCTGTCCTGGCTAATTAGATCAGCTGCATCACTTCACAGATGAGTGCTAAGTGCTGGGTGCCCCAGCAGCCTCCTGGGGCACTTTGATGTGGAGTCAACAACCCCTTTTGACCACAAAACAGGGAAAGGCATTGGAAGTTTTGTTCTGAAGGATAAATTATAACATGGATCCAGCAGAGAATAATCTGTGTGTTTCTACAGGGTAGAAATAGATGCTGATATACACATCCCACATGACAATTACAAACGGTTTTAGCACCTACGCATATACTACTGCTCATGCCAGGATCCTACACAGCCCCTGCAGCAAAGTGGCTCCCAGAACAGCAGCAGTCAGAGCTTGGGGTATTCCCACTTCCTAACATGAGGAAACCTCAAGTAGCAGCTCCCTTGCTTCAGCTCCCTGTAGAGAGTCAAGGGATAAAACAGACTCTGAGCAGCTAATCCAGGATCCTGTTCCAGATTACTCTCTGGAGAAAGGACTTGTCTCCACAGCCAGTACAAGGAGCCTTGCCAGGCAGTCCTGCAGATACACTTTTCTGTTCATATCCAGGGGCAAACTCAAGTTACGAGGGCAGAAGGTTTGAGCACCAGCCCAGTAACCTGCAAACAGAAACCAACTGCCCCACTACACACATTGTGTAGGTACACCCCACTCCACCACAGATAGTCAGAGCCAGTTTGCATAGCTGTTCTTCAAATACACTGCAGGAAGCCCACGTTAAGAAATGTGGACAATCAAGTGAGAAGACAGCTGCCAAACTCCTGACATAAGCACCACGACAGATGAAATGTGTTTTATAGTAGATGGAGGAGGGCATGGAGATGGAGTGTGGAACCAGGGCAAAAGCAGCCTGAATAGCAAAGACAATGGGGAAAACTCTATTAACAGTTGGCAATTTAAAGGGAGCTGTCTGCATTTTAAAGGCTGCAGGGAATAATTATTAGATTGGCAGCTACAGGGTAACACACATGGTGCTGTGCTATCTACACTTCTAGACACACTTTTCTCTTCCAAATTCTCACAGTCTTGGCAGAAACCTTTGGCTTCCTCCCTGTGCTGGGCACTGCTCTTCAGCAGCCCACAGACATCCCACTTACCCACCAAATCACATCATCTCTGCAAAACTTGTTCTTTTTCCCCCAAGTTCCCATGTTCTGAGGCACATGAAACTTCTGCAGCAAAAGCTTTTCCTCCTGGAAACAGCCAGCCCTCCAAGCTGCCGTGCTCTTCTCCCTCCCACAAGCCACTTGCCACTTTGGCTGGGGAAGGAGAGAATCATCTGTCTCAAACAACACCTCTGACTTGATTCCTTTTTCTTTGCCTGGGGCTTCCCCCAATTAGCACAGAAACAAAGCTATTCCTCAGGGCATCACAGGATCTACTCTTAACCTCAGTCCCCAAGGCTTCCCACTCCCAGTTCACAGATGGTGCTGTCCCAACCTTCTGCCTCCCTGATGCAGAGAGCCCCTTCAGTGCCTTCTCCACACTGTACAGAGGCATCTCTGTATTTGGCAAAGTAAGAAACAGACTGCTTTCCTTCTTGGATCTCCCTTTTGTCAGTCCTTATAGAATTGGCTCTGGCTTAACTTGGCTGCAGAAGCTGAACCTGCTTGTGAATTAAGGCTGAAAAAGCAAAACAGGTGCTGGGCTGGAGGTTGGCAGGTGGAAGAACAGCAGATCCTAACCAGCACTTGCTGCTTTGCACTTACAACCCCACTCCAGCTCTGTGCAAAAAAGAAAAAAAATATAAAAATCATACATCAGCTTGCAACAGATTGGAGAAAACCAGGGAAATTTGGATTCTACAAGCACCACAATGACTTGCACACACGAGCCATCCATCTCAGATGTACAATGAATACAGATTGCACCCTGGGAATGTGGCTGCCCTTGTGTTCAGAGACACTTTTCTGAACAAGCATCAGTCTGGAGCACTGCAGGGCACAAGGGCAGCATGAAGAAAGGGTCTCAACATCCAAGGCAACGCTGTTCCTCTGCTTGTGTCCCTGTGTCCTCAGAGGATACCTGCACTGATGGGGCACAACAAAAGAGTGTTCAAGAAACATCCTTTAACTGACCTCCAGTTACTCAGTGCTTTCTGGGAGACTGGGAAAAAAATTCCCAGGATGTCTTCTACAGTTTGCCAGCTTCATGTGGAAAGAGAGGGTTGAAGAGAAATGTAAGTATGAAACAAGAAAGGCATATGGAAGTCAGAAGAAAGGAACCAGGCACAAGAAAGTTCAGAATATAGTTGTTTCCCCAAACCTTTCTGTTGGACATTGAAGTCTAAACACACTGAAGCACTCCCAGAAGTGCTAGGCAGGTTGGAAGATGCTCATCAGAAGTGAGCAAGACCTGCTGAAGAGAGCATGATCTGTGGGTAACCACATTCCCCCTAGCCAGGCCGTGGTTTGAAGGGCTATCACTTCATCTTTAACCTTCAGCCTGAAGAGAAACATGAGCCAAGAGCAATACGAGCTCCTTCTGAGCTCCTTCTCGTGAGCACATTGAAGGCCATCCAAAAAAATACAGTCACCTTCACTCTGAACTGCTACAGCACCTGGCTGCCACCTGTGGGAGAAGACAACAGCTCTACCACTGCAGCACCTACAGTTTACAGGGTCTATTGCCCACTCCCAACCTCCCCATGCTGTGTCCCACAGGGAAGCTCACACCTTCTGTGACACTCAGAGCCAGCTGCATTCCGTTTCTCAATTAGTTTTCCAAAAGCTAATTATATATAATAATTTCTCTATATAATTATATATAGAGAAAATATATCTAATTATACATATAGACAAGATATATAATTATATATGGAAAATTTCTATATTATATATATACACATAAATCCATCAGAGATGGATTTATTTCTCATTGTTAACAGCCTTCTGAGCCACCTCCCCCCAAATCTCCTTAATTATCAGGCAAGGCAGCACTCTAATGGCTCTGGAAACAAACTGCACCATGTACAGGAGACCCCAGAGCTTGAGGGCAGAATCATTTTAAGTCTTTGCAGTTGGAAACATTTCTTATCAAACTAGGAAATATAATGTTTAGCTATTAGTCATGTGTGCTGACTACCTGTATCACCCCTAGGCAAGAGAAACACTTCCATTGTTTCTCAGCAGGCTTGTTGACAATGCCACAGCATTTAAAGGCCAAATCCCAAGTTTCCCATTTCTAAATTTAGATGGAGTTGAGGGACAGATGTAATTATGCATGCATTTATCCTCACAGTATTTTTTCCAGGTACAAAGCCATCCCAAGATGCCATCCAGATTCTCTGGAATATAATTAGCCTCCTCCCTCCTGACTAATAAGGGCCACTTCCATTTCAAGAGGAGCCACCATGGCTCTGGATTCAGATCAAAGTACTGGACAGACAAGAAAGAATATAAAGAAAGATTAAAAAACCAAAGTCACCATTCCAAGATGAGCATTTCCAGAGGGAAGAGACAATGGGATACATTGAAAACCACACCACCAATTCCTCAAGCCTCCCTGAATGTTTCTCAAGTAGATGATGAAGAGGCAATCAGTGTGGCAGCTGGACAGACAGATGCTTGTACAGCTTGACAGCAGGATTTTAATTATTAACTCAGACTGGGGGGTTGCAGGAGGGACTGTGTTTCCCACTCAAATAGACGGGGAGAAGCTTAACATGTTATTTCGAGCCCAGCCTAGAAACTTCCGAGACAGCTCCCAACAATTCCCCAACCAAATGGCCAGATGGATGAAGAGAAAAGAGAGAGCTGGAGCAGGAAAGGACCAGAGAAGGAACAGCAGTGTGGAAATTCAGCCGTGAGCCCCACCAGAGCAGCAGCACAGCACTTCCCGAGGCTGCTCTTCCCCAGGTGCTGTGCTCAGAACTGTGAGCAGAGCGAGGCAGCGCTGCCAAGGGCGGCTCAGAAGCACAGCACCATCTCACTGCCAGTGCTGAGAAGCAACCTTTCCAGCCCAGGCTGCTGGATCGCTTGCCTGCTCCTTGGCAAAGCACTTCAGGGAAAGCTGGCATAGGCAGGCACTTAGGGATGCCCTTGCAGCAACAAGAGAAGTGCTTGCTTAGACACTGGGACTGATCCATTTGTGTCTGGCCACCTGATGAAGTTCTGCTGTGCCACACTTCACACTCTTATTCCTACTAAGAAAAGACTGCAGGAATAAAAAGAAAAGGCTACAGAATAGGAAGCCAGAAATCAGGCCAGTTTCACACTTCCAAGAGGTAAAGAACAGATTTGGAGCAAGAAAGCTCATTCTCCTGTTCAATAAAAGTAACTCAGGGCAGTTATAATGCATGGTTGGGAGGTAGATGGTTAGTAAGTAGTTATAACTTCAGGAAGTGTTGTGAAAGATGGGAGGAAAGATGTTGGGAAGCACCAGGCAGACAATCCAAGGGTGGAAAGAGGCAGTGAGGACTGATTGCTCAGTGAAAGCAGGCAAGCAACCAGCTTCCAAACTACATTTCAACAACCATGCACCTACCAGCCCATATTCTACTGACTACACAGGGTTTGTAACAGGGAAGTGGTCTCCTAAGCCCTTTGCCAAGCTACTAATGGTCTGACACGGGACGCATAGAGACATGGTGCCTTTAGTTTCTGTTCATTAAATCAGCCAGGCACCCAAAGCAAAGCAAGGGGGCACAGGAACAAGTGTCCATGCACCCCTCAGCCCTGTAACACACAGCACTTCACAGTGGTACAGGATGTAAGCAGGGAAATCAGATCCAGGCATCAGAGCCCAGAGGATTATTTGCAGTAAGTGCACGTACCCATTTCCTCATGTCTGGCACTTCCTAAACTTGTTACAGCTGCAACCCTTGGATCCTTTCCCTCCTTTCTCAGCCCACCTGAGCTGTCACCTGTCTCAGTTGCACTGGGCTGTCATTACCAGCCTCCATGTTAACAAACTCCATTTTTCTAACTCGCTGCCCTCTCTGCATTTCACCATTATAAATCAGGTAGCTGCTGACAGGGTTCCCTGGCAGGCTGCCCTTGTCAGGAGTATGAGGGGTGAGCGTGGGGCTGGCAGGAATGCTGCTCCCCTCTCCCCCAGGCATCACAGAGTGAACACCTGAAGACCTTCCTTAGAGCTGGCAGCCCTTTCAGGGACTTGCAAAGGAGCAGCATCCTGCCCAAAGTTCTCCTCACCATATCTGGGCTTAGTCTAGTAGCTACTGAGCTAGTCTTTACCTGACCAGCTCCACCAGCCTCACTCCACCAAAGCTGCTCTTCTAATATTTGCAATGTACCTGCTTGCTGCCAGGATCATCACAAGCTTTGACATCTTATTAGGAACCAAAGGACAGCTTCTCCCCAAGGTACAACCTCTGCTGCTGTAACCCCTGGCTGATGCTGTCCTGCCCTTGCCCGCTCCAAGAGCCTGTCCAACACTTGCCCATCCAAACCCAGGCGGCATTCTGGGGTCACCCAGAGGCTACAGAGATGGATCAGGCTCCACAAACATCAGCTGGTTTTAAATCAGGTTTGTAGAGATGCAGCAGGAGACCAGTACTACTGAATCCAGCCTGCAAAGAATCCCAATGTCCTACAGAAACCTTAATTCCTGTTTCAAGGGTGCCTTTTGTTGTCATGTGGAAGTGAAGGGTTTGTTTTACCGTTACAAAGACCCAGGTAGCTCAATTGAAGGGGAGAAGAAAGAAAGCACTGATTATTTTTTTTTCTCCTTAGGAGATGGCCTCTCCCAACAAAACCAGCTCATTAAGAACAGAGGCAAAGCCTGAAGGATTTTGCTTCCAAACAAGTGCAAATACTCTGTTGTTTTGCCAGCTGCCACCAAACTAACAGCATTAAATCTTCATTGCAGCTCTAGAGGGAAGCCTACCAAGCTGATAACTTATACTGCAGCCCAGTTCTATAAAAAGAAGAGTCTCCCATCACAAGCGTCATCCCACAGACTAAATAAAGGTTCTCTGCATGCTGGAATTGCTAAGACAAGCCACAGCACAAGGTTATCTATGATTCTATGAATGGTGTGAGTTAGAAGGGACCCCAAGGATCACAGTGCTCCAACCCCCTCCAAGCCTGGAGCTACACAAGGTTGCCCAGGGTCCCATCCAACCTGGCCTTGAACACCCCCAGGGATGGGGCACCCACCACCTCTCTGGGCAGCCTGTTCCAGCCCCTCACCACTCTCTCTGGAAAGAGCTTCCCCCTAATATCTCATCTAAACCTTCCCTCCTTTAGCTTCACTCCATCCCCCTTGTCCTGCCATTATCTACCCTTTCACAAGCTGATTCCCCTCCTGTTCCTCTGCTCCCTTCAGGGACTGGGAGGCTGCAATGAGGTCCCCCCACAGCCTTCTCTTCTCCAGGCTGAACCAGCCCAGCTCCCTCAGCCTCTCCTCATAGGGGTTACAAGATGAAGCTTCTCTGTAGTAGAGAAAGTAGAGTTTGCCATGCTGTTTGAATTGCAGAACAGCAGCCTGACATGTTGCGGGGCAGGTTGGGATTAGTAAACACAAGTAATCAGCTGGCTGGAAGCAAACACTGGCTGTCAGATGCTCCCAGAGCAGTTTATCAAGCCAATATTTCCTCCACAGAAGGGAGCATTTAAATAGATACATAAAATCCTGTTTTAGCTGGTCACAGCCAACACCGAGATCAGCTCAGGCTGAGCTTTCAGACCATGAGTAATCATTGGCTTGGGCAAGAACCCTCTCAAAGTTTCTGCAGATAATTGAGAGGAGAAATGGAGATTAATTGAGGAACTAGGAAGTTACATTTCCTTATCTGCAAAGGATTTATGCTGTCACTCATGGCTTGCTGTAGGCCTGATAAAACAACGTGGTGTGGTTCCAATTATGACTGCAACTTAAATGTATGACCTGGGAATTTAGGCCAGATGTAGAGTGCTCAGAAAGGAACCTGGATCCTTTCATCACTCTGAGTCTGCTCAGCTACAGCAACGCATTGTAATGCATTGCTTACAGCTCAGGCTTAATTTAGGGCCTGCCTCCCATTTTTATGATTTCTGACTCACCCCTCATTAAGCAGACAGCAATATTGAGCTTACAGAGCCTTCAAACAGCTTCACACATTAACTCACAGCACCCCTGGCCCAGAGCCACAAAAAGCTACCACTGTATTGAAGAAAAATCAGAACTGAGATGGGGAAGCCACATCACCCCTGAGCCTGCAGCCAGCTGATATGCACCAGCCTCTCCAGCACCCCTCTGGTTTGGTCTCCATTCAGCAGACAGAGGAGCCTCTCCCAAAAGATCCAGCAGGAAATATTTTGCCTGGTGTGGCCACAATCATATACCCTCCCCTACTGCTGAAGCACATTAGGCCTTCAGCAGGACCAGGATGCAAAAAGAAGCCAAGAGTTGGTCAGGAATGGAGTTATAGCAAGGTCCCTGGTCCAAGTCAGCCCAGGAAGGCTGAGTCTGGGCTGCAGCTCCTCCCTGGGACAGGCTGGCAGAGAGTGCATACTCACTGCTCAGGAGGACCTTCCCCTCCTGCTCACATACCTTCTTCCCAAGGTGTTAGCAGAACACAAGAGGATCAGCTGTAATCTCATTAGCTCATAGCCTTCCTCAGCTACCTCTGCATCCTGGCTGGGAATTAGCTCTCAAACCTCACCTCAGAACAGCTCTGCTGCCAGGCTTGCTCTCACCTCTAAAAAGCAAATACATCCTACTCACTGTAAGGGCAGGGCTTATTCAGCCACCACCTCCACTGACCAGCAAAGGGCTCCAGATATCAGCATTAGCTCCCCATTTTTAGCACACAACCAGAATTCCTGTATTCCTTAGTAAGGCAGCCCTCTCCACCAACAAGACAGCAGAACCTGCTCCAAGGCAGCTCCCTACCACCCATCTTAACCACCCCTCCCTTATCTCCCAGCTAAACTCCATCCCTCCTTATAACAAAGCCTAAACACTCACCCATAAAGCTCCTACTCACCTTTGAGAGCCCTCCCACTTCTAAGTAAAAGCAGATGATGAAGATGTTCCAGGTGACCCAAATTGCAGTCCAGATGGCATACTAGAAGGGAATGGGGGAAAGAGAGAAAGAACATTAGGAAGTCCCTGGAATTAGTTTATATATATATATACATGTATGTATGTAGTGACCCAGCTGGGAGCAGTTAAATGCCCTGAGTCAGCTCTACAATCGCCCTTTGCCTCATCAGAGATGCAGGAGCAGAAGTTCAGAGGGGGTAGAAGAGCTTCTGCCATCCCTTTGTCCAGCATCTAGTTCTCTCTGTTCTGCAGTATCTCAGTGTTTCTTTGGTACCAGGAAGAATTATCTGACACCTCCAAGTCTGGAGTAAGTCCTGTACAAGTGCAGCACATGGAACAAAGTGGCCCTAAGCACAGCACCTCCTGCTAAACTTGTTTACAATGCTCCTGCCTGCTTTCCCAGTCCCAAGGACTTTCCCAAGTCCTCAGCTCCTCATCACTTGTCACATCCCACCAGAGCAAAGGCTGAGAAAGGCTTTGAATGGCTCTGGACCAAAAGATGTTACCTACCACCACTATGTAGCGAGGTCTGTACTGAATAGTGCCAAACAGGCCGAGGATAACGATGATGATGTGGAGGAAGTTGGCTAGGATAGGGGCCCACTGGTATCCCAGGAAATCGAAGACTTGCCTCTCTAATGCAGCAAGCTGGAAAGGAGAAGAAAAAGGAGAGTTACAGCTTCTGGGTTCACGATGTTTGCTCTCAAGGTTGTGATGTGTTCCCTGAGCAAATCACTGCAGCAGCTGAAGATGTTGCTCCACTCCAAAAGCAATTTACTCCCTATGAATGAGGTCAGTAGGCCAGAACATGTGTCTGTGTGCACCCCCCTCCAATTTGTGTGCAACCCATCTTCTCTGATGGCTAAGCTAGTGCAGATCAGAGAGCTCCAGTGCCTGTGTGGGGACACGTCCTCTGTTCCATGCACTTTGGGGGAAGGGTGGCCCTGGCAGAGGGGAGCAGCGGGATAGTAACACCTTCAATGCCTGCAGCAAGACTTTCAAAACTCATTTGTCAGAGCCTTCAGTATCACTCCATCATTCCTGACACCTCTCTTGTTTCTGCTCTCCAGCACACATCCATCAAAGTGAGGGAGGGGGGAACTCTCCCCTCCACCTTCACCTCACAGAAAATGCTGCCACCCAGCAAAGAAATTCTGCAAACACACTGGTTTTCCAGGAGGACAGGCTGTGTTTCACTCCCACACTGATGACTAGAAATCAGACTCCAGTACTGTTGAAGTTCTGGGCCTCATTTCCAAATTGTATTTGCATCAAGAAGTGCCTTGCACCTGTAGCCATCATCTGAGTATCAGCAACAACTGATCATCTGGATGTGAATTGCTGGGTCATGCATGCAGCTGAAGGAGCACAGTAACCATGGCATTGCATGGGAGCCTTTACATCCCCACAGCCTCTGAACACCATGCTACTCTACAGGAGAAACCGTGAGTGAAGGGGGGCAAATGGTTCCTGTGGGTTTTTCCCCAGTGCTCAGTCTCATGCAGAGAGATCTTCTCTGCTTGTCTGCACTAACATGGTGCAACCAACCTCCCCCCATTGACCAGTCACTCTTCCAGTGCTAAGGCACAGCAGATTTCCCTGTCAGGGTGAGATTTCAAAGTCTGTCTTATTATTGTGGTGGAACCCTGGGATTGCATCATTGTGTTTCAGATTTATTTATTCTTCATAATGGCAATTTAGCATTGATAGCTAATATGACTCCTGATTAGACATTAACCATGGATGATCCCAGTCCACTATGTATAATCAGCTCTGCAACATCTTTCCCTGGGTTGGCTTTTAAATGGCAGCTGAGGACCAAGCACCAGAGCTTCTCTGGTGGCTTAAAACATTTAAGGATGTGAATGGTTCAGGTCATCTATTAAATGACCAATATTCTTCCTTTGTCCTGCAAGAGGGGGGATGGAAATCACCTTCACATCTCTCTTGGGCTAGGAAGGTATTGAAACTCTCAATAGTGCCAGGAAAGTTCAACAAAAATCTGTATTTCAAAGAAATCTGGTTAAGGATGGTCAGTCGGGGTGGTGGTAAGCAGCTTTCCCTCTCTGACATCTCTCATCACTGGCCAAGGGGCACAGTGAGAGGGGGAGGGAAGGGAGGGAGGGAAGCAGTCTCCAAATCTGTCTCATCTGCAAAACAGTCTTTCCTCTGAAGCAACACCCAGCGCCCTGTTCCCATCCATATGAACCATCTGGAAGATGCTGGGAGATGTGCTGCATGGCCACGCACAGAGCTCCGGGGCTGGAACTGGGCAGACGCTGCTCACTTTCCCCCTCAGCCTGCTCCCCCCTGGCCCCAGCGCTGCGGATTCTCTCTATCTCCTCAGAAACAGCAGTAATAGGTTAAAGGCCTAATCTGCTAGGAGGGGATTACCACACATACCTTAATGATATTTAGAAATTTTGAATGCTGACTGGCTGGCAGTGGGTCACTTGACTGTGACCACTTCATCCAATCAGGCAGTTAATTGGCTTTGTGTGTTCTATTAGTGCCGGTGCAGAGCATCAATTAGTCAAAGGGACACAATAGGGGTGTGTTCTGCAGAGATAACACCCCACTCAGCTTCACCTCTTGCCTCAGGCCCTGAAGAGGGGGGATAAAGTCCAATCCTTCCTACCCAAGCCTTCTACCATGACTTTTCTCTCTCCAGACTCAGGGCATCCATGTCTGGAAAAGTGTTTTCTTCTCACAAATGATAATTTGCTGTTAGGGCTGTATAAAAAAGGGAAAGCTTGTCCTTCCACAGATTCATGGTGTTTTCTGGCTTGTTTGGACTAGGGAAAACATTGGTCTGTGAAGTGAGAGGTACCCAACCGTTCTGGAAATGGACCTCTCCAGGAGCCGTGCCCCAGTATATACTGACCTCAGAGGTTTCTGCTCCCTGGCCACACTGGGTTTTTCCCCGTGATTCCAGAAGTTTGCTTCATGTCCTATTTCCCTCTTCCTTGCCACAACTGCCTTTGTCCCCAGGTTGTTTCTGTTCTGATTTATGTTCCTTTGCCACTTTCTCTGCATTTATTTATGGACCTGTGTGTCTGGGAGCTGCAGGTGTGACTGGGCTGGGACAGATACCAGCTGTGCCTGGCTGCTGGTTTGGCTAAGGGGATCAGGAGGTGGGTCCTACGCCTTTGTGTGATGTGTGAGCTCAGGCAAGCTGTTCCCTCATTTATACAAATAAAAGCAATTTTCTGTAAGAAACGTGTTGAGGATGAGCTCAGATGCTGCTGTTGAAACTCTAATGCCATGGTAGGGAGTCAGGGCTGCAATCCTGCCATTGGAAATGCAGCCTGAGGTTACCATGGGCCTGTCCCTGTTCCCCTAGGAATCCAGCATAATAAAGGAAGTATTTGCTAAAAACAAACAGATAAAAATCCATTTCTCTCCTTACACTACAGGTCTGTGTGCAAAGCTTACCCATTAAACAATGCTGAGATCTGCAGATAAACAGTGATGGTTGTGCTAGCCTGGCCTTGATGTGGGGTTGGGGTGTGCCCTCGTGAGGCCCCAGCTGGAGTACTGTGTCCAGATCTGGGTCCCCTAATACAGGAAAAAGATGTGGAACTGTTGGAGAGGGTTCAGAGGAGCCACAAAGATGATTAGAGGGCTGGAGCATCCCCTCTACAAAGAGAGGCTGAGGGAGCTGGGCTGGTTCAGCCTGGAGAAGAGAAGGCTGCAGGTGGACCTCATTGCAGCCTTCCAGTCCCTGAAGGGAGCAGAGAAACAGGAGGGGAATGGGCTAAAGCTAAAGGAGGGAAGGTTTAAATTGGATATTAGGGGGAAGTTCTTTACAGAGAGAGTGGTGGGGGCTGGAACAGGCTGCCCAGAGAGGGGGTGGATGCCCCATCCCTGGGGGTGTTCAAGGCCAGGTTGGATGGGGCCCTGGGCAACCTTGTGTAGCTCCAGGCCTGGAGGTTGGTGTCCCTGCCTGTGGCAGGGGGTTGGAGCTCTGTGATCCTTGGGGTCCCTTCCAACCCAGACCAGTCTGGGATCCTATGAATGTTGTGGAACCGTTCTGCCCTGATTCCTTCAGCCTGGCTCAGAAATGGCCAGGGTTTGTCTCTGCCTGTGGTACTGATATATCTGCATCCTCGTACTGAACCTTCCTTGTATCCCTCTTGTCGAGCAGGGGAAATGCCATCCTTCTCTGCTGCTGCCAAGTTTCTGCAGAGTAATGTCCTTGATGTAGCGTTCTTTATGATGATTCACGCTATTCTATTGAGAAAACCTATTATATTCGAGAGAGATTGGTTGTAAAGAGAAATTTCACAGATTGTGGCCCAGGTTCCAACCCATTCAAAGCTGACAGGACCTTTCCATCAGGGAGGACAAATTTTTCTTCTTTATGACTATTCTTATTAAAACCAGTATTCCTTCTGCTCCCTTTTGCTTCTCAGCCCATAGATATATATTTTTATTTTTACCTTTCATTCTTTAAATTAAATGATTTGTTGCAGTACTAAAATCAGAGTAGTTGTGGCAGACTTTTCTCCCCTGAAATAAACCTCATTTTTTTGCTGATCCAAGTGAAACTGGAATAGCAAACAAGCATGCAAAGCAACTGTTAGCCCAGCAAACAGAACGAGCCAAAGCTCTCTGTTGGGCCATCGTTCATTTGTACAGCTGGGGAAGATAAGAAAGGCAGAGATGATGTTCTGCAGTTTAGAGAGTCCTATCATATAGCTCCCACACAACGAGCAAAGAGAGGCTTTGTGAGCCAGCATGATGGGACATGCCCAAGGTCTTTACACCATTCAAATGTCACCAGAGAAGGAAGCTCTACTGGAGCTGGAGGGGAGCGTTGCCTGATGGAGCCTATTGCAGAATAGGAAAATGACCTTAGAAAACATCTAAAAATGCACAACAGGTCTTGTTGGGGGGTTCAGACCATTCTAGCTGCGTTTCCCTTGGTTCTGGCAGGTGTCAATGCCAGCCAGACACTCTGAGCTGATTCAACACAGGCTGGGGGTTGCTTGTTTGAATTCTGGTCCCTCAAATCTTTTCTATCCCCTCATCTTATTCTTCTGTTGCTCCTGTCATGCTGATAAACTGGAGAGTTTATCCTGTTCCATTTGTGCCTCCATACTGCTGAGGAGGAAGGCACGCTGATGGTCATACAGCTGCCCATAATTCTTCAGCTCCCTGCCCTTTACAAACCACTATCACGGCCATGTTATCAGCTACATTTTCTCTTCTTAATTTATTAAGCTTTTAAAGCCTTTAATCTTCCTTGGTTTAGATCTCTGTCTTTCACTGCATTTCTGAAATCAGCTGGCACACAAAATAACAAACATCACCGTTGAGGTGTTGGCATGACTTGTGCAGATGCAGGGAAGATGCTCAGAAAGCTCAGTGACAGGTACAGGCATGCAGACAGGATGTCCTGCCTACAGACACAAACACAGGGCTGTTCCTGCAAGCAAACCTGCTTTTACACTTTCCAACTTCAGCTTTAATAAGAAATTTCTTCTTAAAATTAAATGCTAGCAATAAATTCTGTAAATCAATGAAACAATCAGGGAAGGCTGACCCCACTGCTACGGGCCAGCCAGGACCTAAGGAAGCTGCTTCTGCAAAAATAGACAAAAAAAAGAAAAAAAAACTTTTACCCAGAATGCTGGACAATTTTTTCACTTGACCTATTAAAAAAGGCAAGTTGAAAACTCTTTTCTACTCCTTGTCTTTCACCACCAGAAGGACACACAGCCTCACAGCCTGCTCCAGCTCCAGCACTGCCCTTTGTTGGGTGGTGTACACAGCTGCCTTGGACAGCTTCAACACAGATAAAATTTGCAACTTAACCCCCTGTATGTACTTTTTCTCCAGCCCGAGCTGAGAAAGAGCCTCATCCCCAGCCCTCACCCAGCACCACGCTCCTGTGATGTCCAGGGCTGCCTGCCTGCTTCCCGATGCCTTGATTCAGCATTTGATTCCCTGCCAACCGGCTTTGCTTTTTAAGAAGATGCTCTTTGTTTGTCTACTGTGCAAACACCATCAGTGCAGCCAAGACTTTCACTGAAAGAGGTCACGGGTCTTTTCTTGAAGAGAATCTTGCATCAATTTCCTGAGGTATTTTGGCTGTGCAACGTTTGATGGCTTGAGGTTAGGACAAAGTCACAGTGCTGCTATCCCTGTGAGACATCATATAAGGATGCAAATTGAAGTCCAGCTAGCTGAAACAGCAGGAAGAAATTGAAAAGTCTCAAATATATGCTTAAAAATATATCTCTTTAGGTTTAGAACACAAATACATTTATTTTTGGTTCTCTCAAACAGTTGAAGTTTGGCAATACTAAACTCCTGTGTGCTGTGTTTATTATTATTATTGACATTGGCACTATTTGTATTATTATGACATAGTATAGTGTAATGTTATACATAGCCTTTCTGTACAACTGCTTTAGTGTTTGTAAACAGTGAAAGAAATTCAGATCCCAAGAATCCTAAACCCAGGCTGCAGTGTGATGAAACTATCAACAGTGAGCAGAAAACTCCCTTCTGGGCCAGCACTTACTGAGGGGGCAGATTTAGCGGCCAGAAAAAATACTAAACCATAAGACTGTTTTTACCACAGTGACTGCATTTCTAAAGAAATATTAGTGGTCATAATAGCTGTTTAATTAAGTTTATGTGAAAGAGCAGTTCAGTGAGCCACTACTTCACATCTCCCTAACTGAGGCACTTAATCTGATAGGTGCCACATCCTTGTTCCTTCTCAAGTCAGCATCTCACGTGCTAATGTCCACTACATTCATGAAATCCCATTTTTCTTCAGTAAGTGTTGTCAAGGAAACCTTCCTTGGGGCCTTGTGAGCCACAGCTCCTTTGCCAGCATCCCTCCCTGACCCACAGAGGTCAAGAGACTAATTGCTCAGGAGGTCTCTGTTTGTCATTGTCTCTCAGACGTCTTTGGTCGCTGTGGCCAAGGGATACAATAAGCCCCATTCTCTGCTCCCTTTCCTCCCTAGGAGCTGCCTAAACCACTTCTATTCACACAGACATTATAGAGGCCTCCAACAGCAGACCATATATTTTTAAATCTTTTGTGTTTCCAAAGCAAACTGGTCCTGGTCACTGTGATGGCCTGGAAGAGCAATGCCTGCCAAAGTCCCCTTGAAGGAGCTGGAGAAGTCCCCATGGCTGGCTTGAGCCCCACACCACCTCACTGCCCTGCAGCAGGGGCTGGCAGCTCCAGGGGTCTTATTCTCCGGCAAACACAGCTTTTGGACTGCACCATGCACAGCTGAGGATGAGGATTTCTCCCACCCTGGTACCATCCTGCACGGAGCCTGGGCAGAATTAACCCCTCGGTGGGGTTTGGCACAACTTCCCTGCTGAAGCCCAGAGCATCCTGCTGTTAAACAGACCAGCGTGGAGTCCTCACCTCCTCCTTCCCCCGGCCTGGCACCTTTGTGCCCTCCCAGCATCACATTGTGTGTTGGCAGTGATGCCCTCAGGAGTGCCACTGCTTTGACCTTGATCCCTATGCCTTCTCCTGCCTTTCAGAAATATCCTAGCTGCAAAGACATGTCATTAGTCAGTCCCACATGCCCAAAAGCTGCTTAGCATTCCAGGAAAGGCACAACATAAGGGATGAGACTGGCACTGAAACCTGTTTGTGTCTGGAGAGGAGGCTCCAGCTTCAGAAGGACAGAAGCATCCTAGCACATTGCATATAGACACCAGCCTTGCTCAGATAAGGCATGGTCTGTGCACAAACATTCACACACACAAAACCTTTTTTCTCCAAGTGTTGGGTTTGGCCACATAGTGGGCAAACAGTGGGAAAGAGAAGGCCCTGAGGCATCAGGCAGAGCTGGCAGTCCGTTCTCCAGCAAGACTCTGTAGTCCTCAGTCCCTACCGAATAGCACATTCCCAGCTACAACAGAAGCATGACAGCCCTCTCCTGCTCCACACTCCTCTGGCCAGGGAGGTCACCAGTACAGTTGGCTAGCTGGCTCTTGCACACAGTGCTGCAGAGGAGAGGAGAGTTTGCCCAGCGCTCACTTTCTGCGTGGTGCTCAGAATGCCACTCCCAGGGAAAAGGCTGCTTCCTAGGGGAATGTTTCAGTAAAATTATTGCCCTGTATTGCCTAGATTTCTCCCAAATCAGGGTTAGTGAGGCGGCTGGTGAGGCTTATCGCCTTACACCCCACACAACCTCTGGCCAGTTTGGTTTTCTCAGGTCACATCTTGCCTCAGGGCTTGGTCAGACCTCCGGGATGGGGAGGTGTCTGTGCAGCAGCATCAGATACCTGAGCAGCTCTGTTCCCTTCACTCCTGCTTTGTGTCTCCTGATAGCATCTAAGTACTCTGCTGCTGTGATTGGTGATGGCAGAGATTAACAATCAGGCTACATTAATAAGCAGGTGCCTTTGTGATCCAGGCAAAAAAGCACTCTGACAAGAATGGCAAACTTGTTTTATTTGTAACCTACGTCAACACTCAAAGCTAAGTTTCCCAAACATAATTAAATTAATCTGTTGTGCCACAATACTACTATATATCCTCCCCCTAGCCCTTCCCCCTGCCTCCACAATTTTTCTCCTCAGTTTCCTAGCTAAGCTTTGGCTACCCAGCTTTGGAGGAAAGAGGGGAGCACTGGAAGGAAGGGGATGTGACTGTATTTGCTACACATAAAACTGGGTTTCTTCAATAAGTGATGCAATAAGGTGCTCTGTATGGCACAGCCCTATGCCAGGCTCAGGCTCCACGCTTCACAGAATCACCAGGTTGGAAAAGACCTTTGAGATCATCGAGTCCAACCATACCTGTCCTGTGCTAAACCACATCCCTGAGCACCTTGTCTAACTGTCTTTTGAATACATCCTGGGATGGTGACTCAACTCCCTCCCCTCTTGCAGCAGTCCTGTCTTTCCCTTGCCTGTCAGAGGATTTGCCATCCTACTCTGGCCCAACTTGTGCTGAGGCACCTGGGCAAACATCCTTGCTGCTCCCCACAGACAGCATCCTGGCATGGCAAACAGCTTTAGCACCAGGCTGGGGGAGAGCTTCTCCCACCAGTAGAACAAATTTCCCTGTTGAGTGAAGTATATTAAAGATGTGCCATTAACTCACCAGCCATTTCCCTTGGGAGATCTGCTACCATTTATGAAGCCATCTAAACACTATAAAGGCTGTGAGGCAGAGCAGTGTTGGAGATCAGCAGGAATTTAATTTTCTAATGGAGAGATTTATTTCCTACCAACAGGGCATCACAGTCTGTGATCTCTGCCTCTGCTCAGCCAGGAAGCCTATCCCAAATTTGATCTCGTTCACATGACAGGGATGCAGGAAAATACAGGAAAACATTGAAAAATTGGCAAAGAGATTGTTTGGTATGGGGAATATACCCTGTATTCTCTGGACCTGCTATCTTAAGTATTGTCTGCTTAACTAATGAGGGAGAGAGCAAATGCATCAACAGGACTTGCACAGAAGGGACAAGGCTGTACTGAAGGACTATTAGGGCCAGGCTTGCCCTGCCTGTCATCTAATGATGCAGCTCTGGAGTCTCCTTGGTGTGGGAGCAGCTGTTTGGGAACAGCTCAGAGATCCCTGTGAGCTCTCAGGGGCACTAGAAAGACTTAAAATCGTTGAGAGGTTGGACCAAAACTCACAGGGTATATAAAGCCCACAAGATACCAGCTGGACTCACACAGTTTAGACAAAATATGGCTATCTTTGCTATTTTATAGCCACTTACTGCAAACTGCAATTTTACTTTGCCTCTGGTTACCCCAAAGTTGAATCATGACCTTAAATATACCACTGGCAGCTTCCCAAAGGAGGAAGAAACTCTTGCTTCAGGCTCAGAAAGCCAAGCTCAGTTTTTCCTCTGCCCTGTCAACACACAGCCTGAGAAAGACTCACTGTGTCCGAGGGGTGCTGAGAACATCCCCTGCCTTTAGCTTAATGAACAAAAGTGTCCCCAGCATGTCTAATTTATGGCTGGCATCTCCAGCTCTTTCTCCTCACCGAGGTTGGGCTGTAGCCTGAGTTATGGAAATGCACCTCTGAAGGTAACACACCTGCAGAAAGCCACCCAAGGCTTTCATCTCATCCAGGGGAATGTGAGGTTGAGTTTCTTGGCATCTCTGTAGCATGGCTAAGCAAAGCCCTGCTTCCTGCACAGCTCTGTGTCAGAGCACTCCTGAACTCAGCAGGATGCTCCCCAGCACATGCAGACGAATGGTCTCTTCATCACTGATCTTTGGTGGAAACCTCCCCGGGGATAAAGCTCCCCCTCCCCTCTTTGCCCGAGGGGCTCTCTCTCCCCTCTGCTCTGCACCCTCCACTCGCCCTGTCCTGCCCAGCGCCTGCTCCCCCCAGCTCCTTGCTGCCCATTGCGCCGGCAGCTCGAGCAGCTGATCCCCTTAATTAGGTCACCAATAGATCACGCGTAGAACACTCGCCCCAGCCAGATCCTCTGAAGGACAAAACTGCAAGCTCTGCAACCAGGGTCAGAGCTCCAGGGGGAGAGAGGAAGGATGCCAAAGTTGAAATAACTCTTCAAAACTTTGTGGCCAGGATCCCCATCTGAGTTTCTGCTCAGCAGCTGGGTCCCTGCTCCCTGACACTGGAGCTAAGTGGGAGTGTTGCTTTAATTCCCTCTCGCTCCTGCTGCACTGCCAGATTGCTCGGGTATTCCTAAACAGAAGGAGTTTAATGAAAATTATAATGAGAGCCCTGCGGTGCTCCTGCAGGTCGACTTTAGGCTGGGCTGCCTATTTACATTACAAATCAGGCTGGTGTCACCGCAGCGTCTACAGCAAGAGGCGAGAATTCATTAAAAGGGAAGCACAGGGTGGGTGAGAAATAGGGGAGAAAGCAAATGATATTGTTATTGTTAATAATCTAGGGAACGGGGACCTGACATGGTCTGGCTGCAACTTTGCTCCTCGAAGGGAAGCCCGTTCGTAACCCTCTGTCCTGGTTTCAGTCAGGATAGAGTTAATTTCATTTGTAGCAGCTGATGGAATGCTGTGTTTGGGAGTTAAAATGAAAGCAGTGCTGAGAACACCCTGATGTTCTTAGTTGCAGTCAGACAGTCAAGGACTTTCTTCAGCTTCTTTGTATTTCTCTATTCTTGAGAAAGGAGGGGCGAAGCCAGGACAGGTGACCCAGATGGGCCAAAGAGAGTATTCCATGCCAATTACGTCCTGCCTAGGAAAACGGGGGGACTGTTGGGAAGAAGAAGAGGGGCGGTTTCGGGACGCGTGCTTCCTCTCGGGACGCGTGCTTCTTGGGGGGACGGTCGGTTCCGGGACAGCTCTGGGTGGTACGGCCTGAGTTGTGTGGGTCGGGGAGAAACTGCATTGTGTATCAATAGTTTCATATTCTTTTGCTCTAAAGTCCTGTTAGCATTGTTATATTTTTATCTTTCTGTTATTTTAGTAAACTATCCTTATCCCAACCCACAGGCCTCTTAGTTTCTTGGTTTTGGAGTTATTTGCCCCTTCCTTTTCCCTTCCCTTGTTTCCCTTTCCCTTTTTCCCTCTTCCCCTGCTCTTTTACTTTAAGAAGCAGGCAGCTGCGTGGATCTCAGCCCACAGCCGGGGTGAAACCACGACACCCTCCTGCAGCAAGAGGGGAGCGAGCACAGCCACCCAGGAATTGCCACTGGTGGTTACTGCACAAAGCAGGACTTTCTCTCCCCTGCCAGGACACAGCAAGGTGCTCTTAGCACTTCTGTTTCCTAATACTGAGCTGAGATGTTGTGGGGGGTCAGGGAGAGAAAACGTGGAGCCGAAGGGATGCATTTCCCATGATTTTACAGCCCTCCCTTTCCATCTGCCAGCAGCTCCATCAGATGCCTTTTGCCCCACTGTGGTGCCATGAGCAGCAGCTCCTTGAGAAAGACAGAAGCCCTCTTTCAAGCAAAAGCTGGAGCATCTGCTGAGCTGAGGAGCAGCGTACATCCAGCTGCAGTCATGTGCTGAAGGGTTCTGTGAAATCTGGGTCTGATGGAGCAGGAGAGAAGATCCCAAGGGAACAACATGGAGACACCTGGGCATCGATGCAATGACACCCAGCCCAGCTCCCACACATGGCAGCACAAAACAGTGTTATCCCAAATATGGATCGGTCTCCTGGGTTTGATTCTGCTCCTGCTCCTTCCACCAAGACCCTCCAGCACAGTTGTTAACTCGCTGTCTTCCAAAACAGTGGAATTAGGAATAACACCCTCATTTTACTCAGAGGATAGCTGGAGACCTGGGTTGTATTTGTAAAAAGCTTCTTTAATATTTCATAGTAATCCTCCTGCATCATCAGAAACCACACCATCATTGCAAGAGTGTTTTTATCAGACACCCACCCGCCCACAGTGGTACAAAGAGATGTCATTTCAGGTTGGGAACCACCCCACGACAACTGCAACCAGTCCAAACCCCTTGCCTTTCTCATCCCTGTCACAGCCTCAGAACACAGAGGTAAACTCACCCCCACTCCTCTGTCTGCAACCCCCCAAATTCAGCCCAATTGACACTCCAACCAAATCCCAGCCATGCCCAGCGCAGGATGCCCAGCCAACCCTCCTGCCCAAGTCCCCACTGCTGCTCATCTCAGCTATCAACCTCACCTCCCCTTCAGCAGCCAGGGGATGTAACTTTAGTCTAACAAACAGCTGGGAAGTCAGGACAGGGCAGATGAGCTAATATTGCAGGAGTGATTGGCTTTATATATCAAAACTAACACAGAGGACTTTCCCCTCTGCACCTCAGGGCAGCATACAGAAAGTTTACAGGCAAATTGGAAGCTGAAGATATTTTAGGAGTTTGGCTGCAAATGGGCCAAGTGACTTTTGTGCACGCTGCCATCAGCATAAAATGACCCATATGGTGACAGCTGAGTTTTAGTCATCACTAGTAACACTCTCTTGTTGGTGTTTTGCAAAAAAAAACCCACCCCAAACCCCCAACCCCACAACCTAATGTAAAAATGTGCTCTTTTCAATTAAAAAAAGGACAAAAGAAAAATACCTCTCAAAAAACTATAGCTGAAAACATCATGTAGCTGGGGTTTTTTTTCAGCTGAAAAATAACTCTCAGTGAAGAAAGGCTGCCCACCTCTCCCCTAATGCACGTACTAGCCAGCTTGCAGGCCTGTCATCAAAGCACTAAATGGGAAAGAAGGGGGAAGGAAAGAGTCTTTTGGACATGAAAAAACACTCAGCGGTCCAGCTTCTGGTTCCAGTAAAATGCTTTTGACAAGAAGGGTTTTAAATTGGAACAAACAGAAAAATGACTATTCTGTTACAAACCGGGACTGTCAGAGGCCTTCAGGGTATGGCAGGAATTTTCCAATAACCACAGTCCCCACAAACAGCTTCCCTCCTACGCAGTGGCTAGAAAATGAATCAATCACTATTGACTTTCACCTTCTGATTGCTTCAGTGGAAGAAAATCAGTCATACCTAAATTATTGATTAATTACCCTAGTGATTACAGGTAACGAATCTAGCTTCCCTTGCCTCCCTCAAGACAAGTAAACTAGGGATATTTCAGTTTTCCAGCCACTTTACGAGGCAAAGTCAATTTTGTTGTCACCTAAGATGACTTCTGAGCTGTCACCCACATCTCAGGAGATCATAGAATCATAGAATTGTAGAGGTTGGAAGGGGCCTCGAGAGATCATCGGGTCCAACCCCAAATGGTTCCAACCCCAGATGCTGGCACCCTTGGCATGGCCCCAGCAATGTGGTCCCCACTGCTCTTGGAGAGAAGGAAGGCTGATGGACTCTTGGGTTCCCTCCTCAGCTGTAACCTCTCCATAAGCACTACACACTGGGAAGTGCAGATCCAGCTCTTTTTTCTTAGGTCAGTAAAAGCAAGTAAATGGGGAAGTGTGAACTGCTCAGACTAAATAAGTAAAAATCCAAGGATGGAGATGGCAAAACGTATAGAGAGGCCCATCTGAGGCAGAGACTCAGCAGCTCCGCCTCCGCTTTCATGGATTGATGAAACAGCTTGGGAAGCACAGTTTGCTCTGGGTAGCCATTGAAGGGTACCTGTGCATCTCTGCTCCAGAGCAATCTGAGTGCTGGAAGTAAATGCTTCGGGGTGGAGACAGGAACTCAGCAAAACAAAAGATTCCCATCAGAGATTTATTAGCAATACAATATCGTGCTTAAAAAAACCCCACTAAGGTTGAACACGTTCTCCCACTTGCATTAATGGCCTTGACCTATCACTTTTTTGTGTGGCATCCCCTTTGTTTTTGCTCTTCAGTCCAAGTAGATGATGAAATGAGACCCGTGACGTTCACTTGGATGGAGGCGAGCTGCTGGCTCTCCAGCAGTGTAAATAAGGATTCAGTGCCTTTTAAGAAGCATTACTTTTAAAGGAAAGCCCTTTTGAGGGAGGGCTAGAATGGGGTTATTTTCCACATGACCAAGCATCGAAAGGAAAGCAGCAGCCCAGCCCATGCTCATATCACCTGCACTGAGTCACCCACTGGATAGATTTGTCATAAGGTGAAATAAGAGCAAGTCCTCAATTTATTATAATTTTCTACTTGTCCTCCTTAATGCAGTTCCTGCCAGGATGAGTTTGCTGTGGGAAAGTGGAATGAAACCAGGCCTTTCAGTTTGCTGCTCAATGGGACTGGGGGGGGGGTGGGGTGTGCAGAGGGGAGGGAAAATCTTCCTCATTAGAAAGGGAATGTGCAACGCAGGGTGTTCATCGGATGCTGCCCAGCCTCCCAATTAGGATGGCTGAGACAAACAGTGGCGTTATTATATGTAACTGTTTATCCAGTGTCACTTGCTCATTGTTAGTTTTATGGGCATAATTTATCTCCTCTGTTGTGCTACCCAATTTGTTTGCATTTTCAGTCCAGTCGAGTGCCTCTGTTTTATTGTATACATCTCCTGGCCTCCCACCAACCGACTCTCCAATTAAGTTTCCAAGTGTCACACAATGGCCAGGCTCCTCCCCTGCTTCATTTATGACGTTTGGGCCCCCTTCATTTCTGCCCTGCCCCTGCCCCTCCCCTGCTGACATGCAGCTCCTCAATGGCTCATGATTTATTCAATAGCAAAGCTGAATTTCTCTTTTTCCTCTCTTTTCCCCTCCCCCTTCCCCTCTTAAAACAGAGGCTGGTCCATAGATGCCACTATGGCAGCTCTGGAGAACAAAGTTCATTTGCAGCGAAGCTTTAGCGGTTGTGTCTCCGCAGTGAGAGAGTTTGGTGACCTTGCAGGGACTGAGCCCTGAACTGTGGGGCAGCAGCTCAGACATGGGGCACTCATGAACTTTTGGGTCCCCTCCGGCCTCAAAAGGGGACAAAGACTTGCCCTCTATTAGCATGTGTAACCAAAGCTTCATGCACACATAGCCCTGCCTCCCTGCTGCTGCTGTCGCTCCCCTTGGAGGTGCCAGACGATTCCTTGTCCCTGGAATGATGGCATCTCTAGCTTGTCCCTCCTCCAAACTTTCCAACCAGTTTTTTTCCAAGTCTTTTGATCTTCTCAGTCCGTCTGCAAGGATTAGCTATAACAGAAATGCTCTAATCCACATTATGGAAATTCAAATCCGTGCTGCTACATTAAGTAATTTCAAGGAAGTTTAATCTGGCAAAGCTCTGGGGCTCCAGAATTGTGATGACAATACCTTTGCATCACCTCTTCCATTAGCATGGCATCACTGCAGCAGTAAGATGATGCATTTCCCTCCTTCTCATAGCAGGCTCCACACCATCACTGTTTCTGATGGGGTCCAGCACAACCCGTTTTGGGTTACAGCTAAACAAGGGGTGTTCTGCTGTATTCCCATTTGGTCTGCCAGAACTGGGTTTCCACAATTTCTACTAGAAAATCTGGACAGTGTCTCAGCAGCAAACACTAGAGCTCAATCTGAAATGCCCTTTGTTTGCAGGACTGTGTCCAAAACTGGGAGTGAGGAACTTCACATGGCCATGGGAGCCACAATAAGGAAAAAGCTTGGCAGCCATGCAACCTGGGTTACGCCTCATGCAAGGAAAGCATCCTTTGGCTAAGCGATCTGCAAAGGAGTTTACTGCCCCTCCACCTCCTGTCACGATGAGCTGCCTCAGAAATTCATCGTACTTTAAGTGATTCACTCAAGTATCCATTCAGTCCCAGTTCATAGATTGCAGGGCCTTTATTACACAGACATATATTTAGCACTGGAAGAGTTCTCAGCAGTTGTAACAGCCTTGTCATCCAAGGAATAAAACAAAGAGCCATTATTCATCAGAAGGGAGACACAGTCTTTATTGTCTGAAGCCATGGCAGAGTTTTTATATCACCCTATCTGTTCTTTCAGGCTGTCACACAACTCAGCTTTAAGCTGTTTCGGTGGCAGCCCTGGAAGCCCAAACACTCCTGTGGCTTCTCATAGCTAATGTTGTTTTAAACTGGCAGCAGGACAGATCCTGAGCACACTGTGTATGGCCAGGGACTTAAGAGCAGAAAAGTTAACCTTTCCAAAAAATCTTGAGGTAGAGATTAGCCTCTGGCTAGGTCAGGGATAACCACTGTGCAGGGGTTACATAGAGATAGGAGGAAGCATGGCTACAGGGAACGGTGAATGAGGGTGTATTTTGGGCACTCATTACACACAGAAGATGGGGGTTTGGGCTCTGGTCTGATGGCAGGGCTTAGAGTAGGCTGCAGGACCCCAGAACCCCCGGAGGTGTGTGTGCCAGCCATGCTGACCTCACACTGCTGTGGGTGCTGCAGCCCTCCCAGCAATGTCACAGTTTGCTTGGTGGGTGTATGTCCAGCATGGAGCCACAGGAACCAGCCTGGTTCTCTGGATCTGAAGACTTGGGGGTTAGCAGTCTGAGATGTACTTGGCATGAACCACCCTCTGACATACCTAGCAACTGCCTGACTTGCTCCACATCTCTGGGAAAAGCAGGTGAGGTTTGGGGCCAGAAGACCTCTTCTAATGTCTGCATCCATGTGACAAATGAGCCCATTAAATGCAAACAAAGCAGCACCATTCCTCCAACCAACTACCACCACAGTCTCCTCAGGCTTCTGAGAGCATGGGGGAATCTGCACAAAGCAGGATAAAGAGCTCACAGGACAGATACCCCTGAGAAAGGCATTGTGCAGGGTCTCTGCCAGCTGTTTGTGCCGCGACACAGGACCCATCCTTCCCTTCAGTGTCTCCTCCCAGAATAATGAGACGAGAAACTTGAAGACCCAGAATCCTAAAAACTGGCAGACATTTGAAAGAGAATTGCCCTTTCCTGGCTTTGTAATTTGCTTTAAAGCTGGCAATCACATCTCTGAGCCCCCCTGCTCCCTTTTCTCCACATGCTGGGAAAGCAAAGGGCACACAACATACTGCAAACTCCCATCACACTTCTCCCAACACCCATTCTCCTCCCCGCCAAACAGCCAGCAATCTCCCCAGGCTAATTAGCCAAACTGTATTCTGCACATATTTAGCATTTCTGAGTAATTAGGATAATCAGATTTCTCCCCTTAATTCTGTACATATAGGATGTAAGCAGGTGTATTGCCTTTCCCACAATGATATCACAAACAGCGTGTTGTCTGGCGGAGCCGCCTGTCAGAGCCCGTTCTCATCCCACACATGGAAATCTGCTGCTAATGGATTACCAGTAGCCATGGGAAATTAGGAACTGGGTTCGATTTGGGTAATAGCCACTAGTTCAGACATTGGTGTGAGCTCCCTGAATGCACAGTCTGCCAATCTGGCCAGAGATTTGCAAGTTCTCCTCACTGTCCTCCAGGGAAGAGCTGCAGGAGAAGCTCTTCTGTGCTGCAGGTGAACAGGAGGTATCTGGCCTGGAACCTCAAAGGTGTTTTGGGTTCTGGGGAACTGCAATAGTCCACTCAAGTCTGAAGACTCAGGCCTTGGTCATCCTGCACAAGCCTATGGACCTAGACCATGTCTCTGTGGACCTTTTAGCTGGCAAACACACACTTGCTTCTGCTGCTTCCAAGGCCTCTAATTGAAAGCCAAAGCCACTCAGGCTGTTTCTTGGCCTGCTGAGGTGAATCTCTGGTTCAGGAGGTTTTTTTCCTCAAGTCAGCTTCACTCACTAATTCCTTCCCAGGGAAACAGAAAAGTGTTTTTAAATGCCTGTGACTACAGCCATCCTGGTCCCTGGAGCATTTGGATGTGGTGCTTCCACCAAAGTGGGACTGTTTTCCTCTCAATGGAGGATTAAAGGTCTAGCATCTTGGAAAGGAGGAAAGGATGCTCCCAAGTCCCACAGCATGGATATAGGCACTCCTGAGTGTCCAGACCACTGCAGTAATATTAAAAATAAACATTGACACATACCCTCCATAAAAAGACCATCTACCTGCTGAGCTTCATGTAGAGGAAGAGTTGCTTGTGGAATTTAAAGTTCAGCACAATACACTCCCAACATGTGCAGGTCAATGCTCTTACAGAAGTACTGTTGAATAATGTTCAAACCTCCTAAATGTGAACAAATCCAAGTAAAGCCAGGGTTTATTCCTCCTGGTCTCCAGGTAGGTTAACTATCTCGGTACTGAGACTGAGCTCTGCTTACTACAGAGGTAATTTTCAGGTGGAGCTGAAGATAGACAGTGACAAACTGTGACAAACCGCTAATTGTGGTGAGGCTGTGTGTCGGTGATGGATGAACACCCCACACAGAGCACTCCATGCAAGGTTACACTCAATATTTTATAAGTTCCATGTGGGTAATAAAATGCTCCATCCCCTTCATTAGTGTCCTCTATCTCACCTTCCTTGTTCAGCTGAAACAGTGCTTAACGATGAACCATCTCCAGAGAACAGCATTTGGAAAATATTAATTCAGCATCAGATGCTTTAACAGGTCCAAGGCTGTTGTCAGGGTCACCACAGACACAGGACAGGTTCCTGTTCACCAGAGAGGGGTCACAAGAGGCATCTTCACAGGCTCTGCATATTGGCTGTAACTGTATTCATCTGAGCACCAGGATTCTTTTTTTATTAAGGGTACTTATCTCTCAAGGGGCAATACAACCCAACTATCCTCAGGAACGTTCTTGGTCTTTCACACCTTTAGCAGGTGACTGGCTGCCCAAGTGCTCACTAGCAGAGGAGAGGGTCAGTCCCATACCACTCCAACTCACCTCCCTGAGAACAGCGATGTCCCAGCTCACTGGGGAGTGACACAATGGCAGGGAAAGAGGCTTGGAGAGCTGTGCTGAGCAAACAGATCCTGTCCTGGAGCAATGGCGTCCTAGACCTGGGAGATGGAGCACGTGGGCAGCTCTGTGGCATGTGGGATGTGGCAAGCCAGGATGAGGAGCCCTGTCTCCCCCTCTCTGGGGATCCCATCAAGGGGATCTTCAGCTGTGTTCTTGTCTCCTATGAGGGCAGTGCAGCAGGGAGCAAGTCTGCATGGTGTGGGGCTGCCCCAAAGTGCAGACCAAGGCACGAAGGCTGCATTTGGATACACACACACACACTCAGCCCCGTTGCTGTGCCTGCTGCCATAACAGGGTGGCAACTTGTGCCCCCACACTTCTGAAAGCCAGCAGCTGAGAGAACATCTGTGTGCTTGCTCCACTGATGCAGAAAAAATACAATGATGGTCCCGGGTTTCTAGATTTCTGAGCATTGGATGAGAAAAATGGAGAGAAAAATAAAAAGGAGGGAAGAAAGCAGATCATTTGCTGGCTTGAGAGAGCCTGGAGAGCAGGTGGAAAGCTGCCTGCAGGGCTGGACAGTTGCTTGAAGGTGGCAAAGGAAGCTGGCACAGCGACTCCTGACGTCTGCCTTCTCCAAGCAGGTGATGAAGACAAGCTGTTGCCTCGATTCCCACAGTACATTTTCATTAAGCCCTGGCAGATGGCAGTGGAGGTCACCGCTTCCACACCATCATCCTTGCAGCAGAAAGGTGTCAGGGAATCTGACACCTCAATTACTAAATCTAGATTCACCCCAACAACATCCGTGGGGGAAAGAAGGGGGATCAGAAAAGCTGCTCTCCTGATTTCCATCAATCCTCACCTCTGAGAGAAAATCTGGGACGTGTGCATCCCCAATAAGCAACATCTTTGTGCCCAGCATTCTGACACAGGAGCAGCTGTGCTGAAAACAAGCCACAGACATCAGGAACACAGAAAATTAAGTCTTTGTTGAAATGAAACCAAGAAGCATCCATTGGAAGAGATATCTGTCATTAACACCCCACAGTGAAGTCACGGGAGGAGCTGTTGATCTTGCCCCAGCAGAGAAGTGCGTCTGACTCCTCTCTACTCTGTGAAACCTCAGAACACAGAGCGAAATAAACCTTCTGTTCACTTCACAAGGACTTCCAGGTGTGGGCCCAGGGCTTGGCTAACCCAGGGAGGAGCTGGAGCAACCTCATCACGGACCCTTCTGTGTTCAACATAAACCCCACACAAACCTGACACGCCGGTGAGAAGCAGCACTTTTTCTGAGAGCCCATCTCAGAGATTTCTGCCCATATATTTCAATCATTTCAGTTTTTCTCATCCCTAATATTACTACCTAGTTTGCTATTATTACTTTACTACTACTGATTCCCTCCTTTTCACTACTATCAAAACTCACTTCTGGAATCCCTACTATTATCCCTGGAAAGAAGAAGAAGAAATAAGATTCTGACCCTTACCAGAACTCAAGAAACAAGTGAAGACAAAGTCATTTATTCTGATTCTGGAATCTCATGATCTTTAGGGTACTATTACAAGTGTGAAATAATTATGAAATATCTCAGATTGGTGATTTTGCAGGATGTTTATTCATTGAGTTTCCTACCAAAAAACACATTAACCCATGAATAGATGATGAGTCAACTGCCCTACAGTACAGCCCAAGCCTGTGCTCTCTCTTTCAGAACTTCTCCTTTTAAACCCCAGCAAAAGTTGGGGGAGACACAATGGCGTCAGAAATATTTGGGAGATGAAAACTTCCAAAGTGCACAGCTCCAAAGGAAAAGACACACCAACCCAACTTGTTTTTAGTGAGACTTGTCAACTCTTTTACAGAAGTCTGAAAACACTTCTGAAAAGTTCAAAATATCTGGGGTTTGGCACAATAACACCCCTCTCCTCTCCCCCTTCCCCCTCATTTTCAGCAAACATTGCTAAATGCCAGAGTATTGGTTTTGGGGTTTTTCCCCCCAGAAATGTCCTTTTTCCCCTCCTTGTGTTCTGGAGATCGGGAATGGGAGAAGAATGCACTGCTTATGAGACAAAAGTTTCCACTTTGTTGAAAAGCATCTTTCTACTGAACTTAAACACAGACACAAGCTCTAGTTAGGTGTGCCCATCGTATCTGCTGCAGCCCAGGAGGAGTGGGGACAAAGGGAACCCCACAAGCGTAAGGATATCGAATCACACATTATCCCTGGTTTTTTGTTTGGTGTGGTTTTGCTTTTGTTGGGAAGGAGGGTAATAAGAAAGAACAGTTCAGTTCTACTGACCTCAAAGCCAGTGCTTTGTTAATGGGAAAAGGGAATGCTACAGCTGGGGCACTTACATATGCATTTTCTTAAGTGCTTGAAAAGCCATGGACTATTCCAGGGTTTTCCTGGAGGAAAAACGATCACAATCTGGCCTTTGTTATCCAGTTTGTTCTCCAAGAGTTCCTACTTGAGGGCCCCTGGAGCAGATTCTTGGAAGAGCTCCATTTTGCACCCCAGCCAAAGCGATCCGAGTTTCCGTATATTATTAGCACACAATGGAGCAACGTCAGCTCCCTTAACCCCACACCAGCCAGGGGGAGAGGTCCCCCATTGGGGGAAAACTGGTTCCTTCTCTTCTTGCACGGCCCTGATGCTCAGAGAGAGGAAAAAGGGAAAGGTGAAGGAGCAGAGGGTGGGCTGGAGGAATCAGAGAGTGGTGAGGCAAACACACAGCCCCGGTTCTCTGAAAGGAATGGTTTGATACCACTCTGCCCTCAGCTTCTTTTTGGCTTGGCCTTTGCCAGATTTCATTCTTGGCCTCAAAGCACAAGATGGGTTTGGTTAGAGGACACAAAGGAACGTGGTTCCTGTGAGTCATTTGCAGTCTCCACCACCGAGATGGGAAACGCGGATGTGGGCTGCAGGGCAAGGCTCAATCTGCAACGGGGCACGTCTGAGACACATACCCCAAGCTCCTCTTCCCTTCTGATGCTTAGAAGCTTTTGGGCTTAGACCACTGTGGTACAGCAGTACTGACTCCAGCTGCTCAGGAAAAAGAAAAAACACAATTAAAATAAAATGTCCTCATGCAAGAATTCAACTTTTTTGTAAGAAAAGCTCCACAACTCCAAAATTACAAATGTTTGCCAGCACAGCAGACATTTGCCAGCACATTTTTGATTTTTTGCCAAAATATTCTGGCCAAAACTTGGGAGAAAAACTCAAAATTGTCTATGGAAAGCAGATACTTCTCATGAAAATATTCATTTAGTCAAATCCCCAGGTTTCTACTGAAAGTCAGCTTCAGTGGAAAATGCTGACGAGCTCTATTATTGGCACAGCTTTAATTTTCCTTTGTCTGGAACAGACATGGAGAAGACAGCATCTGTCAAACGTCGTCTTTAGACTTATGTTATTATTTAGCCTGGAGTATTGTTCAAGGACTTCAGGAGAGGTACATGGCATCAGGGTGCTAGGTGCTGTGCATATCCATGAAAGAGAGCCCCTTCCCTAGAGGAATTATAATTTCACCACAAAACACAGAGGAGATAAAGAGCACAAGGTAATTTCAGAGGGGTCCTGAGCAGTGTGATGAGCAGAGGGACACCGCGCTTCCCCTCACACCTGCTCTTGCCTCGAATACTTTGTGCCCAGCCATACCACAGCTGTGGGAGCTCAGACCTCCCTCATCATGCAGCAAACTACCCCAGGTCCACAGGCAGCTGCAGAGGAGAGGAGAAATGGGTCCTGCTCTCCCCACCCTTCTTCCAGTTAAAAACATCCCTGGGATGGAGAGGAGAAAGCCAAGAGAGGCATCTCCACAACCCCCAAAGTGGAGATGCTGCTCGCTCCTTACCTTGGGTAGGAAGATCCTCTACCACCCACATGTGCTGACCCGATTGAGCCCACCTATTTTAACTCAGCCTTTTCTTTGGTTTGCTATTTTTTGGGGGCACAGATCCCACCCTGCCTGACTTAGTATGCAATCCCACTCTGTCTGCCACCCTCCCTTTCTGCCCACCCCACCCCCCAAAACACACTCTCCGTTGCTCCACGTGTGGATCAAACCAACACGACCAGTTACAAGAGAGTAAGCAGTTAGTGTAACAGTTAGTAACAGTTAGTTAGTGTGCTGGTTTCAAATAGTTTCCAAAATTGGTCACCCTCTTCTGTAAGAGATTAAAAAGGCATCACTGAGGAGGGAGTGAGGGGGAAAGAGAGCACAAGGAAATAAATAAATAAAGGTATATAGTTACTTTTGGTTAGTCTCAATGTGCAGCCCCGTCCCAGGGCGCCTTGTTCTGGGCTCATTTGAAGTATTAGTCACTTTTTCCATTAGAAGCTCTTATTCTAGGGGGATTTATAATGTATCTGTAAAATCGTCTCCAGGCTTTGCTTGGCATCTGAGCTCTGAATCCACGGACAGAATGTAAAGAAACTAGAGTGGTTTGATTTATTGGGACGGGGCACGGGGAGGGAGGGAATTTTTCCATGCTTGGTGGAAATAAATTCACATAGTGCCTTCAGTGCACAATCACTCACAGCTCCAGAAAACCCACTGTTTGGGTGCAATCTCACACTGGCATAGAAAAAGAAGCAAATCAATGATTTTTTTTTTTTTTTAAATATCTCCCAGCCTGAGACCCAGCCTTCATTTGTGGTCACCCAGACTTACTCCCTGTCATACCCCTCAGGTTCAGAAATCCTGCCCTTGACAAGACTTCTTCAACCCTAATTTCCACAGGGGACGTTTCTTGACCCTCTGCAGAGTCTTTCTTACAGAGTCCTGATATTTTTTTTTTTTTCCTGGGGAGGCTATGACTCATTTCAGTTTTGCTCTTGTTTCTTAATACACCACTGCCCAAAGGCAGCTGGATGGGAGGGAAGAGCAAGGGTTGTAGGTAACATCGGTACCTGAACAGCAGAGGTGTCCAGGCAAAGTGAGAACTGGGGGGTGACGACACCCTTGGGATGCACAAATCCTGGGCTACAAACACCCCACCACCTTGGTGTGGGTCCTGTGCTCCCTGCAGCACCGACCAGTGAAGCAAGAGCCTAACGTGGATGTTTCAAGGAAGCAATAACATAAAATGGGAACATAGCAAATTATTTATTCAAGCTACAGCTGTCCCTCCCCCCTTGATTAACAAACCGCTGGGGAGTCAGCCCTGATTTTCTTCAGACAGATGCATGCAGCTCTCCTCCTCGATCTCTGCCACCAGCGCTCAGTCCGTGGGGGGCTGAACATCTAGTTGGTATTCGCATTGTGTAGCAGCTCCTTGAATTCACTCTGTTGTTCTGCTCTTCAACTGGATCACAAACTTTTTCTTGGGGAGCACACACCACAATGATGAATGTGTTTGTTTTCTGGTGGTTTAGGGTTTTTTTCCCCAAGGAAACACTTGGGCTGCAGGGTGCAAACCCTTCCCCACACGCTCACCCAGCTGCGTGCACCTAATAACATGATCTCTACAAAGAATTGCAACTCAGGTCCCTAACTTGATTTTTTTTTTTTGGGGGGAGGTTGTTGTTCCATGTTTCAGTTCATCATTTATGAAAAGCCCCAGTGAAGCTGTGAGGAACAGACCTGAGAACCCCTAAAGAAGCGTCGGGGTGTGCTGCAAAACCCAAGTGGGACATCCCAGCGCTGAAATCCTCACCCCATCCAAGTCAGAGGCAAAGTGTCCACGGACTGTAGAGGAGCCAGAATTTCACCCCTGGGACTTCAGAAGTGGGAGACACAGTGCTTGGCAACACAGAGAGAAGGCAGCAAAGGGTTCAAAGTATTAAATGAAGCAGAGCAGAGACTTGGGAGGAACAAAGGAAGTTCATGTCCTTTTAATTTATTGATGATCTTGGCCTGATCAGTGTTTTGTTTTAACAGAACCCACCCTGAGCAGCAGCAAGTCCCGTGGGTCACTTGGCCCTACTGATGTGGAAGCGATGTGACTATTTGCAGACAAAGTTTGCTTAAAATTTCTTTTAAAAATAATGAAAAAGCACCAGGCTGGATCCCACCATCACCCCCAAGCACTTGCTGGGAACCAGCCAGGATCTCCTGACCTCACCCCATCGGAGCATGGCTCCAGGAATTCCCTCACCCATAGTTCACATTTTTCCAGCTCTACCAATTCACCCAGCAAGTGCCATGGGAAATCGCTACGGCCAAAGCATCCAAACTTGCTTAAGAATGAGCCAAACTGATTCTTTTCTTCAAGGAGGAGGGTCTTAAGGAAAATAAAATGCTGGGGGTTCTTTGTCCCTGTATCTTGGATACAAGAAAACTCCCACGCTTGTCAGAAATAAGAACAGCACCAGTAGCTCATGGCTTTTTCTCTTTCTTATTCTTTTTTTTTCCCTTCCCCCGGTGTGTGTGAGTGTGTGCTTTAAAGCAGGATGACACACTGATGGGTTTAAGAGACAGTGAGTGTTGAGGTGCCAATTTCTAACGTAATAGAAGGTACAGCTTCTTTCCTCTGCGATCACGGGTGAAAAATCAAAAGAAATAATCCAGGCGACTAAATACACTGCCCAGCCTTTCAACTTGCTCATAAATATGCCTAGCAAGATGCTTTGTGAGAGAAAACCCCACCACTTCCAGTCTGTATTTCAACGACCAGACAAACCTTCCAGCCGCATCTCCCGACTGCACCAGTCAGGGCTGGCAGCGTTGCATTCCCACCCTCGTCCCCTTCGATTTTAACCTGATGGTTTACATCTCAAAGCTAGCTGGTCTCCCCCCTCCCCCCGCCTTGAGCAGAGTGCCAGCTCACCGTCCCTTCGCAGAAATCACCCCACAAACACCTCCAAAACAAAGAGTTTTAACCAGACTCACCCCTTGGCACCAGCTTGCTACTCAAGAGAACTTAGCAGGAAACCTGCCCTTTCCTGCACGCTGCTAATGCTCCAAAACACCGCCGATTGGGAAGAAGTACGTGGAATTAAAATACCTAGATGCTGTCATTTCCTTTTTAAGGCTCGAGGAGCCCTGGAGCCCATTAGCTATTGACAAGAAGGGGACCCTCCAGGTCCAGCCTGGATGGATGCACGGACACTCGGGGAACAACCAGACCTTTGTTTATCATGTACACAGATGTCAAGGGGGCGAGGAGCCCGTGCCCACCGGGGACGACACTTTCCGCACCCCGGGAAGTTTCTTCCTAAATAAATATATTTGTAAACACCCTATCTATCCCGAGGAGGTCTGAAATGATGCCTCCCAAGCCCGCACAAAGCCCTGCCGTGCCGGCGAGCGGGGTAGGGGGGTACCGTCGAGCAAGGGGTGGGTGGGGGGATACCGGCGAGCGGGGTAGGGGCGGGTACCGGCGAGCCCTCTCTGGCAGCCGGACCTCAACGAGCCGGGAGGTACCGCTGGGTTCCGCACATCTGAACTTCGGTTTGCAGCATCGCCACCAAGCCCGCCGGGACTCCTGTGACGGAGTGATTTTTTTTTAGTTGTATTTTATAAGCCCGAACTTACGAATTGAGAACTTTTCTCCTTTTTCTTTCTTTTCTTTAACGTTTCTCGGAGTTTTAGGCATCACTGATTTCCCCCCGCGGAGCAAAGCGTCCCCGGAGCGCAGCCCGACATCCCTCCACCTTCCTCCTCCGAGATGAAGTTGAGGAGGGACCCGGAGCTATTACCGACCCGGGGGCAGCCGGCACCGAGCCGCTGGAGAGAGGAGGAGGAGGAGGGGGCTTTTGTTCCCATCCCCATCCCGGGGAGCCGAACCCCCCGTTCTCCGCCGTTCTCCCCCGAGCGCTTCCACTTACCAGCTGCAAAGTGCAGAGGAAAATCAGGGTGCAGCGCCCGGTGCAGCATCCCATGGTCCCCGAGCAGCGGGGCAGGGGCAGCCCGGCTCGCCGCGGCCCCGCCGCCGCCCTGGGGTTCTCCGCGCCCCGGCCCGCAGCCGCCGCTCGCCGCCGCCGCCGGGAGCGAGGCGGGAGGGGAGGGAGGGAGGGAGGGAGGGAAAGAGGGAAGGAGGAGGGAGGTCGCGGCGGCTGCCGGAGCCCCTCCGGGAGCCGGGGAGGAGGCAGTGGGGCCACAGCTTAAAAGGGCAATGCCCCGCCGGCGGCTGCCGTCCCAATGCTGGCGGGGCTGGCGGGGCGGGGGCTCGCTGCTGCTCCCGCCTCTCCCCCATCTCCCGCCCCCCGGAGCCCTGCCAGGCGCGGTGTGATGCTCCCGGCCCCTCTCCCCCGGCCAGCGCCCTCCCCCGGGAGGCTGAGCCAGGCAGCGCAGCCGGGGGCAGCTCTGTTTCCCTACCCCTGATTTTTTTATCCCCGACGGGACGCGTTTCCCCGGGCGGTGCCGGCTCTGTACGGGCAAGCTGTGTGCAGAGGGGACAGAATCCTTCGGGCATCCTAGGCGACGGGAGTCAGGAGGTCCTCTCCCCCTTCCACACATGCCCATCACCTTCCTCCCTTCCCTTACAGATGCTGGCACGTTCAGTGTAAAAGTCATGAAGCCCAGAATTAACCTAGAATACAATGGCTCTTCCCACAAAATTTGTCAGCAAGAGGGCACATGGATGACAAACTAAGACAAGGAATTATTTAAAATGCACGTATTTCAAAGTATATACCCAGGTTTGTCAATGAATCACAGTTGACTACTAGCAGAGGAATGAAGGGGAGTATCTCTCTTCTTCCAAGAAGAACGTCTAACTGAGCAGCAACTAGGATGCCCTAGCCATACCCTACTTCTGCAGAAAAGCAACTGAGGCTACTTCAATAGTAAATGATCGAGCAAATCCACAAGCGCACAAACACCTCCTCTACACACTCATGTCCTTCACAGTGCCTCCAGCCCAGAAGGAGAAGCAGGGTCCAGAAGACATGGGATGATGCCAGCCCTCCCTACCATATGCATTTGTGGTCAGCCCGAGGAGCAGGACACACACCACACGCTGTGATTGGGACAGACTTGTTGCTAAGCTCAACACAACAAGATAAGAAGCTTTGAGACAGACTCATCTGATGACGACTCTCTTTGCAATCCCCAGTGCCTTCACCGGCTGTGTGACAGGTTGCCTCCTTGCTCTCAGACTTGTTCCTTCTTCCTCTGAAGCAGGTCAAGGTTTTGCTTCTGCCTCCAAAGCAGGGTGTGACTTCATATGGTGTGCAACCACTTCTGCTTTCCTTTTAAACAAGCACCCCACGCTGCTTATTACGGTGGTGTGAGAAGGAGACAGCAGCTGAAATGACTGAGGCTCTAGCATTCCACATTGCCTGACTACACCCCAAGGATGCAGGATTAGTCCTGAAGTGCTATGAATGTTAAAAACCCTTTTATTAACAACATTATTGTTATTCAAATCAGCTACGGGGAACAACAGAACAAACAAACAGGCAAACTCTGAATACCTAAGATTAGGAGACAGATTCTAAATTGATCACAAATTCTACTGGTTTGAAATGGTAAAGTACATTGATTATCTGCCCCATGCACTGCACATAACCAGGGCATCAATGAATGCAGTCAGATACTATAAACCACATTTTATTATAAGTGAAAGGAATGCACCCAGAGAAGAAACCAATTTACTTCATTCAGGAAGCTGTGGACTGAAGAAGCTGTGGCAGTATATGTATTCCCAGGAAGAAGGTTTTTGGGTAGTGGAGGCAATAAGAACAAAGACATAGGGCTTTTTTAATGAATGCAGGTGAATCATTCCTTACAAACTGCAGAGGAAAGTCTCACCTTGCATGGCAGGTTCAAGCAACCCCCCATCAGAACTAAAACGGGAGCTTGAGGCTGCTGGGCGCAGGCTGGGGTTAGGCTGGTTTGTATTATGTGCTCTGGACACTGCTGAGAACAGCATGGGAAAGGCCAGGCTGCAGCTGTGCAGGTTAGTACCTGGCCTTTGCGCCGTTTCTTAAGGCTTCCTGCATCTCCTTTAGAAGCCTCCTGCTCCTAAACCCCCCTATAAGCGCAGCTATTTTCCAACCCAGTTGTACTACAAAGGAGGCATCGTGTGAAACAGCAAAAGGTTTTGCTGCTGAAATACCAAGTTTGACATAAACAGGATTTTTTCTGCCTGTGTTTTTATCTTGAGAAGCTCAACAGAAGGCAGCGTGTGTTGGCTGGGACTCCACATGCTTCCAAAGGAAAACACACCAACTCTCCTTAGCTTGTTAAGAAAGGTGAAGCCACAGGGATAACGTAACC
Organism: Hypotaenidia okinawae; assembly: GCA_027925045.1. Taxonomy (NCBI): domain Eukaryota; kingdom Metazoa; phylum Chordata; class Aves; order Gruiformes; family Rallidae; genus Hypotaenidia; species Hypotaenidia okinawae. The sequence goes on from BSDF01000016.1 coordinate 14,341,802, forward strand.
TGTATTTCAAAGACAGAGACTTAAACCAGAGCCTGATCCTGTAATCCCCATTCGTCTGATTTCTTATCTGCATTGGTATAGCAGGAGCCTGGGCACAGAGGGGATTTGCCTTTAAGCATCCAAGTAGCCTCACTGGTTTTACTGGTGCCCCTCACATCTTGAAAGTTGGACACTTGCTTCACACAACCAAGTTGGACACTTGGTTGGTGCTCAGCCTCTTCTGATTGTGGGCACCAGTGTAGGTGCATTGAGCTTGTGTTTCCTGCTGACAGGTTTGGGTTTTTTGGTTACTCTTTGCAGGCCAATAAAAAAAGTCTCCTGCAGACTTCCAGAAAACCCTTTATTTCCATGAGATGAAATATTGACTTAGCTGAATTTGGACCTAAATCAATAAAACATGTAGGTCCTAATTTGGTTTCTTCAATTAGCATGTGGATTAATGAGGTGCCATTGGATGGTGTTCATCTGCCATCACTGATATACGACTACACAGTGGCACTTGGCTTGGCATGGCCACAGCAGCTGCCAGCACCTCCTAAAAATGGTGCAAAGCTCTCATGGTTCTGCATTCCTGCATGAGATCCACAGGGCCACACATCTACCCTGAGAGTTTAACTCAAAAAAGCAAACTATGAGTTTAAATTTATTAAAAAAAGAAAAAAAAAACCCTCAAATTGCTCAGTATCCTGAATTTTTGACTTGCCAAAGTATAATCTCATCCTCAGCTTTTGCCAGGAAAAAATGTCACTTTGAGAGCCCACTGGGGATGTCGGGAAGGATTTGTCCTGATTAAGAGGTTGTGCTTGGGGTCTGAGGGATTTTCAGCAGGGATACTGATCCCTGTGTGTACGTACACAGAGCAAGGCAATGGCAGGCAGCTCCCTCCCTCTCCATCAGACAGCCATCAGGAGAAGATCAAGGCAAGCAGTCATTACTGTGATCCTCTCCAAATGCTGTGCCACAGGTATGTTTAAGAGATTCTAGATGTTTCTTTTTTCCTCTAATTCCCAAGGATGCCCATGAACTTTAAGATCTTGATGCACATGTTGGTCGCTTCCTGACTTCATGGAGGGAATGAACAGTTGAGAATCTTCCTCAGGTTCAAATGATGCTCCAGAGACCAAACATCCCTGTTCCCACCTAGTGTTTGAATCAGGAAGCTCTTCCCATCCAAATTTCTTTGCTAAGTGGACTTGTGTGGATACAGCTGCTCTGCTAGAGGAGATTAACCTGCAACAATGGGACCTTGTTATCACTTGTTCTTGGCTGGTTACATCCAAATTACTACTTGAAATCACAGGTTTGCTTCAGAAGAACTCAGGAAGCAATGTCAGCAAGCTTGAAACAAAGCAGCAGTATCTTACCACAGCTTGTTATCTCTCATATCCGCAGCCTCCTCGCTCTGACAGATCAAGATGAGCAATAGAGGCTGGGTGTATTAGCTGGGGACACGTCTCTTCACAGCCCAAACCCTGTAATTGTCACAGCTGCTGAAAGCTGTAGATGGTCTTACGTCCCATGATACACGTGGGGTGCATTACTCCCCCCAGCTCGTTTATATTCACCTCCTCTCCAGTTTAATAACCTCATCTGTGTCACGGTGCTGTTACAGATGTCTGATCAAAGGCGGTGATGTCAGAGAACTTCAACCTTACGGATGCCGCAAAACATGCCTGTCCCGGGGCTTCATGACCTTATGAGCTCATCAACCAGCCTGCTCCCCTCCTTCAAGGCAGGCAGCTGCCCTCCCAAGGCAGCACATCACGCCGTATTTCTTTATCACAAACCAGAAGTAAAACCCACTGCCAGTTGCCTGACTGATGGCAGTTTTCCACTGTGAGCAGCAGTATTTCACGGGGGACACATTCAAAACGATCAATTGGGAAGTCTTCACGTAAGAGGTGGGTGAGCTGTGAAGCTTCCTGCCACAGGACATTGTGGATGGTTAAAACATAAATGGTTACAAATGGGTTAGGATAAATCATCTTCCTGTGTGGGAGGAGGAAAGTGCACTAGTCTCCGTCTCCTTGAAGGAGAACTTTGAGGCAGTGATGGGACCTAACCGCCAGTGACCAGAGATTGCCACCGCTCACCTTGGTCTGGCTGTAAGAACTGGACTTGGTGATATTCCCACATGTCTTACTGAAAACTTTTTACATAGAAAACAGTTGCTGAGCCAGCTAGAAAAAGAGGGAGTTCATGAGAAAAAGGGCAAGGACTTTTGACTTTCTAATTTTAAACTTGTAATTTTTTTTAAACCTGGGGTAAAAACTAGAGACTTGTTACAGAGCTCAGCTGCTCTGGGACTGAAGCCAGCCAAAGCCAAGACTATCAAAGTAGGAGACCTAAGAGAGGTGGCAACAGCACAGACACGTCCTTCTTGTCTCCAGAGGGACCACACAGGCAGAGAAGCACAAACTGAGCAGCACAGCAGTGAGACAACCCTCAGCAGGTGATGTCCAAAGGAGCCGTGCTCTTCCCCTCCTTTTGTAGCTTGGTGAGAAACATCCCTGTGAGAGCAAAATTGTTCTCAGCACTACACAAGAAAGGAAACAATCTCAATGTCTTTTATGCTTTGAAATAGTTCCCCAGCAGCCCAGGGCAACCTGTAAAATTTATCAGAGCTGGTGTGTGAAATCTGTCATTTTCTCTCTGATCCCTGTGAAGTCTTGGATGTTGGAGGGGGGAGGCAGCTCCTAATCAGCATTTCTACACCACCATCATCTACATTCTGCATTTGTAATTCCCTAATATTAACTTGCTGAGCTGCACAACAAATTCTCCTCACGCTTTGAAGAGGAAGTGGAGGATGGCAGAGGTGGAAGGCAGATTCTCTAAGCTCTCTGGTATGTCAGAATAACAGCAAGGTGAACAATATGTCCACATCTAGCTGCTTTGGGTACCTTGTTTGTATGATCAAGGGCTTGTATGAAGGAAACGTGACTGGTATCATACCATGCTGCATTTTTCACCCCCTGGATCAAAAGCACAGGCACCCCTTTACAGCTACAGTGGAGTCAAGGTTCAAATTCATGCTTTTACAGCTTTAATAAGATGCTTTGAAAATTTCACCATAACACCCCCCAAGCAGCCTTTCAAATAACTCTTTTTGTACTTCTCCATGACTGTACAGGAAAGACAGAGAGACAGAAACACCCTGGAACCTGCCAGCATTTTTGTTAGTCTGAGGGGGGTGCCTTGTGCCATGGACCACCACCTCACGTGAGCAGCAGCACAGAAAAGCCTCCCTCCTTCATTGAAATCCCCATTATGTCTTATTTACAACCTGGAGGACAGGAACATGAAACAACCACTGAACTACTTTGGGAAGAGCTGCTTAAATTAAGGTCAGAGCAGCTCCAGGATTGCATGTCAGCAGTCCTGAGTAAATGGCCTCGGGTAGGGAATGCGCAGTGCCCGAAGGGTTAATTCAAGCAGGAGAAGCAAGCTGTCACAGCTGACATCCCAGCATCTCAGCCCATGCAATCTGAGGAGCTGGCATGACTGCAGTCACATTTCCAGCTGCAATTTCACTCGGCGGTGTAACCAAGAAGTAATTCAATGCAGCTGCCAAGGTCCCTGGGTATTGATACCAAGTGATTATTCAAGGTTTCCATGCAACAGTTGCATTTCTCAAATGATAGGACAAAAAGGGAGCCTAACGGGTGAGAGCAGTCCCCAGTTAGTCCCCAGTTTTGGGCAGTGGCTTAAGGAGCTCTAGTTTAGACAAGCTGTTCCACAATTTGCTTGGGAATGATTTTTTCCCTCTCAAATGATTACAAACTTCCCCATGTCAATTTAACAACCCTCATGCGAGGCGATGGAGAAGAAATCAATAAGAAGTTTCTTTTAGAGTGCCTTTTGAAGGACATCTACAGCAGGGCATGCACGAGTGGAAGGTGAGGTAGGCATTATGAAAGCTGCAGTCAGAAGCTATTCAAACACACGTGCAAAACAGAGCTCCTTCTCTGCTGTGTTTTCAGTGATACTCTTTCCAAACCTGACCAGTGAGAGATAATATACATTCGGTGAGAGATAATATACATTAAGAAGTCAGTGGTGTCAGGTGCCACCAGGCTGAAGGAACATTTTTAATGGGCATTTGCTTGAGAAGGAATTAATTGCCTTAGAAATAAGCCACTTGAACCAGCCTCCCAAAGTTTATTCTGCATGTCCACGGAGTAGATACAGGCAGCAAGCAGCACTTCCAGGCTTTACCTTCCATCCTGGCCCATGCTAGATGGTTGCTTTGCTGGCTTTGATTGACAATGATACAAACTGTGATGTGCAACACACGCATGTGACAGTAGCACAAAACTGAAGTTGTGTCTTGTAATAGCTACTCATTCAAAACCAGCTTTTGCTCTTCTGTTTGCTGTTTTAACATCAGAGGTAAGGCTTCCTGCTGTCTCATATGAAGACTGCAAATTTTGTCTCATTCCCCAAATGAAAAAAATGTGCATAGGCAGAAGGTCTGATGGGGGTCTCTAAATACAAGTAGCTGCTTAAGCTTTTCTTCAGCTCTGGCTATGAAGTGGAGAAACATAATGAGAGAGTGTCTTAGTAACCTGATTGATAGTAGGAATGCACACATTAAAATGCACTTCCAGCTGCATGGAGAAGCGGGCAGGTGAGCTCAAATCAGAAGTGAATTCTCTATAAATATGCAGTGGAGCAGTGGGGGTTGATTACTCTCCTGATCTTGCCTGTACCTCGAAGAGCTGGACATGAAATTCAGCTCTGGAGCCTGCAATGTGTGATCCACAGGGTAGGCGGGACTCCTTGTTTTAGCTATAGGACTTAACTCCTGCCTGAACTCCAGCTTCTCTTGCCTGACCATCAGTAGGGCTGTCCTGGTAACTGGATGTGCCAAGATACCTCAGGAAATCTATCAGAAAAGCCCTTATATCTGGGTTTCTCAGCTGAAAAGGCAAGACAAAGTAATGTTCCCCTGTGTACCAAGAGGGAAGTGATTGTTTTATTAAGTGCATGTGGCATGTCTATAACCTAACGGCAGTATTCATTGTGGCTGGGTAGGGTTGCTAAGCTGTGGCTGCCAAATGCAATGAATATCAATAGCCTGAAATGCTATAATTAATAACAAATAAAGCTTGTTTATTCAGCATAATAAATAAAAAGTTTAAAAAATTTCAATAATAAAAAATAAACATTCAATAGCAACGGATGTTTCATCCCAGGGCAGAAAATATTTCACATCTTATTTTCTAATATTTTTAAACATGACATAATGTTAGCAGGAATGAGCTTCTGTTAAGATTTATAAAAGGAGACACCACCGAAATCACACCAAGTTCTCAAGCCCACTACATTGAAAATGAGATCTAGACTTTGATGGCTCGAGTGATACCCTGCCTCCAGTTCACAGGGTGCTGTTGGGACCCTGCAACACACAGGACCAAAAAACCCTCCAAGAAAAGGCTGTTATCACATTCCCATCAATTAACAAGACTACTCAGGGAGCTAAAAGGGCCGAGTTGGACTTTTATTATTATTATTCATGCAGTCATAAGTAATGACAACATAGAACTTGGATGGTGACATTTATCATACAAACAGGTCTACTCCTTGCTCAGTCTTCAGATTTATTAAATGGATTTATTTAACAAGGGTATCTACATTCATTTTCGTTCTCCCTCAATTTAAGCCTTGTGACATGCTGCACATTACCCTGATATAGTGGCTAATCTCAGGTCTGTTGGGAGAGAAAAAGACTATAAAAATCCATGGCTTCTCAGTCCACCAGAAGAGTTGCTAGTACCAAGTATTGTATTCAGCCCACATAGGTGTTAAAAAACAAGCCAAAACAGTGGATTGTGGTTTCTCTTTTCCTTTAACATTTAAAGAGTGATGAGGAATCCCTCCCAACCCCATGCTCATGCTGTCTGGTATTCCAGAAGTTACTTTTTCAGGTATTTTTGTGGAATTTAAAATAAATGGTAATGCCGCTTTATGCCAGGGACTGAAATATTTAATAGCCAAAATCAAGTCTTATGAATAGATTACAAAGGGTTCAGTTTGAGTATTATCTACTCATAGCCAAGTAAAATGATTGCTCAAAAAGACTGTGCCTGCTTATACTTTATTATTTCATTCTGTAATTTGTCCTTTATTGTCACATTTCATACGTCTTCAACAGTAGGTGTAACAATTATAGCAATGGCAATCGTTCTAAAAATATTGTAAATTAGTTTTAAGCTAGAATCAATACATAATGGGAGAAAGGGAGGAAGTAGGGAAGACAATGCAGGGTGTCTCTGTAAAGGTTTCTTGTTGGTGTTTGTCGTGGTTTCCCCCGGCTGTGGGCCGAGATCCACACAGCTGCCTGCTTCTTAAAGTAAAAGAGCAGGGGAAGAGGGAAAAAGGGGGGAACAAGGGAAGGGAAAAGGAAGGGGCAAATAACTCCAAACCCAAGAAACTAAGAGGCCCGTGGGTTGGGATAAGGAGAGTTTACTAAGAGAACAGAAAGATCAAATATCCCAATGCTAACAGGACTTTAGAGCAAAAGAAGATGAAACTCTTGATCCCCAATGCAGTTTCTCCCCGACCCACACAACTCAGGCCGGACCACCCAGAGCTGTCCCGGAACCCGACCGTCCCCCCAAGCAGCACGCGTCCCGCCGCCGCCCCTCTTCTTCCTCCCCTCAGTCCCCTGTTCTCCTGGGCAGGACGTCATTGCCATGGAATACTCTCTTTGGCCCATCTGGGGCACCTGTCCTGGCTTCGCCCCTCCTTTCTCAAGAATAGAGAAATAGAAGAAGCTAAGAAAGTCCTTGACTGTCTGACTGCAACTAAGAACATCAGGGTGTTCTCAGCACTGCTTTCATTGTAACTCCCAAACACAGCATCCCATCAGCTGCTACAAATGAAGTTAACTATCCTGACTGAAACCAGGACAGTGTTAATTATTACACTTGCCACACATTGCAGAGATGGGAAGAGAGCTATGCACCCATCCCCAATTCCAGGAATGGAGCAAACTGGATTTGCCAAGGAATGGTGTGCTAAGAAAGGCAAATGTTTGTGGCCTCCCTTCATTCCCACAGACAACCAGACAGCCCCATCCTGCAGGCTCCTCTCACATAGGTCTGTCCTTGCTGCTCTCTGCACATGATGGGTTGAAGACGACTCCTGGTTCAGAGTAAAATGTAATGCTACTGTAGTGAGAACAGAGGAGCAGTTTTGTGCTGCTTTGGCGGTAGCAGTTCTGATCGCAGAAAGACAAAGCTGCCACGGCGAGTTTGCTGCTCAGACCGAGCACGAACAGGCGTGTGTGGTAAATCAAGGCCACGAGAAGCATCAGTCTCCTAACCCTGCACCGCCACGGAGGGAAAATGTTGCCCAACACCGCTCCCCTGAGGCTGTGAGCGCACACACCGCAAGCGCACTGCACACCCAGGCTGGCTGCCGAATCGCCACCGACACCAACCAGCGGACTACCTACCCTGAATTACAACTGAAAAACTAAGATTAATATTCTCATTAGATCCGATAATACAGCATCTGTATGATGAGATGGCCATCTGTAGTTATGACCATACATATATGCATGTAACTTCAAGCACTGGAATCACTTTAATTTCAGCACAGGACAAAATGTGCTGCTCAGGCAGAGCCTGTGAGTGCTGCAAAGTCAGAAGTGTGTGGCTTTAGAGAGCCACAGAAGGGTGTGCATCCCTGGGGGGCAGGTTTGAAGACAAGGTTACAGCCCGATATAAGAACCAATCAAATTGAGCAGCTAAGTTCCATAGGTTGCTATGTTTTTTGGGGTTTTTAATTTATTTTCCAAAGCTCTTCTTGTATCTTTATGCCTTTAAGTTCCTTTACAGATATTTGACTCCATATATTTGCAGTTCCATGTTTAAATGGTCCATTCAGATTAATAATAATAAAAATGAGTTCTGCAAGCCTTACTTAACAGAAATTTCTCTCTAATGCATCACCTGCATAAACAGCCATCTCTCATCTACTGTTGCAGTACAGATTCCTGTCCTGGCCATACAGTGAAGCTCAGACTGGAATTCATTTGGAATTCCACACCTGCATAGCGGGGTTTCCTTTACAGTGTTTTTGTTCTGTCTCACAGTGGGTACATAACACTGGGCTTGTTTTTGCAGATTGCCTATAGTTTGATTCCCAAAACTGTAGGAACAATGCAGCTAGGTGTACTATGACCTTTTATCCCAGCTGTCTGGATTAATTTTAATTTTAGTAGAAGTTTAGTGTTTGCAGGAAGAAGCTGAATGCTACCCCAAGTACACATACAGGTGACTCCTGTTGAATTCAACAGATCATAGAATCATAGAATTGTAGGGGTTGGAAGGGACCTCGAGAGATCATCGGGTCCAACCCCCTGCCAAAGCAGCTCCCTAGGACATTTCACTCAGATAGGCGTCCAGACGGGGCTGGAATCTCTCCAGACAAGGAGACTCCACCACCTCCCTGGGCAGCCTATTCTAGTGCTCTGTCACCATCACTGTGAAAAAGTTTTTCCACATGTTGGTGCGGAACTTCCTATGCTCCAACTTGCAGCCATTGCCCCTTGTCCTGTCTCCACAGACACTGAAAAGGGGCTGGCTGATTCCCCTGCATCCCTTGCTTAAGATAATTGTAAACATTAATTAGGTCCCCCCTTAGTCTTCTCTTCTCAAGGCTGAACAGCCCCAGCTCACTCAGCCTTTCCTCATAGGGGAGATGCTCCAGGCCCTTCATCATCTTCGTAGCCCTTCTTTGGACTCTCTCCAGGAGATCCCCGTCCTTTTTATCCCAGGGAGCCCAGCACTGGACACAACACTCCAGGTGGGGCCTGACCAGGGCAGACTAGAGGGGGAGGATCACCTCCTGTGACCTGCTGGCCACACTCCTCCTGATGCCCCCAAGATCCCATTGGCTCTCTTAGCCACCGAGGCACACTGCTGGCTCATGGCCACCCTGTCACCCACCAGGACCCCCAGGTCCTTCTCCACAGAGCTCTTCTCCAGCAGGTCATCCCCCAGCCTGTACTGGTAGAAACAGTTGTTCCTTCCCGTAAGATGTAAGTAAGATGTCCATATATCCCTAAGGTAGTGTGGCCATTCACAGTCTCTGGTTTTGTCTGACTGGTTTTTAGGTTTCCAAGGTGAAGTTTGCTAAAGCCAATGGGAATAAATATCACTTAGTGTTTGTTTTCAAGGACACCACATAAATTGTCCTCTGTGCTATAACTTTTTTTCCTCCTTTTGTAACTGGCATTTAGGAATAGTGATTATTGTTCAACACCAGCAACCCTAATCTCTATTTTTCAGCTTCTGATGTCTGAAGTTCCACTGGCATGATCTGCTCTGTAAAATTCATGAAAAAAAGAATGCATTCCAGGTACACAGACTACTGATTAGTTTATGCTTGTCAGTGATACGGGGCTTTCTAACAAGATGCTTGCAAAGGGTTAAAGGGTGCTTGCTAACAAGATGCTTGTTAAGGAAGGGCTTACTTACAGGATGGTTTGAAGTGCCATAGTGGTTATGTCAGAGGTGACCCTGCATAAACAATGTCTCACTTGAACAACTCCTAGTTAGGCTTGAGTGATTAGTGTTCTTGAGATAATTTAAAGCGGACCCAGGACTGATAAGGAGGAAGCATCCCAAGGAAGGTGGTGCCTGGGATAGATAAGAAGGAAACATCCCAAGGATAACTGTGCCCATCTGGAACAATCACAACTGCGCATGTGCCAGGGGAAGGAGGTGAAAAGTTCAACCTGATGAAGACTTCAAGCCTTCATCACCAAGACCCCCTGACAACCACCACCATGAGATAGCGCGTAGCTGCAATTGGGAGGAGTTTATGGAAATGACTTCTTGGGACTCATTTTAATACGAAGCGGGACAGGTTATGCATATGTACTGGTGTATTGCCAAGTGCCATGAAGAGGTAACACTCTATTGTATATAGTTAAGGTGAATTGCCATGTTTGGTGTGCACGTCTGTGGTGGAGCGATCCCCGTGCACCTATAAACATGCCTTCTTTATAACTCTTTGTGAGTTGTGAAGTCAGTTTCCGTGCATCACTGGGACAAGATGAACGTAGAGCAGCCTTCACACTTTCAGAGATCATTTTCCCTGTTCATTGTCTATCAGTGGAATGGAACAACAAATAATGAATGAATATCAGAAAATTGTGGCAAGCACAGATTAATACAATTGAATGGCAGAGTTGCTACGTATCCAAGATTTTACCTTTCTTTTGTTTGCTTCTTTGGGGAAAGGAGGAGACTACTTCATTAGTTTCTTTTTCCCTATGCTTTCTATAACTACAAGATAATCCAGCCAGATGAAATTCTCTTGCTATTCCCTGTTGTAACTTTATTTTGACTAGCAAGAACCCCAACAAATTAGGAAAGTCTGCTGCAACCATGCAGGATGGTCTTGTACAAAAGCTTTGTAGGAAAACTGGCTATAGCTCTTCAGATTTCCTAGGTTTGATATGGTCAGACGTTGCTTCTGGGAGTTAAGTTCTGAGAGAGAAAATTTAATAATATTTAAGAAGTGTTTAAGTTTGTTTAAAAGATTTTTAAAAATATATTTTAGCAAAGCACACAAAAATCCAGACAGAAACACATAAATATAAAATATATAGGAAGGAACCTCTGGTCCACTCCCTGCTTGAACTAGGACCAAGGTTGGGCCTTGTCCAGTTGAGTATCTTCATGAATGGAGATCCCACGGCCTCTTCAGGCACTGTTTGAGTGTTGATGACCACCAAAGTGACTTTTTTCCCCTGTTACCTAATTGAAATTTCACTTGTAGGATCTTTTGCTTCTTGTCCCACATCCTGTCACTGTGCACCTCTGCAAAGACTATGTCTCCATATTCTTTATATCAGGCAGCTGTGGACAGCATCCCTGTGACAGACCCTCCTTTGCCTTCTCTTCTGCAGGCTGAACAGAACCAGCTCACCCTTTTACCGCATGTCCTTTGCTCCATCCCTGATCATCTTAGTGGCCTCCTGTGGACTCTGGCACATCAGTGCCTATGATTCAGGGGTCTGTACCTTCTTTACCTTATGTAGCCCCTTGTGCCAGGGCACCCCAATGTCTCCACTAAAAAGAACAAAAACTCCCAAGCTATCAATCCTGTTGAATAAGAGATCAAGTTGTGTGTTTCACTGAGTCCATCCCTTGGAGCTGCAGCATTACATTTCTGAACAAGAACTCTGACCCAAACCTCCAGACTTTGACTGCAAGGAAGCTAACAGGCCCAGGCTTTCTATATTCCTTGCTGAGTAGTAACCTTGCTCATTCACCCTGTTTATTTTATCCAACCTTTCCTATGCTCAGTGTGCACTAAGTAACTGGGCAGCTGAATAAGACTTAAGGTGAGTAACAGCAAGGGGCAGGAAGGTTGCTGTACCAGTCCCATCACATACAATTAACATACCTGGTGCAGTACTCATTATTTCCCAGATTGGATTAAGGGAGAATTTACTTGGTTAAACTTGCTCTGCAAGACTTGGGGCTTGGTCTTCAGTTCACTTTATGCTCATGCTTGCTTCAACTGAGAGAGGGAGGAGAAGATGATGTTGGACTGACTTACTACCAAGCCAGAGCCTCAGGCTCTCAGGGACTGAACCAGCCACTTGTGTAACAAGCTGGCCCCCAGATTCCTCTTAGAAGCATAACCTGGTGGTTCTTCTCTTGTTGGGGATAAATGGAAAATAAGAGCCTTCTAGCTTTTGCTTCAGTTCATGCTTGCACTGCTTGTACAAACAAGCATGTTCACAAGTAAATAATGTCTAGTGTTCCAAGATAAATATAGCCCCCATTTGAACCTTTGGACTAACCGTACTCTTTCCAAAAGGCACCAGCTTGATCATACCAAACTCTTATTCAAATGTTGGGAGTCCTCATTTGCAGAAAAGCCAAAACAAAGGCTTTCTGCCCTGTGTTGGGTACTTAATGATGGAAGTGGGTGGTACCATCAAGACAAAGTCAGGACATGGTAATGTGCAGAGGTTGTTACTGAGGAGAGGGGAGAAGAAAGTTGTCTAAGGTGAATCTGGAGTGTCTTGAATTTAATACCACTGGGGAAAATGGTATTATCATTATGCTAATGCTTAATACAGTAATATGAATGTTGCTGTGAACTGAACTGCCTCTCCAGTGGTGTCATTCTGTAGTGCTGCACCAGAGAGGGAGCAGGAAGTTGCGTTCTGAAGGACTTTGTGCGAACAGGAGGCAATACATGCATGTGTCAGAGTTTATGCTTGTGGCAGGGAGGGAAATTTCACTTGCTGCATTAACGGGAACACATTTTTGAGTACTTAAGTGTGTGCCTACGCTACACGTAACAGCACTCTATTAACAGCCAGTTTAGAGCATGAACAACCAGGGCTCTAGTCCACACAGCCCCGCTAAGCTAAAGCAGCAGTGTGAGTCATCCAGCCTGCGAGTAAGGAGGCTTATGCAACCTTCAGCTGCTGGCTAGGGCCCTCACATGTGGTGAGGCTGCAGAGCAAAGCACTTCACTTAGAAGACACCAGTGCTGGCATCACTGTCACAACTTCATTGGGCACCTTGTGTCATTTACCATGATATGATCTAACTGGATCATCAAACGCTGCCAGCCTCCCTGCACAGAGTGGCTTGTGCTAGCTGAAATGGTAGTTATGCCATACCTCTTTCATCTGCATCATTGCCCATGGAGATTTTTCTTCACCCTTTATCAAACCTCTATGCAGGATAAAACATCAGTTTCCTTATTCAGGGTGTTCCTGAACGCTGCCAGCATGGTACCAAAATGTTTTATAGGCAGACAATTTATTTTTGCAATGTGTACGTAAGTTTGTGGGAAAGTGAAATCATTGTCTGCAGTTTATGGGTAAGGGTGACTTGAGGTACATAATATAAGGTCAAATGTTCTCATTGCTTGTGGGTACTACTTTGAGACATGCAGGCTTTGTTTTGTCAAGGCTATCTGGCACTGTGCTGCACTTTCTCAGGTCAGTGATGTACTCTGGATTTCACGCAGCCTGCCAGAACAATGCTCAACAATAGGAAACAGCAGAGGATGCTTGTCAGGGGCACCTATAAAATGAACATGCAATTAATGACTGCTTGTGCAAAGCCTCCACTAAGGGAGTGAGCCAGCACCCCAAGGGGCTGCTGTGCTATGGTAGGAATAGAACCCATGCTCCCTGCTCCTGCAGCACTGCAATGACTATCAGACCATTCTTGCCACTCTGATACCCACCTAAGTAAACCCTTCTTATAGTGTATAGAATACATAGATTACCCCAGTCAAGAAACTTTGTGTCTTTGTGTGGAGTACCTGTGTGAAGCATCACCTGTATTATACAGAAGTTTAGACTGATGTTGCCTCCTAGTCTTGAAACCCACGGTACTTCCTAGCCATGCCAGCGTGCACAGTCTTCTATAGTTCTGAAAAAACATCATATTCTCATAATTTTAAAGTTATTTTTCCCTGAGTTTCACAGCTGTTCACTGACTGTGAGAGATTTAAATTTACAGTGCAGAACTTCCCTACTTGAACTACTACAGTGAATGAATCAGTCACAGGATGTATAACATGAATAACATCCTGTTACAGTTCACATACTCTGTTAGGCAGTGATGTTCCCTACTCTTCTTTTTTCTGTTCCTTCTTCACTACAGTCTGTTCCCTCCATTTTGTGCCTATCTTGTGCCATCTGGTGTCTCAAAACCACCACTGACAGCAACAGTCAAAGGACCAGCGTGTATATAAGCCAAAGTGTTAACTACTTACACATGAAGATGTTGTAGCATACAGTGCTTTGAGGTATTAATCTCATAGATCAGAGAGTCAGGGCAAACCATACCGTTAGCATAATTTGTCTTAAGGCACCCCTTATGCAGTTAAAAGCAATTGAGGATATTTTGACAGACATTAGAGCACCTTCATGCTAACTGGAGCTGATCTGTCCTCATTTAATAAATATTGTGTGCTCCTGGCACCCCCCACTCTTTGGCTTAGCTGTAGACCTGTGCTGGTCCCTCCCAGCCTTCACTGTGTTGAGCTGAACTCAGTGGGAGTTCCATGAAATGGGGTTTTTGTTCTGGCCTCATTAATTTAGGAAGTACATTCTATGTGTCAGGGTTGCCGTGGGTTAGTGTGCAAAGACACTGACTATAGCTGACAAGATGATGATCAGGTTTCCTAGGGTGGCTATGGGCTGACGCCTGACGAAGGCACATTTGGAGTGTTTTGTTGCCCTTAGGTCACACTGTATAATGGAAGGCTGTTGGGAAATTCCCTGTTCACCTGTCAGCAGACAGGCGTGCAGGACCATGCAGAAACTGCACTTTGCCAGCAGTACAACCTGGGTGCCTCCAACAAATGAGTAGGGGACTGCCAGAGCCCGAACTCCTGTCCTCCTGCTGAGAGCCGGGTGCATTCAAGCTGTGACAAGAAGGTTGTTGGTGATGTAAACTGCTTGAAGCATGACTGACTTAAACAAATGTGTCCCATTGGAATGGATGTGCTACTCCTTTGGGCACCTTTTGATTTACGGGACTGCTTGGTGTGGTATCAGGTGTGCCAGTGTGCCTGCAGCACTCTGAATATCAGAGGCAAACGTTACCACTTGCATGTGTATTAACTGTAGAGCTACAGGTTTCTAGCTGGGACTCCTGTCCTTCTGCGTAGACTGTTCCCTGTTCAGTCACTGGAGATTAGCTGCTGCTTGGGCAACAAATACTGAACTTCATTTACGGGGAGCACTGTGAGCTGGGGTGACCTCTGCACTGAGGATTATTTCAAACTTTGCAAAATGGTAAGAATTTCTGGGTAAGTGGGAGGAAATCCTCACTTTTAAACCTTGTGCAGATAAAAGAGGTGTGTAACACCCTGGTTGCAAAGTTCTCTCTAGTTTGTGACTGGGGCTTACAAAAAACACGTTTCAGAGGTTAGAACAGGAGCGAACTGAGTGTGACCCCCAGACAAGGCTGAAGCAGGGCTCTGCCTCCTGCATGTGCAGCGGGCATTGGCTGTACTGAGGGGCCGGGGCCTGCACCATTCCTGCCTCACACCAGGCAAGCCAGCCGTAGCCTGGCAAGAGCGATGAACAGGCCGCAGCCAAGTCCAAGGTCCAGGCAGATAGAGGGACCAGGGCCGTGCCTCTGCTGTCTGTGTGGCATCTCGCGGGCACGCTGCCCTGCCTCGCAGGCCCAGGTTGTTCGGTGCCCTCGGCAGTACCGCACAATAACTGCACGCTGCCGAAATGGGATCGTGCGGGGAAGCGCCTAGGAGAGCGGGCTGGGGTGCGCTGCCCGGTCAGTGCCGGCTGCCCCATTGGTACCGTGGCCTGTCCCGCCGCGGGCGGTGGCGGGCGGCAGAGCCGCTCTGGTACCCGTTGTGGCACCGGGGCTAGCCCCGAGTACAGTGGTATGGAAAGCCTCCGAAGCCCACCGCCACCCCGCGGCACGGGGCCTCTCGGCCCGCGCTGAGGCAGAGGGCGGGCACCCGGGCCCCAGCGCGCACGTGTCGGCCCGGCCCCGCCCGCCTCTACTTAAGGCGCGCTCGGGGCCGCTGCCGCCTCCTCCGGCCGCCACAGCAGCCGCCAGCATGTCGGACCGGCTGCCGTACAAAGTGGGTGAGTGCGAGCCGCGGGGCTCTGGCGGCTTCCCCCCGCCGCCGCTGAGGCTCGGGTGAGCTCGGTGCGCCGGGCCTAGCCCGCTGCGTTGGGATTACCGGGCCACGGAGCATAGCGGGAGCTCCGGTGCCGCGGCTGGATGCGGCCGCGCGGGGAAGATGGCAGCTGCCCGTTCGCAGCGGCGCCGCGGGGAGCGTGGGGAGGGCGCGCCTGACAGCCCGCCCGGCGCCGTAGTGCGGGGCTACCGCTGAAATACCCGCGGAGGAGGGGCGGGGGGCCGTTCGGGGCTGCCCCAGCTCCGAGCTGCCGCTGTCACGAGTGGAGATTTGGCCGCTCCCCTGCCCCGCAGCGCAGGGCGCGGGCCAGCGCGGCTGCCTGGGCCCTGCCGGCCCGAGGCCGGGTGCTGCGGATGGGCGTCCGTTCTCGGTGGGGCGGGTCGTGAAATCTGGGACCCGTGTCTGACGCTTCCCTAAAGATTTTTGGGGTGTTCCCGCAGACCTGAAAGTCCACAGAACCTCGTTGTGTATCCTTTGAAGGCTAAATGCCGAGAGAACACGGGTCTCTAAGGCCCGCATTCATAGTTTGCCTTGGAGTCTGGGAGCCTAAAGTACTACAGGATGGGTTTTTTAAGTGGTCGTGGGAAAACTACCAAGCCCTCATGAGGAGTAAGGCTCCAGACCCCCAGACTTGATACAGTTGTTCCCTTGGTCCTTCCACTGCCTGGGCCTTTTTTTTCCATCTCCTGTGGTGCAGTGGCTGTGCACCACTCTGCTAAAGCACAGGCAGCGGCTTCAGTGTCCCCCAGGCTTCATTATGCAGCAAAATGCAATTAGCTTGTCCGTATTAAACGCTGCAGTCTGATTCAGAGGTCTGGGTGTTCCCAGGTGCTTTACACAGCCAGTGCTCACTGCGTAGGTGAAACAGAAGCATCTGACCATGTTCTTAAGCAGAATGGGTAAGCTGCTCAAGTCTTTGTGAGAGCTAACCGAGCAGGAGGTGTGGGGTGATGCCACAGAGCTGTGCACTGAGGTGCTACCTGTTTGCCCCTTTTTAAGGCAGGAGTCAGTCATGCATGGTGTGTGCAGTACTTTCTGCCCCAACCTGGCCTGTCAGCCTGAACCTTTTGTTAATTTTTTTGCTGAACTTTCCTACTAGAGATCCTTTTTGCAAAACCAGAAGTGTACTTGTGACCAAAGTAGTTACAGTGCCTTGAAAGTAATCTTTGTGGATCCAGGGGGCTCTAAACGCTGCAGCTTAGCTCTTAAGAGGGAAAGCTGGGCCCAGCACCTGGTGCCTTTGGCAGGGAGTGTACAATGTATGCTCTCCTGTGGGGAGGCACAGACAACCCGCCCACATGCAAGTCTTAGTGCTGTGGAAGTAAATCTCCACAGGCTGTATCTGCAAAGAGGGGTGCTTAAGGCTGGAGCTTACTGAATTAACGGGCCTCAGGATGTCTGCACGCTACATCAGTTGATTAATATACTCATGGAGGAGCACTTTTTTCCAGAGGGCCTGTTAGGTTTGGTCTAAACTTGTTTGAAAGCCTGTGTACTGTAGTAAAAAAGCAGGGAGTAGCAGGAATAGGGTCTGTTTTTTTCCCCAACTCTGTCTCCCAGCTGTTGCTGGGTATTCAGCTCAGCTGTTCCAGCCGATGCCTATCCACAAGTGTGTGAACAGATACCAAGGTCTCAGCTATTTAAACTCTGACACCTGTCCTTTTTCTCTTGCAGCTGACATCAACCTTGCAGACTGGGGTCGCAAGGCCATTGAGATTGCAGAGAATGAGATGCCAGGGCTGATGAAGATGAGGGAGATGTATGCTGCATCAAAGCCACTGAAAGGTGCCCGTATTGCCGGTTGCCTTCACATGACTGTGCAGACAGCAGTTCTCATAGAGACCCTTATAGAGCTGGGAGCTGAGGTAAAGTATCTCTTGAGTTTGTCCTTCAGTGGGCTCTTAGGTAGCACTCTGCTGGGGGAACTGCTTCTGTAACCACCTCGTGGGATCCTGGCCCATGTCTGTAATTCTTGGAAGAGCCTGTGATCTCCAGGTGGATGAGTCTTCTTAAGCAATATCCTTGTCCCCTGTCATGCATGCACCTCTGGGATGTGGTATGTGTCTTCCCACACTGCACAAGCTGCATCTTCATGAATGTCTGTGGTGGGCTGGGTTGCTGGTTTCGGCAGCCCTCAGCTGTGTGTACAGTACCCAGAGCAGCAGTGCCCAAAACTGCTCCCACGCAGTTGTGTTGTGCTCAGGCATGCAGTGTTTGTTGCTGGTAATGCTGAAGCTCTAGTGACTGCCTCCAGCCCAGATTAGCCTGTATTAAGAACCACACTGTGCTGTGGTAAAGTCAGAAAAAGCTAGCACAGCTTTTTGAGAGCTCATGCTGGCCTTCTTGCTGTGCAGGAAGAGAGGGAGGCGGTGTGGATCAGTGGTTGAGGGCTGGGAACTCCACTGGCTTTGAATTTGTTGTGTGACTGGACCAGTTGCCCTGGTCCATATTGAAGACTGAGATAAGCCACTTACTGCGTTGTCCTATGCCTGGTTTGCTGAATAAAGTCCAAACATGGCTGAGCATTCACTGGACAGGGTGTGTGGGGATCCAGACATCTGAGCACAATCCAAATAGCTTGTGTGCTGAGCTGGGAGCTGGCTGGAACTTGATAGATTAAGAACATGTGGGATCTGAAATCCCGTATTCCTGGTTTAGCTGCCTGAACTTGGGCTGCCCAGAGGTGCCATACATGGGATATTTCCCTGGGGATGGTTGGAAGATCTGAGTGGTGTCATGCTGACCAAAAGGCACTGGGAGAAGGGGAAAGTCTCTAGCTGTTAAGGCATTTCCTCAAAAAGTGGCCAGGGTTGGTGTAGCAGCATGCCAGGTCAGCCTGGGGAAGGTTGTGCAGGTGTTCTTCAGTCTGCTCAGAGCTGTTCCAGGGTTGTTAACAGTGCAGTGCTGAAGGAGAGCTTTGATATGGAGGTACAGTCCTGGCTTTACTCCAGTGCCTCTTGTCCCTCCACAGGACTTAAAAGCAAGCAGTGCTTAAGGTCATGAATTCAGCTTTCTCATGCTCCTTCCACGTGTGTGTTCACTGACAAGTGTTGGTTCTGTAGGCTCAGGTGAGGTGCTTCCTGCTGCAGCCCTTATTCTGAAGTCTCAATTCCTGATGCAGTGGGATGAGTATCTGAAAGCAAGGTGTTAGGATTATGCCTTACTGCCTTCTCTGCTCAAGGTCTGTTATGAATAAACACACAAATACCTGCCAGCTAGCCCTGCAGGGAGCAGAGGGACCACTCATGTGTGGCTCTGGGAGGTGGTTTCTGTGCCCACAGGGGAGCTACAGTAGCTACGCTGATATTTTTCAATGCAACTCAGCAACATGCTGTTGCTTTTCTAGGTGCCTGAGCCTACTTATGAAATCTGTGTGGAAAGCACTTAGCTCAGCTGGAAAAGCTTCCATGGCTGGAGCACAGAGTGGGAGCTGGGTGAGCATAATCTTGGTCAATGCCCCTTGATTGAGTGTAGTTTTTCAGCTCAGTTTCAGATTCTTCTGGGTGTCAGCAGGTGTTGCTCCATGTCCATATCCCTCAGTGGATGCTGAGTATGTGGCTGTTCTGAAACTCTGAACTTTATTGACCAAAACTTTCTAAACCCACCCTACTATGCACTTCCTGGAGATCTATAGCTGAGTGTACACTCTGGCTGACTGGCAGAAGCTCTTGTGAGTAGTGACATGGCTGAGTGTGTCACACAGCTAAAGCTCTGTTACATTCTCTCCTAGAGTGACATAATTTTCCCTGACCCCGTCAGATCCTTGGTTTTCACCTTAGCTGTGCAGAGCTACTGAGAAAGGCAGGAATCTGCACTAACAAGCCTTTTTGCTCTTGCTCCCTTTTTAACTCCTGTGTCTGGAAGAGAGTGCATGATATCTTGGAACTTTGTTCAGCAAACAAAACTTGGGTTGTTTTCCAGGTACAATGGTCAAGCTGCAACATTTTCTCCACTCAGGACCACGCTGCAGCTGCTATTGCAAAAGCTGGAATCCCTGGTAAGTTTTCTGTGCTTTAATTTGGCTCTGCTGAGTTGGGCTGCACTGCCTGTTCTAGGTAAATCAAACTCTGCTCTTCTGACCAAGCTTCAGGATAGGAATAGCCCATCAAAAGCAGTGATTGTTACACCACAGGACGTTTGATTCAGGCTGCCTTGTGTCAGGCTATGCCCAGTGCTCCTGAGAGTGCCTGGTGTTAGGCTGTGGCAGAGCTGGGCTGTGTGTTACCAGCTTTAAGCCTGGTCATTAAGATGATTGAATGGGCTGTGTAATTAGATGGATTGGTGTGTAGGTGTGTGTAGGAGGTGGTGTTTGGTGCTTTCCAGCAAGTTCCGTGCTAAATAGGGGTTGGGGACAGGATATTAACTGCAGTATGCTCTGTTCCAGTGACAGGGTTAATACTCAAGGTATTTTAAGGCTAGAGCTGGGCCAGCTGTGCTGCTGCCTAATATCCCTGGAGTGGTTTATTAGGATGCTGCTGTTTTCTTACCATCACCTTCCAATAAAGAGCAATTCCTGTTCCCTGCTCTGTCACTCTGCTGAAGTACATACAGTCCTCATGGCTCTGTGCTGGGAACCATGTGGCTTGAGCCTGGATATTGACAGAGGCTAAATCTGATTTCTGGCACCTTTGCTGTGGGAGGTGTCTTTCATTTCTGCTATCAGTAGTTACTGCCACAAGTCTTTCCCCAGCTGGGGTCCATTCTAAGGTAACAGAAGAAAGTGGTGCTGTCTTCAGCTCCTTTGGCTTTACCAGCTGCAGGCATCTCCTCTGCCTGTTGCTGCATGTGATGTCAGAGGCCCAGGTGGAACTGCCTGGACCTATGTTACTGCCTTCCTCACTGCTCTCAGCACCATGACCTCAACTGAAGAGCAGTTTACAGGTGGGGTCTTATTTAAATCTTTGACCTCAGCCCTTGGTATCCTTGTTTTGTGGCTCTTGCTCTTTTTGTTAATACTGCACTTCACATACTGAGTTTGAGACTTGGAGCAATGCTAATCCTTTGGATGCAGTATGAGACACTGATGCACATTTCTTCAGGCAATTGGATGATTGGCTCTTTATGGCTCAAGAGTTTTCTGTGAAAACATGATGATTTAGTCAAACCTTGGGGTCTGTAAATCATGTGCCTAATACGTGTTTGAATGGCTGAGTACCACTGAGGCTTGAGTATGGCATGAAGTGGGTACAAATGCCTGGAAAAGCAAGAATACTACTGGGTACAACATGCTAGTTCTTGCAGCATGTTGCTGGAGGTAGATGTACAGATAGAGAAATATGCCCTACTAAGAGCAGACAAGGTACAGCAGCTGGGATTTTAGCACTGTGCTGGAGACTGGAATTTAAACTCAAAGTTCTTGAAGAGTTTTGTGGTCTGGTGCTTAGTGCATGCCAAAGTCTAGTCCCTTTTTTCCCACTGTGCTAGAAAATGCTGTAGTTGTGTTTTCAGTTATATGCATCAATACATCCAGTGGCTATTTCTAATTCCTGGTAACCTGAAGTATCTCAGGGGAGCAAGTGGAGTGTTGTGGATGTGAGTCTGTTTTAGCTTGCTTTGCCTTCTGCCTCTTAATGTGGAAGAACAATGAGGAGAGCAGCGAGATCTCAACATTTGTACCAGGCTTGGTGTCCTGGAACAGAAGGCAAAGTGATTCCATTTCTCATACTTTTTTCAATGCAAATGTCTCTTCTGGCCTGCAGGCACAGATAATTATCTGTCTGGTCAGCTCTGCTACTGAGAGCTGCTGATGAAATACTCCTGTGGCTGCTTTATTACGTGCTGAGTAAGAAACTGACTAACTGTGTGTGTTTGTTCCCCTGTAGTGTTTGCCTGGAAAGGGGAGACGGACGAGGAATACTTGTGGTGCATTGAGCAGACCCTGTACTTCAAGGATGGGCAGCCCCTCAACATGATTTTGGATGATGGTGGAGATCTCACCAACCTAGTTCATACCAAATACCCGCAGCTCTTGAAAGGTGATTTCCATTTTGGGTTGTCAGGCACAGTTCTGCTTGGGAGGCTGTTTAAGCAGCCTGTTTCTGTGGGAATTCCCTGTTTGTGTAAAGAGGTGGGGGAAGAGGGACAGGAGTGTGCAAACAGGCTACAAATGAGTATGAAAACTGCTTACAGTCCAAGACCAGAATCTTACCACAGGAGTTGTTCCCATCTCTGCTTTGCAGTATATAAGCTACAGGGACCTGTCCTTCTGGCCATCTTTACACAGTGCCCATTACCTGAGAATGTCAGTGGTGCTACTGACTTGCCAAAAGCTTCCTGGAAGTGGGCTGTGTTTTATAATTGCTTAATGTCTGTCTGTAATGAATATTTTTAATATGGCTGCTTTTTTTCCCCTGTCCTATCACTACACTTCTGGATGAAATCATGACAACCTGTAGCCTTTCTTGCAGAGGGAAGTTTTCTACCTTGTATAAACCACAGGGCATTAACTCATCCAGTTTGTTGGCAAAGATGCTGATGGAGCCAGGTTTGGGACTCGGACTTAGTACCTCCAGTCTAAGAGAGAAAATGAACACAAATCAGTGTAGTGTTGCTAGCACATGTTTATGTAAAAAGACTTATCTGCAGGGAATTTGGCATGACCAGCAGTAGCAGGCTGGGCTCTGCCTGGCAAGTGTGAGAGAGTCTCTTAGCTCTTCTGGAGTCCCTTGTCTGTGGTGCTGCAAGCCATGGGTACCTGGTGTTGCTGAAAGGCACGTTTGGTCTGGGATGTGAAGGCAATGGAAAAACTGGTACAGTGAGGAGTGCTGGTGTTTGTTCTTGGTCCACAGAGGTGAGTTTGCTCTAGAAGCACACTGCATCAGTTCTCCTCTGACTCTTGCACTACTTCAAGAGGAAGTTACAGGGAAAAATCTGAAGGTAGCAGGCCATGGATAGGGCTGGCTTGAGGGGCTGCTACCCATCATGTGCTCCTGTGGGTGGGGGCACACAAGGAGGAGAGGCAGAGGGGAGGCCTGATCACTGCCTACAGTTACCTGAAGGGAGGTTGTAGAGAGGTGGGTGATGGTCTCTTCAGCCAGGGGACAGGAGATGGGACAAGGGGCAATGGCCTCAAGCTGCCCCAGGGCAGGGTCAGCTCAGATGTGAGGGAAAAATTCTTCACTGAAAGAGTTGTCAGGGCCTGGAACAGGCTGCCCAGGGAGGGGCTGAGTCACCTCCCCTAGATCTGTTAAAAAAGGGTATATCAGGATACTAGGGATAGTATCTGGTAGTCAGATTAGGGCTGTGGTTTAGCATAGGATGGAATGGTTGGACGTGATGATCTTAAAGGTCTTTTCCAACCTTGTGATTCTGTGAAACTTGTGTGTGACAGGCCATACTTTCTCCTTCATACTCAACTTTCTGTCATCAGTAATCCAACAGTGAATGTATTAAACTGTAACGAGGTTTTCATTGGTGACTGCTCAGCCATGCTGGGATCCCCTCTTTTGTCAAAGCTTGCATTTGATGTTCATGACCTCTTACTTTCCTGCCCTTTGATGCCAAGGGATACAAAAATTTATCATGCCTCTTGGCCTCTGACAATGGCAGGAGGACAAAAAAACCCCAAACATTTTCCATGTTCACAGTCCTTGTTTTGTAGGGCTGTTGCATTGGCACAGCAGTGCAACACCTCAGCTGGTGGTCCTGTTCCTGGGGGTCCTTGTGGTGAGCTGCTTTCATGCTTCCAGCACTGCTGTTGTCTGTTGCTTTCTCCCCTCCAGCCCTGTGTTCCATCCTATGTGTCTTGTGTTCCTGGCATGGAAGGAGTGGAAGGGCAACAGCTGTCAAACTGGCTCCTGTCTTGGCTTCCACCTCTAGACTGCCCTTGATAAAAAACGTCCTGCCTGCCTGCAGTTGCTTCCTAAATTCATTGGAATAGCTCTTCCAGTGGGTTTTTCAGGAGTCTAGGCAGGATGCCATACCTGCCAACATTTCCCTTGCCAGAAGTTGTGTGCTCTCTCTCTCTGCTGACTATAGTTGAAAAGCCTCCTTGCAACTGTTCAGTAAAATAATAGAGGCTGAGCTGGGAGGGTGGCAGAACTTCATCTGTTTTGCCTTCCAATCCATTGTTCCTTGGAAACTGCAAAACTTCCAGAATGGGACCCACTGACTGGAGTCTGGATCTCATTTTCACCAAGCTCTGTGCTCAGCCCTTTCCTGCAAAGGCTGCCTGAAGGAGCTGTGTAATGACTTCTGTTTGTATCTTGAAGATAATAGAGGTTAATGTATCCTGAGGACCTGTGGTGATATTTGACCTCCTTGGGGAAGAGAGGGGACAAGAGTGACATGAGCAGAGCATGCAGAGTGTGTGGAAAGACAATTGTGAGTGCAGGAGACATTTTGGCATGCAGCATCTGAAAGTGCCATTGGCCCTTGAAAGGATGGACAAGTTTTCTGGGCTAATTTCAAAGGGAACTGTCTGTCTGCCACACTTCAGCTGCTTTTGATTTAAATTGAAGTTAGTTCAGTCCTGGTGAGCAACTACAGTTGAAAATAGGATTCTGTCAAGTCTTCAGCTAGGAGATGTATTAAATGGCTGTGTGGAAATGCTCAGGAAACTCCCCCCTCCCTGTGACTGCTGTTGAAAGGCAAAGTGGCCTTTGTACTTCTGGCTTACTCCACTAAACTAAATGCCTTTAAAACCAAGATAAATAAAGTTGTATGGGGGGAAAACTAGAACTGAACAGAGAGTCATGGAATCACAATCTCCTGGGTTGGAAAGGACCCCTGGGTATCATAGAGTCCAAGTCCTGGCTCCACACAGGGCCAGCCATGTCAGAGCATGTCATCTGAACTCATGCATGGGAGGTCTCTGGCATCTGTGCTGAATACTATTGTTTAGAAAGGATGGAGAAGATGGATCATTTGTGCTTCATCAATGCAGACTTGCTCACTGGGTAAGAAGTACAGGGGAACAAAGCAGGTCTGCATGCTTACCATGGCTGTTTCAACTTAACTCAGTCTTTTTCTTGCTGTTGGGGGCCATTCACTGTTGTCCAGTTCCCTAAATCACTCAGACACTGAAATTGAGTGATGTAGGCAGCACTCTTAGAGCTGGAAAGTCATTTAGACCACCTCTAAATGTTTCCTGGGCCAGCGGGCAGATGGTCTTCAAGGATAAGAAGCTGCTGTGGTGTGTGTAAGGTGAGGTTTGTGTAGTGCAATTTCAAAGACAATGTGCTAAGCTTAGAAATTCTGTCAGCCTGGAGAGCTTTTGACTGATGAGTGTGTCTCCTAGTTGCCCAACAGACCAGAAGAAATGGCAGGTTTGAGCTGGAAGCTACTTCTGTGACCCCTTCACAAGGGGATGATCTAGGCAGTTGAGTTAGAAAGTCAATGCTTTTGGGCCATTACTACAGATGCTGTTTTCCAGTGTACCAGGCGATGTTCTTTAGCCTGTCCTGTCCCCTCTAAGCAGGGGCAGATAAGCCTCACCAGGCTCTAGTGTAGTCTCATTTCCTCTGTGTAACACATTGGCTGGGTCATACTTCACCAGCTTTTGAATGATATTAGAAGATTACAGCCTAACATTTTTTAATAAGGTGAAGTTTATTTTAGCCTTCAAAACTAGTAAACACGATGTTTGTTACATCAGCATGGATGGCAGGTTAGGGTGATGGTTGGACTTGATCTAAAGGGTCCTTTCCAACCAAGACAATTCTATGATTCTGTGATTACTTTTGGTAACTATTTTATCTTTATTTGGAGTGAAACCCTAAAATCTGTCTGAAATGACACTGACCGGAAACAAATTTGATATTTTTTCCCAGTTTTTCCAAATAAAGCTTCCAAATAAAATGCTTTTCCTTCAATAAATTGATGAATGAAACCACCCTCTTAGATGAGAAACAGATTGCATTTGGGACAGTAGGAAGATGAGAACAGAGGAGAGCACTGCTTGTTCTTGGATCTGCTCTAATGGCTCTGTGACGCCTGGGGTGTCTGTACAAATCCTTGTGTGAAGCTCAGAGACTTACCCCAGTCTGTGTCCTGGGCTGGTGTGGCTCAGCTGGGGTCAGGTCCTGGGGTTCAAGAGCGTGGGGGTATGTTGATCTGGCATTGCTGAGTCCAGCACAGGGCCACCAAGATGAGGAAGGGAGTGGAACACCTTCCTTAGGAGGAAAGGCTGAGGGAGCTGGGACTCTTTAGCTTGGAGAAGAGGAGACTGAGGGGTGACATTAATGTTTATCAATATGTAAAGGGTGAGAGTCAGGAGGAGGGAGCCAGGCTCTGCTCAGGGATGGCAGTGACAGGACAAGGGGCAGTGGGTGCAGCTGCAGCAGAGGAAGTTCCATGGGAATGTCAGGAGGAACTTTTTCCCTGTGAGGGTGACAGAGCCCTGGGACAGGCTGCCCAGAGAGGCTGGGGAGTCTCCTTCTCTGGAGACATCCAAACCCACCTGGATGTGTTCCTGGGGGATTTAGTCTGGGTGACCCTGCTCTGGCAGGGGGTTGGACTAGGTGAGCTTTCCGAGGTCCCTTCTGACCCCTAACGCTCTGTGATTGCTAGCGGGACTGGGGAGGGGGGGAAATGAGCTGTGGGGGTGTTGGTAGCGGGGTGCAAGCGGGGGGCTGACCCGCCGTCACCAGCGGGCCGGGGTGCGGTGGCAGCTCCGTGTGCAGAGGGTCGCAGGGCGGCGCTAGGGGGCGGTGTGGCGCCGCGGAGCGCGGGCGGCCTGTCCCGTGTGTCCCCCGCCCGCGCCTGTTCACAGACTGAACTCGCGCTCACCTGCCTGAAGGACTGTGAGGGTCAGTACTGCGGGTTAAAAACCCCAGACAGGCATGTAGGAGTTGGGAGGGATGTGTTACACGGTGAGGGAGAGGGTGTAAGGAGAACGACAAGGAAAGGAGCACGCACGGGGGTAACCTGGCCTGTCACTGGTGTCATCACTGAAAGGTCCTGAACAGAGAGATGTAGGAATGTTGTTTATTCCTCAGTTTTTCTGTCAAAGGGGCTGTAAAACTGTTTTGCTTACAAGCATCCTTCCTGTAAAGGGTTTAACTCTAGATGATGCTCTCAGCTCTGGGTGAGTTGGTTTGCAGCAGTGTTAACACCAACTAAGGTGAATCCTTTTACTTTCCCCACAGGAATCAGAGGTATTTCAGAAGAGACAACCACTGGAGTTCATAACCTCTACAAGATGAAGGCCAATGGGACCCTGAAAGTGCCAGCAATCAACGTTAACGACTCTGTCACCAAGGTAATGCACCCTTTTGCTGTGGTGTGCTGCCTGACCAGTTTGGTATTGGGATGTTTTCATTCCCTTACAAATACTCTGTCTCTTGGTGAGCTATTCTTCACCTGGTACTGAGCAGATTTTTGCCATATCCTTGAAGTGAGCCCATGATGTCTCTAATGGGATGTGTCATTATAAATACTCTGCAAAGGCTTTTTTTTTTGTATGTAAGGACACACATTCATCTGCATTTTAATCATGTGAAAACACCTTTGGAAGTCATGGCTCTTGGGGCACAGTCAGTTCCTGTGGCAAGGGGCATGTTCTTACTCTGAGTACCACAAAGCCCACTGGTAGGTGACAGGTACCAGCTGGAAATGTGACCTACGTGAGCTTGTTGATCAGACAAGGATGTCTGCAAGCAGCAGTTGCAGAGAATAGGGCTGGAGGTATTTATTTCTTGCTTAGCTGTGTTACGGCTTCCCTAGACAAATCCTGGTGAACTCTTGAGAGGTGAGGACGAATGGTGTGTAAAGGGAGCTGATGCTTTTTGGATGTAGATGAATTATAATGGGAATTTCAGACACACTTAAACATTCATCTAGGTGTGTTTTAGTCACTAAACCTGTGTCAAGTTGGCATACTAACATTGTGCTACAGGGCATGGCAGTTCCCACTGTTCAGCCAGCTTTCTCTGCGGTTTGCTACCTGAAGAGTATTTCCTTTCTTCTTACAAGATGCATCTGACACTTTTATTTCATAGTCTAGTGGGCTGGAATCCAGTTAATCTTTGTTTCTCTGCATGCTTTTCATGTGGATTTGTGCCTCCTGTGTAATAACTATTAATATTGTTTAGTAGAGTTGGAAATTCAGGTCTTTCTATAAAAGCTTCTTGAGTGGATTTGGGTTGAGCTCACTTTATTCTAGTGCCAAACAAGTGCTAATTTTCAAGTTTTGTTTGTTATTTATTTAGTAAAAGACTTGCATTAACCACAGTTTTGCATCTTCAGGAAGACCTGCAACTGACCTGACAAATTCTCCTCTCCATCTTTAATATTTTCACTTGGTGTCAGGTTCCTGTAGTAGTTTTTGGAGAGAGAAGGCAGGCAGCATCTAGTAGTGTTCTGATGTTGGCATCTGGCACTCTACTACCTTGCTGCACAGGAATGCACAGGCACCTGGAAGGCTTTGACTGGGATTGGGGGGAATTGGTGATGAGGAATCAGATCTAACTGACCATGCTGTTTTCCTCCATACGAAGGCTTATACTGCAATGAAAATGTACTGGAGGACTAGAAAAGAGGATTACAAACTGGCACTAACCTTGGAATTCAAAGGATTTGGAACATGTTTTCTGAAATATTAATGGTAAATTTTCCATGTGATAAGACTTAACCCTGGTGCCTGACCCAGTGCCTGTATCTGAGGTGTCATTTCTTACCTATTAGTCCTTGGCCAGCTCCTGAGGCAGGGAGGGATGCACCACCATACCTCAGACCTGGCTCAGATAATGCTGCAATATTTTGATAGTGAACGTTGTTTTTTGTTATAAAAAACTCTCCAGTTGTAAGCCTCAGCCTGAAAACCAGACTGTATCATCATCTTACATGTGCTAGATGGCAGTCATTGCTGCAAGGTCAGTGCTGATTGAAGACTCTGAGGCACACCTAGGTATGCAGACTGAAGACTGCTTGTAGCAGACAGAGTGCTGCATGTGTTAGGGGAAGGCAAGAATGATTGGTGACCTAAGGCTGTAGAAAGCACAGGGCAGGCTTTGAGACCAGAGTTTTGCTGTGGGTGGTGAGTTCTTTATACCCCTGCCTTGGGAGGAATAGCACAACTTTTGCAGCCAGATTTTTTTTTTTTTTAAATTCTTGGCTTCTGTAACTCTTCAAACAGTCAAATCTGTTTATACAGCCCATCCTTTGGGTCAAAACAAAGAGAAGGAGGAGTGTTACAAAAATTGGTCCAGCAATATATCTTTCTGAGTTTAGGAAAAAGTTCAAGTGGAATACTATTTGACAACTGAATTGGCAAGGCAATCTTGATTAGGAGCTCTGGCTGTTCAGCTCATGTTAATGCTGCAGCAGGAGGATGTTGTAGGATGGGGCATTAGGAGGTGAAATCCAGGGGTATTGGTTGCAGTGGCCAGTATGGTGAATGGATACTTGCTGGATTTTTCCAGATCTGAATGGTGGTGAGGTCTGGCAGTGTTGTGTAACTCCCTGTGGGGAAACACAATTTTGATCTTCCTGGGCTGCAGGAACCAGTTTCTCGTGGTTGATGTAGGCAATTTGCTCCTTCTTAAAGGTGGCATGTGCCTTGCAAAAATAATAGGTGGTAACCAATTATCCAGATAGTCTTGCATACCTGTAGCACTTGGTTCACTTCATTGTCTGATAAACAGCAGCAGAGAACTCCTGGTTAAGGAACTTGGACCTGCCTCTGGGTTCAGGAATTGTTTCTGCTTTTATTTGATAAACTCTGGTTACCTCTAACAAGCTTTTAACATGTCCAAGCCCTGGTCAGGTACAGCGTGTTCATGAGAAGCTTCTCATCAGGGTGTGCTGAGGCCTGTGTCTGGTGTAACTGTATAGATTGAAACTGGATAAACAGACACCCCAAACCAGGTTATTTTGCTCCCGTCCCTCACTGTGATTAAAGCATTCAGCTGGCTGTCAGCCTCCTGGTTTGTAGTCCTTCCATAGAAATGCATTTTGTTTCTCTGTGGATGCTTACTTGAGTAACTTCATCTGTTGTGAAACTGCTCCTTTTTCTTCCTCAGAGCAAGTTTGATAACCTCTATGGCTGCAGGGAGTCCCTCATCGATGGCATCAAGCGTGCTACGGATGTCATGATTGCCGGGAAAGTGGCGGTGGTGGCGGGTTACGGGGACGTGGGCAAGGGCTGCGCCCAGGCCCTGCGGAGCTTCGGAGCCAGAGTCATCATCACTGAAATCGACCCCATCAACGCGCTGCAGGCAGCCATGGAAGGTGGGACACAAGGGAGGTGCAGCAGCTAATGCATTAATGTGTGGCAGTGTGGAGTCATCAGTTGTAGCTGGCCAAGGAAGTTCAGTGGATTTCAGCTCTGTTGCTGTCAGTAGATGTGACTCCAGTTTAACTGTGGGAACTCTTTCCTTACAGTTAGGACAGGAGTTTGCTAGTACAGGCCTTGACAATACGTTTGGAGTCAAGGATATGGAGACCATAGTGGGGTAAGACCCTTGTTCCCCCATTTCTTAATGCTGTAAGCCTGGTTTCAAATGGGTTCATTACCTTCAGGTTGTGAAACTCTAATCTCCAGTGGGGTTTAAGTCTTTATTAGAATATCTCCACAGTAAAACACAAGTAGATGTTTTTTGGGGAGCAGTCCCATGCTCTCTGTCCTTCCAGCTGTGCTGACAGCATGCTCTGGAAGCTGTGCTCTTTTTCTTCTGTGGCTGCTTCTTGTAGCTGCTGCTTGGTTCCACATTATCCCATTTCTATTCATACCTGACTAGAACCTGCAGGTCCTTTGCAAACTAGAATCCAGTCTGGGTGCTGGGACAGATCTGTGGATGTAAGGCACTGAATGTATGGGTCTACAGATTGGAAATGGGTGAGGAACAGTTATTTCCATGCTGTGTTGGTATTTAGCAAGACAAATGTGTTGCTACCTTGCATCTTCTGTAGGTCAGGTGGTGCTTTCCCTGCACTTTTCTACTTGTAATATTGTGGCTCAGGTTTTAGCAAGCCCTGGTAGTTGGGCAGAGGAATACAATTTTCTCTTTTCAGGTTATGAAGTTACGACCATGGAGGAAGCCTGCAAAGAAGGCAACATCTTTGTTACCACCACTGGCTGCACTGACATTGTTCAGGGCAGGTATGGTCTAACCACTTTAATGAAAGTACACATGTACAGTTGGAATTCTTAAGCTACAGTCAATATCTGTCAGCAGCATAGTGAGTGTTAGCACAGGCTCATTTCTGGACATCAGAATTTAGTATCAATTTAGTGAGAAACTGGGGCTTTGTTTTTTCAGTTCTGTTGAACGTTGCCACATTCCTGTCTTGCAACAATGATGGAGAAACAGGCTATAGGGGGATAGACAGACTTCTGGAGAATGAGAGCACTGGGGCTAAATTCAGTGTTAGGACAGGTAAATGTGGACAGAAGAGGAGATGGGTAAAGGTTGAAGTGATTCCATCTGTGAATACACGTAGCTGACTTGAAACTAGCCTGTTTGCTAACCACTCTGTGGGTTTTTGTTTACTACTTCTTAGATCTCAACTTACAGCCCCTCCACTCTACACAAACTCATTCCTGTCTTTGCAGTTATGATTGTACATGTTGGTAGTAGAGGATCAGATTAACTAGGAGGGAGGAGATAAGGCCATTAGTCTCTAGAAATGTAAAACTGCTGGAAACTTTAAAGTCATGAAAAAAACTATTTCTTCTATGTAAGAAAGAGAATAACCAGGTATTTCAATTGACCAATTAAACAAAATAGTTTTACTTTCCATACTGGGAAAATATTGTCTCTCCATAACCTTTTACATCCTTGGGAAGTATCCTTCCCTAGAAGCTTGAGACTTTTTCCCAGTAGTTTTCAAGTGTTTTAAAGATTATCAGACCCTCATGTCTTGTGATAATCCTGTGCAGTCAGTGAGGCAGGAGCTCTTCTCCTTGAGCAGAGCTATGGACCACAGCATCTTCTGGTGCTGAAGAAAAATTTTGTTGCACATTGAATTTTTATATAACTCTTTTTTTTTTTTCCCAGGCACTTTGAGCAGATGAAGGATGATGCCATAGTGTGTAATATTGGCCATTTCGACGTGGAAGTTGATGCAAAGTGGCTGAATGAAAATGCAGTAGAGGCAGTGAATGTTAAACCTCAGGTGAGACAGCCCTTGCACAAGCCTTCCTGCTGGAAAGAAGGATTAGCTACTCTGTGTCTGTTTCCAGGAAGGGGAGTATTTCTCTTCAGGTACTTTGTGTCTGCAGCTTTCTTAGAAGCCAGTGTTGCTCTGGGCTGATCAAAATGGAGATTCTGCTCTGTTAACCTTGTGTTGGTATTACTCAGTTGGTTCCACCCAATGCCTGAGTGTACAGCCTGGTCTCTGGTGAGGGGAGCCTGATTTGGGATCTCAGTGTGTTCCTCCTTCCTTGACAGAGCCCTTAGCAGTGGTTGTGTAGACGATTAATTGCAAGCAGTTCATTGCATACAGGAAGTCAGCTTGCTTTGGGGTATGGTGAGGAGGCATGGGAATGTGTTTCCTTTGATAAGTCCAGCTGAAAACAGGGTCGTAACTCACTTTCAGAAGGCAAGGTAGGTAATGAATACAGAACAGACCATTTGATATTGTGTAGAACTTCTTAAAGCACCCCTGGATGGCCTGGTGGCTGACCTGAATTTCCTGTCAGGAAGCTCCTTGCTCATGTACTGCTCTGTACCAGAACAGGCTTGGTCCTGGTGCAGGGTGCCAGGTTTAGAGTGAATCTCAAGGGAATGTCTTCTGGGATTCTGTCAGGGAGATCTGATAAAATTCACACCTCTTTGTTTTCAAAGTGTTTTTTTAACTTGGAGATTGAAGCCTCAGGAAAGCTTATTTGGAGCTCTGCCAGAATCAAACTTGTTCTCCAGACTTAGTGGCTTCATTTTAGAAACCTGTATAGACCAGAAGTCTGTGGGCAGGAAAGGTGAGATGCTTTATCCTTGCTCAGCTCTCATTCCCACCATCTATTTACTTCAAGCTATGGCTGTAGCTACACAGGAACAGAGAGATGTAAAAATTTCAGCTTTTCAGCTGTGTCCTAAAGCAGAGGAACAAAACTAAGCTAAATCAAAACTGGTGTGTAAAACCCATGCTGATGGAGAACATCACATAAAGCAAATCAGGCTTTGTCTGACTTGGCATGGGACTTCTGGCTGCTTTTTAAAGAGGGAGTGTGCTTCCTGATAGCAGGCTTCTGGGACAGGTTTTATACATTTTTTTTTAAAACACCACACCCAAGCATGTCTTAGAAGGGCAGATTGAGATCTGCTAATTTCCATAACTCCTGTGGCTTACTAGCCACCCACATCAAACTCTTACCAAGCAGTTGCATGAGTCTTTTCAGTATCCTGTTTGCTGTTGGGGCACTCTCCATGGCCTTAACTAGGTCTGAAGGCACACCTTCAAGTTCTCACTACATACGAGTCTGTTCTTGCTCATGACCTTAGTGTGAAGCTGACTTAAAAGCTCTTGCCCTGAAGCTGCTTGCAGCTGGCTGCTTGCTTTTTGATAGCTTGTGTTCTACAGCTAAAACTGGAACTGCTGGAAAACTCCAACGTATTTGAAGGCTAAATTGGGTGTTAATACAGTAATGTACTAATTACCTGCACCAGGCCATTCAATGTGGCTCTTAAAGTCCACTGTTGATGGAGGTGCAGTCCCTTTGTCTTTATATGGTCTGTATTGAAGGAGCCAGTCTGCCACAGATATATTGGATGCAGTGCCATGCAGTCTAGAGCAAGGGAGGGAAATTGTAACAAGTTTCTGGTTGGGAAAAAAAGTAAATCACGTTTTCAGAAAGATGGAATTAAGGTCAAGGTTGTTCCTATGGTTTAATGCTGAGGAACCTCCTCCTACCCTGAATCTCTGGTTTATTATATAAATGGCTGCTGTCACAAGCAGGATGTTCAGAGTGGCACAAGGGATACCTGCTTACAGAGCAGAAGCTGTGAAAATAGCTGCCCAGTGTGCTGTGGGTGCCAGAAGTGTGTTTGCTTAAATGTCATTAGCTAGAGTTGGTAAAAGGTGCACTTTACCCTTGGGCTGTTCTTGTACTCCTCCATCTGCTAGTTACCACTGGAGATGGGATGTACCTGGATGAAAATCTGATCTTACATGGCCATTCCATATGCTTGAAGCTTTACTGAAGTCAGGATGGCCTATAGATGTGTGCATTGCCAAGCACAATAAAAGCTGCTCCGACTCAGGTTAGTACTTTGTGGACTTCTAGCAGTGAATCTGAAGCACTGTTGCCTAGTTTGAATCTCCAGTTGGATTCTGTTACTGTTTTCAGTGCTGTATGTAGCTACCCTGTACAAGTGGTAGAGCCCTATGCTCCATTTTGCATCTGTTCAGATTTCTTGTCCTTAAAGGCTTGGGACCCACAAGCCAAGGTAAGGAGGTACTTGCTGAGCTGGTGTTGCCTGAGCAAGTTCTGCTGTGTAAAAGCTTCATTATTCATCTTCATTCTCTGCCTGATTGCCATGGTGGCTGAGCAGTTGGACAGCAGTGGCCTAATACATGCCCTGAAAGCTTACATGTTTCAAGAGGGGGAGAGGCAGGACTAGCAGCCAGAATGTGAATGTGATTTTAGAACCCTGAACTCCATAGTTGAAACAAATGAAAAGACATTGAGTAGAGATTGCAGCAATTGCTAAACTCTTCCAGGTCATGTATTAACTTCAGCTTCTGTCCCTCACCACCTGCATGGGAATTCCTTGGCATGTGTTGGGGCCTTTCTCAGGGCAGCAGTGATGAGTCAGTACAGTGGTTGGTAGAAATGCTCTTACACTGAAATCTGGATGGGAATTATCAGGCCATTGCTGGTTCCTCAGTTTTGATGCTCAGATTCATCAGAGGGACTGGGTCATCTTGTACCCAGTCTTTTGGGTGCCTCATGGGGAGGTCAGTCCTGTGTTAAAGGTGTGAGATCTTGCACTTATCCTTAGAAAAAATGTTTTTTTCACATCAGTGTTCTGGGTGTGGCACCCTCTGTGTTATAATACTGTTTTATAGGTACTAACTTGCTAAATACTCAATTCTGTACTGAAACCTGGCAGCTTTTTTCTATGTCCTGTGGCAAGGAAGGGGGTATAGTACAAGAGCAAAAATATCTAGCCTGCTATGAAGGCACTTCTCTCTTGGTCAGGATTACTGCCAGAACTGAGGCTTGCTATGCTTCAGGTAAAGGTGTGCCCAACACAGAGGTTTTCAGTACCATATGGTCTCCATTTACAGGTGGTGAGCTGGTGTAAGAAACACTTAAGAATTTTCCTTTCCCAAGCATTATCATGCCATTCTGGCCCATCTGTTGCTTTCAAAGTATGGGTAAGGAGGGAATAGCTTATCACTGAGAAGCTGACAAGTTGTTTTCAGAGTGGGTTTGTGCTGCAGTCCTGCCCAGCTGAGGTCTGGTCTTGGAGACTGATGTGTAGCACAAGCTCAACTCTAGAGGGGAAGGAAAGGTCAGAGTGGGTTCAATGAACTTAGGTTATGAACATCAGTTATTCATGTAGCATGGTGTGGAGGGAAGTGCAAAGCAGCCAGAAAGTCCAGAGCAAGCTAAATGCTCATGGCAGAAGGGAGGAGGAGGCATTTGTGTAGGTGTGGAGATGAACTTCATGCTTGGATAACCTGATTATTCTTCTCTAGCAATTTTATATGAATCAGTGTGTTTATCTGCCCACAGATGAGATGCTGTGGCACAGATGTAGGCTTCTGCTGGTACTGCTACTATTTTGCATTTATTTCTGTACCAAGATGCTAATTTGCATTTTGGGCATTACCCTGTGCAGTGGAGGAGTCACACCAGCAGCCTGCAAAGGTGTGTGACTGTGCACACACCAGTAGCTGTCCAGGTGTGAGTTGTGTGGACATTACATGGATATAACATTTGGACACCTAAACCACATGATTCAGACTTCAAAACTGAGATGCTATTTAACTCCTACTTTTTAGCAGTTGAAATTGTAAATATAATGATTTCTATTTAATATGAATAATATTGCAGCTGCTCTCAGGGTTTTTAGTGTTCTGCTTTCTGGCTGCTTCCTTCTGTTTTCTCATTACTTCTTCCTGTAATCTTACAGCCTGTATGGGATTTGTTTTGGTGCACTGAGCATTGTCACTGGTGGTCCACAGTGGAGAATCAGTATCCCAAAGAAACATTGCAACTGCTGAGTGGAGACAATTCTTACTAACCCTACTTGGCTGTAGTGCTCTTGGACAGCAGAAATTAAGGATGATGTTTGGGCTTCCGTTTGAGGTGGTTACTGTCTGCATATGTTGTGCTGAAAACATAACATTCTTTTTGTGAACTCAAGAAGCAGAAAATACTGCTGTAATGGAAGCTGGGGAAGGCATGTGGAGGCACAGACCTGCTCTGGAGGCAAACTGCTTCCAGTGCAGTGGTTTCTGTTGATTTACTTTTTACACCTCTGCTGAGGACCTGCACAAAGAGGGTTTTTTTGGTTGTTTGGTTTTTTTTTAGAAGATAGTATTGTTACAATAAAAGCTTCATACCATGTGGCTTTTAACTTGCAGGTCAATTAAAGAATGAAACTTAGTGATGTGTGTTTTGCATCAAATAAAGAGTTATTTAAATACAAGTACAGCTGTGGGGATGGAGCCTTGTAGGCCTTTCAGTTCCTGTGCTATGATGGCATAAAGACAAATGGACTTGTGCAAAGCATTAACCTTTGTCAAACCTGGTAGTTGATTGTCTTTTAAGTCTTTCCAGAGGTTTGACTTATTCCTACCTGCTTGGTGTAACATGAGCAATGAACTCCAGTGAATACTGAACATTCTTGTAACTTACAGGCCTGTTGGTGTTTCATTTGGGGCTTCAGTAGTGTAACCTCCTAGAGGGGTGGAGGCAGGGGAGAGAAGAGCTAGTGACTGGTGGAAAGGAGAAGCAGAGTTAGCTTTAAGGTTGCAGGAACCAGATCTGGCCCAGACAGTTGAAGCACATACTAAGTGATGTTATCTTCTGCATTGTGTAGGAGATTCATACAGCTGAAGAGCCCTCTCTGCACACCTGAGACTTGATTCAGTGTGCAGAGTCCTGTTATCCATCCCCAGCATGGCCTGGAAGTCAGGCTGAGTGGAGGACTGTGTCTTTGCCTCCCTGAGGTGCACCAGGAGCTACAACAGTTGTTTGTTACACTGTAGAACATTGGCCTTATGGAATTGAGAAGAGTTAGAGGGGAGCAGTTCCAGCAGGCTGAGGACTCTGGCTCTTACCCCTGTGTTAGGTGCAAAGGCTTTGGACTGTTGCATGCAGAGGTGTTCCCTCTTCTCTCCTTTCTCTCCACACACACAATTAGCCATACATGAACTGCATTTTACTGCTAGCAACGTGCTCCCCACCACAGCCATCTGGGATGACATGCATGTGGAAAAACAAGAACAAGATAACTGCTTAAATGTGAAGCAGATGCTGAGGTTCATGTGTGATGTCCCCAATAGCTACAGCCTTCACAAAACCTGCCTGGGAATTGAGGGAGGGCTGTCTCAGTTGTAACCAGGCTGCATTGCAAGCCCTCTGCTGAATTGTTGATGTGGGAAGAAAGCCCACCACGCTTTGCATGGTTTCAGGTGCTCTTTCCCCTGACACAGCACTGCTTTGGCCTCTTCCCATCCAGGTGGATCGCTACACGCTGCGGAATGGGCGCCACGTCATTCTGCTGGCAGAGGGTCGACTGGTCAACTTGGGCTGTGCCATGGGTCATCCAAGTTTTGTTATGAGCAACTCCTTCACTAACCAGGTGCTGGCACAGATGGAGCTGTGGACCAATAGTGACAAATACTCTGTTGGAGTCCATTTCCTGCCAAAGAAGGTGAGTTAGCATAGCAGAAAGATGGGAGCTGGTAAGGAAGCCAACTCCAGATGGGATTGTGTAGATCTGTTTTGTTTGTGCTCAACTTCATTTTCCTACTGAATGTTGTTGTCCAAGGAGTTTCTGTTCCCCAGTGAATGGTTGGCTTTGGTTGTGCCAAGACTGAAGTGGGCTTGTTTTTGTGGCTAACCTCTTGTTCAGAACTGTGACTGCTCTGCCATATGTGATGGGAATGTCTAGTCACTTTTTGGCTTGAGCCTGGGCTCTTCTCTAAGGTGCTGGGAAGCCCTGTGCTGCCACAGGGTCATCAGGGAGCTTCTCCCAACCAGCTTGATCCTTCTGCTGAGTGACAGCTTTCACTTGCCTGTCCAACAGCAGAGTTTTGTGGGGCAGAGTTGAAGCTGGAGTGAAACTAGAAATTGCTTTTGCTGTGGTTGATAGATTCTGGGTCTCATTTGCACCTGAGCTGATCTTATTACGATCTGTCCTAATAGCTTCACAGTCTGTTAATTGCAGATTCCCTCAGGATCCCCTTTAAACTTCTCCCTGCATTCTTTTGTTCTTGGAAAAATCTGGATTGGGTCACAACTCTCAAATTCCCTTTATAAAACTAACCTGGCTTTAATTTTCCAAAACAAGCTGGAGAATTTGAGCTGGTCACTGAAAAAGATGCTGGAGTTCAATCCCCCTGCCTTTTTGGAATGCAAACAGGTGTGACACTAAATGTGGAAATACACATTCTGCTTCCCAAATGAAAAGTATGTTTGGGCTTACTTATGAAGTGTTAGGCTTCCAAAACTGTCCCTAAGTAATCAAGCTGTCATGGTTTCCCCCCGGCTGTGGGCCGAGATCCACGCAGCTGCCTGCTCCTTAAAGTAAATGAGCAGGGGAAGAGGGAAAAAGGGGGAACAAGGGAAGGGAAAAGGAAGGGGAAATAACTCCAAACCCAAGAAACTAAGAGGCCCGTGGGTTGGGATAAGGAGAGTTTACTAAGAGAACAGACAGATCAAATATCCCAATGCTAACAGGACTTTAGAGCAAAAGAAGATGAAACTCTTGATCCCCAATGCAGTTTCTCCCCGACCCACACAACTCAGGCCGTACCACCCAGAGCTGTCCCGGAACCCGACCGTCCCCCCAAGCAGCACGCGTCCCGCCGCCGCCCCTCTTCTTCCTCCCCTCAGCCCCCCGTTCTCCTGGGCAGGACGTCACTGGCATGGAATACTCTCTTTGGCCCATCTGGGGCACCTGTCCTGGCTTCGCCCCTCCTTTCTCCTGAATAGAGAAATAGGAAGAAGCTGAGAAAGTCCTTGACTGTCTGACTGCAACTAAGAACATCAGGGTGTTCTCAGCACTGCTTTCATTGTAACTCCCAAACACAGCATCCCATCAGCTGCTACAAATGGAGTTAACTCTATCCTGACTGAAACCAGGACACAAGCAAAGCATGCTAGGAACACAGTGTAGGAGATGGTCAGCAAGCTGAAACATAATTGTCTTCAAAGCAAAGGTTTTGTGGACAGTTCTCTGTGATCAGCCAGTGTTGCTTCCTCCTCTACCTGAACAGCAATTTTTACTAGAGACCTGAACTAGAAAGGAGAGGTAATGCCCAGGACAGTTAGTTACAAATGGCATTGTCTGTTAGTGGGTCATCTGGCTGGGATCTCTTCAGGCTCATGTGCTGTGACAAAATGCACTTTTTACCCTCTGTGCTCCATAAAGGATTTCACAGAATACAGCAGCCTTGTCACAAGATGGGTTGAAGAGCTTTCTGATAACTCTCTGGCCCATATCTTTCCTTGTTCTGTGCTGTAGCTTTAAGGCTCAAATGTAAAATTTAAGAATTACCAAGTACCTTCCATCATACTTTCTTTGCCTGTGAGAATACCACTTTGATCAGCTGTTACAAGCATGCACACATTTCTGAATGTGTGTTCCTGGAAACCAAGGCAAATTTGTGTCCATGTTCTTGGCACCAAATCTGTCCATCCTTATGCTCATCTATCTGACTTTTAAGGTAAGAATGTCAGCTTACCTTCATCTAAATTTGTGTGCTTTTTAATCTAAATCTTGAAGTCCCTGAGCTGAAACAGCTGTGAAACAACTTATCTCTGCTGCAGTTTGAGAACCTCATCTGAGAAGTGTCAGGGACTTGGCTCTGTTGCAGATGGGTGTAATTTGTTTTAAACTGGGCTGATGCATGGAAATGCATGTGTTAATCTAGTCAAACAGATACACATTCAATTTGTAACCCTCCTTTCCCCACCCCCAGCAGGATCCACTAATCTTAAATACTAGCTTCCCTTCTAAAGACAGTCTTTCCAGTTAATATGTCTTTGTCATGAGTTTCCTGACTCTTCAGTAGATTTCATAGGTCACTTCTGCAGTCTTCAACCACTTGACCTTACGTTTTTAATTGTCTTGTATGTCTGTGGTTGTGCTGGTTCTCAAGAGGAGTCAGCAGTTCCATGTTTGCAAGAGATGTTCACAGATCTCCTGTGAGCCTGTTGAGCTGCTGTGAATTGTACTCTGTACAGATACAGCATTTTAGTTTGTTACAGTGGGATTATTTAAGAGTAGTTGCATGTTGCCATACTCCCTTTGAATGGCAAACCTAGGACTACTTCTTGGATTGTTTAGGACATGCTGGTTCACATACTGAAGATCTGGCCCTGGATTGTTTTGTTGATTTATTGCCCTTCAAATATATTGGCACCTTTCACAGCTGTCTGACTTGTATGGAGGAAATATCACCAGTCTTTCCCATGCTGTTGGAATTTAGACTTAGATCTATCTGTTCCCTTAGCCATGATTGCTTGTATTTTGCAGGAATTGCAAAAGCTGCTCAAACTTGTCCTCCTGTTGTAACTCTACAGCACCTGGTCCCTCTCAGTGGTGTCTTTTCTCTCTCTGAATCTCCTCCATGGCTGTACATGCACAGGAACGATGCATCCCTTTGTGCAGGAAATCGGGAAGGAGAGGCAGAAGACCTGCGTGGATGAACACGGAGCTGCTGAGTAAACTCAAAGAGAAGAGGAAGATCTATGAATTGTGGAAGAAGGGTCTGAGCACATGGGGAGAATACAGGAATGTAGTCAGGGCCTGTAGGGTCGCAACTAGGAAGGCTAAAGCCCTCTTGGAAACGAAGCTGGCAAGGGACATAAAGGATAATAAAAAGGGTTTTTTTAGATACGTGAATAGCAAAAGGATGACCAGGGATAATGTAGGTCCCTTGCTGAATGAGGAGGGTGTCCTGGTAACGGGGGATACTGAGAAGGTGGAGATACTGAATGCCTTCTTTGCTTCGGTCTTCACCTCAAAGGCCCCCCGGGACCCACAGGCACTGGATGTAAATAGGAGTGTTTGGGATATGAAGAATTTCCATCTGGTTGAGGTAGGGGAGGTCCAGGAGCGGCTCAAAGGGATAAACGCACACAAATCCATGGGACCGGATGGGATACATCCACGTGTGCTGAGGGAGCTGGCGGAGGTGATTGCTGAGCCGCTCTCTATCATCTTCAACAGGTCCTGGAGAACAGGAGAAGTGCCTGAGGACTGGAGGATAGCCAATGTCACTCCAGTCTTTAAAAAGGGCAAGAAGGAGGATCCCAGCAACTATAGGCCAGTCAGCCTCACCTCTGTCCCCGGAAAGGTAATGGAACAGCTTGCTCTGGATGCCATCTCCAAGCAATTGGAAGAGAAGAAGGTCGTGAGGAGTAGTCAGCATGGATTCACCAAGGGGAAATCGTGCTCGACCAATCTCATAGCCTTCTATGATCTCATCACCGGCTGGGTAGATGGAGGGAGAGCAGTAGATGTCATCTACCTTGACTTCAGCAAGGCTTTTGATACTGTCTCCCATGACATCCTGATAGCAAAGCTGAGAAAGCATGGGATTGATGAGTGGACAGTGAGGTGGGTTGAGAATTGGCTGTCGGACCGAGCCCAGAGGGTCGTGATTCGTGGAGTGGAATCTGACTGGAGGCCTGTGACTAGCGGTGTTCCCCAGGGCTCGGTGTTGGGTCCAGTCCTGTTTAACATCTTCATTGACGACCTTGATGAGGGAATAGCCTCGACCCTCAGCAAGTACGCCGATGACACAAAGCTGGGAGGAGTGGCTGACACGCAGGAACACTGCGCTGCCATCCAACGAGACCTGGACAGGCTGGAGAGCTGGGCAGTAAGACACCAGATGAGGTTTAACAAAAGCAAGTGTAAAGTCTTGCACCTGGGAAGGAACAACCGTTTCTATCAGTACAGGCTGGGGGATGACCTGCTGGAGAAGAGCTCTGTGGAGAAGGACCTGGGGGTCCTGGTGGATGACAGGTTGGCCATGAGCCAGCAGTGTGCCTCGGTGGCTAAGAGAGCCAATGGGATCCTGGGGTGCATCCGGAGGAGTGTAGCCAGCGGGTCAAAGGAGGTGATCCTCCCGCTCTACTCTGCCCTGGTCAGGCCCCACCTGGAGTATTGTGTTCAGTTCTGGGCTCCCTGGGATAAAAAGGACAGGGATCTCCTGGAGAGAGTCCAGAGAAGGGCTACGAAGATGATGAAGGGCCTGGAGCATCTCCCCTATGAGGAAAGGCTGAGAAGATTGGGACTGTTCAGCCTTGAGAAGAGAAGACTAAGGGGGGACCTAATTAATGTTTACAATTATCTTAAGCAAGGGATGCAGGGGGAATCAGCCAGCCC
Source organism: Hypotaenidia okinawae (assembly GCA_027925045.1). Classification (NCBI taxonomy): domain Eukaryota; kingdom Metazoa; phylum Chordata; class Aves; order Gruiformes; family Rallidae; genus Hypotaenidia; species Hypotaenidia okinawae. The sequence goes on from BSDF01000016.1 coordinate 14,383,939, forward strand.
CTTTTCAGTGTCTGTGGAGACAGGACAAGGGGCAATGGCTGCAAGTTGGAGCATAGGAAGTTCCGCACCAACATGCGGAGAAACTTTTTCACAGTGAGGGTGACAGAGCCCTGGGACAGGCTGCCCAGGGAGGTGGTGGAGTCTCCTTCTCTGGAGATATTCAAGACCCGTCTGGATGCCTATCTCAGTGAAATGTCCTAGGGAGCTGCTTTGGCAGGGGGTTGGACCCGATGATCTCTCGAGGTCCCTTCCAACCCCTACAATTCTATGATTCTATGATTCTATGATCCCTCTCTGACCTTGCAGCTACTTTGCCATTTTACTGTTTGTTTCCTGACTCCTCTGTACCTGTATCACTAACTGCCTTGGAACTTGACACAATTTTCAGTCCCTTGAGATTACCTGTCTAATACATGTACCCCCTAAGATGGGATACATGGAAAGGAGATGCATTTTTTCCCAGTATTAGAACTTATCTAAAGTGGTAAGGTGATTGTCTTACAGCATGCTGTCCTGGTTTCAGTCAGGATAGAGTTAACTCCATTTGTAGCAGCTGATGGGATGCTGTGTTTGGGAGTTACAATGAAAGCAGTGCTGAGAACACCCTGATGTTCTTAGTTGCAGTCAGACAGTCAAGGACTTTCTCAGCTTCTTCCTATTTCTCTATCCATGAGAAAGGAGGGGCGAAGCCAGGACAGGTGACCCAGATGGGCCAAAGAGAGTATTCCATGCCAGTGACGTCCTGCCCAGGATAACGGGGCGCTGAGGGGAGGAAGAAGAGGGGCGGTGGCGGGACGCGTGCTGCTTGGGGGGACGGTCGGGTTCCGGGACAGCTCTGGGTGGTCCGGCCTGAGTTGTGTGGGTCGGGGAGAAACTGCATTGGGGATCAAGAGTTTCATCTTCTTTTGCTCTAAAGTCCTGTTAGCATTGGGATATTTGATCTTTCTGTTCTCCTAGTAAACTCTCCTTATCCCAACCCGCGGGCCTCTTAGTTTCTTGGGTTTGGAGTTATTTGCCCCTTCCTTTTCCCTTCCCTTGTTCCCCCCTTTTTCCCTCTTCCCCTGCTCTTTTACTTTAAGGAGCAGGCAGCTGTGTGGATCTCAGCCCACAGCCGGGGGAAACCACAACACATGTCCAGCTGTAGTGGAAGTGTGATTGAGGCATTGCCATTCTGCCACAGTGGGTATCTCTATCTCTGCTTTGATCTGTTCTTTACTTGTTGGATGGATGTGAATGTATAAATGGGATTGAAATGGGCTTGATTATAAAAAATGTTGTCTCTCTCACTTTAAGCTTAAACTTGACTCCCTCAAAAGCATTGGGGCTTTTCCATCTGAACACAGTTCAGTGCTCAAAGCAGAGGCCTCTGTGTGCTGAAGCAGCTAAGGTGTGTGGGCAGGAAGAGAGCTGCCTGACTGTCAGTCTGTTAAATCCTCCCTGGGACTGCTGGTAGTGTCCATGTATTCATTTCTCACGACTGATCAGGACTTTCTGAACTAAAAGGATTCCATTCTGCTAATACTCTTGTCTCAATGTTTTGCTTTCCAGCTGGATGAAGCCGTGGCTGCTGCTCATCTGGATAAACTGTGTGTGAAGCTGACGAAGCTGAGTGACAAGCAGGCCAAATACCTGGGCTTACCAAGAGATGGGCCGTTCAAGCCAGACCACTACAGATACTGAGCAGATGGCACTGCCCAAAGACCAAAGTGCAGGGATACAACCTTCCAAAGCTCTTGTGTGCGCTGGGCTTCTGAGAACAAGCCCTTTGCCAGACTCCTCTCTGTGCTGCAGAACTCTTCCCCCCTTACCAAAGAGCTTCAGGGCCTCAGTGAAAGAGGACTGCCCTGACTCTTGGAATTAGAGTTGGTTACCTAGCTTATGTCATGGGGAAAAGAATCCTGTGTACCTTTTATTGGGTCCTAATGTCCCAATAAGGGGAGCAGGACAGAAGATTGCTAAAGGAAACTGCATAGTCTTTTCAAACATGTGGCTGGCAGCCTCTTTGGGCAGACAGATCCTGTTAGGTGGCTGGCAGTATTAGGATTCTCTCCACAAAGGTGCCCTAGCTGAAGTGCATGTTGTGAAACTGGAGGATGTAGGGAGGAGTATAGGTTCCTTGGTCCCCTTCCAATAAAATCTAATTAATCTCCTACTTGGAGGTTAAAGCTGGAGGGTTTTTTTTCCTACATTAATTTACTGTAACGGTTTTGGCCAGAATGAAAACCCTTCTATGCTTCTTCCATACCAACTTGAGGAAAGGGGAGGCAAGAGTGATTTTAAATTTTATTTTAGCAGCCTTCTAGTGTGGTGTGGAAGGCTAGGAAGCCCCTGAGGGGTTGGTTTGGTTTAAGGACCTTGTTTTATCCTAAGAAAACACCAGCAGCACACTTTTACCCCTAACTTCATTTTTGAATTGTCATGTCTGCTGTATCTTGTTTGTCACTGACTCAAAGTGCTTTTATTAAAGTTCTGACTGTGGCCTGGCTTGGTTTGTGTAGTGAGATGGTTTGGGTGTCCTGCCATTGTCCTCTTGGTCAACATTATACAGTAGGCCACCTCTGTTTCTGCATGTGAGAAGGTGAAAGGTTTGGTATGATGTTAGAACATGCTCTGAGATTCATGTCCAAGCACCAGGTGTGATCTCAGTGAGCAGCTAAAACAGATGGTGCTGAGTAAGAACTGTTGGAGGAGGAAGAAAGTTATGAGTAAACAAAGTATTGCTCAGTATGTGACTCTTCATGGCTTTGTTTTGCATTGACCTCTCAAAAGCAGCAGACAGACCCACTGCCCTTGCAGTAAACATCTAAATGCAGGTGATGGTCACCTTGTGCCATAGGTAGCTGCATGTGGCAGAGAATGATAGAAAAGGTTGCAATAGGAAACCAGGGATGGAGTGTTGTTCTTATTCTTCATTAGTTCCCTCTAGGTGGTCTTTGGCTTCCCTAAACCCATTTATCAGTTGAACATCATCTATCCTGGCATACAGGGCTGTGATGATGCTATTGGACTTTGGTCATGGATTCATAGAATACTTTAATTAGGAAGGGGCACACAGAGATCTCTGGTTCATCCCTGTCTTCATACTGGGGTCAGATGAGGTTGGAGATCAGCTTGCTCAGGTGAGTTTCAGATGTCTCTTGAGGATAGATCACATGACCACCTTAAGCTTGTCTGGCAGTATTTGACCATCCTCTAGATTAAAACATTCCTTTGTACATTTAACTGGAATTTTCTGTGTTGCTCATTGCTTCACATTTGATACCTCTGTACCTCCAAGAAGGGTCCAGCTCCATTGAACATTTATATCAGTCCCAGGCAGCAATAAATTCTCCTTCACCTTCTCCAGGTTAAATAAATCCAGATCTTAATCTCTTTGTGCATCCTATACTTGGGTCCCTTCATCTTCAGGGACACCATCTGTGCTTAGAAGAGTGTCAGTGTTGTTATTCTGGGAAGCCAAAATTGGATGCAGTCACCTTTACAGTGCTAAACCTGGGAGACAGATCTGTTCTCTTGACCTGGCTCTGCATTTGTTTGTACAGCTCTGGATAAACTGGCTGCTTTACTGCATGGGCAAAGACCTCACACTTTACAGTGTCTGGACAAAGGCTGCCTTCACTGTTCCATCTTTCATAATTTTACCTCTAAGTTCTTTCTGAATAACACATCCAGCAAAGCTTCTCTCTTACTTGCCTCACTGACCACCTCTGCCTTGATGGTCTCCATAAATCTGGGTTGCTTGTGGACAAATCTATTGCCCTTTGAGTAGATGGCAGAGTGGCTGAGGTAAGTATGCCAGGGTTTGCTGGCAAGAGGTTCTTTCCAGTTATCTGAAGAAATTTTAAGCTATCTCCAATTCTGGTCAGGTGATCTCTGTCAGATGCCCACCACAGTGTGACCTGAGATGGTCTGTCCTCTGATACTTCACCCAGAAACCTTTGACTCAAGTCTCTAAGAATTGCAGCCTCACAGAACTGAAGAATGGGCTAGCTGACACCCCAAATGCTACATTGGGTGATCAACATAGGATAGTGTGATTTAGATTTTTTTGTTTGGAATGCGGGATGTTTTTTGGGGGGAGATTTGACAGGATGGTTCTGAGTGAGGCCTAGAGACCAGGGGTTCAGTGTTAGTGAAGCTTGGCTCTCATTTTGTATGTTGGGGTCAGGACTTTTCTTCCCCCCCCCCCAATTTCTGTTTGTGTTTATTATAGATTGCTTGACACATTAATGTGTTCAATGCATAGAGAAACTTGTGTGTGTGTATACATATATATGTGTGCTTGGTTTTCCTCAGAAGATTTGAGGTCTTGTCTTTCCTGGTTGTTGGAGCTCTTAGGAAGTGTGGCAAACGTTGGGTTCTGGAGCAGCAGCTCCTGAGTTTCCAAAAATATTTCTAGTGAGAGATCCTGTGTGCAAAGCTACACATGGAGAGCCCAGTGCAAAGTCATGTTTAGTCCCTGTTCAAACTTCAGAGGATTTGAATTCTTGAAATTGTGATTCAATAGATGAGTCAGGGACTCATCCTGAAACCAGCAGCTTAACCAGGTCTGAAATGTCTCATCTGCTTTGCAGGGCCCTGGGCCAGGGCACTAAAGCATCACTGTGAGAAGAGAACTGACCTGTGACTTCCTAGTGCAGCATTTTCATGGATCCACCTCATGCAAATCTGGGTTGCTGCTGAAAATAGAGTAGTTTGAACAATGTAACAATGTGGGAATTTGTCTTGAAATGTGGTTTGAGTTGATCAAACATAAAATTTATATTTGGAATATATTCTGCTAGATCTTCTGTTTTATTGGTTGAAGAAGACTAGATGGACCACAGACCCCAATAAAACCCCTGGCAGAGGTTCTGTTTCTCCCACTCCCTGCAGTGCAGTTCTGGTTTAGTGCTGGCTGCAGCAGCAGTGCCATGCCCAGTACCTGTCAACACTGTGGGTTGGCAGTTGGCAGTGTTAATGCAAGTGGGTGTTTGATGTTTTGGTCCAGCTCTGGCTGTGCACTGCATAGTCATTGTTTAGGTGCAGCTTGGCAGCCTCTCTTAAAGGGGGTTATCTCACCTCTTGCTGTGGTATGGGCTGTACTTCCCCAGACTTGTGGTGCTTCTGTTTGAACTTCCCCTCAAGGGCAATTCTGAATAAACTTTAGAGCAAAATAAGCAGATATCCCTTCTGCTTCAGATGCTTGCCAGAATGATTAGAAGACTTTGGAACATGACCTTTGGTGCTGCAGCTGATTTCCTTAAAAAAACCAAGAGTATATTTTGTTTCATGTCCTGATGCCCTGCTGATTTCTCAATGGATGTCTGGTCCATGTGGAAAGAAAAGTGTGCCCAGCTGGCCAAGAAGGCCAACAGCACCCGTGGGGTTTAGTCTGGGGAAGAGGAGTCTGAGGGGATACCTGATCACTCTACACTGGAAGGCGGGTGCAGTGAGGTGGGGGGTTGGTCTCTCTCTCAAGTAAAAGCAGTTGGACAAGAGGAAATGGCCTCAAGTTGCACTGGGGAGGTTTAGATTGGGTATTAGGAAAAAAATTCTTCACCAAAAGAATGGTTGGGTATTGGACCAGGCTGCCCACAGAGGTGGTGGAGTCACCATCCCTGGAGGGGTCCAAAAAACACATAGACCTGGTGCTCCAGACATGGTTTAATTGACATGGTGGTGTTGGAGATATGGTTGAACTTGATGATCTTAGAGGTCTTTTCCAACCTTAAACGTTCTCTGGTTCTATGATTACAGAACTGTTTCACCACTAGCCTTTAATGAATCATTTTTTTAATTGTGCACTCAAGGAAAGGTAAGGCTGGCTGTTCTCCTGCTTGGTTTCTGGTGGTTGAGTTGTATAATGCAAGCAGCAGAAGATACCTGTGCTGGTTCTGGAGGATCAGAAAAACCTAAGCTATCCTGGTTAACCTTCTTGGGGCAGCTGTGCAGAGGGAAGGGAAGGGAAGCTTGTATGAGATCAGAAATGGCATTTTAGCTGTGGAAACTGCCCAAAATATCCAGGTGGTTAGCTAAATCCACCTAATGGCAGAGTGTGAGCAATTAAAGTGTTTATTAAAGTATATTAAATCAATAGATTTCCACTGATTCAAAGGGGTCTGGACTGGATCCCTAGGGGAGGGTCTGCTTTGTCTTTTCCTGCCTTTACATGTATTAAATGAACACTCTGTGTGAATTGTATCATGACATTATTAGAGCCATTTCAGGGCTCCCATATTTCAGACCAGGATTTCATCTCCATGGATTTTCTGGATAGAAATACGTGTGCATGGGCCATGTGGCAATTAGGATATTCTCTTCATTTTGCTGAAGAAGGCTTGCAGAAATGACTAACACCTCCTCTTTCTTGTGGGAGAGAGGCTGAGCCATATGTTTGCCATCTGCCTATCAGCTGAGAATTTTGCCAATAAAACCTCTGCATTACCTCAGAAAGTAATCTGCAGGCACCACAAATGTAAGAAGGGCTCTTTGAGGGTGATGGATTGTTCTTTCAGGCAGCCTAGTGTGACTCTGGCCTTGGGCTGTGGCTCCAGATGGGGATGGTTTCCTACAGGTCCCATGTCACATCTGCCAGCCTTGCATGGGTGTTCATGATGTGTCTGAAGTGGCACTGGGCACTTATGCTGATGCTGTTTAACTGGTCCTTTTGTTAAAGTCAGTTACTGGGGGGAAGGGGTGTGTGTGTGATTTTCATATCCCTTCTTAGCACCTTGAAATGTAACAGTGCAAGCAGCAGAAGATCACCTGTGCTGGTTCTGGAGCATCAGAAAAACCTAAGCTACCCTGGTGTGCCAGACTGACCTTTGGGTGCTTGGTCCCCAGATCAGGGTAATTTGCTGGGGAAGGGGAAGAAAATTCCACCAGATCCTCTGCAAGTATAACACTTCTCCCACTTGTTGAGTAGCTGTTTCCAGTACACTGAGCAACAACAGAGCTGCAAGCTTCTGCTGACTTCAGGATCTTTGGTGTGTCATTGGATCTGAAGAAATTTGGAGCGTTATTGGGGTTGGGATCTCTTGAGGTCCCTTCCAACCCCTACAATTCTATGATTCTTAAAGCATGTTAGATAAGTTATCAGCAGAATATCTCAGGATTTATAATTGGATCTTTGTGGAGCAGGTGTTGGTCTTTTGCTGTATTCAAGAACAGCAGTAAGTGTGTAATGAGTACTGGGATGACAACAGGTCCTGTAGCTGGCAATGGAACTACCTTGGGTCTGGAGTCACAAGATTTTGCTGCAACTTTACAAAAGGTTGAAGGAGCTACTAAGAGTGAGGAAAAGCATTGTGAGTCTGTTGTTTGTGTGTTCTCTTGCTTTGTGCTGTACCTCTGTTGATGGGAGCTGAGGAGACCATTGACAAATACCTGGTGGAGTCTGGATACTGTCAAAATGAAAGCTGAAACAGCTCAGGGCAGAGGTGGTATGAACAGTGATGACAGAACCACTCCCAGAGGGCCAAGACCAGCACTGCCCATGTGTGTGCCCACTTGCAATGCCCTCAGTTCTGTTGTGTCTAAGTTGTGAGCTGCTAACCTGGTGTGAGCTGTTACCAGACTGGGAGACTTCATTCTTTGCCTTTGGTGGGGTTACCATCAAAAGCAACGTGGAACTTTCATCCCCACAGTTAGAAGAACAGGTGGTGGTTGAGGTAGTTTGCATCTGACATGGGAAGCAGTGATTTCAGCTACACAAATCTACTACAAAAATCTCAGTTTATGTTTCTGTTTGGAAATGAGTAGCTGTTTGCTGTGCACTTCCAGTTCTGGAAATGGTCTGTGACCAGTCAGCTGTGGGTATTACAGAGGCAATTGGGGTTTAACAATGCAGTAACCATAGCAGGCCATCCCATGCACCTCCTTCTGTGTCTTGGAGATTGCTGGGTGCAGAAGGACAAACAGTTCAGAGCTCAGAAGTAGACAGAAAAAAAGAGTGAAGTGCTCATGTGTGTGTTAGGGAAGTCCAGTTTTAATTCTTGTCTTTTCAGCCCTGTTTCTGCAACTCTGAGTTAAATAGATGGTGGATGTGAACAAACACTGAACTGAGTGTGTTTATGGTTGCTCCTGGCCATAGAATGGTCTGACTCAGCTTGAATTGCTTTTGGTGAAAAACACTATGATTTAATGTTTTTTTTTTGCCTTGGCTTTGGATGTCATTTAATGTCTACACCCATACAGCCAGTGACCTCAGGACTGCAGTATCTCATGAATCCCACCATACTGAGAAGCATGTGTGCTGTAGGAGTAATCCCATGTCATGTCTGCACTGTAAAAGAGCTCCCACAGAGTTGGCTTTGGGCATAACATGTACAAGTTCTCCTTGTCTCCTCAGTTTGGTTATACAAGTCTCCATCTGGTTCTCCCATAACTCGTTTTGTCAGGAGGTTAGCACTATTTCTGCACCTCAAAGGGACTTGACTGCATTTTTCATCACCCTCAGCCAATGCAGCATCACAAACACACTTGACTCATCTACAGAAGTTTGAAATTCAAAGTCGTTCTACCTTCCATCAAATCTTTCCTTCTATGAGAAGAGCTAAAGACTGATATGGGGAGTTGTTTGTGTTCCTTCTGCAGTCTCCCAGTTTCAGTAACCAGCTTGGAAAGCTCTGAGGTCTTTAGAGTGGGTTTGGTATAGTGGTGTGGTTTTGTCCCAGCTGGCAGCTCAGCCAGTTGCTTGCTGGTGGGCTGGTGTGTCCTGGCAGAAAAGGTCTTGACTTTGTATAAGCACTGCTCAGCAATAATGAAAACATCTCTATATTATCAACACTGATCCAAACACATAGCCTGATAATACCTATTATGAAGAAAATTAACTCTATCCCAGCCAAAACCAGCACAACAATCATTAAGATGTTAATTTTACCACTTGTTTTATGCTTCCAAGTGTTAATCCAACTTGGGTTTTACGGTCTTTGAGCGTGACAATAAGTAAGCAAGGCAGAACTCTGGATAGGAAAATACAGTATCTGTTTGAAATTGACACAAGATAGGCAATATTCAGAAGAGCTCATAGTGATTTATTTGTGCTTAGTCCTCCTAAGCTGTAATTAGGGCAAAATGTCCATCAGTCTCTAGGAGCAGAATTAGTCTGTTCTGGAGCGTTGCTGGGTTTGTCTGTAAGCTTGAATTCCCATAGTTTTCAGAGGAATTTTGGCATGTGACAACTAAAAATTGCACACTCCATCTTTGTCATGTGCCTGTTTTATCTGATGACATTTCAGATAGGTCCCTTAGGGAACTCTTCTACTTGCAACCACCTCAATTATCTGTTCAGACTAAACACAGGAAGCAAATATTAAGTGTACAAGTTTTACTGATTTCTGTGTCCTCTCACTACCTCATACAATGTGAACTTGACCCAGAAAGCTAAATTTATTAAGGCTAATAACAATTCCAGAGTACTTGATTATATATAGTCTTTGGCATGATAGCTGAGTGGCAAAGCATAACCTCTTTCTAACCAATTCCAGTTACAAAGAAGGCTCGTTAGTTAATCACTACATGTAAATGCTATATTAAAAAGGATGTGCATACATGTTGAAAAAACCACAACTCTCACTCTTGTATTGGAAGGATCTTTCCTTTTCCTTCACTGCATCCTTGTGCCATCCTCTTCTTCACTGCTCCACCTTCTGTGTCTCTAGCTCCTCGCTGTGGGTCTCAGCACTCTCCATTTCCTTAGATGACAACCACAAGCTGTGGCTAACATCTTCATTAATGATCTGGATGATGGGGTGGAGTGGGCTCTCAGCAAGTCTGCATCTGATACAGGACTGGGAGGAGTGACTGATGTGCCAGAGGGACCTTCACAGTCTGGGGAAACAGTCTGACAGGAACCTTGTGCACTTCAACAAGGAGAAGCTCCGAGTGCTGCACCTGACAGGAACAGCCCTGTGCTGGGGGCATGCAGCTGGAAGGCAGCTTTGTGGGGAAGGACCTGGGGGTCCTGGTGGGCGAAGACCAAGCTGAACACGAGCTGGTGATGTGCCCTTGTGGCAAAGGTGGCACCCTGGGCTATGTTAGAAGGGCTTTTGCCAGCGGGTCAAGGAGGTGATCCTTCCCCTCTGCCACATCGGGAGTGCTGTGTCTAGCTCAGGGCTCCCCAGTACAAGAGAGACAGGGACATACTGGAGAGAGTCCAACATCAGAAACCACTTTTCTTTTTTCATAAGGCCAGGGTGACTGAGTGCTGGCACAGGTCACCCAGGGAGACTGTGGAGCCTCCCTCCTTGGAGATACTAAAAAGCTGGACCTGAGCAACCAGCTCAGGGTGGGCCTGTGTGAGCAGTGGCTTGGATCAGATGACTTCCAGAGATCCCTACCAGCTTCAACAGTTGTGTGATTCTGCAAAGCTGGAGTGTGAGCTGCTGTCTAGAAAACAGCTATTTGTTTGACTCTTGGCTCTCCACCCTTCCCTTTCCCCTCCTCCTGTTCCCTTCCACCCTGGTAAAATGTAATTCTTCTGCCCATCAGGACATTCTGGTAAGAAAATGGTCTTTTTTTCCACATGATAAGCTGTTGTGTGGTTATTGATATGATTTTAGTATCAATCTAGGACAATTTCTTCTGAGAATTTTGAAAGATCTTGATGGGAACCTACCTAGTAAAAGAAAGGGCCAAGTTCTCTTTCCTAAGACCATTGCAATGTATCATTCTTCCTTCTCATCATCTTTTTGTTGTAAGTGAATGGCTTACAGAATCCTGAGCCAGGGTATCTGATTGAAAGACATGTATATTTTAAAGAATTCAAGCTTGCATGCTATATGACAGCTGATGTGTTTTTTAAAAGGAACACGATGACATCTTGTCCTCATTTGGGCTCTTTTTTAGGTTAATTTGTTATCTCTCTCCATATATATATATATTTCTATATCTATCCAAGATGAACAAATGTTTCTGTCAACCTCTGACCTAATGTTTTGAGTTCTGTGCTTTAGATTGGTTATTCAAAGAAATAAAGTTCATACAGCTTGAGCCCCTTTAGCGTGTCATCTGTATAAATGTGCCTGCCTGGTAGATGTTTTTATAGCCCTTAGCCATGTTTAGAAATAAATTAAAGAAATTTCCTCTCAATTAGACCTGAACAGAGCATTATATGACTCAGGATTGGGTTAGAAAACATCCAACTGTGAAAGCTAAGGTAGGGACACTGGTGCAGGCAGGTGGAGTTACTATGGAAGATGTGGTTTTACCCCTGGGAGTGCATGTGGCTCCTGTGGTCACTGGCAATAGCAGTGGGATATAAGGAAAATGCTACAATCAAGAAAGGCCCACAGGAAAAATAAGGTTGCACAGGAGCAGGGGAGAGGAAAGTTGTAGGTACAGAACAGAGGAGGTAAAAGGCAAGAGCTGGAGTCTGGCAGATGAAGTCTCTACAATGTTGGGGGCAGCTCTTGGGTTTACTCCCTCCTTGCTTTACTCTACCACGTCTCTCCTGGTGGTTTCCTCCTGGGCCATCTTGGATAACTTAAGACTAAGGCAAAGAGTTTCAAGAACAAGAGAAAAGATGTCTTCTAGACACATCTTTGCTGCTGCCTTGAGCCTTGTCCATACCTTCAGAGCTGTTTCTGAGACTGCAAGGGCTGATGCAGCATTCAAGTTATCTTTCTTCCCCTGTGGTCACTAGTGCATGCAGCACCTGGAGATTGCCTTCCAAATTCATGCTGGAGGTACGTGCTGGGAGTTGCCCATAGTAAGAATGGGCAAAGAAAGAGAGATTGATTGCTTGTAATGGAATGGCTGGGGAAAGAAACCTGATTTTTAAGTCATGAGGCACAGATGCATTCAGGATTCAAATATGCATGAATATTCCACACCTTGGAGACACTGGTTACTGGTAGAATGTCTAAGTACCCTGGAGGTGGATGTGCTGATGTTCAGCTAGGGATCATTAAAAATCACCTTTTTGGTTTAGGTCTGTCTCTTCAAATAGAATAACCTGTGTGAGGTCTCCTTCTGATTGCTGAATGTGTGTTTTCAGTGTGATACTTTGGCTGTGCTGGAAGCTGGTACTGTGGGGCAAAACCAAGCTTTGGTTGCTCAATGGATTAACTGGTCCTGGTTTAGTGTGACTGTTTGCATGCCATCGATGTGGTGCTGGTTAGACAGTCTGTGGTTAATGCGACCCTTCAACACCCCCTCCCCACCCCAAATAAACAAGAAAACCCCAAGCCAACAAGAACCCAGGTCAATTTTTAAAAAAATACCTGTTCAGTAGCCATCCCCTTGGTTGTTTGCTCTCTGTAAACACATCCTGTTTGTGATAGCATTAACCTCATGGAAAACATTGTCCATTTAATTTTAAGAGGGGTAAATCCAAGCTGCCAGCTTCAAAGCTCTCTACTTTTAGTTGCCATACACACAGGACAGTTTGAAATACACACTGGAGAAGCTAATGGAAGACAGAAGCCTTACTGTGTTCCCAGTTTGGCTTAGCACTTTGGGTTTAACATTAGACATTGGCAGATGGTCTGAAAGATTCGGCACTTGCACAAAGCACAGTAGTTACAACAGGAATTCAAGTGTGGTTTGCAGGTTTTGAAGTTTGGCACACAGTCAGCAGCTGGTGTGGGCCTTGGTTTGGGAGATATCTTCCGCTCAGCGTTCTTCTAGAAGAGATAAATATGAAAACTCAGAGAGATGTAAAGGGCAGAACAAAGCATAGGTGCAATGAGAACGAACCCTGGGACCTTCTGGCTTGAGGTGCATAGGAGGTTGCTAGCAGTGAGACCTGTATTAGTGTGACAGTATGCTTCCCCCCGTTACCCCCATGGTTTCTCGACTTTCCTGTAAATAGGATTGACTGATAACCACTGGTGTTGATTGTGATGTCTGCATCCATCTCACAGTGAGTGCAGGAAGACAGATAACACCACAATAGCCAAGGGTTATAGAATCATAGAACTGTAGGGGTTGGAAGGGACCTCGAGAGATCTTCGGGTCCAACCCCCCTGCCAAAGCAGGTTATCTATGCTAATGTGCCCACCTGGACACTGGTCAGTGTCCACTGGCATCTATGGGTGGTATGTGAATATGACTATGAGCCAATCATCTTACTCCATAAATAGTGAGCAGTCCAAGAGCCCTTTGAGCTCTCCTGAAACGACAGCAGGCTGCACGACAGGATCTCCCCTTGAAAGGGACACCTTTCAAGGTTACTCCTCGAGGTCGAGAGAATCCTTGCCGCAACAGATCTGCAACAGATCCTTGGTAAGTGAGTTGGGAATAAGTGCACTAACATCTGTGATCTGAGCTAAGAAATATAAAGGGTTGAATATATATATAATCCTTTAGACATAAACCATTGACCAAGTCTGGGACTAAGACTGAATCCAGCCACACCCAGGCTCCTCTCTGAGAAGGAGTTTAGAAAGCAAGGGGATTCTTTCTGAACCTCGTGACTCAACGGGAGGGTCTCCCTGATAAACTCATCTGACCCTGTTCTCTATGCACTAACTAATCGAGATTACCTTACTATCCAATCTTAATCATTGTTGTGTTTATTACCAAACACCCTTACATCCTTTTGTTTTATATCAATAAACATATTATTGCCTCTCTCTTAAGAGTGAAGTGCATCCCTCTTCTCTATCCCATCTGCGACAATTAGTGACAGTGTAGAGATGTGGTGGGACAGGGACATGGGAACTGCTGGTTTGAGTACCAAGAACAATGGTAAATCTCCTGTCCCTCATGTTATGAGCAATTAGAAATGTGACTGGAGAGAGCACTGCAGAACGTTCTGTAGGGAAGAATGTGGCAGCAGTGAGGGGAGGGATGCAAGAATCTGCACAGACAGTGATGTTATCAGTAAAACTAAGGTATTACTCATGGACCCCAAAACTTTTCAAATGAAAGGTTGAAAGCTCCCTGTCAATCTGTGGGGCTGATGCCTGCTTTGTTTCCTGAGCTGCGAGGATGAGAAGAGGGGAGGTGATGCTCTATACTGCATGATGTGTTTGGCAAGCTGGCTCTGGAGCTCGGTAATCCTTCAAGCCTCAGATCTGCACATGGGAATCCTCAGCTGCAGGCACAGCTGGGCTGGAAAGGATCTCAGCCTACCCAAGGAGTGGTGCTTCTCCATCTGTGAGTCAGAAAGGTGGAAAACTGGGTCGATCAGCATGTGTCTTTGACCTGAGGGGGATCACTGGAGCCCTCCAGATACAGGCACCCTATGTGCTCCTTTAACTTGGTAGTCTCCCAGGAGTTTTAAGGTAAAATGTCCTGTGGTCTCTGAGTGCCTTTAGGAGCTCTTAAGACAAAATACTTTGACAAAGTTTGATCACAGGAATGTCCTGCTTTGAGCTGAAGGTGGAACTAAATGACATCCTGAGACCCCTTTCAATCCGGGTCACCCTGTGAGCTGAGGAAGTGTTTTGAGGAAGGATACCCATACAGGATATCAGTTAGAAAGGGAGGGAAATAGAGAGGGGCTGTAGATGTTTCTGGTTACAGCAATAACTTGTATGGCTATCATGACATACTTCAAGTAAAAACGATATTTTGCTGCTTTTCTAAACAATTTTTATAACACAGAAGACCAGCCCAGGTAATACCTCACACTCAAGACCTATAGGTAAGGAAATCTATCCATCTGGATTTACTGACCTGATATAATTGCCAATTAACATTTTCAACCAAATGCCAACTTATTTGAATGCCTCTACTTTAATTTTTTTTGGCACTTGCAATTAAAAATTGGCAGATAGAGAGTTTGTGCCCCTGGATTGCAGAGCCAGGGAATGATACCTCTTCATAGTGGGTGTCTAAATAATTTTACAGGTACTTAAACCAGCTCAAGGTTGAAATACCTTTTGTGTAAGAGAAGACTGTAAAAACCAAAAGCAAAACCAACAAGCCTCCCCCCAAACAATAATCTTTAGCTAATCTAACATAACGTACTTTTCTTTCCACCATTAATGTTTTGCATCTGTTTTTACAGTATTGAGAGCTTCAAACTGTGTGTAAATTATTTAAATCGGGGAATGGCTGTAAAAGCCTCACAGATTAATGCACTGGGGTAAAATATAGATGTAATAAACTCTTCTCATTCAGCAATATTTTCTGAACAGCCACTTACCTTGGAAGATTTCTTGTTCTCTGCCTCTTTCCTGCTGACTTTTTGGGACCTTCTAGTTAAATCTTCAAAGAGAATAGCACAAGATAATTTTAAATCAATTTTACAGCCTGTTCTTTAATTGAGATGCTTAATATTCTTTTTGTGTGAGGGAAGGCAGATAACCTACACTGCCACTTCACCAGTGTCTAAGATGTTCATCTCTAGGAGCTGTTCTCACTTACAAATGGTGTGTCTGAACTTGTGCCATCACTGGTGCTGGTGAGAAGCAGAAGAACACTGATGTTTATAATTTAGGAGGGTTTTTTACACATTGATGTGAACAAGGAAAATAACTTCTTTTGTTTGTTTTTCTTTATTTTGGGGAGGGGGTGAGGGAGGGTTGAGGGGGGCTAGAAGAGACCTCAAAGCCTATCTAGTTCCCCCATCCTGCTGCGGGCAGGGATACCCCCTACCAGATCAGGGTTCCCAGAGCCCCATCCAACCTGGCCTTGAACCCTGCCAGGGACTCAGGGGCAGCCCCAGCTTCTCTGGACACCCTGGGCCAGGGTCTCCCCCTCCCCAGGGATTCAGTAAAGAAGAAAATGATACCCAGTGGGTGAATGCAAGGGAAATGTAGAGATGGGCTTATTGACAGGTAAGTGCTGTAATTATCTCTTCTATAGCTCTTCTGGGTCAGGTAAAACACCTGCTTTTCCCAGCTGGCCTCTGATCTCACGTTCCTCATGCTCTGCCTAGTGTGTTTGCAACAGCTGCCAAGCTCTGTACAAATCTCATCTGTGACAATACTGGAAAATGTAATACAGCCTTGTGAAAATACTGGTAACACACACCTCTAATCCCCATTGATACAACTGTGATTTGAAGTGCTATAAAAATTATGCATCAATTAGATGATTGCATGTTTTGCTAGTTGATGCTTGCAAATCCTTTGCTTACCTTCTAATATGTGATTGAATTTAAGCCAGAGGTAGCATCTTTTGATACCACGGGCACTGTGATTGATTGACAGGTGTCTAAACTTCTGATTGCAAATGAGTTTTATTGCTTGAATGGCTAAATGGCTACAGCAATATTTAAAACTTGAGCTGTAACGTGTGTGCCAACCTTCTCTGGTTGGTGTGGCCAACCAGAAGGAACAGGACTTGGTATGAGAATAAAACACTGAGATCAGAAACTCCATCCAAATTATTAAGCCAAGCTGACAAGAAATTTTTCTGCTGGCTTATGCAAAAATAGATTATGTGTGTCAGGATGACAAATTATAACTGATGAACTGTAAAAAAATTGACTGCTTCAGGAGGGGACAGGAGGCTGTTGTTATTTAAACAGTCTCTTAATTAATTCTTTCTGTGGCAGTGATGGGAAAGACCAGCCTGAGCCTTTTGCCATGCCACCCTTGGTACATTAAATACTACTCAGAGCAGTTTCATCCTCCCCCTGGAGTGTTGCAGGAGTTTAGCTGGGGCTGCAGGCAGAGGGAGCAGCAGCAGCGCTGAAGGAGCCACCTCTGTGCCTGCCTTTCCCTCTTCTCTCTGGCTTCTTTTTCCATCTCTTTCTCCTGTTTGCTTTAGTTTCTCCCATTTAAACCTGTCTCCATCCTCTGCAGGACTGTCTCCAAGGCAGTGCCTCTCTCTCTAGCAACTCTTGCTGCTCATCTCAGTACCCAGTGCCATGAAGGACACAGCTCTGTCTCTTCATCCAGCTGCTGTGTAATGCACAGAACCTGGAATAAATCAGGGGAAAAGGAGGGGCCTCCAGTTACATCTCACAGTACACTGGAGCGAGGCAAGTGGCCTTGTTTCTAGCTGACCTCAGTGAAAATGGTGACATCTGATCTCATCCTGCTGCTCTCAGCAGGGCTGGAAGGTCCCTCAGTCTGGTAACCAGAACTCAAACCCAACATCAGAGTCTGTCCTTTCTCCTGCACCTTCTTTCTCCTGCTATTTGAAAAATCATGGATGGGGACTTTCACGTGCCATGCATTAATGCATGCTTTTGATTAATTCATGCTTAGTTTATCAAGTTATAATTCAATTATTTTAGTTAGGAAGTGATAGAGCTAAGGTGGCTACTGGCTGTCTGAAATAAAGCTCAGAAAATTGTAGAATTGTAGGGGTTGGAAGGGACCTCGAGAGATCATCGGGTCCAACCCCCTGCCAAAGCAGCTCCCTAGGACATTTCACTCAGATAGGCGTCCAGACGGGGCTGGAATCTCTCCAGAGAAGGAGACTCCACACCCCCCAGGGCAGCCTATTCCAGTGCTCTGTCACCATCACTGTGAAAAAGTTCTTCCCCATGTTGGTGCGGAACTCCCTGTGCTCCAACTTGCAGCCATTGCCCCTTGTCCTGTCCCCACAGACCACTGAAAAGGGGCTGGCTGATTCCCCCTGCATCCCCTGCTTAAGATAATTGTAAACATTAATTAGATCCCCCCTTAGTCTTCTCTTCTCAAGGCTGAACAGTCCCAATCTTCTCAGCCTTTCCTCATAGGGGAGATGCTCCAGGCCCTTAATCATCTTTGTAGCCTCCTCTGGACTCTCTCCAGGAGATCCCTGTCCTTTTTATCCCAGGGAGCCCAGCACTGGACACAACACTCCAGGTGGGGCCTGACCAGGGCAGAGTAGAGCGGGAGGATCACCTCCCTTGACCTGCTGGCTACACTCCTCCTGATGCACCCCAGGATCCCAAAGTTTGAGTATGTGCTGCTTCAGCTCCAAAAGAAACTAATTAAAAACTTATATCAGATTCTACTGAATGAGAAAAGCATGAATGATTTGTCTCAGGTTTATTACACACTTTGTATTTATTCAGTATTCTTTAGGCGTGGGGAAGTGGAGGATCAGACTGGCCTCTTGCCTTTAAACAAGTGAGCTGCAGAAAGGCCTTGGGATACCTCTGGAAATGCCTCATGCCTTAAGAAAGCACAGCCCTGGCCAATGGTGTTACAAGGGGCAAAATCCCTTGTAAATTCCCCCTGTATTTTCCTTTTTTGGAATAGTCAGTCAAGACCAGCAGACTATGGAAAAGGTGAGGGTTGTGCTGAGATCTGCTCTTTTGAGTTATTCTTCAAATTCCAGTGTGAAATGACCATTCAATTTCATGCACTGAATGATTTGGGTTGGAAGGGACCTCAGGGATGCCCCCTCCAGCCCAGGGTGCCCCAAGCCCCATCCAGCCTGGCCTTGAACCCTGCCAGTTATCCAGGGGCAGCCCCAGCTTCTCTGGGCACCCTGGGCCAGGGCCTCACCACCCTCACAGGAAGAATTTCTGCCTCCCAGCTCCTCTCCAGCTGCTCTCCTGCAGCTGAAGGCCATTCCCCTGGGCCTGGCCCTGGCCCTCCCTGCTCTTGACACCAGCCCCTCTCCAGCTCTCCTGGAGCCCCTTGAGGGACTGGAAGGGGCTCAGAGCTCTCCCCAGAAGCAGCCTTCTCTTCTCCAGGCTGAGCCAGCCCAGCTCTCCACCTGTCTCCACAGCTCCAGCCCTTGGATCATCTCCAGGGAGGAAGCAGAAGCATGAGTATAAAGGTGAGCTGGAGGTTATGCTGTTTGCTTAAATTCAGCCCCTTAGTCTGCTGTGAATTTCTTTTCTTACTTTGGCTAATTGCTTCATTTCTCTGCTGACTGTGAAATGGGGAAGTGGCACAGCTGGGCTCCACCGTGGAGCGGTGAGGGCATGTGGATGCTCTGCTCCTGTGGCTGGAGGTGCCTCTTGCAGACAGCCAAATGGGGCAGAGAAGGAGGGAGGGTTTTTGTGAGGCATTGCAGAACCACACAAAGGAAAAGATCCCGACAGCATCAGGGGATTTTTGTGGCCCTTCAAGGATGTCTGTTGGCAAAGCAATATGGCTCTATGAGCCATTGTCAGGGTACATTGTAGAAAGAAGACAGAGAAATGAGCTGAAGGGAATGTATTTTATATGTCTAATTTTAACAGGGCAAAAATAATTGTGAGAAGTGTGAGACTGTGAGCACATCTCCAAGGATTGCAAGGAGCATGAAATAATATGGCTTGGGAGGCTGCAGAGCAGCACAAAATTTAATGAACTTGCAATTAAACAACCTTGAGTTAACTCAGGATTTAGAAGTACAGATTTCATTGAAAAATGCATATGTTGGGGCAACTGTTTCTTCTTAGAATGATATTGTGAGCAAGTGGCAGAGAAAATACAGGGA